>CM038669.1:174928027-176128027 GCA_021605145.1 Aegilops bicornis
GAATTCAGAGAAGATTCAAATATTGTTCATAGATAATCTTGATCATAAACCCACAATTCATCGGTCTCAACAAACACACCGCAAAAAGAAGGTTACATCGAATAGATCTCCACGAGAGAGGGGGAGAACATTGTATTGAGATCCAAAAAGATAGAAGAAGCCATCTAGCTACTAACTATGGACCCGAAGGTCTGAGGTAAACTACTCACACTTCATCGGAGAGGCTATGATGATATAGAAGCCCTCCATGATGACGGCCCTCTCCGGCGGAGCTTCGGAACAGGCCCCAAGATGGGATCTCGTGGATACAGAAAGTTGTGGCGGTGGAATTAGGTTTTTGGCTCCGTATCTGATCGTTTGGGGGTACATAGGTATATATAGGAGGAAGGAGTACGTCGGTGGAGCAACAGGGGGCCCACGAGGCAGGGGGCCACCCTGGGGGGGGGGGGGGCGCCCCCACTCGTGACCGTCTCTTTTGTTCCTTGGCGTAGGGTCCAAGTCTCCTGGATCACGTTTGGTGAGAAAATCACATTCCCAAAGTTTTCATTCTGTTTCGACTCCGTTTGATATTCTGTTTCTCCGAAATACTGAAATAGGCAAAAAAACAGCAATTCTGGGCTGGTCCTCTGGTTAATAGGTTAGTCCCAAAAATAATATGAAAGTGGAAAATAAAGCCCAATATAGTCCAAAACAGTAGATAATATAGCATGGAGCAATCAAAATTATAGATACGTTGGAGACGTATCACTATGCTTCCCTACCGTGGCTATCACAATATGGGTCATGAAATAGGCCGCTTCATCCTGGATGATCAGTCCTGCGTTAGTCTCGAGATTGACAGTAGCTGGCCCTTCCGACACAAACTCTTCAGGTTCAAAGAAAGCGTTTCCAACGCCGAGGAGTGGTTGAGCTAAAGTTCATTTCATTGCTTATTATTTGTTGTGTGATGAAAACTTTAGTATTTACTAGAATGTTTTATTGGAACTAATCTATAATCCAACATGTATCCTCGTTGTCGTTGTGTGTTGATGACTTGTTGTATGTAATGAATGGAACATTTGCATATGCATGTCATAAACTCAATTTATAAATGGTTTTCGACTCACTTATTGGAGTAGTAGTATGAAGTTGCCACATCACATAGAGCCAACCAATAGCTAGTTCTAGTTAGATCAACTAGAGCTAGGTGTCGCACGGAGGCCGAGAAATATGGTGATAAGCGTGGATCAAGTGAGGTGGGCTTGTACGTAGTATGATGTAGGCATAAGTCTTGCCATGTTTCCTACTCCTCCGGTCTAAATGTGGAGAAGATTTGGTCGAGTTCTTCCTCCTTTTGCCGACACGTGGGACATCTAGCATCCATGTCGTGTTATGCAAGAAAATGGAGTGGTAGTTGAAGCCACGTGATGTGCATCTTGGGTTAAACTATAAATAGAATCTTACTACTCTTGAGTAACTCCAAAAGCGGCCACCAAAGATCTTTATTGGATTTTTTTCATCACCAGCACGTCGAGGTGAAAGATGTGCAGGTTCAGTGGGTCCTCTTGCGTTTTCACTGACATGTGGGACCGCATGTGAGCAAATAGACGATGGGCTCCGCGCGTCTGCTGGCTGGCTGAGAAGAGAGATAGAGGAGGGATGAGCATGGACTCTAGGAAATTTGTTCTATGTAACCAGCACCTCGAAATAGGCTCTATATAGTGGGGTGGCATGGGCCATAACTAGCATTCACGTCTAGCAGTACGGCACACGCCACCCACACGAGTCCCATCCGACACCAATTTTCTTGGAGTCCGTGCTACAACCATCTCTTCTCCCTCCTGTTTTCTCAGCAATCGCGCGGTGGGTGGGGTTGGGGTTTGCCGATAGTCGGTTTGCTCATCTGTGGTCCTACTTGTAAGAGAAAATGCAACACAACACGCATTCCCCCTTGAGCGGTGTGCCGGACCAACCGTGTGGGGGTCCGACGCGAACACAGCAGGCTTTTCCTTTTGAACTTGTAACTTGTAAAATTTGGTTCTGCTCCATGGCACGACCGATAGATAGAAATAACGATTTTCCCTAGAGTAATGAGAAGTTTGGTTCTGGTGCGGTTCATGCATGGAGTACGTACGAAAATTATGAATTTTATGCGGAAGGTAAGATAATTACTAGTAGTACCATATACTGCTACATGGATTTGACGGGAAGATAAAGATACATACGGATCCATCAACGACATCCTCACGCCCTAGTGCGACGGGTCACCAACCGACGTGTGGGGAGCAGCAGCGTTGGCGGCGAGCTCAACGTGCTTCTGAAAAATGCCGTCCAAGGTTGCCCTATGGGTCAAGAAGGCCAGCGACCTGTCGTCTGATATGTCTCCAGTGTATCTATAATTTTTGATTGCTCCATGCTATATTATCTACTGTTTTGAACAATATTGGGCTTTATTTTCCACTTTTATATTATTTTTGGGACTAACCAATTAACCGGAGGCCCAGCCCAGAATTGCTGTTTTTTGCCTATTTCAGTGTTTCGAAGAAAAGGAATATCAAGCGGAGTCGAAACGGAATGAAACCAACTGGAGAAGTTATTTTTGGAAGGAAAGCTACCGGAAAAACTTGGAGTGCACGTCAAGAAAGGAACGAGGGAGCCACGAGGGTGGGGGGTGCGCCCACCCCCCTAGGGCGCGCCCCCTGCTTCGTGGGCCCCTCGTGGCTCCCCTGACGTACTTCTTTCACCCATATATACCCATATACACTAAAAACTTCAGAGAACAGAATAGATCGGGAGTTCCGCCGGCGCAAGCCTCTGTAGCCACCAAAAGTCAATCGGGACCCTGTTCCGCCACCATGCCGGAGGGCGGAACCCTCACCGGTGGCCATCTACATCATCCCGAAAATATCCATGATGAGGAGGGAGTAGTTCACCCTCGGGGCTGAGGGTATGTACCAGTAGCTATGTGTTTGATCTCTCTCTCTCGTGTTCTTGATTTGGCACGATCTTGATGTATCACGAGCTTTGCTATTATAGTTGGATCTTATGTTTCTTCTCCCCCTCTACTTTCTTGAAATGGATTGAGTTTTCCCTTTGAAGTAATCTTATCGGATTGAGTCTTTAATGACTTGAGAACACTTGATGTATGTCTTGCCGTGCGTATCTGTGGTGATAATGGGATATCACGTGATTCACTTGATGTATGTTTTGGTGATCAACTTGCGGGTTCCGCCCATGAACCTATGCATAGGGGTTGGCACACGTTTTCGTCTTGATTCTCCAGTAGAAACTTTGGGGCACTCTTTGGAACAGAATAGATGAATCTGAGATTGTGTGACACATATCGTATAATCATACCCACGGATACTTGAGGTGACATTGGAGTATCTAGGTGACATTAGGGTTTTGGTTGATTTGTGTCTTAAGGTGTTATTCTAGTACAAACTCTAGGGCTGTTTGTGACACTTATAGGAATATCCCAACGGATTGATTGGAAAGAATAACTTTGAGGTGGTTTCGTACCCTACCATAATCTCTTCGATTGTTCTCCGCTATTAGTGACTTTGGAGTGACTCTTTGTTGCATGTTGAGGGATAGTTATATGATCCAATTATGTTATTATTGTTGAGAGAACTTGCACTAGTGAAAGTATGAACCCTAGGCCTTGTTTCAAAGCATTGCAATACCGTTTACGCTTACTTTTATCGCTTGCTACCTTGCTGTTTTTATATTTTCAGATTACAAAAACCTATATCTACCATCCATATTGCACTTGTAGCACCATCTCTTCGCCGAACTAGTGCGCCTATACAATTTACCATTGTATTGGGTGTGTTGGGGACACAAGAGACTCTTTGTTATTTGGTTGCAGGGTTGCTTCAGAGAGACCATCTTCATCCTACGCCTCCCATGGATTGATAAACCTTAGGTCATCCACTTGAGGGAAATTTGCTACTGTTCTACAAACCTCTGCACTTGGAGGCCCAACAACGTCTACAAGAAGAAGGTTGTGTAGTAGACATCAAGCTTTTTTCTAGCGTCGTTGCCAGGGAGGTTAGGTAAGCGGCACTCACACCCCGTCAACTAAGCTCTTTTCTGGCGCCGTTGCCGTGGAGGCTAGGTAAGCGGCACTCACACCCCGTCAACTAAGCTCTTTTCTGGCGCCGTTGCCGGGGAGGTGAGTGCTTGAAGGTATATCTTTAGATCTTGCAATAAAATCTTTTTGTTTCTTGTTTTAGCACTAGTTAGTTTATAAAAGAAAATTACAAAAAAATGGAATTGAGTTTACCTCATACGCTTCATCTTTTTAATATCTTTCGTGAGTATGATGGGAAGGAAAATTGTGCCAAAGTGTTAGAAGAAGAATGCATTAAAATGTTTGGCACTAAATCTTTGAATGATGAGCATGATTGCAATGTTGTTAGTATGAACTCCTTGAATATCCATGATGCTAATGATATGCAAAGCCACAAGCTTGGGGAAGCTATGTTTGATGAAGATGATATTTTTTTGTCCCCCAAGCTTTGATGAGCAAATTTACTATGATGAAAGCATTCTTCCTATCTATGATGATTATTGTGATGACACGTATTCTTTAAATAATAATGATAACCATGAAACTTGTCATCTTGATCTTAATTCTCAATCACATGATAGTTATTTTGTTGATTTTTCTCCCATTATTGTTCATGAGAAGAATTTTGCTTATGTGGAGAGTAATAAAATTTCTATGCTTGTAGATCATGAAAAGAATTCTTTAGGTACTGGTTATATTGTTGAATTAATTCATGCTGCTACTGAAAATTATTATGAGTAAGGAATATATGCTTGTAGGAATTGCAATAATATCAAGTTTCCTCTCTATGTGTTGAAAATCTTGAAGCTATGCTTGTTTTACCTTCCTATGCTAGTTGATTGTTGTTCCCATAAATTGTTTTCTCACAAAATCCCTATGCATAGGAAGTGGGTTAGACTTAAATGTGCTAGTCATATTCTTCATGATTCTCTCTTTATGTTTCAATTCTTATCTTTTATGTGAGCATCATTGAAATCATCATGCCTAGCTAGGGGCGTTAAACGATAGCGTTTGTTGGGAGGCAACCCAATTTTATTTTTGTTTATTGCTTTTTGGTTCGGTTTAGGAATAAATAATCCATATAGATTCTGTTTAGATATGTTTTCATGTTTTAATTAGTGTTTGTGCCAAGTAGAACCTTTGGGAAGACTTGGGTGAAGTCTTTATGATCATGCTGTAAAAAACAGAAACTTTAGCGCTCACGAGATTAGCTTCAACATTTTACTGTAGAGTGCTATATAGTTTATTATTTTTGCAGATGAATACTAGACAAAATCCTCAGGTCCACCAATTTATTTTAGAATTTTTGGAGTTCCAGAAGATTGCTTTAGTTACAGATTACTACAGACTGTTCTGTTTTTGACAGATTCTGTTTTTCTTGTGTTGTTTGCTTATTTTGATGAATCTATGGCTAGTAAAATAGTTTATAAACCATAGATAAGTTGGAATACAGTAGGTTTAACACAAATATAAATAAATAATGAGTTCATTACAGTACCTTGAAGTGGTGTTTTGTTTTCTTTCGCTAACGGAGCTTACGAGTTTTATGTTGAGTTTTGTGTTGTGAAGTTTTCAAGTTTTGGGTAAAGATTCGATGGACTATGGAATAAGGAGTGGCAAGAGCCTAAGCTTGGGGATGCCCAAGGCACCCCAAGGTAATATTCAAGGACAACCAAGAGCCTAAGCTTGGGGATGCCCCAGATGGCATCCCCTCTTTCGTCTACTTCCATCGGTAACTTTACTTGGAGCTATATTTTTATTCATCATATGATACGTGTTTTGCTTGGAGCGTCATTTTATTTTCTTTAGCTTTGCTTGCTGTTGAAATAAAGTACCAAGATCTGAAATTATTAAATGATAGAGTCTTCACATAGTTGCATAATTATTCGACTACTCATTGATCTTCACTTATATCTTTCGGAGTAGTTTGTCTTTTGCTCTAGTACTTCACTTATAACTTTTAGAGCACAATGGTGGTTTTATTTGGAAGAAATAGATGAACTCTCATGATTCATTTATATTATTTTGAGAGTCTTAAACAGCATGTTAATGTGCTTAATCCTAATATGCTAGGTATTCAAGGCTAGTAAAAACTTTCTTATGAGTGTGTTGAATACTATGAGAAGTTTGACACTTGATGATTGTTTTGAGATATGAGGATGGTAATATTAGAGTCGTGCTAGTGAGTAATTGTGAATTTGAGAGATACTTGTGTTAAAGTTTGTGATTCCCGTAGCATGCACGTATGGTGAACTGTTATGTGATGAAGTCGGAGCATAATTTATTTATTGATTGTCTTCCATATGAGTGGCGGTCGGGGACGACGATGGTCTTTTTCCTACCAATCTATCCCCTAGGAGCATGCGCATAATACTTTGCTTTGATAACTTGTAGATTTTTGCAATAAGTATATGAGTACTTTATGACTAATGTTGAGTCCATGGATTATACGCACTCTTCTTCCTTCCACCATTGCTAGCCTCTCTAATACCGCACACTTTTCGCCGGTATCATACACCCACCATAAAACTTCCTCAAAACAGCCACCATACCTACCTATCATGGCATTTCCATAGCCATTCTGAGATATATTGCCATGCAACTTTCCACTGTTCCGTTTATTATGACACACTCCATCATTGTCATATTGCTTTGCATGCTCATGTAGTTGACATCGTATTTGTGGCAAAGCCACCGTTCATAATTCTTTCATGCATGTCACTCTTGATTCATTGCATATCCCGGTACACCACCGGAGGCATTCATATAGAGTCATATTTTGTCTAAGTATCGAGTTGTAATTGTTGAGTTGTAAGAAAATAAAAGTGTGATGATCATCATTTTTAGAGCATTGTCCCAAGTGAGGAAAGGATGATGGAGACCATGATTCCCCCACAACTCGGGATGAGACTCCGGACGAAAAATAAAAACCCACAACTCGGGATGAGACTCCGGACGAAAAATAAAAATAAATAAAAAAAGAGGCCATAAAAAAAGAGAAAAGGTACAAATAAAAAAATAAAATAAAATAATAATAAAATGAGAGAAAAAGAGAGAAGGGAGAATGTTACTATCCTTTTACCACACTTGTGCTTCAAAGTAGCACCATGATCTTCATGATAGAGAGTCTCTCATTTTGTCACTTTCATATACTAGTGGGAATTTTACATTATAGAACTTGGCTTGTATATTCCAATGATGGGCTTCCTCAAAATTCCCTAGGTCTTCGTGAGCAAGCAAGTTGGATGCACACCCACTTAGTTTCTTTTATTGAGCTTTCATATACTTATAGCTCTAGTGGATATGTTGCATGGCAATCCCTACTCACTCACATTGATATCTATTGATGGGCATCTCCATAGCCGGTTGATACGCCTAGTTGATGTGAGACTATCTTCTCCTTTTTGTCTTCTCCACAACCACCATTCTATTCCACATATAGTGCTATGTCCATGGCTCACGCTCATGTATTGCGTGAAGATTGAAAAAAGTTTGAGAATGTCAAAAGTATGAAACAATTGCTTGGCTTGTCATCAGGGTTGTGCATGATTTAAATACTTTGTGTGGTGAAGATAGAGCATAGCAGGACTATATGATTTTGTAGGGATAACTTTCATTGGCCATGTTATTTTGAGAAGACATAATTGCTTTGTTAGTATGCTTGAAGTATTATTATTTTTATGTCAATATGAACTTTTATCTTGAATCTTTCGGATCTGAATATTCATACCACAATTAAGAGGAATTACATTGAAATTATGCCAAGTAGCACTCCGCATCAAAAATTATCTTTTTATCATTTACCTACTCGAGGACGAGAAGGAATTAAGCTTGGGGATGCTTGATACGTTTCCAATGTATCTATAATTTTTGATTACTCCATCCTATATTATCTACTGTTTTTGACAATATTGGGCTTCATTTTCCACTTTTATATTATTTTTGGGAATAACCTATTAACCGGAGGCCCAGCTCAGAATTGATGTTTTTGCCTATTTCAGTGTTTCGAAGAAAAGGAATATCAAAGGGAGTCGAAACGGAATGAAACCAACTGGAGAAGTTATTTTTGGAAGGAAAGCTACCGGAAAAACTTGGAGTGCACGTCAGGAAAGGAACGAGGGAGCCACGAGGGTGGGGGGCGTGCCCACCCCCCTAGGGCGCGCCCCCTGCCTCGTGGGCCCCTCGTGGCTCCCCTGACGTACTTCTTTCACCAATATACCCTAAAAACTTCAGAGAACTGAATAGATCGGGAGTTCCGCCGCCGCAAGCCTCTGTAGCCACCAAAAGTCAATTGTGACCCTGTTCCGGCACCCTGCCGGAGGGGGGAACCCTCACCGGTGGCCATCTTCATCATCCCGGCGATCTCCATGACTAGGAGGGAGTAGTTCACCCTCGGGGCTGAGGGTATGTACTAGTAGCTATGTGTTTGATCTCTCTCTCGTGTTCTTTATTTGGCACGATCTTGATGTATCGCGAGCTTTGCTATTATAGTTGGATCTTATGTTTCTTCTGCCCCTCTACTCTCTTGTAATGGATTGAGTTTTCCCTTTGAAGTAATCTTATCGGATTGAGTCTTTAATGACTTGAGAACACTTGATGTATGTCTTGCCGTGCGTATCTGTGGTGACAATGGGATATCACGTGATTCACTTGATGTATGTTTTGGTGATCAACTTGCGGGTTCCGCCCATGAACCTATGCATAGGGGTTGGCACACGTTTTCGTCTAGATTCTCCGGTAGAAACTTTGGGGCACTCTTTGAGGTTCTATGTGTTGGTTGAATAGATGAATCTGAGATTGTGTGACACATATCGTATAATCATACCCACGGATACTTGAGGTGACATTGGAGTATCTAGGTGACATTAGGGTTTTGGTTGATTTGTGTCTTAAGGTGTTATTCTAGTACGAACTCTAGGGCTGTTTGTGACACTTATAGGAATAGCCCAACGGATTGATTGGAAAGAATAACTTTGAGGTGGTTTCGCATTCTACCGTAATCTCTTCGTTTGTTCTCCGTTATTAGTGACTTTGGAGTGACTCTTTGTTGCATGTTGAGGGATAGTTATATGATCCAATTATGTTATTATTGTTGAGAGAACTTGCACTAGTGAAAGTATGAACCCTAGGCCTTGTTTCAAAGCTTTGCAATACAGGTTACGCTCACTTTTATCGCTTGCTACCTTGCTGTTTTTATATTTTCAGATTACAAAAACCTATATCTACCATCCATATTGCACTTGTATCACCATCTCTTCGCGGAACTAGTGCACCTATACAATTTACCATTGTATTGGGTGTGTTGGGGACACAAGAGACTCTTTGTTATTTGGTTGCAGGGTTGCTTGAGAGAGACCATCTTCATCCTACGCCTCCCACGAATTGATAAACCTTAGGTCATCCACTTGAGGGAAATTTGCTACTGTTCTACAAACCTCTGCACTTGGAGGCCCAACAACGTCTACAAGAAGAAGGTTGTGTAGTAGACATCATCGTCCTCCTCTAGCATGTAGTAGTCCTTGTGGATGATTTGCGTGTAGACGTGGGTGATTATGTCGACGGTGTCTTGCTGCGCCAGCACTGCGTGGCGAGCGCGACCTTGAGGTGGACATTCTCCGGCGCGATGGCGGGCAGTCGCAGGGCCACCAGTGCGTCGAAGAGGTTGTCACCATAGAGGCTGTTGAGGGTGGCGGGCATCGCAGACCACAGGCGCGTAAATTTGGGCGTCGTCAAGGTCGTCCGCGAGCTTGTTGACGACGGTGAACTTGTCGAGGAAGCTGATGAGGACCTTGTCGAACAAGGAGATGAAGTTGTCGTCCAAGTGGCCTCTCGCCCTGGCGGACTTAAGCACGACCTTGAGAAGTTCCTCGGTGTCGGGCCGCAGGCCGGCGTCGTGGACCATCTGGCACAGCCGGCTGATGCTCGCGCTCATCGCCTCCATGGGTCTAGCTTCTAGTCAACTGATCTTGTGATTGTACTGATCACTCTTGCCCTTGGTTAGGGTGCGTAGGTGCGTAGGATTTCGTAGATTGGACTGGCGGGGAGCCTTTATATGAGAAGTGCAGAATGTGTTGCATTCACGTGTGTGTTGGCCATCTACTCCTCGGCCCTTTACTGCACCTACCTTTGGCTGTATCTGTATGACAGGTGGGGCAGCCACCTATTGGGCCCACATGTCATTCACCCAAACACAGGTGCAGTAAGTCAATGAAGCTGCGTCCCCCTCCATGCCGGTGCAGTATAGTCATCTCACAAGACTTCTAGTTGGGGCCAAACGAGAGAACTTTGATGTTTACTGGTTTATTGGTCCCCTTTGCATTTTGCGCCAAGTTTTGACCTTTGATTTAACTAATAAAATGTTAATGCATGTAACCAAAAATGTTGTGTAAGTTACCTTACAAAAACCAAATAATCCAAAAACACTTAGGCACGGTACATTAACTCCCTCCTCGCTTCTTATTTCGTGACATATCAACCAATGAGAGATGTGGGTCGTGCATGCTTTCAATGACTTGAGACTACTAAACATGACATGCAGTGGTTAGTTCATTGCATGTAATCCTATTAATTAGCAAAAATACATTAAGTTCTCTCGCTTTCCCCTTCGTCTTGCTCACGGTGCACAACCTAAGAGCATGGTTAATAGTATAGCCAGCTGCTGGCTATATGATGTTGCCATGTCATATAGAGCCATCACTTGTAGCCACTCATACAATAAGGTTAGCTATAAGGCTGGCTATAAGAGTACTACTTCTTCTCATCGTCTCTCTCTCTCTCTCTCTCTTTCTTCATATTTATTGTATATCGGCCTAGGAATCCGCATATAGCTAGGCTCTTGCATGAGAGCCCACTCCTCTTTTTCACTTGCTCTAAGATGACTTATACACCTAGATGGAGGGAGTAGTCTCAAGTCATTGGATGCATACGCACCCCACGTCTCGTATTGGGTGATTTCTTTTTTCGTGGCAAAAAATAGGGAACGAGGTGGGTAGTTAATGCACCACGCCTAAAAGTTTTGGGATTACTAGCAAGAGGCCCATGTGTTGCATGGAACATCAAGATGCATTTATACGAGTTGTTTATCTCGTGGGAGACGAAGATGAACGAGGGAAGTCCTTATCTGCAAATGTGGAGAGGGGTGCGGGTATCTTTTAGCAGAATTGTCATAGTTTGCTTTCTATTCGTCAGATATAGATCGGGCGGTCTATATTGCACGATGGCAGGCACACCATCATCACCAACTCGGTTTTTTATATGAGTAGAGACTATTTGGTTTTCGTAACGTGACTAATGCACCAGTACAGAGGGAGTACAATAGTAGCCTTTGATTGCAATTTTTTGTTGGTAGCTTACAAAGCTGAGCGCTCGGTGAGTACAATAGTAGTCTGATTGATGAGACTTCATATTTGAGCCATCTACCGGAAGGAATAAAAAAATACACCATGTATTTATTTACAGAGGGAGTAGTACATTTTTTGTGACATGCATTACTAGATATTGCTAGTCAAATAATAAATCCAGATGGACGTGGCAGTACTACTAAATCCAGACGGTGGTGCTAGTACTAGTAGTAGTACTACCAATGTAGTAGCATTGTACTATCGTTGGTTAAATTATTACGTGCTGCTCCTCACAGTGAAGTGACAAGACCTCGCGCCGGAGATGACACCTGAGTATAGGCACCGTGTTCGGCATACCATAGTCAGCCTCACCGTCTGCAGTCACTATCATCATGTCTGTAGAGCTAGCCTGCTTACAACTAGTTGTGTTCGACATAATTTCCCATGGGTAGATGCCCGTGCATTGCACGGAACACCAAGATTGCGGGTGGACAGCACCGGCAGCAGCCATCGCACCAGATTTTTCCATGGCCTTCTAGAAGTGGTGGGGAGGAGATAAGGCTGATTGTGAGAGACAAGGAGTTGTTTGTAAATAGGGAACAAGTGTGGGCATATTTTTGCAGAACTGGAGAAGTTTGGTTTGTATGCGTCAGATCTAGATCCGGCAGCTATTGGTGAAAGATGGCAGGCACAACATCATCACCAACTTAGGACCTCTTTGATTCGCAGGATTTTGAAAACGCAGGAATAGGACACGGCAATATTACAAGTTTCAAACTGATATTACAAATCTTAGGAGTAATGATGCACCTAAGAAGAGGGAATCTAGGAAGTTTACGTAAGAACTTTCGTTACTTTAGGTGGATGCAGCATTATCTTACAAACTAAAATCCACCGCCCTGATAAGTCACTAATGGGCAAATAAATTTTTGAGTCTCTGGCCACTTGATGTTTCAGAAACAAATTCAGCTTCTGCGGAGACTTTGTCATTTAGGCTTAGATGCTTGCAGTGATCAGCACGCCATTCATGGTTGCACCAGAGAATGCCAAACCTCATTACCTTGAGCACACTTTCCTCCAGAACAAAGAACCTGGCCAATTTAATCTCAGATGTGTTGCCTCGATAGTCGATCAAATCAATTTCTGTAAGATGTAGATCAAGGCATTCGATGAGATTGTTATAGTGCAGCACATTTTTCACTTTCGGGTCTTTTTTATCTGCAAAAGAAGAGAACATATTAGAGCAGCTGGCTGTATAAGATTGACGTGTCATCAAGAGGTACCAATATCATTCGCTCATACGATAGGGTTGGCTGGCTAGTGATATTTTTTCACTCTCTCTCTCTCTCTATATATATATATATATATATATATATATATATTTCTATTTCCTCTCATTTATCTAGGAGCACGTGAAGAGCTTGGGCATTTGTTGCCTTCCACTATGTGGCCGATGCCATATTTCTCAAAAGTATGCCACATAATGCGCATCGATGTCAAATCTAAAGATTTTGGCACCGCTCCCGCGACGTGAGAGAGTTGGCACCGCTCTGCACACAGACCCACATGTATAAACAAATCAAACCAACCAACTATACCAGCCCCTCACTCTCCCAAACAAGTGTTTTTTATTGCCTCAGTCCTCTCTCTCTCCCACGCAAGTGTTTTTTCATTGCGTGAGTTAATTTGGCACCGGAGCAAAGTAGGTGATCCAGATTGGGGCACCAGGTGAGCAATGGAGGGGCATCGGTGCCAAATACATCACAAGTGAATTTGGCACGTGTTTTGGCCTACTTAGTGGAGGGTCGTTATAGCCCACTTTTGTACTACCTCGTCTTTAGTGTAAAATTTTGACCATATATTTACCTAAGAAAATGCCAATGCATGTCACCAAAAATTATACCATTTGAAATTATGTTCAAATATGAATCCAACGATATAATTTTTAGTGACATGCATTAACATTTTGTCAGTTAAATCTATGGTCAAATTTTGATACAACAAAATAGGAAGAGTAAACCAGGACAGAGGTAGTACTTGCTCTTAGGGTAACCATAGAGTTACTAGTCTAAGTTACTTTCCACTATGGCTAGCCTAGGCTACTATAGTAGTACAACAAAAAAATGATGCAGGTGATCACGTGAGAAAAAATACTAAAAACATTTCTTTCGGTGCAGTGCCTAGATGCAGTTTTGAACACTACACTTGTCATCGTAATTTGGGAAAATTACGAAAAAATTGAGCTACGTTATGATTACTGTTTACTAATAGGAAAGAAGTTTCACCTCGATGAGTAGCTTCTACATGCACGGAAAGCATGTAAGGAATCCAACAACTTGATCCAGATTGGGGCCAATAGATTTTATTGCCAAGACTGGGTCAAGCTTGTGGGAATCATTTTCTGGAAGACGGTCGTAAATACATCAAGAACAAATTTAAAAATGTGAATTTCAAGAAGACAGAGAAGAAGATGAGTGTTGTACCTGAACGATTACGGATCCAATAAAGAGTTCAGAGAATTTGGAGACGAGTACACCAACGCTGTCAATTTCGGCGCGTTAATGACCCTGATTTTTGTTGGACCTTCTAGATTAGATACAAGAAATCTCTCAAGGAAAGGCGCATTCTCAATGACCATAACGTGGAACAGCTGGAGTGATCTCTTCCCAATTGATGTCTTGTTGCGGGACCAGCAAGACACATAAATCCATCGGAGATTTGTCGAGGCGATGTGGAGGCTAATGAACCCGTGGATCTGCTGAAGACGAAGGTACTCGAGCGCAGTACAGCTGCGGAGCAGGTGCTCCATAGCCTGCTTCGAGATGCCAACATCGAAGAGGTCGAGCTGCTTGAGTTGAGGGAGAAGAAGGGCGGGCGCGGCATTAATCTGGGGAAGATAGCAGGAGCTGAAGCTAGCACGGCGCAGCGTTGGCGTGAGGCGGAGCGCGGATGGCGGCAGAGAGCTACATCGTCCAGCTTCAAAGCTGAACTCCTCGAGCTGATCTAGGGCGAGGGATAAGAACCACTCGTCGAACTTGTCTTGGACCTTGCAGTCGGTACTGAACATGTGAATGTCAAGGCGTCTGGCTGGCCCAGGGTGCGATGAAAGGATCTTGGAGACTGCGGCCATGCGTTTGCAATCCCCATCGCAGAGGCAGCTATCGGCGGTGAGGTTGAGGGGGACGCGACGCCAGAGGGGGCGCCACCGCCGGGAGAGCAGGGCGGTCCGCACGGCAGATTTGGTCGGGAGGAGGCCGATGATGACGAGCAGCATGTCATTGGGGAGTCTGCTGATGAAGTCCAGGCTTGCCAGATGCGGTTTTGGCTCGAGCCGCCTCCGCTTGTTGGATGCCTCGCCATCCATCTCAATCGGCGGCGACGCCGGTGTACACGTGTGCTGGTGTGTGTTGTGTGCCGGCCTGCTGGGTGTGCGTGAGTTCGTCCTTCTGTGCATGCCGCCGCGCAGTGGTGAATTGTGAGTGAGTGCGTCCTTCACGCGGAAGAAGTGTGTCCTTAATGTGCCCTCAATTTACTAGCATGCGGGGTGCTACCCCGAGTGGTATCAACTTTGTTTACTTCACCGCGTGTCAGATGGGCCTCTAGTTTACTTATTTTCACCCACTGCCACATGGGCCAGCACACGAAGATAAAGAACACGAGCGGACAAGGTAGCATGTGGACTGGTTGACCGGTCAACTAAACAATATACGGAGCTAGACACAGTGAGCGTATAATCCGTCGGTATAGAGAGTTCTAGTGAGATTGGAGGCCCATGAGAGATAGCAGAGAGAGAGAGAGAGAAAGAGCTACTCCCTCCGTTTGATAATGTAGTGCCAACAATTTTTTAAAGTCAAACTTTTGAAACTTTGACCAACTTTATAAAGAAATTACTTATATCTACAATACCAAAGATAAATGATAGTATGAAGTAAGTACATGTTGTGATGAATCTAATGATCGTTCCAGATGTAAATGTTTTTCTCCACATATACCTGGTCAAACTTTTCTGAGGTTTGACTTTTCAAAACACCCATTGCTTATGGGCGTGAGAGAGTCCCTAACTAGAGAGAGAGAGAGTGTGTGTGTGTGAAATAGAAAGAGTGAGTGAAAAAAAAGTGTGTGTGTGTGTGAAAGAGACATGGACAACACACGATAAAAGTAGAGAAAAGGCGTGTGTGTCTTATGCAAACATATCACACATGCGTCTTCGACAACGGAAGCAAGGTGAGAAGATAGTGTGTGGTTGTTTGAAACCGAGAGAGGAAGACCCCTAGCACGTGGCCAAGAGGGGTCTGACAAACAAGGGAGAGAGGTTGAGAGAGATGTACGGAGAAAATGCAGACATGGGGAGGAGAGAGTGTATGTTTGTCATAGAGAGATCCCCTGGAGATCGTGATGGGACTGCATGGGTGGGAGATCGAATGACAAGGTGTGTGCGCGATAGAAGATACCCCGAGAGATATCGATATAGACGTATGGATGGAAGGAGACAATACGTGTGTTCCTGATGGCTAGTGAGAGATAATCATACTTAGGGGGGGAGTGCATGCGCCTATGATGGAGTGAGGGATTATGGTACTTAGGGGGTGCGTGTCACATAGAGAGAACAAGGGCGGAGAGTGTTGGATGGGTCTATATGTAGCGCGAGCGAGACATGTGTATGTGTGAACCAGGGAGACATAAAGTTTGAGAGAGATAGAGGAGCCCCGATAAGGCTGAGTGGTGCGTCAGATAGTTGAGAGGGGGGAAGAGATATTCCATCCACTCGATAATGCAGTGCGTGTAATTTTTTTTAGAAGTTGAACTTTGGAAACTTTGATCAGGTTTACGCAAATGTTATTTATATCAGCAATACCAAAGATACATCATATGAAACTACATCTCATGATGAATCTAATGGTATATGTTTGCCGTTCTAGATGTAAATGTTTTTCTCCACGTACATGGTCAAACTTTGTGATGTTTGACTTTTCAATAAATCTATATGCTATGGACCGAGGAGAGTTCCTAAGTCGAGAGAGATCAAGTGCGTGTGAAGGAGAATGAGTGAGTGTGCAAAAAGAGTATGTGTGTGAAAGAGAAAGGGACAACAAACGATAAATTAGAGAGAGAGAGTGTGTGTTTTTTCGTTTCTTATGCAAACATATCACGCATGCATCTTCGAGATAGAAAAGCGAGGTGAGGAGATACACGAAGATGGTTAGTGTGTGATTGTTTACAACGGAGAGAGACACCCCTATAGAACATGTCCAATAGAGGTCTTTCCAACAAGGAACAAAGGTCGAGAAGGACACATGGAGAACATGGACGCATGGGGAGCGAGAGAGGGTGTGTTTGTGATAGAGAGATCCCCTCGAGATCGTGAGGGGACTATATGGGTGGGAGATCGAGGGAGGTGCATGCGCGATAGAAAGATGCCCTAAGAGAAATCGAGATAGACCATGCACATGTTTGTGATGGAGACTAAGATTAGCTAGTCATATACATCTAGGGGGGGACTGCGTGTGCCTACATTTGAGTGAGAGACCATCATACTTGGCTAGGCATAAGATTGTGTGTGTGTGCATGTGATATGGAGAGAGAACGAGGGAGAGAGATAGATTTTTAGATGGGTCTATCGAGTGCGAGTGAGATATGCATGTGTATTTGTGACCTAGGTAGATGGAGAGTTTGAGAGAGAGGGAAGAGCCCCGAGACGACAGAGTGGTGCGTGAGAGAGTTACGGGCAACGAGCCAAGGAATTTGTGTGCGTACGATGAGTGCACCCAAGATATTTAGCTTGGACTAGAGAATCATACATAGTGTGCGAGAGAGACCTATGGATGGAGTATATATGCATGAGAACTAGAAAGAGCCCCCCCCACACTCACACAAAGAGAGAGAGAGAGAGAGAGAGAGGGGGGGGGGAGAGAGGGAGAGGGACCAACAAGGTTTGTGTGTTGGATGCGTGCGACAGAATTGAAGATTGTTGGGGAGAGAGAGAGAGCAGGAGTCCGGAGAGGGGGAGGTCGCGTTTTATTCATCAAAGACTGATATAAACCATGTTTTGATGTAAACTTGCAATCAAATATTTAAATTGGAGAACATGTTGTTTCCAATCCACACATGAACGGAGATATGCGTATATCAAACAAGTTCATTAATTTGACTTTCAACATGTTCATGGAGTACTATAATACTGTACAACATGCTACTCGATTGAGGTGTTCAATTTTGGATTTAGTTCACTATTTTGACACAGTGAACGAGCTATTTCATTGAATCGAGATATTTCATTTTGGGTTTGATTCCCGTTTTTGAGTGGGTCAACTATTTGTCATATAGTAAATCGCTAGCAACGAGCATGTAAAAAGACATTACTCCCGAGCATCATCTCTCCATCTAAAATTGAAGTGGCAAGCTAATATTTCAAAATTTGATTCAAATCTCCCAAAATTTGAACGAATCGTTAAACACCCTCTGCTCGGGGGAATTCGCCCGAGCAAATAAATGGGAGACGCGAAATTACTGGCCTATGTGGGACACGCATCAATTGGCCCGTTGTACATCGAGGGTAGGTTTGTGACTTCATCCAAGCGCACCTTTTCCTCGGCCAAAATGACATGTGCCGAATAATTTATAAACCATGGTCGGCAAAACACCCTCTCCTCGCTCGAAATAGCTTGCGCGCACTATTTCAAAACACGCTCTCCTCACCCGAAATCACTCGCGCCCACTATATTTCAAAACACGCCCTCCTCGCCCGAAATCGCTCGCGCCCACTATATTTCAAAACATGCCCTCCTCGCCCGAAATCGCTCGCGCCCACTATTTGGGAGAAGCAAAGTTACTCTACTATCCCCGACCCTCAGTACACAGACCCAAGTCAAGAAGCCTAAAGGCAGGGGTAGAACTGTAACCCCCCCCCCCCACATTTCAGACAAATCTGTCCGTAAGACATAGTTCCCCCTCCCAATTCTCCATTCATACCTCGTGGGCGCCAAATCACCTTCTCCCCGGAAGCTCCCTTCTCCCAAGCCGCGAAACCTCAGCCCCTCCTCCATGGCGCCCCCACCGCACCAAATTCACAGTCGCCCTCCTCTCTAATCCCGGAGACGTTGTCCATTTGTCATCGTGCACTGGGTCGTGTGCCTCTTACTCTGTGCTGCCGGAGCTGCCTCGACGACGGCCGTGTGAATCGTACCGGAGCCAATTCACCTCTGCCGTTGTTCACAGCGCCGGAGCGGCTCCAACTTTGGACTCGTCTAGAGCCTCGGGCTGCTTCCCCGTAGCCGTCGACCATCACGATATCTCTGGTTCCCTGCCGCCGGTAGCCACCGCAACCGCGCCGGCCTCACCGACTCGGCAGCTGGAGCTGCCTACTTCACCGGGCCGCTAGATAGGTCGCACCCTCATCTCAAATCACTTTATTTAGGCGTCAGTTGTCTGAATTTTTATTCTGGGCCAATCGATTCCCAATAGGAAGCAGCACCCCTCGAGCCGGTGGAGCTCCTAGGATGCCGGTTGGCTGGTGTCTAACGTAAGGGTGTGGGGGCGCAAGTTCGCCGCGGAAGCCGTGCTTATATGGCTATCTTAGAGTGGTGTGGGTTGAAGGTACTGCCGCTGCCGGATCTGGATGACGGCGAGTCTTTGTGGATTGGCCCGGGGGCGGCGCAACCACGGTAGTGCAGGGGGCGGGGAGCGGGGTTTTGGTCGGGGCCATGGATGGCGGAGGCAGGCTGCTCTGCCGGTGGTCGCTGGCTCTTTAGGGAAGATTTTGAACAGTGTCAGTCGGGAGGCACAAGACGGCCATCCGGCGTAGATCGGACAGTACCAAAATAAAATAAAATCGTGTGACCCCAATTTATTATTCAGTCAACAGACGTGTGACCACTCTCGTACCCTGCTGTTGATCTCTTAGGGTATTTATTCAGATCAGAGAGATGTGTCATTCTTAACATTATGTGTTTTCTGCATCTTCAGCCACACCGTCTTCCGACTCACCGCAGCTGCTCCAACAAGGGAAGCATACACCAGAAGGGAGCTATAGTCCCACTCAACAGTTTCCTGCGTCGAATGCCCGTGCCCGACATGGACAGCCACAACAACTGCAGGGCCATCGACAAGTCAGCACATGATGCTCACTCCTATGGATGGTGGCCAGATATGTTGTACCCTCATATTACTTGTGTGCAACATTTATGGCTTTGTTATTCATCTAAGCATGGAAAATATATTATCACATTTCACTGTATATTCATGTTGATCTCTTACGGGTCTTGTTCCGGAGTTAACGTTGTTCCATAGTTCAGCTAAGAGACTTGTTCTTTAGGTAATGTTGTTCCATAGTTATCATCCATCAGCCAATGCTATCCCACAGGCTGGTGATTATAGTAGTATACCACTTCTAGTATAACCTATGTTGTTCCTTAATACTTTTGTGTGCCATCTAGTTAATCTCGAGTACAAACGAACATATTCTGTAGCTTTCATATGTGTTCTCCCTTTAGTTTTTGAGACCTGTTGCTGCTAGTTAACCCCAGTCCTACTATTCATGTCATCTCCTACAGGCATCATTACATAAATCTAACTACTACTTGTCTTCCATGCATGTCAGATATAATTGCACACACTGATTTATCCACAAGAACCTCACGATGCAATGTAACGGCCAACAAACTTGACGTCAATGATACCCAATATGATGGAACATGTAAAGGCAGTTCTTCACAAGACTTGCAGAAAGATGATGAATACTATTCACCCCATAAGGTCCTTTCTCTAACTTGGCCCTTGATATGGGTACAACATGCATATAATGTCCTGGAGTGCATCTACTCTGTTGCAATGCCTTGTGCTTCGCCTGCTGATCATGCATGTAAATATGGCATGCTTTCCTGTTTTTCAGTACCTATTCCATTAATGATAACATGTTTTCAAATTCAAGTATTGTCATTCTACTCTATCGCAATGCCATCTGCTTAGTTTGGACATCATGCTTCTCAATATCTTATGCATTGTTATTCATCAGTATGTACTTCATCTGTCTACCATACCATGTTCTTTTTTTACATTGAAGTGTTGTTCTAGTGGTCTCTTGCAATGGCATCTTAGTTTCCCAACCATACACGCTTATGTTGCCTTAGTGTTTTTCTATAATGTATTCCGCTAGCATATAGTTTTACATTCAAGTAGTTTTTTTTACACTGTTGTCCTGTCGTATCCCTAGCTCTTACATCATACTCCCCCCGTCCGGATTACATGTTGCAGAAATGGATAAAACTGGATGTATCTAGAACTGAAATATGCCTAGACCCATCCATTTATTTCCGGATGGAGGGAATATATGTCGATATGTCATGCCTTTATATTCTTCAGTACCCATTCCATCTCTGCTGTAGCATGTTTTATAACTGAAGCACCATTCTTCTATATAAGGCATGCAAGGGGAAGACGACTATGTTAGAATCTCAAGGGTTACAAACCAGGTCTTCGCACAAGATCCAAACGCCCGGAGATAATAAACCAACTCCAGTTTTCATAGATACTACTCCAGCACAGAGAAACCCAACTCCCACTGATAATAAGCAGATTCCAGTGGCCAAAGAACTAGTCCGCTCCAGTCCAGCAAAAATATGTCAACTCCATTCTAAGAAGCGTGTGCGTATCCTCGCATCATGAAATTTTATAGCATTCTGATCGTATTTTCTACATGTTTCTTACCCATCTCTGTTTTAGAAAATAAGCTTAAAGGATAGAAGACTTTCTGTACTGGGATCGTAGTCGAGGAAAGTATCTTGCGGGAATTCTCTGTGCTCCAATGCTGATGTAAGTATCTGCTGTATATCACTATATTTTTACATCAGCATGTATTTTGTTAATTGGTGTGAATCCAACCTTTATCTGATCTAAATTCAGTTGTAGAAAAATGTTAAAGGCGACAATGTTGATTTTTGTAAGGAAAACTGCCTGGTAGTTTTGCATACTCAGCTGCATGAGTATACTATCTCATATCATGCACATTATTGAATTGTAGTGCTGCTCTAGTTGCCCATTCATTCATTGTGTCAATGTTGCTTTCGTATTACCTTACCTGGCTGATGATAGATGTGCCATATTGTGTTAATTTGGTGTAGGCTGGTGTGGTCTGGTTGCCCAAATGTTCATTGTGTCAATGTTGCTTTCCTATTATCTGACCTGGCCAATGATAGCAATGCTAGTGTGTTAATTTGGTGCAGGCTGCTGAAGATAAGAAGACAAACTCTGAAAGCAGCAAGGCAACCCCATTGTTTCTTTCCAGTAAATCTAGGCCAGGTAATATGGCAATAACTCATGATTAATCTGTTCGGTTCCCCTCCTAATTTTTGTTATGATGCAGTGGTCGAGACACTCTCTACTATCAATAATACAAGCCTGCCAAAATCGCCATCTGAATCTGTTCAGTTTCCTCTCTTGAATGCAACGGAAAAAATGAATGTTTGTGAACCAATTAATGGCTGAAGCAATGATAGAAATGGTGGAGGAATCAAAGCTGCACATTCGTGCGCAACAACAACTGATCAATGTTTTCAGAGACAGTGTAGCAAAGTAGCAAGAACTTGCCCACATGCTTATGGGCGTCATACACGCTGAGGTTGAAAATTGTGACCTTGTAGATCGTTAGGTTCTGTTCATTTATTTGCACTAGCATCAATCTTTGATTGCCCAGTGGATGTAATTTCCTGTAGTATATGTTGGATGTGCAATGTTTTTCCCCTGTATGATGTACCTTTACTTGATCGGTTTTGGTCCTATGCATAATTGCTCGTCGTAATGGGCTCAAATTATCTAATTGGGCCTAAAGACATGTACGAACTTTAGTGGGCCCATTAAGTTAATGGGTCGTTACCATGCAGAAAGTTAATGGTCGGCCCTCTTACCTCCGGGTTGTTAACAGGCCGACATCAAAGCAGGCAACAGGTGGGCCCATTTGATTTCATGGGCCATTAATAGGTCGTTTAAGGTCGGGCTACATATGGCCCAACTATACTGTGGGCCTTTAGCAGGCCGAAAGAGACAGCGGGCTCGTACTGGACCATGAAGAGCATGGGCCGCTAAGAGGCCGAAAGTCGTCAGATCTTGTAAATGGCCCAACTGTGTTGTGGGCCTTAGCAGTCCGAAAGAGAAACCGGGCTAGTATTGGACCATGAAGAGCATGGGCCGTTAAAAGGCCAAAACTCAGGCCCGACTACAAATGGCCCAACTCATTGATGGGCCGTCAACAGGCTGAAAGACACACCGGGCCGGGAATTGGCCTAACACTTAAATGGGTCGCTAAAAGGCCAAAACTCAGGTCCGACTACAAATGGCCCAACTCATTTATGGGCCGTCAACAGGCTGAAAGACCCCCCTGGCCAGAAATTGGCCCAACACTTAATGGGTCGCTAAAAGGCCGAAAGATGTACATCCTGAAAATTTGCCCATCCCTTGAACGGGTCGTTAACAGGCCGAAATCGCATCGGGCCAATATTGAGCCCAAATATATAGTGGGATGTTAAAGGGCGCGAACTAACGATGGGTTGCACTGGTGTCAAATCTTTAACGGGTCGTTGACGGGGTGAATTGGCACATCTCGTATGGGTCGTGGGCTTAAATGGACACGACACAAGTAGGCCTTATATGGGCCGGCCTGCTAATTTTTACTGGGATGGCCTTTTTCACCGGAATGGGCCACTATTGGGCCGTGCCACGTGTCGACCTATCATAGGCGCCTCCTGTCCAATGAGTGGATGACATCTGTCCCAACGGTGAGCCGAAACATGTTTCCTCCGGCCAATGAGAATTTTACACGTGGAAAATCCTCGTTGGTCCGGGCTGTTAACAGGTTATCGGATCCAAAACCGGACCCGATAGCTTAACGGCAACCCCTTACGGTGGATGTCACGTGTCGGTCACCCTTGATGAAAGCACTTTCATGATGCGTCATTTATCGTCATGGAAGTGGACACTTCCGTGATGATAATTTTGGTAATATCATGGGACACTTCTATGACAGCACAGGTATGACTATCTTGATTATGTCAAAAATCATCATGGATGTACATGCATGACAGAAAACGTGACCTACTGTAACAAACACGTATCATCACGGAAGTGTATTTTTTTTGTAGTGGTTCTTCGTGTTCTTCGTGGATTCCCCTCCAATTCGTGAAAGATCTCCACTTAGGGTCTCCACCCTACAACATTTTGGTATCACGAGCCACGTTGATCACGAATTTGGAGTCTCCCCCACCATTTTCTAGCCTTGTTTTACTTGATTTCGTCCTAAAATCCGAAAATCCCCACCAAAATAGCCCCAATTTTTTTTGTGATTTGTTGGTTTGATGATGTTTTGTTGATTTTGATCCATGGAATCGTTGTGTTTCGAGTGGATCTAGCTTCCCCACAAGTTTCCCCACCTTCCATCCATGAAATCTCCTCAATTTTGACTCCAAAATCATCCATTTTCGCCTAAAGTTTCGAGTTCGTCATTTCCCAGCCCGCACCGGACTGTCCGCACCCCCGTAGCGGACTGTCTGCTCGCATCAGGACCAAAATCGCTCTTGGACTGGACTGTCCGCTCCCCAATACCGGACTGTCCGCTCGAAGCAGAAGGTTTTCGGATGGAGACCAGACTTTCCGCTACCCAGGACCAGACTGTCCGCTAGTTTAAAAACTGATTCTGCTGATTTCTTGTTTCGGTCATATATTCCACATATGGAGTCTGATTTTGATGTTCTTTAGCTCGTTGAGTAGCTATTGAGATTTCCCATCCATCTAGTATGTTCAAACATCATTTGACTCCATCAAAATTTTGAAATTTTGACATCTTTGCCTAGGCCCTCCACCATATCATCCGCAAAACCACGATAGCTTCCCGCAACCTAACCCATTTGGATCCATATAGCATTTGTGGTTGCTTGAGTGATGACTTGAGTCTCCTAAGGTGTTTCGGCTACTTAGGGATGGTTGCTTGTTCATCAACCACCACCACCACTTCCGCATTGCCAACTCTGGAACCACCAATGCATTCCGCTATCACCATTTGAAATTTTTCGTTTGAGATTTCCGTTTCCTAGGGTGTTTCGGCTAACTAGGAACGGCTCGACATCGACAACACCACTGCTCAACTTCACCAAGGATTCGACATCGGCCACCTTCACCTTTTTGACAACCTAACCGTAAGAAAGAATGGTAACATCTATATCATCTTGGTATCGTGGTATCCCATCATTGTACATTCATTCTTGCCATTACATTGTTAACCCCTAGCCATTTTAAGGCCACTTTCCTATCAAGACTAGCCATTTGAGTATTGCGAGCAACGTTACTTGTGCACATTAGTGATCATCGATATACACCTCCCATTGCATACATACCATATCATCTTGGTATCCTCATCTTGGTATCATCATATCATCTCTTGTGTCACAAGATTGTCCCCGCATATACACAATTGCCATCTTGGTTTGTGCATCGTGGACATAATAAAAAAAGAATAAGCTTTTAAGCAAAGAGAAAAACATAGAGCTTGTAAGCAATAGCCATAGCATCGCCACATTGCACTTCATACTACCATATTGATCATCTTGGATCATCGTGTGCGAAACACCGGGAACCATACATAATAGCATACTTGGGATAGAAAGTTTATCCATTTTGCATCTTATAGGTTGTGCACAAGTGTCATATCCGCCTATTGAGCAATCATGCTAGTGTCTCTCTTGAGTTGTGTAACACGAGCGTTTTCCGTGGATTCCACATTTTGTGCTCACTCCTTGGTTGCACGACCCCATTTATCTATTCGTATGTGCGTTTTCGTGTGCCATTCGTTGCTATTGGTCTACTTGTTTCACTTGCGAATTTGTGAATCTCTTTCAACATTATTGACTCTTGCTAACATTTTGCATTGAAATTTTGTGCCACTTGTCCTAACCAAGCCACTCGATAAGCTTTACTTTGTAGGTGTGAGTGAGCACGTCTGGTACCAATTCCACTATTCTTTCATTTCACATTGAGTGAAACGGGATACATCCTCAACTTTGGGAAAAGGTAGCTTGGTATTGTTTATCCCATTTCCTACTCACCTTTGCTCGAGTCTTGTGATGGATAGGCAAAGCACACCCCCTTCGTCTACAACAACAATGACGAGTTCGATGCCACGGAAAACTTCATCGATGCCAAGATGCAAGCTCAAATGGAGGAGATCAAAACCCTCATCAAGTCCTACAAGAGGTCTTCCTGATCTTCGAGAAGACGCTCTAGTGCACATGCTTCCGAGCTACCATCTCCGGCAAGGTCACATCGGCATTGACACCATCAACGACAAGTATGTGAAGGTCAATAGCTCAACACCAATGACTGCTCAACAACTTCACCATCTACATTGGCATCTTCACCAAGCGACTTCAAGGCATCTTCGCCTTTGGACATGCGGCATCTTCGCCAAAAAGAACCTCAAGACTATGCTCAAGATAAGCTCCCCAAGCTCAAGTCCACGACTTCCACGAGATACTACAACCTCGACACCGACCACGAGCTTCCTTTCTATGGGACTGAAGACCCTGAGGAGTATATCGAGTGGGAGCGCAAGATGGACGGCTAACTCAAGATACATCAAGTCCTTTCCGAAGATCAAGTGAAGTGCGCCACAAGTAACTTACACAACTACACGTCGACATGGTGGCTGATAACCCACAAGTATAGGGGATCACAACATTTTTCGAGGATAGAGTATTTCAACCCAAATTTATTGATTCGACACAAGGGAAGCCAAAGAATATTCTCAATTATTTTCAGTTGAGTTGCCAATTCAACCACACCTGGATAACTTAATATCTGCAGCAAAGTATTCAGTAGCAAAGTAGTATGGAAGTAACGGTAACGGTGACAAAAGTAATAGTAGTAGTTTTGTAGTAATTGTAACAGTGGCAACGGAAAAGTAACTAAGCAAAGATCAATATGTGAAAATCTCGTAGGCATTGGATCGATGATGGAGAATTATGTCGGATGTGATTCCTCATGCAATAGTTATAACATAGGGTGACACAGAACTAGCTCCAGTTCATCAATGTAATGTAGGCATGTATTCTGAATATAGTCATATGTGCCTATGGAAAAGAACTTGCATGACATCTTTTCTCCTACCCTCCCGTGGCAGCGGGGTCCTATTGGAAACTAAGGGATATTAAGGCCTCCTTTTAATAGAGTACCGGACCAAAGCATTAACACTTAGTGAATACATGAACTCCTCAAACTACGGTCATCACCGGTAAGTATCCCGATTATTGTCACTTCGGTTAACGGATCATAACACATAATAGGTGACTATAGACTTGCAAGATAGGATCAAGAACTCACATATATTCATGAAAACATAATAGGTTCAGATCTGAAATCATGGCACTCGGGCCCTAGTGACAAGCATTAAGCATAGCAAAGTCATAGCAACATCAATCTCAGAACATAATGGATACTAGGGATCAAACCCTAACAAAACTAACTCGATTACATGGTAAATCTCATCCAACCCATCACCGTCCTGCAAGCCTACGATGGAATTACTCACGCTGGGCAGTGAGCATCATGAAATTGGTGACGGAGGAAGGTTGATGATGACGATGGCGATGGATCCCCTCTCCGGAGCCCCGAATGGACTCCAGATCAGCCCTCCCGAGAGAGATTAGGGCTTGGCGGCGGCTCCGTATCGTAAAACGCGATGAATCCTTCTCTCTGATTTTTTTTCTCCCCGAACACGAATATATAGAGTTGGAGTTGAGGTCGGTGGAGCCTCAGGGGGCCCACGAGGCAGGAGGCGCGCCCTAGGGGGGTGGGCGCGCCCCCACCCTCGTGGACAGGGTGTGGGCCCCCTGGAGTTGATTCTTTTGCCAGTATTTTTTATTAATTCCAAAAATATTCTCCGTGAAGTTTCAGGTCATTCCGAGAACATTTATTTCTGCACAAAAATAACACCATGGCAATTCTGTTGAAAACAATGTCAGTTCGGGTTAGTTCCATTCAAATCATGCAAGTTAGAGTCCAAAACAAGGGCAAAAGTGTTTGGAAAAATGGATACGTTGGAGACGTATCAACTCCCCCAAGCCTAAACCTTTGCTTGTCCTCAAGCAATTCAGTTGACAAACTGAAAGTGATAAAGAAAAACTTTTACAAACTCTGTTTGCTCTTGTTGTTGCAAATATGTAAAGCCAGCATTCAAGTTTTCAGCAAAGATTATGAACTAACCATATTCACAATAACACTTAGGTCTCATATTTACTCATATCAACGGCATAATCAACTAGCGAGCAATAATAATAATATGATATAACAAGATGGTATCTCGCTAGCCCTTTCTGAGATTGCAAAACATAAATGCAGAGCACCTCTAAAGATCAAGGACTGACTAAACATTGTAATTCATGGTAAAAGAGATCCAGTCATAGTCAATATAAACTAATAGTAATGGATGCAAATGACAATGGTGCTCTCCAACTGGTGCTGTTTAATAAGAGGGTGATGACTCAACATAAAAAGTAAATAGATAGGCCCTTCGCAGAGGGAAGCATGGATTTGTAGAGGTGCCAGAGCTCGGTTTTTGAAATAGAGATAAATAATATTTTGAGCGGCATACTTTCATTGTCAACATAACAACCGAGAGATCTCGATATCTTCCATGCTACACACATTATAGGCGGTTCCCAAACAGAATGGTAAATTTTATACTCCCCCCCACCAACAAGCATCAATCCATGGCTGCCGCGAAACAACGGGTGCCTCCAACTAACAACAGTCCTGGGGGAGTTTTGTTTGCAATTATTTTGATTTGATTTGAGCAAGGGACTGGGCATCCCGGTGACCAGCCATTTTTCTCGTGAGTGAGGAGCAGAGTCCACTCCTCTTGAGAATAACCCGCCTAGCATGGAAGATACAGACATCCCTAGTTGATACATGAGCTATTCGAGTATACAAAACATAATTTCATTTGTAGGTTTAGTGTCGGGGAGGCTGATCGTACCCACGAATACCTATGGGGCCGGCGGACCAGGCCCCTTGTGGTTCGGAGGGGGGCGGAGATCGCACGAAGAGCGGATCGAGGCGATGCACACGAGCAGTTTACCCAGCTTCGGAGCTCTCCGGAGAGATAAAACTCCTACTGCTGCTTGTTTGATCTATTGTGTTCTTGCCAGGGAGCAATGCGAGCTACAAAACCTAGCGTGAGTGTGTCTAGTCTATGGCCAGTCGAATGAACCGAACCAGCCGAACCTTGCGAACCGAACTCCACCTTTTCGAACCCTCTCTACGTTGCACTCGGGCCTCCTTTTATATGCTCAAGGGGTCTCCGACAGGTGGCAACACAGGTGGGGGTACAAATGTAAAAACAGGAGTTGGTACACCTACTTGAACAAAGGTACAAAGGTAAAATACCTAACTCGACGGCAAGGGACAAAAGCAATAAATGCCCGTCATTGTCGCCCAAACAAAGGTAACAGAGGTCGTCAGTGCGCCTCCGCCGCCACGATGGCAAGCTTGTCAGCGCCGCTTATCGCTGCTCTCCGCTGGCTGCACAGCCTCTCGACACGCCGCCCATGGAACGGTCCCGTGGCGACACGTCACCGGGTGAGCTGGAGCGGAGACGGAGAAGTTGCATGCCGCGGCAAGCGCCTTGTCATGTCGAATCCTTTGTCGCGCCCGGAGACTTGTCGCGCCCGAGCCTTCCCGCAAGCTCCTCTTGCCGGGCCTTGTCTTCTGCGTGCACAGGTGGCCTTCCGGCAAGCTCCTCTTGTCGGGGCCTTCTTCGTGCCTAGAGAGGCCTTCCCGGAAGCTCCTCTTGCCGGGTCTTGTCTTCTGAAAGGTCATGAGGGTCTTGGCGGACGCCGGCGAGGCTTGCCACGGGACGCTATGATCGCCTGCAGACAAGTTCGGGTACTAAGGTACCCCTACTTTAGTACACCAACAGAGCCCCCGGTCTGGGACATACACGGTGCCGGCGCTGTTGGGCCAGGCCCAAAACAGGCACGGCACGCGGCCCTGGGTCCAAACCAAACCCACTCCGTACCGCCGCATTCCCCGTGAACGGCACGCGTCAATTGCGGCGTCGTGGGGAAGTGGGCGGCGTGCGGATCGCTTCACCCGTCAGCCTCGATTCTGCATCCCCGCCACGTGGTTCCCTTGCTCTTGGGGTCGCGGACGTTGGAAGTGGATAACTGGGCCGTTACGAGCAGAGGCAGCAAGTCGGCCCCGATTCCCTGCTCTTTCTATGCCCTGATTTGTCGAGCGGGGCGGTCGAGACCCCACCTTGCTTCCTTACAAATAGCGGAAGGGGAGCTCAGAATCCATCACTCTCCTATCTCCTACTTTCCACAGTTTCTGATCCACTATCTCTCATTCGTCATAGAGAAAAGGGACCTTGGTTCTTCATCGGTGGCGGCGAGGGTCGCCAGACAGCGCCTCCTCCCAACCCCACGCCCGGGTGGCAGAGCCAACCACAAGAGGAAGAGGGAGGGGCGAGGTCATGGACGAGGTCGAGGCGCCGAGGAAGAGGCGGACGGGCGGCGCCGTCTCCGCTTCCGCCCGGGCGGTTCCTCCCTGCGGCCGGTCCATACAGGGACGACCCTTGCGAAGCTCTTCGTCAGTTGCGCCGGGCGCCTCGTCGTCGCCTCCGGCTTCCAGCTCCGTTCGCGAGCGCGATGGAGTCGGATCCGTCCGAGACACTGAGACTGCACATGAGGGGCTGTGGAATCAGCGGCATGCGAGTCCGTGTCGTATTCCCAGCCCCTAATGTGATGTATCTTGATCGTGGGTGGAAGACGTTCACTCGCATCCACAGCCTGAGGGCGGGGTTTACCCTCCATTTTAAGTTAATGGAGGGTGATCTCCTCTCCGTCAAGGTCTTCGGGGATCTCGGTACTCGGGCGAAGTGCTGCGTGGATAGCTCCTCCGACAGCGAAGATTCCCCCTTGAGCGAGAGTGGCGAGGAGGAGAGTGACAGCGACGACGAGGGTAGCGGGCCCGATTAGTTGTCGGGCGCCGCTTCGTACGTCACCGGCGACCCCATCATCCGCGTCGCCGGCTCCTTGAACTCCCCGGGGTCGTCTCCTTGGGCGATCGGGCGAGGGAGGCTGCGGAAGGGAAGAGGGATGGCGACAAGGTCAAGTCGGAGTACGAGGCGTAGTGCCCTCGACAAGCATGCCGACGCCCCGCCGCCTGCCTTCGAGCCCCCGCTCGCTGCCATCTCCGTCAAGCCCTCGGGGAGCCCCCGGGATGTTCCCTTGGTGCCTTCTGGCACCTGTAGCTCGCCTAGGCGTTTCTTTTGCCCTTCTCGCCTCCTTGACCTACCTCCTGAAAAGAGGGATAGGAAAAGAATTACGGGCATCTTATCTTTTTAATTTGTAAGCCTTCGGGCCTTATCCGCATTTAAAACTTGTAATCCTCTCTTTCATGTTTTTCATTCTCCACGGATTGTATCCGAGTAGAATGTTTTTAATGAAAAAGGGATGGTTGAAAAGGGACGAAGGGCTTATCTGATATCGCAGCCCCCGGCAACTCTGGCTTGCCGTGGCCCCCGGCAACTCTGGCTTGCCGTGGCCCCCGACAACTCTGGCTTGCCGCAGCCCCCGGCAACCCTGGCTTGCCGCAGCCCCCGGCAACTCTGGCTTGCCGGGGCTTGGGTGCCGGCGCGCCCTTCTTCTCCTCTTCGCTGTTATTTCAGTTCTGAGAACGATTTAGCCAGTGCCGCAATAATTTATTTTTGTAATATAACTTTATTCTGGGCAACATTTGCTACGTTACTTCCTTTACTCGACTCTTGGCTTTGTATGTCATTGCCCTACGTTTTTCAGGGAAAACTTGCCGGTGCAGGCACCCTTGCCGCGAGCGCCGAGTGCGGAACTTCAAAGAATTGGCAAGGGTCGCCACCGACAAGCAACCTTGTCGCGGACTAGCCGCAGCTCACTTAAGTTGTTGAGCGGACTCGAAACAAAGTAAGGGCGACCGATCCACGAGTTGGTTCCTCTGCACATGTGTTTTCCATACAAAGTACTATCGTTCGAGGAAGATAACTTGAAAATTTAAAAATTGATTGCTCAAACTTTGGCAACTTAGCTTTTCTGCCTCTTGCTTCCCGATGAGGTGAAACTTCCTCGAGCGGTGCCTGGTCCATAGTATTATCTCCTCCTTCCCCCCTGGTTAACTTGTGCGCGAGGGAGCCCTTCTTTCTTTGAGAAAAGAAAAAGAAGAGGAAATAATGTTACGGAGCCTAGCGGCTCGATTCTGCTTACCGGGTGTGGTTGCTGCACAAAGTGTTAGCCAAAGCATGCAATAAATTGATGAAGGCATGAACTTGACAAGTTGTGCGCAACGCATGAGCTTTTACTGATGCACGGGGTCTGCGCCCGGCTTTGTACAAAGGATCACATGCAACTGCGGCAAGACTTGTACAAAAGGTGGTTGCCGGAACGGGTTCCGACAACCGCGCCCTATGGGTAAAACTTACGAAGATGCTCAATGTTCCAGGAGTTGCTCACCGGAACGCCATCTTCGGTCTCAAGCGGACAGCGCCAGCCTAGTGACTCGTTTCACCCGATAAGGGCCTTCCCACTTTGGCGCCAACTTGTTTGAATTCTTGGCGGACTGAACGCTACCAAGAACAAGGTCGCCTTCCTCGAGACTTCGGCATTAACCCTGCGGCTATGGTAGCGATGCGAGCTTGTCGGTAGCGGCGGCTCGCAATGCTCAAGACGATCCTCCTCGAGGAGCAAGGCGTCATCTTGTCGCAGCTGCTCTTGCTCGAGCTCATCATAAGCGAGCACTCGAGGCGATCCGTGATCTGAAGTTCCGTGGGGAGAACTGCCTCTGCTCCATAGACTAGGGCAAAGGGTGTCGGCGGTGGCTCGATTTGGCGTCGTCTGATCGACCAAAGAACCACCGGCAGCTCCTCGATCCAGCTTTCTTCCGCACTTGTGCAGCCCGTCGAAAGTTCTGGTCTTGAGCCCAGAAGACTTCAAAGATTTGCCCTCTGCTTGACCGTTGCTTCTCGGGTGAGCAATGTATAAAGCAGCACCTTGGCGCCAAGGTCTTGGACGCATCGCATGAAGGTGCGACTCAGAAATTGTGTGCCGTTGTCGGTGATGATCCGTTAGGGATTCCAAACGGCAAACAATTGACCAAGAACTTGATCACGACCGTGTGCCACCTTCCTCATCGCTTCCACTTCCGGCCACTTTGTGAACTTGTCGATGGCGGCGTACAAGTACTCAAAGCCCCGACAGCCTCGGGGAAGGGGCCGAGGATGTCGAGCCCCTGCACCGAAAATGGCCGTGATAAAGGGATCGTCTAGAGAGCTTGAGCTGGCTGGTGTATCTGCTTGGAATGGAACAGGCACGCTTCACACTTGGTTACTTGTGCAGTTGCATCCTGGAGGGCTGTCGGCCAGAAGAAACCTTGCCGGAAAGCTTTGCCGGCAAGTGCTCTTCCGCCAATGTGGTGACCACATATGCCTCCATGTATCTCTGCCAACAGCTTCTGTCCATCTTCCCTGGGAATACACTTCAATTTCACACCGTTGAGTCTTCTTCTGCATAAAGATCTTTGTCGACAAACCGGTACATACTTGACCGCCGGGCTACTCTTTCCGCTTCTTCTTGCTCTTCGGAAGTTCTCCGTCTGAAGGAAATGGACAACCTGCTGCGCCCATGCTGGAGCTTGCGGCTCGACAACAAGGACTAAAGGCACATCTGCTACTGCGGGAACATCAGCTTCCACGGCGAGGACCTGAGGTCCTGCCGGAGCTTGATGGTCCCCGCCAAGCTTACCGGAGCAAGACTTGTCGGGAGCGTCTGCTTCAATGAAACAAACCCCGGTCTCCGCTTGAGCAGATCGCTTCCTCAAAGATCAAGGTGTTGATCTTGGGGACCTTTGCAACAACGGCTTCGGAAGCTCTGGCCGGAATGTATTCACCAGAGGCCAACTTCCTCTTCTTGCCTTGTCCTGCTGATCGTGTTACGGTGGGTTGAGTCAGCTTGAGCACGAAGATCCCTGGTTCCATTGTGTAACTTAAGTGCGGCGCACTTTGACAAAGCCATCGGCAATATCATTCTCGAGCTCTTGGAACATGTTCCATTTGCGGTCGTCAAAGTGCTCTTCTAGCTTCCTCACTTCATCGACGTAAGCTTCCATCAACGGACTCGGTAATCTTTGTTCACTTGTCGGACGACAAGTTGCGAGTCACCCCGACAATAAGCTTCTTGATCCCAAGGTCCATCGCGATCCCGAGACCGCAAGCAATCCTTCATACTGCAGTATTGTTTGTCGCTTGCTCCTTGGGAAAGTGCATCCGGACGACGTACTTGAGGTGCTCTCCGGTGGGTGCGATAAGCAAGACGCCAACACCGGGCGCCTTTGCAGCGAGAAGGCACCATCAAAGTACATCAGCCACTCTTTGCTTGCTTCTTTGACGGGATGCTCGTCTCGTAATCTCTTCATCCGGCGTTGGCGCCCATTCTGCTATGAATTTCGCCAAGGCTCGCTTTGGATAGTTGATGTGCTTTCAAACTTAAGACCAAAGCTTGACAGCTCGATGCCCACTCGACAAGCCTGCCTGCCGCTCGGATTCTGCAGATCCTCTTCAGCCGGAAAGCGAGTGACAATCTGTGATCTCATGTGCTTGGAAGTAATGGCGCAGCTTTCGAGGCCATGAGGAGGCCGAAAAGCAATTTTTGCACACCAGAGTACCTTGACCTAGCCCCCTGCAGGAGGGAACTGACAAAGTAAAATGGGCGCTGCAACATCCTTTTCTGTATCTGCTCATGCGTCTTCGCGGACTCGTCCTTGTCGGGACCAGAGCTTGTCGGCGAAGCCCTCGCTTGTCGCTGGATGTGCTTGCCGCGTTGTCGGCTCGTCATCCGCCTCCCTCTCCGCCACTAACGCAGCACTAACCACTTGATTGGTTGCCGCTATATATAGTAGCAACTTCTCTTGTGGCTTAGGTGCGACAAGTGTTGGAGTGGAGGATGTATCTCTTTAAGTCCTGCAGCGCAGCCTCCGCTTCGGGAGTCCATTTCATTGGACCTGCCTTTTTCAAAATCTTGAAAAACGGCAGGGCGCGCTCAGCAGACCTAGAAATAAACCTGCTGAGAGCAGCCACGCAACCGGCAAGCCTTCGTACGTCCTTGACGCGCCTTGGTGCTTCAATCTGCTCGATGGCCTTGATCTTGTCGGGATTAGCTTCGATCCCTCGCTGAGACACGAAGAACCCGAGAAGCTTGCCGGAAGGGACTCCAAACACGCACTTCTCGGGGTTGAGCTTGAGGTTGATATTGCGCAGATTTGCAAAGGTCTCGTCCAAATCTTGAACCAGAGTTGCTTTGTCCTTGCTTTTGACCACTATGTCATCCATGTAGGCTTCTACATTTCTGTGCATTTGCGGCTCAAAAGCGTCATGGACTACCCTTGCAAATGTTGAACCAGCATTCTCCAAACCGAAAGGCATCCGTATGAAACAGTATGTGCCACATGGTGTGATGAATGCGGTCTTCTCTTCATCCTCTTCAGCCATGAAGATCTGATGGTATCCTGAGTATGCATCAAGAAAGATCACATCCAGCCGTGGAGTCAACAATCTGGTCAATGCGCGGCAAGGGAAATGGATCTTTGGGACAAGCTTTATTAACATCCGTGAAGTCAATACAAAGTCTCCATTTCCCATTTGCTTTGGCGCACGACTACGAGATTGGCCAACCACGTTGGATGGAGCACTCCTCGACAAGGCCTGCTGCTTCCAGTTTCTTGATCTCTTCGCTATGAATTCTTGGCGCCCACCGCTTGCTTCCTCGACTTTTTGCTTGACGGGTCGCGCATGAGGACAAACGGCCAGGTGATGCTCAATCACTTTCACAGGAACACCGGGATGTCGACGGTTGCCATGCAAACACGCCGACATTCGCCGCAGAAAGCAACGAAGCGCCTTCCTATTTAGGATCGAGAGAGGCACCGACGGTGAAGGTACCACCAAGCCGTCCTCCTTGGCGGGCACCTTCTTGGTCTTGGCGGAGCCACCATCTTCTTGCACTTGCCGGTGGAGCTCGATGGTGCGTCCTCGACGGTAGCGCAGCACTCGAGGAGGTGCGCTTGCGGAGTAAGCATCGAGCCCTTGCCGGACTTGGACTTGGTCTTCTTCCCCGGAGCTTCAGCGTCAAGTGTCCGGGCAATCTGTCATGCTGTTGCATCCGGAAGATCTTGTCGGCACAGATAAGGCCATCCTTCTTGTCGCCATGGACAGAGATGACGCTTATCGGGCCTGGCATCTTGAGTAGGTTGTAGGCGTAGTGAGAGGCCGCCATGAACTTGGCGAAGTCTTTGGGCGGCCAAGTATCCCATTGTAAGGCAACGGAAATCGACAACGCCGAATGTGACCCTCTCGATCTGAAGTTCAGCTCACGCCAAATGTGATCGGCAACGTAATCTTCCCCTTCGACTTGCTCCTTCCCGGATTGATTCCTTGAAGGTTCCGGTCTCTTCGAGCTCACCGTCGTGGATTTGAAGCTTACGGAGCACCGCGGAGGAGATCAGATTCAAGCCGGCCCGCCGTCAACTAACATTTTGTGACCTTGAGGTTGCGGATGGTTGGAGAGACCAACATCGGCAAGCACCCGACCGCAGTTATGCGATCAGGGTGGTCCTCAATATCAAAAATGATAGGCGTGCTGGACCACTTGAGAGGCTTGCGTGACTCTACGGATGGTTCCGCTGCATTGACCTCCCGCATCCATTGCTTGAGTTGGCGGTGGGAGGTATGCAGGGAAGCGCCTCCGTCAACGCAAAGGACCTCTGTGGCTTTCTAAAACTCCTGCCGCGTCGGCGTCGTCGCCTTCCATATCTTCGCTGCCGTCATCATCTTCATCCTTGTCGCGGCCGCTGGGAGGTCTATCTCCTTGCCGCTGCTTGGCCTTGCACAAGCGCCCTCCCCGGCCGGATGTTTCTTGCTTGCTCCCCCGGCACCTTCCAGGCCTTCTCCTTGTCGCGCCCGCTCGTACTCAGCTCTCTGCTGTTCGACGAGCTGCTCGACCTTCTTGCAGCTCGAGGTCGTGGGCCCTTGGTGCGGTGGATCTTGCAGTATTGCTTGCCGGAGCTGTCACGCTTGTCGGGCGGCCGCCACCGGCTGGTGGTTGGCGTCGTGGCAACCTCCTTGCCGGAGCCACCAGCCTTGGCGTTCTTGTCGCCACCTCCATTGCCGGACTGCTCAACAGCTAGCACTTCTCGGCCTTCTTCTTCCTATTCCCCGCCGGCCCTTCTTTGCCGGGCGGTGTCATCACCGTCGAGATCCTGTTTGCATTCTCTCACAGGAGTCTCCTCCCTTCCTCGGCAGCGTGCACTTGTCGGCCAAGGCGTACAGCTCAGCGTCCTTGACTTTGCACATCGCCATCTCCTCCCTCATCCTGCGGTTCCGCACATTCTGATGGAATGCGCCGATCACCGCGCGGGGTGGACGTCCGATGTTGTAGTGCACACGGCTGAATCTCTGAATGAACTTGCGCAGGGACTCTCCTTCCTTCCGGGCGAGCAAGTGAAGGTCACTCTCTTGGCCATGAGGTTTGTGGCCACCGTGAAGGCGCCAACAAACTGATGGCACAGATCTGCCCAGGAGGATATGGAGCTGTCCGGCAAGTGCATGAGCCAAGATCTGACGTTGGGCTTGAGGACGAGCGGGAAGTAGTTGGTGAGGATCTTGTCGTCCCGTCCCCCCGCAGCCTGCACCGCGATGGTGTAGATGTTGAGGAACTCTGATGGATGCGTCCGGCCATCATACTTCTCCGTCAGGTCGGGTTTGAAGTTTTTCTGGCTGGGCCACTGGACTTGCCGCAGCTCACGAGTGAACGCAGGGCAACCTACCGCGTACGGCAAGTCACCTGGCCCCTCCGGCGCGTGCATGTCAATAGAAGGCCCAGCGCGCTTGTCGGATTGACGTCGCGCTTCTCTTCGGCGCTCGATGCGAGTTCGAGCGTCCTCTTGTTGTCGTTCATGAAGAACTTGGCGCTGATCGCGGCGAGCTCGCGACGCAGTGGAGTCGCTGTCGAGGTGGATCCGATGAGTCGGCGGTCTTGGCCTTCTTGGCGGAGAGTGCACGGTGGTTGCACCTCCGACAGTCTCGTCGCCACCGGCTCGTGCCTTGTCGTCTCGCCGCGGCAATGATGGCGTTGGTTGCCGCAGAGCGTCGCCGTTGGCAAAGCCGATGAGGCTCTGGATAGTGGCCCTCCACTCGTCGACCTTGTCGGCCGTTGGAGGGTAGTCGAGGAGCAGCTGAGCTCTCGCCAGAGCTTCCGCTGGAGTAGTGGGTGGCATTGGAGAACGGTGCGAGGAGCGGGATATGCTCGGACTTTTAACCACGTTAGAAGGAGCGGCGCCCATCCGGCGACCGTATCTCACTCGTGCCCGGCATGTTGGCGCGTATGCTGGTCTTGAGGGTCTCGATCCAACGAACGTATGGTGTTGTGAACGCCATGACGTTGTTGGTCCCGCGTCTCCTGAGATGAGTGCGGGGGATGCGCAGACGCCGAGGTTTGCGGTGCCTTGTCCTTGGACTTGGCAACGTCGCGAGCACCTTCGTCGGCGCCCGTTCCTCCGCCAGCGTCAGCCCCACCACCCATTTGCTGCGGTGAGGGTGGGTACAACGCGGACGGCTCTGCTGCCGCCGAAGCCTTCTTCTTCGGTGGCATGTCGAGGAAGATGTTGATGACGCTGCTCGTGTGAACGCCGGATCAGATTCACACGGTCTCGACGCCCCCTACCTGGCGCGCCAAAGATGTCGGGGAGGCTGATCGTACCCACGAACACCTATGGGGCCGGCGGACCAGGCCCCTTGTGGTTCGGAGGGGGGCGGAGATCACACGAAGAGCGGATCGACGCGAGGCACACGAGCAGTTTACCCAACCGGAGCTCTCCGGAGAGATAAAACTCCTCATCGCTGCTTGTTTGATCTATTGTGTTCTTGCCAGGGAGCAATGTGAGCTACAAAACCTAGCGTGAGTGTGTCTAGTCTATGGCCAGTCGAATGAACCGAACCAACCGAACCTTGCGAACCGAACTCCACCTTTTCGAACCCTCTCTACGTTGCACTCGGGCCTCCTTTTATATGCTCAAGGGGTCTCCGACAGGTGGCAACACAGGCGGGGGTACAAATGTAAAAACAGGAGTTGGTACACCTACTTGAACATTGTACAGTGCAAAATACCTAACTCTGTCGGCAAGGGACAAAAGCAATAAATGCCCGTCATTGTCGCCCAAACAGTGTAACAGAGGCCGTCAGGTGCGCCTCCGCTCGCCACGATGGCAAGCTTGTCAGCGCCGCTTATCGCTGCTCTCCGCTGGCTGCACAGCCTCTCGACACGCGCCCATGGAACGGTCCCGTGGTGACACGTCGCTGGGTGAGCTGGAGCGGAGACGGAGAGATGTTGCATGCCGTGGCAAGCGCCTTGCCGCAGCCGAATCCTTGTCGCGCCCGGAGACTTGTCGCGCTCCGAGCCTTCCCGGCAAGCTCCTCTTGCCGGGCCTTGTCTTCTGCGTGCTCGAGGTGGCCTTCCCGGCAAGCTCCTCTTGCCGGGGCCTTCTTCGTGCCTAGAGGCCTTCCCGGCAAGCTCCTCTTGCCGGGGTCTTGTCTTCTGAAAGGCTGCGGAGGGTCTTGGCGGACGCCCGGTGAGGCTTGCCACGGGGACGCTGCGACTGCCCGTGCACAAGTTCGGGGTACTAAGGTACCCCTACTTTAGTACACCGACATTTAGAGTTTGGCACATACAAATTTACTTGGAACGGCGGGTAGATACCGCTTATAGGAAGGTGTGGTGGACTCATATGGAATAACTTTGGGGCTTATGGAAGTGGATGCACAACTAGTATTCCCGCTTAGTACAAGTGAATGCTAGATAAAGACTGGGAAGCGACCAACTAGAGAGCGACAACAGTCATGAACATGCATTAAAATTAATCAACACTGAGTGCAAGCATGAGTAGGATATAATCCACCATGAACATAAATATCATGGAGGCTATGTTGATTTAGTTTCAACTACATGCGTGAACATGTGCCAAGTCGAGCCACTTGAATCATTCAAAGGAGGATACCATCCTATCATACCACATCACAACCATTTTAATAGCATGTTGGCATGCAAGGTAAACAATTATAAACTCCTGGCTAATTAAGCATGGCATGGGCAACTATAATCTCTACTTGTCATTGCAAACATTTTTCATTCATAATAGGCTGAATCAGGAACAATGAACTAATCATATTTACAAAAACAAGATAGGTCGAGTTCATACCAGCTTCTCTCATCTCAATCAGTCCATCATATATCGTCATTATTGACTTTCACTTGCACAACCGAACGGTGTGGATAAAAATAATAGTGCACGCGCATTGGACTAAGCTGGAATCCGCAAGCATCTGATACAAAGGAGAAGACAAGGTAATATGGGCTCCTGGTTAAATCAACAATAATGCATATAAGAGCCACTTCAACATTTTCATTATGGTCTTCTCCTCTCGACCCCCAAAGGAAAGAAAAGAAATAAAACTATTTACACAGGAAAGCTCCCAACAAGAAAAAGAAGAACAAGAAATATTTTTGCGTTATCTTTTAGTTATTACTACTACAGGCATGGAAAGTAAACTAGCTAAAAGCTACAACTATTTTTTTGTTTTTCTTACGGTTTTTCAAACACACAAGAAGAAAGCGAGAAAAAGGAAAATAAACTAGCATGGATAGTACAATGAAAAAGTATGAGCACCGACAACTAGAATGAGTGTGTGAACATGAATGTAATGTTGGTGAGAAATACGTACTCCCCCAAGCTTAGGCTTTTGGCCTAAGTTGGTCTATGCCCATGGATCAAAGTTGTAGCTCGGGTCGTACTGAGATGCAACAGCTATTGCCTCATGAGCTGCAGCTTGGAGGCGAGCTGCCTCTGTCCTCCTCTCATACTCGTTCGCCTCTTCCCTGGTTATAATATATATCATTTTTGCCTGAAAGTCAAAGAAACCAGGAGCAGGGAGAGCAACATGGATAGTGCGACGTATGTCAAAGATTAGTCGGTACTGGAGGAACTGTTCATTCCTCTCAACAAACTGATGGCGAACCATAGCATTATAATCTAAATAAGTAGGAGGCAATTCCATATCATTTCATGTATGGGTATCTCAAGATAATAAGCTAAACGGGTTGCATAAATTCCACCAAAAAATATCCACTTAAACTATTAAGATGCAACCTTCCTGCAACGATGGCCCCCAAGTTGTATTGTTTATCTCCTAATACAACACTCTTGAGAACACTAAGATTGGGAACACACATGTGACATGCCTGGTACTTGCCGTTAATGCATCTACCTATAAAGAGAGCAAAATATGTATAGCGGGAAAATGAATGCTCCCTATGGTAGCTTGTGTTATTTCTCTAGATTCCCCCACAGTGATACTAGCAAGAAAATCTTTAAACTCAGATTTGCGAGGATCATTAGCACTACCCCATTGCGGGAGTTTACAAGCAGTATTAAAATCTTCTAAGTCCATGGTATAGGATTTATCATAAAGATCAAATAGGACAGTGTGAGAATTGCGCGAGGATGAAAATTTGAACCTTCTCACAAAGGAATCAGTTAGGTAATAATACTGAGGGAACTTATCTCGCATGAAGCCCTCAAGTTCAGCATTACACACATATGCGTCAAATTCCTCCGTAATTCCTGCTTGGACCATGAAATTTTCTGACGGCCATTCACAAGGCCGCACTTGAGCTCACGTATTGCGGGCCTGGGTCCTTGCTTCCTTAAAGAACCACCTTGGTATATTTTCCTAAACATATTTCTTCCTCTGAAAAATTTCTAAAAAATTTAGTAACTCAAAATAAAAGTGAACCAAACTCAACAAAATTGATAGCAACTACTCCCACAAGTGCCTAGAGACTATATCATGCATTAAAACTACTTGGGACCAAATAAATTTGACATGCAAGCTCAAGAACAGGGTCACCTTAGCAGCAAAAATTTGCAATAAATAAAGCACTAGAACAAAAACTAATTGGACCATTGGAGGAGTCACATACCGAAGAACAATCCCCCAAAGCAGTTTTGTGAATGGAGCTTTGAGCAAGGAGGTCGAAAATGGCAGCAAGATGAGGTAGAACTCGTGCTTGAGCTGGTTGGTGATTTTTTCTGGAGGAAGAAGGGGTGTGTGGGTGCTGGAATAAGTGGAGGAGGGCCACATGGGGCCCATGAGGCAGGGGGTGCGCCCTGGACCCTCGTGGCCAAATGGTGGGCCCCCCTGGTGTGTTCTCATCATATTTCATTTTCGGGACATTTGGAGAACTTTTTTTCGGGGTATTTTTTATTGCAAGGATAATTCAGAAAACAGGCAGAAAATACTATTTTTGCTTTATTTGATCTAAATAACAGAAAGTAAAAGGAGGGTACAGAAGGTTGTGCTTTCTAACTTCATCCGTCTCATGATCATCAAAAGGAATCCACTAACAAGGTTGATCAAGTCTTGTTAACAAACTCATTCCGAATCGCATGAAACCGGAGAATTTTCGAATAGCACTAGGTTACCTCAACGGGGATAAGCACATCCCCAACAATAAGAATATCATATTTATTCTTGACACTAGAAAGAGGAAATTCAAAACCTCCAACAGTAATTGTTGTAATTTTTTCAATAGAATTGATACTGTGGACTTGAGGTTGTTTCCTTGGAAAGTGTACCGTATGCTCATTACCATTAACATGAAAAGTGACATTGCCTTTGTTGCAATCAATAACAGCCCCTTTACTACCTGTGTCGGGTTATCAAGACCATGTATTTCTTCAATAGGTGGTAAATTCTTAACATCTTCAGCTTTAATACCCTTTTATTTCATAGATTTCTTTACCTCTTGCATATCTTCAGGACTGAGAAATAGAATACCCATTTTCTTTGGAGTTGGCTTAGGAGTTGATTCAGGAAGTGTCCAATTATTTTCATTAGTCAACATATTATTCAATATCAATTCGGCTTGATCAACAGTTCTTTTCCTGAAAACACAACCAGCACAACTATCCAAGTGGTCGCTGGAAGCATCGGTTAGTCCATTATAAAAGATATCAAGTATTTCATTTTTCTTGAGAGGATGATCAGGCAAAGCATTAAGTAATTGGAGAAGCCTCCCCCAAGCTTGTGGGAGACTCTGTTTTTCAATTTGCACAAAATTATATATTTCCCTTAAGGTAGCTTGTTTCTTATGAGCGGGGATATATTGAGCAGAGAAGTAATAAATCATATCCTGGGGACTACGCACACAACCAGGATCAAGAGAATTAAACCATGTTTTAGCATCACCCTTTAATGAGAACGGAAATAACTTAAGGATATAGTAGTAGCGATTTTTCTCATCTTTAGTGAATAGGGTGGCTATATCATTTAACTTAGTAAGATGTGCCACAACAGTTTCAGATTCATAGCCATAGAAATGATCAGATTCAACCAAAGTAATTATCTCAGGATCAACAGAGAAATCATAATCCTTATCGGAAATACAGATAGGTGAAGTAGCAAAAGCAGGGTCATATTTCATTCTAGCATTCAAAGATTTTTCTTTCAACTTAGCTAATAATTTCTTAAGATCATATCTATCATTGCAAGCAAGAAAATCTCTAGCAGTTTCTTCATCCATAACATAACCCTCAGGTACATCAGGCAATTCATATCTAGGGGGAGAATCTTCATCATCACTTTCATCAATATTATCAGTTTCAATAATTTCATTCTCTGTAGCCCTAGCAAGTTGTTCATCAAGAAATTCACCTAGTGGCACAGTATTATCAAGCATAGAAGTAGTTTCATCATAAGTATCATTCATAGCAGAAGCGGCATCAACAATAACATGCGACATATCAGAATTAATAGCAGAAGTAGGTTTAGGCGTCGCAAGCTTACTCAAAACAGAAGGTGAATCAAGTGCAGAGCTAGATGGCAGTTCCTTACCTCCCCTCGTAGTTGAGGGGAAAATCATAGTTCTTTCGTCTTTCAAGTTCCTCATAGTGACCAGTGATACGTCTCCAACGTATCTATAATTTTTGATTGCTCTATGCTACTTCATCTACTTTTTTGGACTATATTGGGCTTTATTTTCCACTTTTATATTATTTTGGGACTAACCTATTAACCGGAGGCCCAACCCAGAATTGCTGCTTTTTGCCTATGATTTTCTCACCGAACGTGATCCAGGAGACTTGGACCCTACACCAACGAACAACAGAGGCGGTCACGAGGGTGGGGGCGCCCCCCCTAGGGCGCGCCCCCTGCCTCGTGGGCCCCCTGTTGATCCACCGACGTACTCCTTCCTCCTATATATACCTACGTACCCCCAAACAATCAGAACAGGAGCCAAAAACCTAATTCCACCGCCGCAACTTCCTGTATCCACGAGATCCCATCTTGGGGCCTGTTACGGAGCTTCGCCAGAGGGGGCATCCACCACGGAGGGCTTCTACATCATCACCACAGCCTCTCCAATGAAGTGTGAGTAGTTTACTTTAGACCTTCGGGTCCATAGCTAGTAGCTAGATGGCTTCTTCTCTCTTTTTGGATCTCAATACAATGTTCTCTCCCTCTCTTGTGGAGATCTATTCGATGTAATCTTCTTTTGCGGTGTGTTTGTTGAGACCGATGAATTGTGGGTTTATGATCCAGCTTATCTATGAATAATATTTGAATCTTCTCCGAATTGTTTTATGTATGATTGGTTATCTTTGCAAGTCTCTTCGAATTATCCGTTTGGTTTGGCCAACTAGATTGGTAGTTCTTGCAATGGGAGAAGTGCATAGCTTTGGGTTCAATCTTGCGGTGTCCTTACCCAGTGACAGAAATGGTTGCAAGGCACGTATTATATTGTTGCCATCGAGGATAACAAGATGGGGTATTTATCATATTGCATGAACTACATCATGTCATCTTGCTTAAGGCGTTACTCTATTTTTTACTTAAGACTCTAGATGCATGCTGGATGGCGGTCGATGAGTGGAGTAATAGTAGTAGATGCAGAATCGTTTCGGTCTACTTGTCTCGGACGTGATGCCTATATACATGATCATACCTAGATATACTCATAACTATGCTCAGTTCTGTCAATTGCTCAACAATAATTTGTTCACCCACCGTAAAAATACTTATGCTCTTGAGAGAAGCCACTAGTGAAACCTATGGCCCCTGGGTCTATTCTCATCATATAAATCTTCATCACTTTAATACTTGCTTTGTTTTTACTTTGCCTTTTACTTTTCACTTTGCATCTCTATACCAAAAATACCAAAAATATTATCTATCATCTCTATCAGATCTCACTCTCGTAAGTGACCGTGAAGGGATTGACAACCCCTAATCGTGTTGGTTGCGAGTAGCTATCATTTTGTGCAGGTACAAGGGACTTGTGCGTGGCCTCCTACTGGATTGATACCTTGGTTCTCAAAAACTGAGGGAAATACTTACGCTACTCTACTGCATCATCCTCTCCTCTTCGTGGAAAACCAACGCAAGCTCAAGATGTAGCAAGAAGGATTTCTGGCGCCGTTGCTGGGGAGTCTACGCAAAAGTCAACATACCAAGTACCCATCACAATCCCTATCTCTCGCATTACATTATTTGCCATTTGCCTCTCGTTTTCCTCTCCCCCACTTCACCTTGCCGTTTTATTCACCCTCTCTTTCCCAATCTCCTCCTCTTTTTCCCGTTGCCTTTTTCTTCGTCCGCTTGTTTGCTCGCGTGTTAGTTTGCTTGCTTGCCATCATGACTAGTCTCATATATTCTCCCTTATCTCTCGAGAATGAAGTTCTAAATTTTAAGCAAAGGGAGGGAGAAAATCTAAAAGACGCTTGGTATAGAATTTGCAATGCTCAAAATAGATCTACTAGGAAGCAATCTACTTCAGTTCTTCTTTGTAATTTTTACGTAGGTGCTAATCCTTGGTATAGATATATCCTTGATACCATTACTAGAGGGAATTTCTTGGGTAGCCATACTTTTGATTCTTATAATGCTTTAATAGATTTATTTGGCTCACCACCTCTTTTGGTTAATGGAACGATGTTAACTTTGGAGCATGTTATGCAAAGGCTTGATATTATTGAAAACAAAGTTGCTACCATTGGATCCATTGAAAATCTAGATAAAAAGATCCATAATCAAATTACTCAATATGGATCTAAGGTAGGAATGACTTTGAAAAATATTAAGGAGAAGGAACCTATGGTTAATGAGAAAATAAATTTAGATTCCACTCGAATCGATAAACTTGAGGGTATCATTACCAACTTGGCAACTGCTTTTTCTTCCGTAAAGAATACTCCTAGTCCTCCCACTAAAATTGCCAAGCTTGTGTATGTTCCTAAAAATAAGGGTGAATCATCTAGTAAGGAAACTGCGGATCTTAAATCTATAAGTATTCATCCCGATCTTTTACTATCATTAAGGAACCATTTGCTACAAATGAATTTTTCGATCTTGTGCCTAAAAGTTTGATAATTACTAGAAAGAAAGAAATCTATAAGAAAGATAGATGCCTCATTGAAGAATTGCCTACCAAAGATGGCAATACCTAGATTTATCCTTGCTTTTATGCCTAGCTAGGGGCGTTAAATGATAGCGCTTGTTGGGAGGCAACCCAATTTTATTTTTAGTTTTTTTTTGTTTTTGCTTCTGTTTAGGAATAAATAATCCATCTAGCCTCTGTTTAGATGTGGTTTTATGTTTTAATTAGTGTTTGTGCCAAGCTAAACCTATTGGATCTTCTTGGATAATAGTTATTTGATCTTGCTGTAAATTTCAGAAACTTTGTGCTCAGTGCCAAAATTATTAAAAATCACCAGAACGTGATAAAAAATTGATTCCAATTGCTGCTGATCAATAAAAAAGTTGTCTAGGTCTTGTAATTTTGGTAGAATTTTTGGAGTTCCAGAAGTTTGCGTTAGTTACATATTACTACAGACTGTTCTGTTTTTGACAGATTCTGTTTTGCGTGTGTTGTTTGCTTATTTTGATGAATCTATGGATAGTAAAATAGTTTATAATCCATAGAGAAGTTGGAATAAATTAGATTTAACACCAATATAAATAAATAATTAGTTCATTAAAGTACCTTAAAGTAGTCTTTTGTTTTCTTTCTCTAACGGAGCTCACGAGATTTCTATTGAGTTTTGTGTTGTGAAGTTTTCAAGTTCTGGGTGAATTCTTTTGATGGATTATGGAACAAGGAGTGGCAAGAGCCTAAGCTTGGGGATGCCCATGGCACCCCAAGATAATCCAAGGACACCAAAAGTCAAAGCTTGGGGATGCCCCGGAAGGCATCCCCTCTTTCGTCCACTTCCATCGGTAATTTACTTGGAGCTATATTTTTATTCACCACATGATAAGTGTTTTGCTTGGAGCGTCTTGTATTATTTGCGTCTTTGCTTATTAGTTTACCACAATAATCCTTGCTGTACACACCTTTCGAGAGAGCCATACATAAATTGGAATTTGATAGAATACTCTATGTGCTTCACTTATATCTTTTGAGCTTGATAGTTTTGCTCATAGTGCTTCACTTATATCTTTTGAGCGTGATAATTTTTGCTCTAGTGCTTCACTTAGATCTTTTAGAGCACGGTGGTGGATTTGTTTTAAAGAAACTATTGATCTCTCATGCTTCACTTAGATTATTTTGAGAGTCGTTAATAGCATGGTAATTTGCTTAATGTTAATATACTTGGTATTCAAGATATGTGAAACTTTCTTTTGAGTGCGTTGAATACTAAGATAAGTTTGATGCTTGATAATTGTTTTGAGATATGAAGATAATGATATTAGAGTCATGCTAGTTGAGTAGTTGTGAATTTAAAGAATACTTGTGTTGAAGTTTGTGATTCCCGAAGCATGCACGTATGGTGAACCGTTATGTGATGAACTCGGAGCATGATTTATTTATTGATTATCTTCCTTATGAGTGGCGGTCGGGGATGAGCGATGGTATTTTCCTACCAATCTATCCCCCTAGGAGCATGCGCGTAATACTTTGCTTTGATAACTTCTAGATTTTTTCAATAAGTATATGAGTTCTTTATGACTAATGTTGAGTCCATGGATTATACGCACTTTTTTCCATCCTTCCACGTTTGGTAGCCTCTCTAATACCGCACACTTTTCGCCGGTATCATACATCCACCATATATCCTCCTCAAAACAGCCACCATACCTACCTATCATGGCATTTCCATAGCCATTCCGAGATATATTGCCATGCAACTTTCCACCATTCCGTTTATTATGACACGCTCCATCATTGTCATATTGCTAGCATGATCATGTAGTTGACATCGTATTTGTGGCAAAGCCAACATTCATAATTCTTTCATACATGTCACTCATGTTTCATTGCATATCCCGGTACACCGCCGGAGGCATTCATATAGAGTCATATTTTGTTCTAAGTATCGAGTTGTAATTGTTGAGTTGTAAGTAAATAAAAGTGTGATGATCATGATTATTAGAGCATTGTCCCAAGTGAGGAAAGGATGATGGAGACTATGATTCCCCCACTAGTCGGGATGAGACTCCGGACAAAAAAAAGAGGCCATAAAAAAAGGAGAAAAGGCCCAAATAAAAAATGAGAGAAAAAGAGAGAAGGGACAATGTTACTATCCTTTTACCACACTTGTGCTTCAAAGTAGCACCCTGATCTTCATGATAGAGAGTCTCTCATTTTGCACTTTCATATACTAGTGGGAATCTTTCATTATAGAACTTGGCTTGTATATTCCAATGACGGGCTTCCTCAAATGCCCTAGGTCTTCGTGAGCAAGCGAGGTGGATGCACACCCACTTAGTTTCTTTTTTTGAGCTTTCATATACATATAGCTCTAGTGCATTCATTGCATGGCAATCCCTACTTACTCACATTGATATATATTGATGGGCATCTCCACCGTTGATACGCCTAGTTGATGTGAGACTATCTTCTCCCTTTTTGCCTTCTCCACAACCACCATTCTATTCCACCTATAGTGTTATATCCATGGCTCACGCTCATGTATTGCGTGAAGATTGAAAAAGTTTTGAAAATGTTAAAGTATGAAACAATTGCTTGGCTTGTCATCGGGGTTGTGCATGATTTAAATATTTTGTGTGGGGAAGATGGAGCATAGCAGGACTATATGATTTTGTAGGGATAACTTTCTTTGGCCATGTTATTTTGAGAAGACATAATTGCTTAGTTAGTATACTTGAAGTATTATTATTTTTATGTCAATATGAACTTTTGTCTTGAATCTTTCGGATCTGAATATTCATACCATGATTAAGAAGATTTACATTGAAATTATGCCAAAGTATCACTCCACATCAAAATTCTCTTTTTATCATTTACCTACTCGAGGACGAGCAGGAATTAAGCTTGGGGATGCCTCGACACGTCTCCAACGTATCTATAATTTTTGATTGCTCCATGCTACTTTATCTATTGTTTTGGACTATATTGGGCTTTATTTTCCACTTTTATATTATTTTTGGGACTAACCTATTAACCGGAGGCCCAGCCCAGAATTGTTGTTTTTGCCTATTTCAGTGTTTCAAAGAAACAGAATATCAAACGGAGTCCAAACGGAATGAAACCTTCGGAAACATGATTTTCTCACCGAACGTGATCCAGGAGAGTTGGACCCCATGCCAAGGAACAACAGAGGCGGTCACGAGGGTGGGGGCGCCCCCCTAGGGTGCGCCCCCTGCCTCGTGGGCCCCCTGTTGCTCCACCTACGTACTCCTTCCTCCTATATATACCTACGTACCCCAAACGATCAGAACAGGAGCCAAAAACCTAATTCCACTGCCGCAACTTCCTGTATCCACGAGATCCCATCTTGGGGCCTGTTCCGGAGCTCCGCCGGAGGGGGCATCCACCATGGAGGGCTTCTACATCATCACCATAGCCTCTCCGATGAAGTGTGAGTAGTTTACTTTTCAGACCTTTGGGTCCATAGCTAGTAGCTAGATGGCTTCTTCTCTCTTTTTGGATCTCAATACAATGTTCTCTCCCTCTCTTGTGGAGATCTATTCGATGTAATCTTCTTTTTGCGGTGTGTTTGTTGAGACCGATGAATTGTGGGTTTATGATCCAGCTTATCTATGAATAATATTTGAATCTTCTCTGAATTCTTTTATGTATGATTGGTTATCTTTGCAAGTCTCTTCGAATTATCCGTTTGGTTTGGCCAACTAGATTGGTAGTCCTTGCAATGGGAGAAGTGCATAGCTTTGGGTTCAATCTTGCGGTGTCCTTACCCAGTGACAGAAAGGGTTGCAAGGCACGTATTGCATTGTTTCCATCGAGGATAAAAAGATGGGGTATTTATCATATTGCATGAATTTATTCCTCTACATCATGTCATCTTGCTTAAGGCGTTACTCTGTTTTTAACTTAATAATCTAGATGCATGCTGGATAGCGGTCGATGAGTGGAGTAATAGTAGTAGATGCAGAATCGTTTCGGTCTACTTGTCTCGGACGTGATGCCTATATACATGATCATACCTAGATATACTCATAACTATGCTCAATTCTGTCAATTGCTCAACAATAATTTGTTCACCCATCGTAGAATACTTATGCTCTTGAGAGAAGCCACTAGTGAAACCTATGGCCCCCCGGGTCTATTCTCATCATATCAATCTTCATCACTTTAATACTTGGTTTGTTTTTACTTTGCCTTTTACTTTTCACTTTGCATCTCTATACCAAAAATACCAAAAATATTATCTATCATCTCTATCAGATCTCACTCTCGTAAGTGACCGTGAAGGGATTGACAACGCCTAATCGCGCAGGTACAAGGGACTTGTGCGTGGCCTTCTACTGGATTGATACCTTGGTTCGCAAAAACTGAGGGAAATACTTACGCTACTCTGCTGCATCATCCTCTCCTCTTCGGGAAAAACCAACGCAAGCTCAAGACGTAGCAACCAGCAGATATATGTTGGGGACGTAGTAATTTCAAAAAAAATCCTACGCACATGCAAGATCATGGTGATGCATAGCAACGAGAGGGGAGAGTGTCGTCCACCTACCCTCGTAGACCGTAAGCAGAAGCGTTATGACAACGCGGTTGATGTAGTCGTACGTCTTCATGATCGACCGATCCAAGTACCGAACGTACGGCACCTCTGCGATCTGCACACGTTCAGCTCGGTGACGTCCCATGAACTCACGATCCAGTAGAGCTTCAAGGGAGAGTTCCCTCAGCACAACGGCGTGATGACGGTGTTGATGAAGCTACTGACGCAGGGCTTCGCCTAAGCACCGCTACGATATGACCGAGGTGGATTATGGTGGAGGGGGGCACCGCACACGGCTAAAAGATCAATGATCAAATTGTGTGTCTATGGGGTGCCCCCTCCCCGTATATAAAGGAGTGGAGGAGGGGGAGTGTCGGCCCTCCTATGGCGCGCCCTGGAGGAGTCCTAGTCCCACCGGGAGTAGGATTCCCCCCTTTGCAAGAGTAGGAGTAGGAGGGAAGGAATGAGGAGAGGGGGGGGGAGGAAAAAAGGGGGGCGCCGCCTGTCGGGGATATACCCCGCGGTATGACCCGGCCGGATATATGATCCGGCTGGGACTTGGTGTTTCACTTGTAACCCGCCGGAGGATTGGCGACTCACGAGCCTGGGGGCTCACTGGTCTAACAACTCACGAGCCTGGCGACTCAATGGTGACCCGGCGGGTGTTTCATATGGATGACAAGGCCCAAGGCCCAGAAGGCCGGCTCATGTTATGGTGGGCCAGCTTACGAGGAAAGGCATAAGGAATATTCTCCTACAAAAGGAAGCAAGACTAGAACTCCACTTGTAATAGAGTAATCCTAATCCTACTAGGACTAGTCATGTAACCTGCCCCTTCAACATATATAAGGAGGGGCAGGGCACCCCAAGAGGGGGAAGAAAATAATCTCTAAGGCTAGACACAATTAGGAGAGCCGATTTACGGTGACTCCCTCGTGATGATAATGAGACCTAGCCTCAAACAACATGTAGGGCTATTACTGGATGATGTTTCCCGGGGCCCGAAGCTGTCTAAATCCTTGTCTTGTCTGTTGATCCGCCTCACGTCTCTCATCTCAGTCAACCCCTCTCAAGCTACCACATAGATGCGTTGGCCTCACGACTAAGTCCTTTCACTAGGACATCTGTCGTGACAATTCCACGACAGTTGGCGCCCACCGTGGGACTCCTCCATCAATCAGCTTGGTGGTCAATTGGTTTACAGAGATGTTCAACAAGAAGTTTTGCACCTTATAGGATAAAAGTCCCGGTTCATGTTGAAAAGATAAACCGGCCCTTGGGGCTACGCAGGCAAAGTTGAAGTATTACAAAGTCCCGGTTTATATTGGTATTATAAACCGGCCCTTGGGGGCTATTGGAGTTGATATTATAAATTGGATATAAGGGAGACATAATTATGCAGAGTTAACAATATTTACCTCATATCGCTCCTTCATCGTGTTCACTTAACCGGCTTCATAGTCGCGGCTTGTGTACAAACGGTTTGAAAACCCAGAATGGATGTCTTGGGCGTTGAGGTGGGCATAGCTTGCCAAATCCGTTTTCCATTTACCCTTGTCCATAGCGGCAAATTCTTCCTTGGCACTGTGTTTTGATAAAGCGATAGGGTTGCAAGGGGTGGTGTAGCCAAAGCCAGTGACTACAACATCATCCGTTTTGTCATCATCAGTTTTTACTGGGCTTGGCGGTTTATCAGCATCTTTGACTGGGCTTGTCGGTTTACAGCATGGCCCGTTGGATCAACTTCCATTTGTTCAACAAGGAAGTCATGATCTTGCGGTGGCGGATCATCAAGAATAGTGTCAGCATTTGTTTCCACTGGTTCTGGAGTTTTCTCCGGTTCAGTGGTCGTATTGTCATCAGTCGGTTTATTCAACTTGGCCTTTTTGCCGGGTCTGGCTTTGGCTCTGAAAGGAGTGAACATAAAGGTTAGTATTCTAAGCAAGCGCAAGGTATAAAAGGTTAGTTTAATATGCTCACCCAAGAACAGTTTTAAGAGGTGGAAGATGTGTCCCTGTTGACTCGCCAGAAGATGAATGGGATGTTCCCTGATAGTTTGAATCAGATGGATTAAGAGGATGTCGGAAATTACCTGCCTTGGGATAAGATGTGTCAGGAATAGGTGAAACCTCTGGGCGGCATTTACGAACCGGCGTGTTCAGTAAACCAGACGAAGTAACCACCTGGCCACTATGTCGGGTTGTGCGGCGAGCTTCGTGTTGTTTTTTCTTCAAAAGAAAGTTTGGATCCAAATAAGCTAGAGAGTGTGAAAATCTTACTTTCCGGTTTTCTTGACGGGTTTTCTGTGTTGGCAGAGGATCTGAACCGGAGGAAAGAATAATTACCTCTATATCATCATCTTGGCTAGCCTCAGCGTCATCCTGATAATGGTCATCGTCAATGAGGTGTATGAAAAAGGAACCAAGAGAATCAAGTTCTACCTCTGATTCCGGATTATCAAGATCGTCATCGAAGCTCAACTCGGTGGACTCAGCGGTTTTCTTCTTGGCAGGTTTTTTGATGACCTTAGTCTTGGGGCGAGGCATCTTGGCCGGTTTATCCTGTGGTTTCTTCTTCCAGAACGGATCATCGCCCTGTCAAAGATTGAAAAAAGTTATAAGAGAATATTAAAAAAGGCCAGATTAAAACAAGACTTACACAAATCTTAGAGCTGGTGGTTTATTGGAAACGCAAAAAGGACTAAGCCCTGTTTTGCTGCAATCAGCCACCGGTTCATCCAACATCTTCTTAACGGCTTCAGTAATTTCAGCGTCAGTCAGCTGAATGTCAACGTGCCGTTGAGGGTCTTTTATGTCCCTGTGTATTCACACATTAAACCAGGGTGACGGCTTAGAGGCAAGATACTCCAAGAGACCTAGCAACAGACAAAGTCGATGCCTGTTAAAACGTTCGCCACAAAGGCTCAGAGCTTCGAAAGCTGTGGTGAATACTTGCCTCGTTCCTTTGCGCTGAGGATTGGCGAAATGGATGTGTATTGGTAAGCCAGCGAGCACGATAACCCGACAGAGTATTTTCGTCAGCTGGAGACGTATCTCGGCAATAGAATCAAGTCCGATTCCAGTCTTTGGGGTGACTATGATGCTTGGCGTGAGGGAAACTGACATCTTTCCTCTTCTGAATTGAAACCCTGCCAAGTTCAGTATTGGGCCTGTCCGTAAATTCAGTACGGCGGTTTAAATAGAAGAAGTCTCTGAACAGTTCAACGGTAGGTTCTTCTTGCAGATAAGCCTCACAAAACACTTGAAAATTGCAAATATTGGACACGGATTTAGGTGCTACCTCTTGAGCACTGCGTTGATTTTTCCCTTGAAGAGTAAAGGGTGATGCAGCAAAGTAGCGTAAGTATTTGCCTCAGTTTTGAGAACCAAGGTATCAATCCAGTAGGAGGCCATGCTCAAGTCCCTCGCACCTACACAAACAAATAAGAACCTCACAACCAACGCGATAAAGGGGTTGCCAATCCCTTCACGGTCACTTACGAAAGTGAGATCTGATAGATATGATAAGATAATATTTTTGGTATTTTTATGATAAAGATGCAAAGTAAAATAAAAGGCAATAAAAATAGCTAAGTGTTGGAAGATTAATATGATGGAAGATAGACCCGGGGGCCATAGGTTTCACTAGTGGCTTCTCTCAAGATAGCATAAGTATTACGGTGGGTGAACAAATTACTGTTGAGCAATTGATAGAATTGAGCATAGTTATGAGAATATCTAGGTATGATCATGTATATAGGAATCACGTCCGCGACAAGTAGACCGAAACGATTCTGCATCTACTACTATTACTCCACACATCGACCGCTATCCAGCATGTATCTAGAGTATTAAGTTCATAAGAACAGAGTAAAGCTTTAAGTAAGACGACATAATGTAGAGGGATAAACTCATGCAATATGATATAAACCCCATCTTTTTATCGTCGATGGTAAAAATACAATACGTGCCTTGCTGCCCCTGCTGTCACTGGGAAAGGACACCACAAGAATGAACCCAAAGCTAAGCACTTCTCCCATTGCAAGAAAGATCAATCTAGTAGGCCAAACCAAACTGATAATTCGAAGAGACTTGCAAAGATAACCAATCATACATAAAAGAATTCAGAGGAGATTCAAATATTGTTCATAGATAATCTTGATCATAAACCCACAATTCATCGGATCTCGACAAACACACCACAAAAGAAGATTACATCGAATAGATATCCAAGAAGATCAAGGAGAACTTTGTATTGAGATCCAAAGAGAGAGAAGAAGCCATCTAGCTAATAACTATGGACCCGGAGGTCTGAGGTAAACTACTCACACATCATCGGAGAGGCTATTGTGTTTATGTAGAAGCCCTCCGTGATCAATGCCCCCTCCGGCAAAGCGCCGGAAAAGGCCCCGAGATGGGATCTCACGGGTACAGAAGGTTGTGGCGGTGGAAATAGGGTTTTGGCTCCTCCCCTGATAGTTTGGGGGTACGTAGGTATATATAGGAGGAAGAAGTACGTCGGTGGAGCAACGAGGGGCCCATGAGGGTGGAGGGCGCGCCCAGGTGGGTAGGCGCGCCCCTGCCTCGTGCCTTCCTCGTTGATTACTTTACGTAGACTCCAAGTCCTATGGATCACGTTTGTTCCAAAAATCACGTTCCCGAAGGTTCCATTCCATTTGGACTCCGTTTGATATTCTTTTTCTGTGAAACTCTAAAATAGGCAACAAAAACAACAATTTGGGCTGGGCCTCCGGTTAATAGGTTAGTCCCAAAAATAATATAAAAGTGTATAACAAAGCACATTAACCATCCAAAACAGAATATAATATAGCATGGAGCAATAAAAAATTATAGATACGTTGGAGACGTATCATTAGGTCCAATGTCTTGAGGGTGGAGTTGGAAGCTATGAAGCACATCACGGAAATTTTTTGATCCGGGAGGGCTAAACCCTCGACCCAGATGATCAACGAACACAATCGCTTCTCCATCCTCGGGTTCAGGAGGATTTTCTGGACCGGGAACTCTCCAGTGGATGACTTCCTTTTTCGCTAAAGCGCCAGTTGTGACGCACCCGTTCAGTTGTTCTTCCATAACCCGGGAGGGAACCTAGTTACAAGCATAAAAAGACTTGGCCATTTATTCGACAACCTGAAGGAAGGTTGTGCCGGTTTAAGGTTCATGATTGACAAGCATAAAGCATCGTAGGTTAAGAGACAGAGTGTTAAAGCAGGCATAATTGTTAAACCGGAGTTGATGTTGTCAGAATTACAATGATAAGCGATTGGTGGTTTAAGAGGGGACTAATGGTACCTGGCGGGTTATCATTTTCTAAAAGTTAAACCGCCTACATTGGTATTAAAGGTACAGATCTGAAATAACTAAGTAATGGAAAATCAGGTTTCACAAGTTGGCATTATAATTTTGGATCTACCATGTGTCAGAAAATGAAAGTATATTCAGACCTAAATATTGATACCGAAGCAGTTGATAAAGGTTCAGATTGGAGTTTCTGCTTAAACGAGATGCACTAATGAAAAAAGAAGGACTATGTCCATCGCTATACTGGTTAAATATTGAGGTTTGAATCAAAAAACCACTGCACAGTGACGAACACCAACGAAAACCGATGAACATTCAAACCCTAAAGACAGATCTACGATGGAAGAAAGGGAGGCTTACTTATGCTGAGGGAACAGCGGAGAGGCGCCGCGATTTTCTGGTGCGTTCAGGGTGATTCACCGGCCGGAGTTGAGGTCGAAGATGAGGCTTGACGGCGGCGGTTGAGTTCCAAGCACTGGCGCGACGTGAGGAAGACGATGAGACGAAGAGGCATGGGGGGGGGGGGAAGTGAAAATGACCCCAGCCCTATTTATAAGGTGAATGGATAAGTGGCACGCGCGGGAATCGAGGAGGTTGAAAAACGGATCTGTAGATGTGCAGACACCTCGATTTTTGGAGATTCATTAAAGGAGATACATTAAAAGATTTGGGTTCTGTGTAAAGTTAATGGCAGATGACGTCACGGCGGATTATGATGGTCTTGGAAGATTACGTCATGGCGAGTTACAAATTTTTCGCGAAGGTGTTGAAGAAGGAATTTTTCCTAAGTACTGAAGATTGATATGAACAAGTTGGTCTTGGAAGATTACGTCATGGCGAGTTACAAATTTTTCGCGAAGGTGTTGAAGAAGGAATTTTTCCTAAGTACTGAAGATTGATATGAACAAGTTCAAAACAATCTGGGGCCTAAAATGTTGGGGATATAACTATTGAGTATAAACCGCCCAGGAGGGCCGGGTTATACTCATAGTAAGTTATTCATATTGAAGCCCACGAACACAAGGAGTATGGCGCTTTACGGAGAAGATTTAACAAGAAGGCCCAAGGCCCAAAGGCGGATTAAGGCCCGTTGATGTAAACCGCCATATGATGTATGACTTGTGTTGTAAGATAGGAAAGGGGAGAAACCGAGCCGGACACATTTAAAGTTCAAAACAATCTGGGGCCTAAAATGTTGGGGATATAACTATTGAGTATAAACCGCCCAGGAGGGGCCGAGTTATACTCATAGTAAGTTATTCATATTGAAGCCCACGAAGACAAGGATTATGGCGCTTTACGGAGAAGATTTAACAAGAAGGCCCAAGGCCAAAAGGCGGATTAAGGCCCGTTGATGTAAACCGCCATATGATGTATGACTTGTGTTGTAAGATAGGAAAGGGGAGAAACCGAGCCGGACACATTTATGAGCCGGCCAGGATTATGTAAACCGCCGGGCGTCAACCTGTGTATATAAAGGGACGACCCGGCGGCGGTTTAGGACAAGAAAGGTCAGATCGAAAGCCAGGCTTAGCGAATTCGCTCCCTGGTCATCGAGACCCTAATAATATCACCTAAAACTGGATTAGGCCTTTACCTTCATCGCAAGGGGCCGAACCAGTATAAACTCCACGTGTCCTTTGTCCCGATTAACCCCTTCAAGCTAACCTGTCGCGATGGCTCCACGACTAAGTCCTCACACTAGGACATCTGCGTGACAATTCCACGACACCGCCCCCCTTCCTTGTCCAATTTAGACTAGAGGGGGAGGGGGTGCGCGGCCTGCCCTGGCCGCCCCTTCCTCTCTCCACCAAGGCCCAAGAGGCCCATTACACTCCCCGGGGGGTCCGGTAACCCCCCCCCCCCGGTACTCCGGTATTTGTCCGAACTCATCTGGAACCCTTCCGAAGTCCAAACATAGTCATCCAGTATATCGATATTTATGTCTCGACCATTTTGAGACTCCTCGTCATGTCCGTGATCATATCCGGGACTCCGAACTACCTTCAGTACATCAAAACACATAAACTCATATTACCGATCGTCACCGAATGTTAAGCGTGCAGACCCTACGGGTTCGAGAACTATGTAGACATGACCGAGACACGTCTCAGGTCAATAACCAATAGCGGAACCTGGATGCTCATATTGGTTCCTACATATCCTATGAAGATCTTTATCGGTCAAACTGCATAACAACATACATTGTTCCCTTTGTCATCCGTATGTTACTTGCCCGAGATTCGAACGTCGGTATCTCAATACCTAGTTCAATCTCGTTACCGGCAAGTCTCTTTACTCGTTCCGTAATGCATCATCCCACAACTGACTCATTAGTTACATTGCTTGCAAGGCTTATAGTGATGTGCATTCTTGAGAGGGCCCCAGATACCTCTCCGACAATCGGAGTGACAAATCCTAATCTCGATCTATGCCAACTCAACAAGTACCATCGGAGACACACAGAGAGCACCTTTATAATCACCCAGATTCGTTGTGACGTTTGGTAGCACACAAAGTGTTCCTCCGGTGATTCGAGTTGCATAATCTCATAGTCATAGGAACATGTATAAGTCATGAAGAAAGCAATAGCAATATACTAAACGATCAAATGCTAAGCTAACGGAATGGGTCAAGTCAATCACATCATTCTCTAATGATGTGATCCCGTTAATCAAATGACAACTCATGTCTATGGCTAGGAAACTTAACCATCTTTGATTCAACGACCTAGTCAACTAGAGGCATACTAGTGACACTTTGTTTGTCTATGTATTCACACATGTACTAAGTTTCCGGTTAATACAATTCTAGCATGAATAATAAACATTTATCATGATATAAGGAAATATAAATAACAACTTTATTATTGCCTCTAGGGCATATTTCCTTCAGTCTCCCACTTGCACTAGAGTCAATAATCTAGATTACACAGTAATGATTCTAACACCCATGGAGTCCTGGTGTTGATCATGTTTTGCTCGTGAGAGAGGCTTAGTCAATGGGTCTGCAACATTCAGATATGTTTTTATCTTGCAAATCTCTATGTCTCCCTCCTTGACTTGATCGCAGATGGAATTGAAGCGTCTCTTGATGTGCTTCGTTCTCTTGTGAAATCTGGATTCCTTTGCCAAGGCAATTGCACCAGTATTGTCACAAAAGATTTTCATTGGACCCAATGCACTAGGTATGACACCTATATCGGATATGAACTCCTTCATTAAGACACCTTCTTTTCCTGCTTCCAAAGCAGCTATGTACTCCGCTTCACACATAGATCCTTCCACGACGCTTTGCTTAGAACTGCACCAATTAATAGCTCCACCATTCGATATAAACATGTATCCGGTTTGTGACTTAGAGTCATCCAGATCAGTGTCAAAGCTTCCATCGACGTAACCATTTACGATGAGCTCTTTGTCACCTCCATATACGAGAAACATATCCTTAGTCCTTTTCAGGTATTTCAGGATGTTCTTGACGGTGTCCGATGATCCACTCTGGATTACTTTGGTACCTCCCTGCTAAACTAATAGCAAGGCACACATCAGGTCTGGTACAAAGCATTGCATACATGATAGACTATGGCTGAAGCATAGGGAACACCTTTCATTTTCTCTCTATCTTCTGCAGTGGTCGGGCATTGAGTCTGACTCAACTTCGCACCTTGTAACACAGGCAAGAACCCTTTCTTTGCTTGATCCATTTTGAACTTCTTCAAAACTTTATCAAGGTATGTGCTTTGTGAAAGTCCAATTAAGCGTCTTGATCTATCTCTATAGATCTTGATGCCCAATATATAAGCAGCTTCACCGAGGTCTTTCATTGAAAAACTCTTATTCAAGTATCCTTTTATGCTATCCAGAAATTCTATATCATTTCTAATCAACAATATGTCATCCACATATAATATTAGAAATGCAACAGAGCTCCCACTCACTTTCTTGTAAATATAGGCTTCTCCAAAAGTCTGTATAAAACCATATGCTTTGATCCCACAATCAAAACGTTTATTCCAACTCCGAGATGCTTACACCAGTCCATAGATGGATCACTGGAGCTTACACACTTTGTTAGCATCCTTTGGATCGATAAAACCTTCAGGTTGCATCATATACAACTCCTCTTCCAGAAATCCATTCAGGAATGAAGTTTTTACATCCATTTGCCAAATTTCATAATCATAAAATGCGGCAATTGCTAACATGATTTGGACGGACTTAAGCATCGCTACAGGTGAGAAAGTCTCATCGTAGTCAACTCCTTGAACTTGTTGAAAACCTTTCGCAACAAGTCGAGCTTTGTAGATAGTAACATTACCGTCAGCATCAGTCTTCTTCTTGAAGATCCATTTATTCTCGATGGCTTGCCGATCATCGGGCAAGTCATCCAAAGTCCACACTTTGTTCTCATACATGGATCCCATCTCAGATTTCATGGCCTCAAGCCATTTTGCAGAATCTGGGCTCATCGTCGCTTCCTCATAGTTCGTAGGTTAGTCATGGTCAAGTAACATGACCTCCAGAACAGGATTACCGTACCACTCTGGTGCGGATCTTACTCTGGTTGACCTACGAGGTTTGGTAGTAACTTGATCTGAAGTTACATGATCATCATCATTAGCTTCCTCACTAATTGGTGTAGGAGTCACAAGAACAGATTTACGTGATGAACTACTTTCCAATAAAGGAGCAGGTACAGTTACCTCATCAAGTTCTACTTTCCTCCCACTCACTTCTTTTGAGAGAAACTCCTTCTCTAGAAAGGATCCATTCTTAGCAACGAATGTCTTGCCTTCGGATATGCGATATAAGTTGTACCCAACAGTCTCCTTTGGGTATCCTATGAAGACACATTTCTCCGATTTGGGTTCGAGCTTATCAGGTTGAAGCTTTTTCACATAAGCATCGCAGCCCCAAACTTTAAGAAACAACAACTTTGGTTTCTTGCCAAACCACAGTTCATAAGGCGTCGTCTCAACGGATTTAGATGGTGCCCTATTTAATGTGAGTGCCGCCGTGTCTAAAGCATAACCCCAAAACAATAGCGATAAATCAGTAAGAGACATCATAGATCGCACCATATCTAGTAAAGTATGATTACGACGTTCGGACACACCATTACGCTGTGGTGTTCCGGGTGGCGTGAGTTGCGAAACTATTCTGCATTGTTTCAAATGAAGACCAAACTCGTAACTCAAATATTCTCCTCCATGATCAGATCGTAGAAACTTTATTTTCTTGTTACGATGATTTTCCACTTCACTCTGAAATTGTTTGAACTTTTCAAATGTTTCAGACTTATGCTTCATCAAGTAGATATACCCATATCTGCTTAAATCATCTGTGAAGATGAGAAAATAACGATACCCGCCGCGAGCCTCAATATTCATCGGGCCACATACATTAGTATGTATGAATTCCAACAAATCTGTTCCTCGCTCCATTGTTCCGGAGAACGGCGTTTTAGTCATCTTGCCCACGAGGCATGGTTCGCAAGTACCAAGTGATTCATAATCAAGTGATTCCAAAAGTCCATCATAATGGAGTTTCTTCATGCGCTTTACATTGTCAGCGTTCTGGGAACGGGGGTCCCCAGACTTGCCTGCCTGCGGCCCATAGCATGGCTAGGAAGCGGGCCGTACGGCCCATCTTCATCGACAAGGCATTCAAGACCTTCGCTGGGGTCTGAGCCTCGCGAGGCGGACGGCATGAGGTTTCCTCTGGAGTGGCCTAGCTAGGCAGGCTCACGACGAGCGGAGATATCAAGGCGGGGCAAACCTCACGAGGGACTCATGACGTCAGCCATGACAAACGGCACCAGGTGGGTGCCAGGCGGGCGCCAGTGCGCACAGCGTCCCCATTTCCTCTTTGGTGCTAAGGAGGCAAGCACAGACGAAGAGTACCGAGGCATCAGGCAAAGGTTGCCATATTGGTGCAACAAGACCAAGACCAGGAGGACGGCAAGGCGGAGGTCATCGTGGAGCCCATGATGGCGTCACCCCAGGGCTTTTCGCAGGCGAAGACCGCTTTTGTCAGGATAGCTTGTACTAGCTGTCCCCCTTCAAATTTGCCCGCCGTTGTTAGCTCCCTTCCCGCTCAACATTTGGGAAGAGGACCATGGCCTCTATAAATAGGACTAGCCACCACAGTAGTGGGGGAGAGAGCAGTTCATCAACTCCCCACACCACAAGTTCATACGCACAAGAACACCTCAACGTCAGGAGGCTGTTCTTCTCTAGTACTGTTCATCATCAGCCCAAGAGGCAATCCACCACCACCACACTGGAGTAGGGTATTACACCACAACGGTGGCCCGAACCAGTATAAACCTCATGTCTCTTTCTGTGTTGTGAGTTCGTCGAGTTCGTCCGCAAGATCTTAGCGAGCTAGAGCGTAGATCGGTAGGAGGGAAAGACTTCGCGTGCACCCCAGTGTTGGAACCTTAAGGGTTTGACGGAACCCCACATCCGACATTTGGCGCGCCAGGTAGGGGTGCGCCGTGGTTTCCCTTCCATCGATTCGTCGCTCCGTCGTTTCCATGGCGGACGCTCGCCGTGCTCAAGCTGAGCGTCGGGCTGCCCTCTCCACCCGCGTCACTCAGACGGCTCCTGTAGGCGGGCCACCTCGTCGTTCTCCGTATCCCGTCGCCAACGCTGCCACCGGCCCGGCGGGGAGCGAGCAGCAGGCGTCCTCGCTGCATCCTTCGGTGCGGCAAGATGGCCGCACCGCTACTCCGTCGCTCACCCCTGCTGGTTCTTCGTCCCGCGCGCACCGTGCTCCCATGGAGGCACGAGACGCGCTCATCATGGCGAACAAGCTCCTGCGCTACCGCCCTATCGACGATGTCTACAAGGATTGGCTCGACCGAGCCACCGAGCTCGTCCGCGCCGTCGTGGGCTCTCCAGCGCTATCCAACTCTCTGCCTCCCCCTCAACCGGCTGCGGGTGACGGGGCTCATGGCGTGCCTCCACCACCTCACCCCCAAGACGGTGCCTTGGCACCAAGGCGCGCACCTCCGCGGCGTGATCCACCGTGCCTGGCGCATGCGCGCGAAAAAAGAAGCTGCCAAGAAATCCCAGCGGCGCGAAGCTGCGCCGCTCCCGCGCCACCTCGTCAAGACCGTGCGCCGCCCGCGGCCCAGCGAGCCCCGTCAAGACCAAGCTCCACCCTGAGCGGGCCCCAGCAACCACGTCTGCCGCGCCTTCACCCCCGAGCTGCGTAGCGTCGCCTGGCCAGGCAAGTTCAAGCCAGACCTGCCTCCTCGCTACGACGGCACCGCGGACCCCGCGGAGTTCCTGCAGCTCTACGAGCTGAGCATCGAAGCGGCCAACGGCGACGAAAAAGTCATGGCAAACTGGTTTCCCATGGCTCTCAAGGATGGGGCCCGCTCTTGGCTCCTGAACCTGCAGCACGGCTCGATCTCCTCCTGGGACGAGATGCGCGACCGCTTCGTCGCCAACTTCCAGGGCACTCGCGACCGCCCACCGGCCACGGGTGACCTGTGCCGCATCAAGCAACAGCCAGGAGAAACCCTCCAGAAGTACATCCAGCGCTTCAACAACACCCACCTCAAGATCCCCAAGGTCACAGACGAGTCCATCATCTCCGCGTTCTCCGACGGTGTCCGTGACGTCAAGATGAAGGAAGAGCTGGCTATCCATGAGGAGCTTTGCACCTCTCAGGAGTTGTTCAACCTGGCAACCAAGTGCGCTAGAGCTGAGGAAGGGCGTCTCTCTCTCCTCGAGCTGCCAGCTGCAGGAGCGGAAGAAAAGAAGACCAAGGCCAAGGACGTGAAGCGCAAAGAGGCAGTGGTGCTCGCAGCAGAGCCCGACACCAAGCGAGGCAGAGATCAGCCTGAGTCTCCAAGAACGGCCTACCGTTCTGCGCCTTCCACAACCTGAACACCCACAACACCAGGGACTGCCAAGAGCTCAGAGCCATACGAGAAGGACGCTACGGTCGACGCCCCGAGTGCAACGATCGGGGCTACGGCCGCGGAGGAGGACATGGAGGCGGACGCTGGGACGTCCGTGGCCCGCGCCACGAGTGGCGTGACCGGCCTCGTGAGGACTGCTGGCAGGACCAGCCTCGCGAGGGCGCCTGGAGGGACCCGCCTCGTGAGGATCGCCCCCAGGGCAACACCGGTCTTCCCCCGCTGCCGCCACCAAGAAGGAACGACCACCACCACCAGGACGAGGGGGCTGGGGGTTTCCAGGAGTCGCGTGCGATCGCTTGCATCTTAGGCGGTGCACAAGCCCCAGCCTCTCAGCGCATCTTCAAACAGTTCGCTCGCGAGGTGAACGCCACGCTCCCCAAGCTCGAGGCCACGCGCCCACTCAGGTGGTCCCAATGTGCCATCACCTTCAACTCGGCAGACCAGCTCAAGTGCACGGCCACCGCAGGCGCACTCCCTATGTTGTGCTTCCCAGTCATTAGCAATGTGCAAGTCACCAAGACTCTCATCGACGGAGGCACGGGGCTCAACGTCCTGTCAGTCGACAAGTTCGACAACCTTCAAGTGCCCTATGAGCAGCTCCAGCCAACCAAGCCTTTCTCAAGAGTGACTGATGGTTCCACCACACCGATAGGGCAAGTCCGACTGCCCGTCACCTTCGGCAAGCGCGACAACTACCGCACCGAGCTCATCGACTTCGACGTCGCGCATATCCGCCTGCCGTACAACGCCATCCTCGGGTACCCAGCCCTGGCCAAGTTCATGGCAGTCATCCATCACGGCTACAACGTTCTCAAGATGCCAGGAAGCGGAGGAATCATCATGGTCCCGTGTGAAGAGAGGGATGCGGTGTGCTCTCTTGAGCGTGCCTTTCAAGCCGCAGCAATCGACGACCCCGACAGCAGAAGTGAAGGCCCTCCGGAGACCGTCCCCAGGAAGAAGTTGTCGCGCCGCACAAGACCCCAAGGAGATGGCGTCGCGTCAGGAGCCTCGTCAGGATCAGCTCCCGTTCCAGGGGCGCCTCCCTCCATCGCATAGGAAGGCGCGCCCGGCGCCCTCCTCAGGCAGGGCTCGGGGGCTCTCTTCTGGAGGGCCTCAGACCTTGCCGACCTCACGAGGGAGGTGCTTGGGCACCACTAGGAGGCGTGCTTCATGACACGTTTCCCTCAGGTGAACACAGGGCGAGGAACGCCTGCCACCCAAGAGTTCATCACCAAGACCACCCAATAAGTGCAAGAAGCAAGAGCCATGCGCGACCACAGCCGCTCGCAGGGCGCAGCTCCCCATCCGGGCGAGGATGTCGGGTGGCGCCTCTGCGTCGACGTCCCAGGGCTCAACAGGGCCGCATCTCAGGAGCGTTTCCATCACGCGCGGGCCGCTGTGAGGGCCCACCACACAGCTACGTTCGCATGCCCTTCGGCTTGCCAAGCATGGCGTCGGCTCATCAGTGCAACTTACGGCAGGTCCTGGTGTCTCAGGAGGCTAAGATCCACGCCATTCAGGAGGAGATGGAGGTGCTCTCCAGGGAACCTCCTGAGCCCCCAGAGCCTCCCGAGGCTCAGGCTCCCAGTGGCTCATGAGGAGTCATTCCTTCAATGCGAGGCTTCAGCTGCATCAGCTCTACTTCGTCTACAGAACCAGGTGACATCTTTCAAGTTCGTTTAAGCTGGGAGCGCCCCTCGGGCAGCATTATTCCCAGGCCGCACGGGTCCGTCCCTGCGGCATGTATCCCTTTTGCTTAAGTCTTTAGCTTACCTTGCTGGGGGCGCCCCTCGGGCTGCATCATCCCCAGGCCGCTCGGGCTGCACCAGTGGCATGTATCTTCCTGCATTTATCCAAGTCAATATGCCTCTATGCTTAACACCTTAGCGGCTATCGCACCTTTCGGTTGCCGCCCTTGTGAGCCTGCTCACCCTATGCAATCCGCTTGCACATTAAAAGGGGGGCTCCTGAACATCGCGACTCAGGAGCCCTTACTGGCTCTCCAGCCCTCACCCCCTGGCCTTGACCACGGCATCACGACCTGGCATACCAGCGGCGGCTGAGCTCGCTCGAGGGCCGGGACCTGAGGACGTAGAGTGCTTGCATCTAACCGCTCTGCAGGAACATACAGTCACCAAGACTCAAGACCAGGCGCAACCCGCCTTGAGGTAGGGCCTTGTGAGTCCCGCGCTGGCTCACGAGTGCCCAGATACACCTCGCAGCCCTGCCGTGCAACCCACATGTCAGGGCGGGGCTGTACACGCCCCGGGGGCTCCTCCCGGAGGGGGCCCCCATCCCACGCCCAAGTGGAAGCACCTTGCTCCATGCTGGCTAACGACACTGCCGAGGAACGGCTATGCCCGTGCACAAGCGGAAGCACTATGCTCCGTGCTGGTGATAAACAACTGAGGGCGACCCCACGGTCGTGCCAACCTTAGGGATCCCAGAGCTCAGCGCCCAGCCTTACCCCAACGCCTCCCCTCGGGAAAGCTGCGCATGGGGGCTGGGCACGGGGGTTGCGCACGGGTCACGCCCAAGCGCACGCCACCCAACCAGGTCCTCCGGACTTGGGCATCGCGCGCCCCTCTTGAGGCCTCGGCGAGGGAAAGTACGGGATTGTTTGCGCGTCAAGGAGGACTCCTGAGCATCGCGACTCAAGAGCCTAACTGGTCACATAGCCCCTCACTCCTTGGTCCGTCCTGGTCTCCGGTCGGCCCAATGGCGGTTGAGGTATCTGTGAGGCCGGCTCACCGACGTAGAACAATAATCTATGCGGTGAACTCTCCTATATATGTTGTTTATGGCGTCAAGGGGACTCTGAGCATCGCGACTCAGAGCCTAACTGGTCACGTAGCCCCTCACTCCTTAGTGCATCCTGGTCTCGGTCGGCCCAATGGCGGTTGAGGTATCTTGGGCGGGCTCTTGCCCGACGCAGAATGCAAAGCAAATAGGAAGGAAATCGCAAAATCTCGAAGCAAATATTACAAGCATACTGTCTTAACAATACCAAATGAAAGTCTAAACGCCTCCGCGAGGCCGGCTACATGTCGCAGGAATGGAACAGGAGAAGTGGGTGCGGGTCACCTCCAGGCGACGCCAACGCCTGCGGAAGGCGCTCACTCATCATCGGCTTTGTCCTCACCACCAGCCGCAACTTCGACGACGCCGGACAGAGGAGCGGAGATAAAGCCGCGCACCTCCGCAACAAGGCCCCCACCTGATCCCGCACAGCCGCGGCAGCTGCCTCGTATTGATCTTCAGCCACATGATCTAGCGGCTCGTCAAGGCAAGCGTTGGGGTCGCGGAGGGCAGATGGCTGAATACCCGAGTCAGTGCAGCTGAGGATAGGACACGAGCTTCCGCCTCTGCCATGGGGGCGAGCCCGTAGACGACCTCCTCAAGCGCCTTCACCACGATAGGAAGTAGTTGGGTGGGGCCGTCCTCGTCGGTGTCCAGAGGCTTCTCCAGGCCGCGCTCGTAGAGCGTCTTCAGCGCCTCGCATGACCTCCTCTCGAGATCGGCGAAGGCCACGCGATCTTCCGCCAGGACTCGCGCCTTGGCGTCAAGATCGGCCTCCCTCATCCTCATCTTCCGCTCTAGCTCCTCCAACCGATTGCGCTCGGCAGCCTGCTTCCTCCCCAGCTCCACCAGTTCAGCATCTTGGTTCTTGACGGCTTCCTCCTAGGCCTTCATCTCCTCCTCCTTCACCTGGCGGCAGCGCACCTCTTCAGCATGCTTGTCGCGCAGGCTCTGCAGCTCGCCCTCCAGCTCCTGGCAGCGGTCACGGGCGGCCTTGGTGTCCTTCAGCGCTGCCTCACGATCGGCCACAGCACTGGCGGCGCCTTGCTTGTCCTTCTCGGAAGCCGCAACAGCTTGGCCCAGTGCGGCGCGAACTGCCAGGTCAGAGTGGAGCCAGCCAGAGGCTAGTTCCAGGCGCCCGGCCACCAAGCACGGGTCTACGCTCAGGAGATCCGCCCGTAGCTGGGTCATCTCCGAAATGGCACGCTTCAAGGCAGCATCAGGAGCAGAAGGACCAGGAGGCAGAGGCGCAGTAGTAGGAGGAAGTGACATCATCACCAGGGCTTGGGAGACTGCCGGTTCCAGAGCAGCTGGGACCTTGCCAGCCGCGCCAATTACCGGCGTCTCCGGAGCCAAGGGGGGCATGGGGGCTGACTCCACGCGGCGAGACTCCTCCTGGCCTCGCGAGGCCGACCGAGCTGGGGAGACACGGGCGATGTTGCCTCCTTTTCCTGCGGAGCGAGGCACGGCCGCCGAATCCTCCTTCCTCTTCTTCGCCGAAGGTGTCGGCCTGATCAACCAGGAGCAAACATCAGGAAACAACGAGCACAAACGAAGACAAGGCAAAGTTTAAGACACTCACCGGTCCAATGCAACGTACTCCACCGACCGTTTGAGAAGCTTGAGGCCTGACAGCTGCGGGGCCTGAGGGGCAGGCGTTCTGGTACCGGCGGCGCCGGGCGTAGAGGAGGCAGAGCCGGACCCAGCCCCAGGAGGTGTCGGGCGGGGGCAGCATCTCGGGCCACCAACGATGATCTGCTCTTCGTCGGGATAGGAGGTTGCTCCCCCTCCATTCGGTGGGCGTCGGCATCGGCATCGTCAAGGAGGGCACGGAGAATCTCGGCCTTGCTCGGAGGGGAAGTCTCCCCCACATCTTCCAGAGTCTTCTCCGAGTCCTCCTCCTCTTCTCCCCCTCCGAGGGATTCACCAGAAGAAACCTCCACCGGGTTCTGCGCCATGGGGGCTTCTGCTAGAGCCGGCGGCACCAGCCCTCACGCGTCGAAAGTCGGCCTAGAGGTGACGAATTCCTTCCAGTCCCTGCGCTTGAACAAGGGAAGGAAGGCGCTAGCCGGGTACTCCTGGTTGTCCCCGACTATGAGGCGCAAGACGGCATCCAATTCATCGTCAGGCAAGTCCCCCGGCCTTAGGCGGGTCTTGGTTTCCTTTTCGTCAAGCTCCCAGAGGGGGCGCGCGCGCCTGGAGCGGGGCAACCCGCAGCATCAAGAACTCTCTCAGGAGCATCACCCCCGTCACCTTGGCCGTCCTCGCGTTACCTGGCCTCAGGTCGGTCATCATCTGCCCGAGCACCAGCGATGCCTGCTCGTCAACAAGCTCCGCCTTGGGCCACGCCCTGTTGGGAGGGGGCGCCGCTGTGGGCAATTCCAGGCGAGGGTCGGCACGCTGAGCATCCATCATGACCCATTTGGATCGGATGTTGTCGGCCCTCTTCCTGGTGCTCGAGATCGAGTTGGCCTTGCCGCAGGCGACGAAGTTAGCGCATCCAGTGATATGCTCGCCGGTGACATGGACGAAGAAGAAATGGCGCAAGAGCGCCACAGACGGCATGACGCCCAGGTACGCCTCGCAGTAGTAGGCGAAGATGGATAGGAGGAGGACAGAGTTGGGATGGAGATGCAGCGCCTGCAGCCCGTGGTGGTCGAGGACTTCATAAAAGAAATCAGAGAAGGGAGGGACCAACCCGACGGCGACGCTGCTCGAGAAGAAGGGGAAGAAGGTGCTTCCCTCAGGCTCCGGCTCGTCGGAGGCGAGCCGAAGCTCCGCCTTCCCCCACTCGTTGCCTTTGCCCGCTGTCAGTAGGATCACGGAGGCGAGGCTCTTCTCCGTGACGGTGGGCGTCTCAAGGGCCGGCTCGTACCAAGTCGGTGTTGAGGAAGATTTGACCTTGCGCGGCGCCATGAGCGGCAGAAGCAGAGCAAGGGTGGAGCAGATCTAGAGGAAGCAGACGACAAAGGGCGAGAAAGGGGATCTGGAGTAAGGCAAGGAAGAAGCAATGAAGGAAAGAATTTTCCATGCCTGCCTTTGTCAGGGCGAGCAGTTGCCGAGGCAGTGTGGGGAAGCGGAGACGCCCACGTCCCATCAACCGCCACGCGTCGACCGAGGCCACAGGCTTTTGGGGCCCGCAGCGCTCCGAACTTGACCCTTGGCTTTGCCGCGAAGCCAAGCCCGAGCGCGCCTTGGGCACGGGGGCTACTGTTGGCGTTCTGGGAATAGGGGTCCCCAGACTTGCATGCCTGCGGCCCATAGCGTGGCTAGGCAGCGGACCGTACGGCCCATCTTCATCGACAAGGCATTCAAGACCTTCGCGAGGGTCTGAGCCTCGTGAGGCGGACAGCACGAGGCTTCCTCTGGAGTGGCCTAGCCAGGAAGGCTCACGAGGAGCAAAGATATCAAGGCAGGGCAAACCTCACGAGGGACTCGTGACGTAAGCCATGACGAACGGTGCCAGGCAGGTGCCAAGCGGGCGCCAGTGCGCACAGCGTCCCCATTTCCTCTTTGGTGCTAAGGAGGCAAGCGCAGACGAAGAGTACCAAGGCATCATGCAAAGATTGCCATATTGGTGCAACAAGACCAAGACCAGGAGGACAGCAAGGTGGAGGTCATCGTGGAACCCAAGACGGTGTCACCCCAGGGCTTTTCGCAGGCGAAGACCGCTTTTGTCAGGATAGCTTGTACTAGCTATCCCCCTTCAAATTTGCCCGCCGTTGTTGGCTCCCTTCCTGCTCAACATTTGGGAAGAGGACCATGGCCTCTATAAATAGGACTAGCCACCACAGTAGTGGGGGAGAGAGAGCAGTTCATCAAATCCCCACACCACAAGTTCATACGCACAAGAACACCTCAACCTCAGGAGGCTGTTCTTCTCTTGTACTATTCATCATCAGCCCAAGAGGTAATTCACCACCACCACACTGGAGTAGGGGATTACACCACAACGGTGGCCCGAACCAGTATAAACCTCATGTCTCTTTCTGTGTTGTGAGTTCGTCGAGTTCGTCCGCAAGATCTTAGCGAGCTAGAGCGTAGATCGGTAGGAGGGAAAGACTTCGCGCGCACCCCAGTGTTCGAACCTTAAGGGTTTGCCGGAACCCCACATCCGACATACACCAATATGACCTAAACGGCAGTGCCACAAATAAGTTGCACTATCATTATCAACTCTGCATCTTTTGGCTTCAATATTATGAATATGTGTATCACTACTATCGAGATTCAATATAAATAGACCACTCTTCAAGGGTGCATGACCATAAAAGATATTACTCATATAAATAGAACAACCATTATTCTCCAATTTAAATGAATAACCGTCTCGCATCAAACAAGATCCAGATATAATGTTCATGCTCAACGTTGGCACCAAATAACATTATTCAGGTCTAAAACTAATCCCGAAGGTAGATGTAGAGGTAGTGTGCCGACCGCGATCACATCGACTTTGGAACCATTTCCCACGCGCATTGTCACCTCGTCCTTAGCCAATCTTCGCATAATCCGTAGTCCCTGTTTCGAGTTGCAAATATTAGCAACAGAACCAGTATGAAATACCAGTGCTCTTTATCGGCATTAGTAAGGTACACATCAATAACATGTATATCACATATACCTTTGTTCACCTTGCCATCCTTCTTATCCGTGGAATACTTGGGGCAGTTCCGCTTCCAGTGACCAGTCCCTTTACAGTAGAAGCACTCGGTCTTAGGCTTAGGTCCAGACTTGGGCTTCTTCACTTGAGCAGCAACTTGCTTGCCATTCTTCTTGAAGTTCCCCTTCTTCCCTTTACCCTTTTTCTTGAAACTGGTGGTCTTGTTGACCATCAACACTTGATGCTCCTTATTGATTTCTACCTCCACAACTTTTAGCATCACGAAGAGCTCGGGAATTGTCTTATCCATTGTCGGTGTACTAGAGTAGGGGTACCCTAGTATCCCGAACTTGTGCATCGGGCGATTCTGACCCTCCAGCAAGGCTTACCGGGTGACCGCCAAGGTCCTCCGTGGTTCCTTTGGAGCCATTCAAGAACAAAGTATTCAAGCCAAGGAGACAAGGCCCGGCAAGAGGAGCTTGCCGGAAGTCCACCAGGGCACCTAGGAGACAAGGCCCGACAAGAGGAGCTTGCCGGGAAGGCCGGCGGCGACAAGCTTCCGGACGCGACAAGACAACAACAGCGGCAAAGGCGCTTGCATGGCGGAACCACCACTCAGACCTGCGCTCCGGCACATCCACTAACGTGTCGCCACAGGACCTTTCTAGGCGCTGTGGCGAGAGGCTGCTTGTGGTGGCAAGCGGCGCCGACAAGATTGCCATCGTGGCAAGCGATGGCGCCCGACGGTCCCTTTCTGACCTTTGTTAGGGTGGCGTGAGCGGGCATTTAATGCCTTTGTCCCCTGCCGTCGGGGTTAGGTATGATACACGTACAAGTAGCTGTACCAACCACTCCTTTTCCATTTTACCCTTGTCTCGTTGCCACCTGTCGGAGACCCTTTAGCATATAAAAGGAGGCCCATGCGCATAGCGTGGGAGGGGGTTCGAAAGGTTCGAGGCCGAGAACACTCACGCTCGGTCTCGTTAGCGGCTTGTGTGTATTGTAGCACTCAGCGCTCTGAGCAAGAACTCAATACACTTTCGAGACATGCAGCGGTGGGAGTGTTATCTCTCCGGAGAGCTCGAAGCTGGGTAAGCGGCTCGTGTGCCCGCCTCGATCCGCTCTTCATGCGACCTCCGCCCCGCCCGAACGAAAGGGGCTCGGTCCGCCGGTTCCATAGGTGTTCGTGGGCGAGATCAGCTTCCCGACATCTTTGGCGCGCCCGGTAGAAGCGTCGAGATTGTGTGAACCTGATCCGGCGTCCACACGAAGCTAGATCTTCATCATCTTCATCGACATGCCACGAAGAAGAAGGCTTCGGCGGCAGATGTTCCGTCCGCGTCGAACCCACCACCACCGGAGCAAACGGGTGGTGGGGTAGACGCCGGCGGAAGAATGGACATCAACGGGGGAGTCCACGGTGCTGCCAAGTCCAAGGACAAGGCAGCGCAGACCTCGGCGTCCGTACATGCACCGCGCCCATCTCAGGAGGCGCGGGACCGACAGCGTCATGGTATTCACAACGCCATACGCTCGTTGGACCAAGATCGAGCTGGTGGATCTCGGGATGCTCAAGACCAGCATGCACGCCAAAATCTTTGGCGCGGCGAAAACACGGTTGCACTGGGCGGGATCTTGCTCCTTCTAACATAGTTAGAAGTCCGAGCATATCCGCTCCTCGCGCCGTTCGCCATCGCCACCCACCACTCCAGCAGAAGCTTTGGCGAGCTCAATCGCTCTAGATTACCCTCCAACAGCCGACAAAGGTCGATGAATGGAGGGCCACCATTCGAAGTCTCATCGGCTTTGCCAGCGGCGACACTCCCAACGGCCGACTACATCGCTACCGTGGCAAGACTGCAAAGGCACGAGCCGATGGCGGCGAAACCGGTGGGGTGCAACCACCATGCACTCTCCGCCCGAAGGCCAAGATCGCCCGACTCGCCGGATCCACCTCGGCAGCGACTCCACGCGTCGCCGGATCCACGAGCTCGCCGCGATCAGCGCCAAGTTCTTCACGAACGACAGCAAGAAGACGCTCGAACTCGCATCGAGCGCCGAAGAGAAGCGCGACGTCAATACAACCAGCGCGCTGGGCCCTCTGTTGACATGCATGCGCCCGAAGGAACGAGCGACTTGCCGTCTGTGATAGGTTGCCCTGCGTTCACTCGTGAGCTGCGGCAAGTCGATGGCCCAGCAAGAAGAATTTCAAGCCGGACATACGAGAGAAAGCACGGCGGCAAGACGCATCCGTCGAAGGTCCCCAAGATCAACACCAAGAGTCTTTGAGGCGATGCGCTCCGACAAGCCCTAGGGTTTGTTCCGTTGAAGCGAGCGCTCCCGACAAGTTTTGCTCCGGCAAGCTTGCCGGGAACGTCAAGCTCCGGCTGAGCCGCAGGTTCTTGCCGTGAAAGCGGATGTTCCGCGATGGCAGATGTGCCTTTAGTCCTTGTTGTCGAGCCGCAAGCTCCAAAGATGGGCACAAAGAGATTGTCCGTTTCCTTCAGACAGGAGAACTTCCCGAAGAGCAAGAAGAAGCGGAAGGAGTAGCCCGGCAGTCAAGTATGTACCAGTTTGTCGACAACACACTGTACAGAAGAAGAATCAACGGTGTGAAATTGAAGTGTATTCACCGGGAAGACGGACAAAAGCTGTTGGTAGAGATACATGGAGGCTGTGGTCACCACATTGGCGCCAGAGCACTTGCCGGCAAAGCATTCCGGCAAGGTTTCTTTTGGCCGACAGCCCTCCAGGATGCAACTGCACAAGTAACCAAGTGTGAAGCGTGCCAGTTCCATTCCAAGCGAGATACACCAGCCAGCTCAAGCTCTCCGGGCGATCCCTTTATCCTGGCCATTTTTGATGCAGGGGGCTCGACATCCTCGGCCCCTTTCCCGAGCTGTCGGGGCTTTGAGTACTTATGCGTTGCAATCGACAAGTTCACAAAGTGGCGGAAGTGGAAGCGATGAGGAAGGTGACAGACACGGTCGTGATCAAGTTCTTTAGGTCGATTGTTTGCCGTTTGAATCCCTAACGGGATCATCACCGACAACGGCACGCAATTCACGAGCCGCACCTTCATGCGATGCGTCCAAGATCTTGGCGCCAAGGTCTGCTTTCGCTTCGTTGCTCATCCGAGAAGTAACGGTCAAGCGGAGAGGGCGAATCTTTGAAGTGTTGCGCGGGCTCAAGACCAGAACTTTCGACAGGCTGCACAAGTGCGGAAAGAACTGGATTGAGGAGCTGCCGGTGGTTCTTTGGTCGATCAGGACGATGCCAAATCGAGCCACTGGCCAGACACCTTTCGCTCTAGTCTATGGAGCAGAGGCAGTTCTCCCCACGGAACTCGTATACGGATCACCTCGAGTGCTCGCTTATGATGAGCTTGAGAAAGAGCAGTTGCGACAAGATGACGCGCTGCTCCTTGAGGAGGATCGTCTTCAGGCTGTTGTACGAGCTGCTCGATACCAACAAGCTTTGCGCCGCTACCATAGCCGCAAAGTTAATGCCAGAAGTCTCGAGGAAGGCGACCTTGTTCTTCGGCGCGTTCAGTCCGCCAAGAATTCCAACAAGTTGACGCCGAAGTGGGAAGGCCCTTACCGGGTGAAACGAGTCACTAGGCACTGGCGCTGTCCACCTTGAGACCGAAGATGGCATTCCGGTGAGCAACTCCTGGAACATTGAGCATCTTCATAAGTTTTACCCGTGAGAAGCGCGATTGTCGGAACCTGTTCCGGCAACCACCTATACAAAGTCTTGCCGATGTTGCATGTAATCCTTTGTACAAAAACGGGAGCACAACCCGTGCATAAGTAAAGCTAATGTGCTTCGCACATCTTGTCAATTTCATGCTTTCTACTTCTATTTTGCATCGTTATCGACACTTTGTGCAGCACCTACCCCGATGGCTATAACGAGCCATAAGGCTCCATATCTTTATTTTCTCTTCTTTCTCTTTCTCAAAGAAAGGAAGGTTCCCTCACCCACAAGTTTGCCGGGGAAAGGAGAAGATAATGGTGTGGACCAAGCGTCGCTCAAGGAAGTCTAGCCTTACTGGAAGCAAGCGACAGAAAAGCTAAGTTGCTAAAGTTTGAGCAATCAGTTTTAAAAATTTTAAGTTATCTTCCTCGAATGACCGTACTTTGTATGGAAAGCCTGTCTTGTGGAGGAACCAACTCGTAGCTAGTTGCGCCCTTACTTTGTTTCGAGTCCGCTCAACAACTTAAGTGAGCTGCGACTAGTTGCGACAAGGTTTCTTGTCGGTAGCAACACCGCCAAAGAAGTGCCGACGTCCGCACTCAGCGCCTGTGGCCCAGTGCCCGACAAGTTCCCTAAAAGCGTGGGGCAAAAACATACAAAGGAAGGAACCAAGTAAAGGAAATAACATAGCAATTGCTACCGAAATAGAGCTATATTACAAGATAGCTTGTCGCAGCTCTAATAGATTGTTCTCATGACATGATCGTGACGACAAGAAAAAGAAAAGCAGGCGGCCTAATCTATGCGATCGCCCTCAACCCTCTTGATCCCGCTCATCACATCCCACGATGGGTGCGACAAGGGTCTTGGCGCTTCCACATCGACATCCGTGGCAAGGACTTGAGGACGTTGGTGAGGTTGAGGCCTGGGTTGCGGAAGGCCACCTTCATCAGCACCTTTTGAAGAGCTCCCGCGCAGATCTGGCGTGACTCCTCGGCCAGGTCCGGGGTGAGTTACGGCGTAACCCAGGCCGTGCGTGCCCGTGCCCTGTTTTGGGCCTGGCCCAACAACGCTCGGCACCGTGTGTGGCCCAGGCCCGGGGGCTCCTGTCGGTGTACTAGAGTAGGGGTACCCTAGTATCCCGAACTCGTGCACGGGCAGGCGATTCTGACCCTCCGCGGCAAGGCTTACCGGGTGACCGCCAAGGTCCTCCGTGGTTCCTTTGGAGCCATTCAAGAACAAAGTATTCAAGCCAAGGAGACAAGGCCCGGCAAGAGGAGCTTGCCGGGAAGGCCACCAGGGCACCTAGGAGACAAGGCCCGGCAAGAGGAGCTTGCCGGGAAGGCCAGCGGCGACAAGCTTCCGGACGCGACAAGACAACAACATGGCAAAGGCGCTTGCCGCGGCAGACCACCACTATGTACTGCGCTCCAAGACATCCACTAACGTGTCGCCACAGGACCTTTCGGTAGCGGCGTGGCGAAAAGGCTGTCTTGGCCAGCGGTCTTGTGATGTGGCAAGCGGCTGAAGTGATTGCCATCGTGGCAGCGGTGGCGCCCACAGCGGTCCCTTTACGCCTTTGTTAGGGCGGCGTGACGGGCATTTAATGCCTTTGTCCCCTGCCGTCGAGTTAGGTATGATACACACTGTACAAGTAGCTGTACCAACCACTCCTTTTCCATTTTTACCCTTGTCTACGTTGCCACCTGTCGGAGACCCCTTTAGCATATAAAAGGAGGCCCATGCACAACGTAGGAGGGGGGTTCGAAAGGTTCGAGGCCAGAGAACACTCACGCTCGGTCTCGTTAGCAGCTTGTGTGTATTGTAGCACTCAGCGCTCCTGAGCAAGAACTCAATACACTCAGACATGCAGCAGTAGGAGTGTTATCTCTCCGGAGAGCTCCGAAGCTGGGTAAACGGCTCGTGTGCTTCGCCTCGATCTGCTCTTCGTGCGACCTCCGCCCCCCGCCGAACCGAAAGGGGCTCGGTCCGCCGGTCCCATAGGTGTTCGTGGGCCAGATCAGCTTCCCCGACATCCATCCCTTGCATATTATAGTTCATCACGAAGCTCTTGTAGCTTGGTGGCAGTGATTGAAGAATTCTGTCAATGACTCTATCCGGAAGATTAACTCCCAGTTGAATCAAGTGATTGTTATACCCAGACATTTTGAGTATATGCTCCTTGTAACTATTCTCCTCCATCTTGTAGCTGTAGAACTTATTGGAGACTTCATATCTCTCAATCCAGGCATTTGCTTGAAATATTAACTTCAACTCCTAGAACATCGCATATGCTCCATGACATTCAAAACGTCATTGAAGTCCCGGTTCTAAGCTGTAAAGCATAGCACACTGAACTATCGAGTAGTCATCAGCTTTGCTCTGCCAGACGTTCATAACATCTGGTGTTGCTCCTGCAGCGGGTTTGGCACCTGGCGTCGCTTTCAGGACGTAATTCTTCTGTGAAGCAATGAGGATAATCCTCAAGTTACGGACCCAGTCCGTGTAATTGCTACCATCATGTTTCAACTTTGCTTTCTCAAGGAACGCATTAAAATTCAACAGAACAACAACATGGGCCATCTATCTACAACAACATAGACATGCAAAATACTATCAGGTACTAACTTCATGATAAATTAAAGTTCAATTATTCAAATTACTTAAGAACTCCCACTTAGATAGACATCCCTCTAATCATCTAAGTGATCACGTGATCCATATCAACTAAACCATGTCCGATCATCACGTGAGATGGAGTAGTTTTCAATGGTGAACATCACTATGTTGATCATATCTACTATACGATTCACGCTCGACCTTTCGGTCTCAGTGTTCCAGGCCATATCTGCATATGCTAGGCTCGTCAAGTTTAACCCGAGTATTCTGCGTGTGCAAAACTGGCTTGCACCCGTTGTATGTGAACGTAGAGCTTATCATACCCGATCATCACGTGGTGTCTCGGCCTGACGAACTTTCATAGCGGTGCATACTCGGGAGAACACTAATACCTTGAAATTTAGTGAGAGATCATCTTATAATGCTACCATCGATCTAAGCAAAATAAGATGCATAAAAGATAAACATCACATGCAATCAATATAAGTGATATGATATGGCCATCATCATCTTGTACCTTTGATCTCCATCTCCAAAGCACCGTCATGATCACCATCGTCACCGGCGCGACACGTTGATCTCCATCGTAGCATCGTTGTCATCTCCCCAACTATTGCTTCTACGACTATCGCTACCGCTTACTCATAAAGTAAAGCAATTATATGGCGATTGCATTTCATACAATAAAGCGACAACCATATGGCTCCTGCCAGTTGCCGATAACTCTGTTACAAAACATGATCATCTCATACAATAAAATTTAGCATCATATCTTGACCATATCACATCACAACATGCCCTACAAAAACAAGCTAGACGTCCTCTACTTTGTTGTTGCAAGTTTTACGTGGCTGCTACGGGCTGAGCAAGAACCGTTCTTACCTACGCATCAAAACCACAATGATATTTCGTCAAGTATGTGTTGTTTTAACCTTCACAAGGAATGGGCGTAGCCACACTCGATTCAACTAAAGTTGGAGAAAGCGGACACCGCCAGACCACGTATGCGAAGCACGTCGGTAGAACCAGTCTCGCATAAGCGTACTTGTAATGTCGGTCTGGACCGCTTCATCCAATAATACCGCCGAATCAAAGTATGACATGCTGGTAAGCAGTATGACTTGTATCGCCCACAACTCACTTGTGTTCTACTCGTGCATATAACATCTACGCATAAACCTGGCTCGGATGCCACTGTTGGGGACGTAGTAATTTCCAAAAATTCCTACGCATACGCAAGATCATGGTGATGCATAGCAACGAGAGGGGAGAGTGTCGTCCACGTACCCTCGTAGACCGTAAGCGAAGGCGTTATGACAACGCGGTTTATGTAGTCGTACGTCTTCACGATCGACCGATCCAAGTACCGAACGTACGACACCTCTGTGATCTGCACACGTTCAGCTCGGTGACGTCCCACGAACTCACCATCCAGTAGAGCTTCGAGGGAGAGTTCCGTCAGCATGACGGCGTGATGACGGTGTTGATGAAGCTACCAACGCAGGGCTTCGCCTAAGAACCGCTACGATATTACCGAGGTGGATTATGGTGGAGGGGGGCACCGCACACGGCTAAAAGATCAATGATCAACTTGTGTGTCTATGGGGTGCCCCCCGCCCCCGTATATAAAGGAGTGGAGGAGGGGGGAGGGCCGGCCCTCCTATGGCGCGCCCTGGAGGAGTCCTACTCCCACCGGGGGTAGGATTCCCCCCTTTCTAAGAGTAGGAGTAGGAGGGAAGGAAGGAGGAGAGAGGGAGAAGGAAAAAAGGGGGGAGCCGCCCCCCCCCCCATCCTTGTCCAATTCGTACTAGAGGGGGAGGGGGCGCGGCCTGCCCTGGCCGCCCCTTCCTCTCTCCACCAAGGCCCATGAGGCCCATTACACTCCCCGGGGGGTTCCGGTAACCCCCCGGTACTCCGGTATTCATCCGAACTCATCCGGAACCCTTCCGAAGTCCAAACATAGTCATCCAATATATCGACATTTATGTCTCGACCATTTCGAGACTCCTCATCATGTCCGTGATCATGTCCGAGACCCCTAACTACCTTCCGTACATCAAAACACATAAACTCATATTACCGATCGTCACCGAACGTTAAGCGTGCGGGCCCTACGGGTTCGAGAACTATGTAGACATGACCGAGACACGTCTTCGGTCAATAACCAATAGCGGAACCTGGATGCTCATACTGGTTCCTACATATTCTACGAAGATCTTTTTCGGTCAAACCGCATAACAACATACGTTGTTCCCTTTGTCATTTGTATGTTACTTGCCCGAGATTCGATCATCGGTATCTCAATACGTAGCTCGATCTCGTTACCAGCAAGTCTCCTTACTCGTTCCGTAATGCATCATCCCGCAACTACATCATTAGTTACATTGCTTGCAAGGCTTATAGTGATGTGCGTTACTGAGAGGGCCCAGAGATACCTCTCTGACAATCGGAGTGACAAATCCTAATCTCGATATATGCCAACTCAACAAGTACCATCGGAGACACCTATAGAGCACCTTTATAATCACCCAATTACGTTGTGATGTTTGGTAGCACACAAAGTGTTCCTCCGGTATTCGGGAGTTGCATAATCTCATAGTCATAGGAACATGTATAAGTCATGAAGAAAGCAATAGCAATATACTAAACGATCAAATGCTAAGCTAACGGAATGGGTCAAGTCAATCACATCATTCTCTAATGATGTGATCCCGTTAATCAAATGACAACTCATGTCTATGGCTAGGAAATTTAACCATCTTTGATTAAACGAGCTAGTCAACTAGAGGCATACTAGTGACACTTTGTTTGTTTATGTATTCACACATGTACTAAGTTTCCGGTTAATACAATTCTAGCATGAATAATAAAAATTTGTCATGATATAAGGAAATATAAATAAGAACTTTATTGTTGCCTCTAGGGCATATTTCCTTCAATATAAATCCCAAGTGACTCAAAGAATAGAGCTATGCTCCCCGGCAACGGCGCCATAAAATAGTCTTGATAACCCACAAGTATAGGGGATCGCAACAGTTTTCGAGGGTAGAGTATTCAACCCAAATTTATTGATTCGACACAAGGGGAGCCAAAGAATATTCTCAAGTATTAGAAGTTGAGTTGTCAATTCAACCACACCTGGATAACTTAATATCTGCGGCAAAGTATTTAGTAGCAAAGTAGTATGGAAATAACTTGATAACAAATGACAAAAAGTAATGATAGTAGTTTTGTAGTAATTGTAAAAGTGGCAACGGAAAAGTAACTAAGCAAAGATCAATATGTGAAAAGCTCGTAGGCATTGGATCGGTGATGGAGAATTATGTCGGATGCAATTCCTCATGCAATAATTATAACATAGGGTGACACAGAACTAGCTCCAGTTCATCAATGTAATGTAGGCATGTATTCCAAATATAGTCAACGTGCTTATGGAAAAGAACTTGCATGACATCTTTTGTCCTACCCTCCCGTGGCAGCGGGGTCCTATTGGAAACTAAGGGATATTCAGGCCTCCTTTTAATAGAGTACCGGACCAAAGCATTAACACTTAGTGAAGACATGAACTCCTCAAACTACGGTCATCACCGGTAAGTATCCCAATTATTATCACTTCGGGGTTAACAGATCGTAACACATAATAGGTGACTATAGATTTGCAAGATAGGATCAATAACTCACATATATTCATGAAAACATAATAGGTTCAGATCTGAATCATGGCACTCGGGCCCTAGTGACAAGAATTAAGCATAGCAAAGTCATAGCAACATCAATCTCAGAACATAATGGATACTAGGGATCAAACCCTAACAAAACTAACTCGATTACATGGTAAATCTCATCCAACCCATCACCGTCCAGCAAGCCTATGATGGAATTACTCACGCAGGGCAGTGAGCATCATGAAATTGGTGATGGAGGAAGGTTGATGATGACGATGGCGACGGATTCCCCTCTCCGGGCCCAGGCAGACTCAGATCAGCCCCCCGAGAGAGATTAGGGCTTGGCGGCGGCTCCGTGTCGTAAAAGCGATGAATCCTTCTCTCTGATTTTTTTCTCCCCGAACGTGAATATATAGAGTTGGAGTTGAGGTCGGTGGAGCCTCAGGGGGCCCACGAGGCAAGGGGTGCGCCCTAGGGGGGTGGGCGCACCCCCCCACCCTCATGGACAGGGTGTGGGGCCCTTGGTGTTGATTCTTTCGCCAGTATTTTTTATTAATTCCAAAAATATTCTCCGTGAAGTTTCAGGTCATTCCGAGAACTTTTATTTCTGCACAAAAATAACATGGCAATTCTACTGAAAACAGCGTCAGTCCGGGTTAGTTCCATTCAAATCATGCAAGTTAGAGTCCAAAACAAGGGCAAAAGTGTTTGGAAAAGTGGATACTTGGAGACGTATCAACTCCCCCAAGCTTAAACCTTTGCTTGTCTCAAGCAATTCAGTTGACAAACTGAAAGTGATAAAGAAAAACTTTTACAAACTCTGTTTGCTCTTGTTGTTGCAAATATGTAAAGCCAGCATTCAAGTTATCGGCAAAGATTATGAACTAACCATATTCACAATAACACTTAGGTCTCATATTTACTCATATCAATGGCATAATCAACTAGCGAGCGATAATAATAAATCTCGGATGACAACACTTTCTCAAAACAATCATAATATGATATAACAGGATGGTATCTCGCTAGCCCTTTCTGAGACCGCAAAACATAAATGCAGAGCACCTCTGAAGATCAAAGACTGACTAAACATTGTAATTCATGGTAAAAGAGATCCAGTCATAGTCAATATAAACTAATAGTAATGGATGCAAATGACAGCGGTGCTCTCCAACTGGTGCTTTTTAATAAGAGGGCGATGACTCAACATAAAAGTAAATATATAGGACCTTCGCAGAGGGAAGCAGGGATTTGTAGAGGTCCCAGAGCTCGGTTTTTGAAATAGAGATAAATAATATTTTGAGCGGCATACTTTCATTGTCAACATAACAACCGAGAGATCTCGATATCTTCCATGCTACACACATTATAGGCGGTTCCCAAACAGAATGGTAAAGTTTATACTCCCCCACCACCAACAAGCATCAATCTACATTATAGGCGGTTCCACTTCACGATGGGATTGAACAACGACATCTCCAAGATTATCTTCCACGAGAAGTTCAAGTCCCTCGATGAAAACTACATTGGTGCTCTCAAGGCGGAACAAGAACTCGTGAAGGCCAAGGCTTCTCCACCCCAAGCCCACTTCTCGACGACCAAGCTGCACAACAACGAGCATGAGGATAGTACCACCAAGATGTCCAAGCCTGATGAGCTCCAAGATGATGTTGCCCAGTTCGACTTCACTGCCATCCGTCTTTGTGGCATTGATGGTGCTGAGTCTCCCATGACTCTTTTTGAAGGCGATGCGGCGACGACTACGACTACGGAGACTCTCAAGGACCAAGTTTTAGAGGCGAGTGACAAGGTGGCAAGCAAGTATGATGCTTCCATCTTTGGAGGCGAGAGTAATGATGTGCCATCTTCGGCCTTCATCCACGGCGACGGTGACGAGATGGTTGAGCATGGGATTTTCCCTTCAACCACAGCGACGTATGATGACTTGAGTGACTTTTCCCGCCATATTGACAGTGAGAGTGTCTTCACCACTAGCCCATATATGATGAGTTGCCCCAATTCCCATGTGAGAAGAGCCACAACCCCCACCACTTGAGTGAGATGAAGACTCCACCATATGTGACTTTGAGTGCACCTATTTTGAGGGAGTGAGCGAGCCACCACATAGAGAGAGTGAGATAGTTGATAGGTCATGTGAGGCCACCTTAAACACTAATGACTTAACCTCTACCTCTCTTGTGTCTTCTAATTTGGTGCTAGGTCCCATCTATGATGACGCGCCGATACTCGACAACTTCGTCCTCCTTTTGGACAAGACGATGTCCATGGTGGAATATGATGCAGACACCACATGGTTCCATCAAGATGAAGAAGATGACCCCAATTCGGTCTTTACCACCTCACCTACACCACTTGAGTGGAATGACAAAGGTAATATAGGTGAAGGTGATGCTCTAGTTCCACTAGTGGACATTCTTGACATTGATTGCTTGCATAATGTTGATCCACCTATTGCCACGCTTCATGCTAGTGCGAATTTCCCATGCGATGATTTACCCATTTATGATGAGTTCGATGATTCTCATGTGGAGTCTATTAGTTGTGATGCCATGTTGCATAGGATTTCTTGTGATAATTCTCTTGGTCACATCATGTTTGACAACTGATACGTCTCCAACGTATCTATAATTTTTTATTGTTCCATGCTATTATATTATCTCTTTTGGATGTTTTATATGCATTAATATGCAATTTTATATGATTTTTGGGACTAACCTATTAACCTAGAGCCTAGTGCTAGTTTCTGTTTTTTCCTAGTTTTAGAGTTTCGTAGAAAAGGAATACCAAACGGAATAAAACTTTCGCGATGATTTTTCTTCGACCAGAAGTCACCCAGGAGACTTGGAGTGCAAGTCTGAAGAGCCATGAGGCGGCCACAAGAGTGGTGGGCACGCCTAGGGGGGTGGGGCGCACCCCCAACCTTGTGGGCCCCACAGCGACCTCCTGACCTAGGTCTTCCTCCTATATATACTCTTATACCCCAAAAACATCTAGGGGAGCCACGAAACTATTTTTACACCGCCGCAACCTTCTGTACCAGTGAGATCCCATCTTGCGGCCTTTTCCGGCATCCTGCCGGAGGGGGAATTGATCACGGAGGGCTTCTACATCAACACCATTGCCTCTTCGATGAAGCGTGAGTAGTTTACCACAGACCTAAGGGTCCATAGTTAGTAGCTTGATGGCTTCTCTCTCTTCGATTCTCAATACAAAGTTCTCCTCGATCTTTTTAGAGATCTATTCTATGTAATACTCTTTTGCGGTGTGTTTGCCGAGATCAAATGAATTGCAGATTTATGATCAGCTTATCTATGAATATTATTTGAATCTCCTCTGAATTCTTTTATGCATGATTTGATATCTTTGCAAGTCTCTTCGAACTATCGATTTGGTTTGGCCAACTAGATTTGTTTTTCTTGCAATGGAGAAGTGCTTAGCTTTGGTTCAATCTTGCGGTGCTCGATCCTAGTGACGTAAGGGAACCGATAACGTATTGTATTGTTGGCATCGAGGATAAAAAGATGGGGTTTTCATCATATTGCTTGAGTTAATTCCTCTACATCATGTCATCTTGCTTAAGGCGTTACTCCGATCTTTATGAACTTAATACTCTGGATGCATGTTGGATAGCGGTCGTGTGGAGTAATAGTAGTAGACGCAGAATCGTTTCAGTCTACTTGACACGGACGTAATGCCTATGTTCATGATCATTGCCTTAGATATCGTCATAACTTTGCGCTTTTCTATCAATTGCTCGGCAGTAATTTGTTCACCCACCGTAATAATTTCTATCTTGAGAGAAGCCTCTAGTGAAACCTATGGCTGCCGGGTCTATTTTCCATCATACAAGTTTCCGATCTACAATTCTAGTTTCCTATTTACTTTCTTTTGCAATCTTTACTTTCCATTCCATAAACCAAAAAGACCAAAAATATTACTTTACCGTTTATCCATCTCTATCAGATCTCACTTTGCGAATAACTGTGAAGGGATTGACAACCCCTTTGTCGCGTTGGTTGCAAGTTGGTGTTTGTTTGTGCAGGTATGTGGCTTGTTGCGTTGTCTCCTACTGGATTGACACCTTGGTTCTCAAAACTGAGGGAAATACTTACGCTACTTTGCTGCATCACCCTTTCCTCTTCAAGGGAGAAACCAACGCAAGCTCAAGGGGTAGCAATAACCCACTTGACTTGTCATATGCTATGCATGAGATCAACCATATGTCATATTTGCGTTCTCATCGTAGTGACTATGCATATGCCATTAAAATGAACCCAATTTGCACTTATGTCATAGATGACAAGCCCATGGTTATTGTCATTTGCTTTTCTTGGGATGATATTGACATGCTACCTTTGCATCATTTATCTCATATGCCATGACATGACCACCTAGCTTCGGATATGCCTTGTTTTGGATGTTTTCCATTTTCTCCATATTACGTTTCCAATATTGCTCATGAGGAGACCCCCATAGTTTCCACATACCTGTTAGGAGATTCTGATCAATCGCATGCATTGCATAATCCAAATAATTATGTGCACAATATGCTCCCCATGGCTAGAAATGATATTGATGTGCCATATACTTGTATACTCAATTTGTTTCCCCATCATGTTTTTCATAATAATTATTCTTTCATGATGGATGACATGTTCCTATACCATGCATCAAATTTCTTTGAGCGACGCTTATCTTGTGCTAACTCACACGTGCACATACACATCATGATGGATGATGTGTACATTTACCATGCACACACTTTCTTGGTTTGTGTCTCTTTTGTGTAGGTACCATGAATACTTGTCAACCTCACAATCCCATGAGTTAACGACACGAGCTCTAGAGAGCAACGATGACTTGGGATCCCGTGGATTGTCTTTCACACCGTTCCCATTGTGCAAAAACTTCGCACATTTCTTCTACAGGGACCTCACATGGTTATGGGTTGTTGTCCATTACATATTCTCTACCCATCTTGCCATGTTCACTTTGCATGATATGCTCATTCCTATGCCTTTGCCATGCATTTGTGAACCACGCTTTGCATTACACATGATGATTGATTCTCGTACTTGTATGTGTATGTGCAAGCTTGGTGGAGATATTGCTTGTCATTGCCACGTTCCATTTATGACCCATTCATATGATGATACTATGATCTTGCTTTGTATCCGTGCTTGTGATATGTCAAGTGCATTGCATATACCTACTATTTTCTCACATGACATGATTGCAATGATTTCCCCTAGTGTGTTGCATCTTTGCTCCACTAGTTTACACGACATGATTGATATGATTGCTTATGTTGCATCACCAATGATTCATACTAGCTCATTTCATACGGTTGATGACAACCATCTACATGCTTTGCATATGATTGCTATCGCTTCTTGTCATATGTCTCCATATGTTGCCTCTCTGATGCTAGATGATTTACCATGCATTGAGTGCAACAATGCTTTTAGTCTTGCTTATGAGATTTCCCCCATAGTATTCTCGCATATATTTGGAGATTTTGACATATTTCTTGTGAATCATGCTTGTCTTACTTCTTTGCACCATACACCTAGTGCCATGAATATCGCCATTGTTGCATCATATTATTCGTGCACTTGTGCTTCTAATGGTTATGTGCAAAAGAAGAGAACCATCATGATGGATGATGTGTTTATCTACCATGCACATACGTTATTTGCTTTCTTTTGTGCATGCGTAGGAACTTCGACTTGGTGTCAACTTCCACTTCCCATGAGTTGACCATTCGAGCTCTTGAGAGCGAACCACTTGCAACCGACTCACTTCTACATCGCACTTGCTTGGGCTTCGCCATTCTGAAGTACGCACAAGGACATGATTTCAAGGTGATATCCTTCTCTTTTGAGAACCCCCAAACTATGAGCATGAATATTGTGGAAACTACTTCATGTGTTGCTTGCACCTTGACATATTTCACACATGCTAGAGATCTTGCTTCGACTTATCATTGCCACATTGCCATGCCTCATGACATATATACCTTGTGTGTTGCATCCAATTCTTGGATTACTTGCTCCTATAATATGCTTTGTTGAAACAATGTCACCACTTCACATATGTCATTCCCCATTGATCTCTACATGCTTGACTTGATTACCTCACACATGATGAACAATTGCCCTTTCTATTGTGTTGAGTGCCACACTATCTTCACTACACCCTATGCTCGTTATGCTTGGATTGTCTTGCACTTGACCCATGTGTTTAGACACTTCATTTATGTTGGTGTTGTGAATGATTCTTATGCCTACCATCGACCATTTGCCGAGCGCTTTATGCATGATTGCTATGACCATGAGCTAGATGCTTATTCTCTTGTCCCAAATATTTGCATCACTACCTCACATTTACATGCTTGTTTCCATGATGACCTTGATTGTGCTCAATTCATATTCTTACATGCCATGTCACAATCCTTTGTCGCGCCTTATGCTATGCATGATTATGACACTTGTTCGGTGAATCGCCACTTGAATGCTTGGTTTTGCACTAACGCTAACCACATTTATTTTTCCAAGTGTTTGTTACCCTTACTCGTTTTGAAGGAACCACACGATGATGCGACATCGGAGAGTGACCACTATGAGTTTCAAGACGATGACTACTTGGTGAACGTCCACTTCTACACAAAGGCGCCATCTCTTTCCCATGGTGATTTGGTTTTCAATCCGAGGTCTGATCTTTCCCAAGGGGGAGGGGATGACGCGGAGCATCCTACAAACATCACCATGTCAAGAGTCCGTTTGGCGAGTGACACGTGCGACATCCACTTCACATACACAAAGGTGAATCATCTCCTTTACACGTGTTCACTTGACCCCATCGAGGATGGTATACTACTTGACACTCCTCTCGTGTGCATTCATAGGTATCATCGGAGCACCACGGATGACGAGGAGGAGTGCAAGCGCAAGTGTACGCCTACACCATCCGCGAGGGAAGCTTGGAAGCGACGACGAAAGAAGACGGCGGAAAAAATTTGCACTACCGGACTGCCCGGTCCATCCAGAGAGCAATTTTGGTCTGTGCAAAAATTGCACTACAGGACAGTCCGGTCCCCCAAGCGGACAGTTTGGTAGTACAATTTCTGGACACCCAAAAGTTTCTGTTTCCACCGGACTGTCTGGTAGTGCACCTGCAGGCCGAATTTGGGCAAGGCCCATGTAACTTTACCCTTTCGCCCTCACTTACCCCTTCCTTGCCTTGGACCTATATATATCCCTCCTTCTCCTCCACTTTAGGGTTAGCTAAGAACTACATATTGGAGCTTAGCTTATGTACCTCCCCTTGTGGGATTCCTCTTGAGGGAGAAGACTCCATTGGAGTTCAAGGCCTCCATTGGAGAAGATCCTTAGGGATTCAAGACCCCCTTGTGGGAAGGATCTATCTAGATCATCAAGACCTCATCTCCTTCATAGGATTTGGGATGAACTTTACCATGTATCTTGTTTCCCTTTGATTGTTCTTATACCTTGTGAATCTCATGTGTTTGTGATTCTAGTGGATGTGTGATTGGAATTGTTCTTGAGTGTTCCTCTTGTTCTTCGTGTTCTTCACGTTCTTTGTGGATTCCCCTCCAATTCATGAAAGATCTCCACTTAGGGTCTCCTCCCTACAACAGGGGGTCCACAAGTCTCGGGGACCCACATTGGCTGTAGAGGGGTGCCCTGGCCTAGATGGGCAGGCGCACCAGCCCCCCAAGAGGCCCATGCGACTAGGGCTAAGGGGAAACTCTAGATGGGGGCGGCCCCTTGCCTTGGGGGGCAAGCCACCCCCCTAGGGTCACTGTCTCCTCCCTTGGAGGAGGGGCTAGGGCCCCCCTCCCCCTCACCCCTATATATAGTGGGGAGGTGGGAGGGCAGCCAAACGCCTCCACCCTTGCCCTCCATTGCTCCCAACTTCTCCCACCTCTCCTCCAGTACGCGTTTGGCGAAGCCCTGACGAAATTCCGCTGCTGCCACCACCACCATACCTATGTGCTGGTTCTGATCTCATCTACCTCCTCTCCCTTGGTTGATGGATCAAGAAGGAGAGGACGCCATCGAGCTGAACATGTGCTAACATCGGAGGCGCCGTCCGTTCGGCACTAGATCGGATCAGATCGCGATTGGATCATGAAGAGTACGACTACATCAACCACGTACAACGCTAACACTTTTGGTCTACAAGGGTATGTAGACACACTCCCCTCTCGTTTCTATGCATCTCCTAGATAAGATCTTGAGTGTTTGTAGGATTTTTTTGATTTCATAGTTCATTCCCCATCACAAACGGGCCAGCCGCGCGCTCGGCAGTGAATCCCCATCGAATCGGTCACCCGAATCGTTTCCCCTTCCCTCTCACTCTCTCTACCACCCGGTCCCACCGACCGCCTGAATCCCCGAGTGCTCACCTTCCTCCCCGACTCACTTCCCTTCCCATTCGCCGGAGATTCTCGCCGGATCTTGATCTCTTGCCGATCCAGAGCACCCTCTCTCCCACGAAAGCCTCCCCTGTAAAGATTGTTCTCCCCTCGGCCGATTCTCCATTACCGCCCTCCTCAAATGCACCACCGCCACTGCAATCCCTCGTCGAAGCCCGAAGCCGCGCCACGCCCGAGCTCCCTCTAATCCCTACATCCCTCCCGAGCCCTACCACTTGCCACTAAACACTCCGCCGTCATCATCCACGTCGTCTACCAACCTCGTCGTCACCAGAGGACCCACAGAACACCATCGCCATAATCCACAAAGTGTCACGCTGCCGCCAAGTTCTCCCTCAGCCGCGGTGAACACCGGAATCCCTCGCCACCTTCAGATCTGAAATGGACGCTCGAGATTAGATCACAGTTTTATTTTTTTTACTGCCAATGTTTTCTTGTTTGGTTTGGCTGTTCGCTAGTTTACTTGACACTCACACCTCCTGGCCACCACATAGCGCCTCGTTCCCCATAGCCGATGCTTAGTTTCTTTTTCTTTTTTTGTTTTCTTTTTAGATTTCAGAATTGTTTCTGTTTTTAGAAATTGAATAACTTCTTGAGTTTTTAGTATTTTTTATTGATTCTTTTGCATTAGGTTAAGAAAATTATGGAGTTTCTGTAGATGTAAAACTTTTTCTTGATTGAATAGTTTAAATTTGATTTGCTTAAATTACTAATTTGGCAATAACTTGAGTTTAAAATTAGGTTTAAATTTGATTCTTTTTGCTCCTATTCACTAGATAGATTGTTTATCCAAAGAGGACTTGTTTAATTATTTTTAGCATAATTTAAATTAGAGTTTTACTAAAAACAGTATTGTTTGCTATATAAAATTGATTAGTTAATAACTTAGTGAATTTTAATTAGATTTAGTTATTTTTTTGCAACTTTTAACATGTTGCGGTATGTTTTTGTTAGACAATAGTAGCTAGTTTTCAGAATTAGTTAAATAGGTTTTTGCTACTGTTTAGTATTAACTCTTGTGTAGTTAATAACTAGTGTTAGTAGATAGCTATTAAATTGTTTGTTTTTGCTAGTAAATAATTTAGTTAATTTTATTTCAGTTTTTTTGATGAAATTGTATTTTTCTTTTCTTTTCTGTTTATTAGTTATTTAGATTTATTTAGTACTGTTATTTGAGTTATTGATTGCTATTGTATGAGTTGATCTTTTCTTTACCTTTTCCTTCGGTGTTTTCTTTTATTTGTGCCTTTGTTTTCTTTGATTGTTTTATTACTAGTTTTACTTGTTGTTATATTATTACTATGACGAATTTCTTATGTTGTGTTAATGTTTGTTTCGTTAGACTATCCGGAGTGCGAGGCTTGCTATTACGAGTCCTTACAATTTCAATATCAGCAGGAAGGTAAGTCACTTTGATCATTGTTTTACCTATGTTTTATTTTACATTAGTTACCGCCTTTCCACCATGAATGATAGTAGATTACATTGTTAGTGTTGATCTTGCAAGTAGTATCATGAGGTAGGAAAAACCTCACTCTCTTGACACCAATGCCCGGGATTTTGATGAAATTTTAGTTTGGTACGCTCGGGTAGACGGGGTTGGTTGAGTGAATTTCAAGGGAGTTTTGAGAGTTCATTATGATCAAGAACACAAGACTTCATGATGCAATGTACCTCTAGGTGGAGGATGGCTGAAAGGCTCCCTGGAGTACCTAGTGGCAGACCTGGTGATGCTGGAGTTTGTTAGTTTAAACATTGTATTTCGATCATATGAATGCGAAGTCATTCCATGACTAAATGAAATATATTGTTTGAACAATGGAAGTATTGTGCTAGAGTGAATAAGTGGAGTAAACATGCATAAACACACACAAAAATCATTCACTGATTTTTTAGCTATATTTTAACTCCAATTTGTTCACTGACAACTGGGCCTTAGAACCATACGCCCAATGACATGTAGGCCAAGTCCTTCACACCAGGATTTTTTCACCGAACAGTGGCCCCGGCCCCACCTGACAGTCTAGGGGGGTGCAAATTATCTAATGGAGAAGTAAAGTGGGGCAAAAGATCTAATTTCCCCCATCTCTCTCGCCCGTTGCCGCTGTCGCCATCGTCATGGCGGCCTTGGACATCGCCACCGTCGTGCTCGCCATCCTGCGCCTACCAGGTCGGTGCCCCCCCCCCCCCCCCTCGTCCTTGTTGTCCCCATTGCCTTCGCCGTCTGCCGCCGCCGGATCAGACGTCATCGCTGTCCGCCTCCGCCTTCAACGTCCCCGCCATCACCGCCGCCCTCGCGTTCAGCCGACTCAACCGTACACCACATCCTCGACGTCCTCAATGTCCGCTGCCGTCGTCCTCAACCTCCCCGTCTTCTCCGTCCCCCGGTAGATTCTTATTGTTCTTGTACTAGAAAATTTTAGTACTAGATGTAGATTTTTTTGGCCGTAGATATAGTTTATTGTAGATGTAAATTGAAGACATACATTTTCTAGGCGTAGCATGTAAAACTAAAAGCTTGAACTAGTTATTCATGATGCGGGTGTTTATAAGGAGTGCCAATGTTTTGAGAAACGTTGATTAAATTCCATTTTGCCAAATTTCTAGCACTCAATATGTCGAATTACTAACAAAGGTCATGCTGAATTTTTTCGTACAACACACCGACTGATATATCTTGTTATATAGTTGCTTTCAATGAAATTGCTATGATCGATGCTTCTGAACTTAATTTTTATGTTTCTAAAAAGATTGCTATATGCACGTTTAATTTGCTTACATATGACCCGAATTCATTAGTCTGTGATTCATATTTTCTTCAATTTATAAAAAGTGGGTGCCCCTGATTGAAAACCCAACATGGTCAAGATAGAATGGACCGATCTCGTCGAGGCGGCAAATGTAGTGTTGGCAATGTGTGATCGCACGTATTACCGTTATGAATTTTTTGTTGATTTTTAATCTTCCATCTATGAACACAGCAAATGAATGAAGATGAGGTCGATGGGAATCCTGAGTGCCCCTACTATTCCGATAATGGGGGTATGTGCGAGGATCCTCATCTAGAGGACGACAGGTACTTCCCGCTAACGCTTAAAGAGGACTACAAATATTATATGGTAATTTTTGCACGTATTTCCTTATTAACCGAACATGTCTTAAGTTGTTTTGTTTTAACGTGTAATTTCTGGATTTTTTTTTCTCAATCCGACTAGCGCATCCCCTGCTATGCAAGGCCTTTTGTTCTAGAGAAGCTGCATGTCAAAGACAGAGATGACATTGCTGAAAGTACTGTTTACCTGAAGACGAAACATGGTTTCATTTTCAAAGCTTGGATCTACAATGAAATAGATCACACCTATTTTGGTTGCACTAGTTGGAAAGGATTATGCAAGGCTCGCGGATTTGAGGAGAGTATGATTATAATCTTTGATATTGGCATCTTTCAACGCAGCTTTCCTCATTTTGATCAAGACATTTGGGTGGAAATAGACATGATTTCTATTTTTCCTCCGTGTGAGTTTCTTAAACACACATTTGTTAAGTAATCTAACTTAAAATGTTTGTTATCCACTCCTAACTTAACATTTTAATTAAAACCTGCAACCTATTTTCTATCCCGTAGAAAAATACGGAATATAGTAGACGAGACCTATTACACTGCTGGCTCCGAGCTTACTTGACAGGAGAAGAATTATCATATCTCCTTTGTTAACGATGTTGAGTCATTTATGGACACTTACGGAGCTGGTTCACATACTACACCATACATGCCACTAGTCCACAAGTTGAGCAATACCAACATTCATAAAAAAAATGCATGGTATGATTTTGTACTATTATTGTGCTACTAGTCAATCTTAAATAAACTACACTTCTTAGTATGTTACTATGTTGTTCTTCGACAGAAGCTCCCAAGAGTTGTTCTGCCTGCAGCGATGGATGCGACAGGTGTGATAACAATTATCTGCCATCAGAAGACCAATTTCAAAGGCACCTACTTGACTGCAAACCCACGGGATGGATGCCTGAAAATTGATGAATGACGGCAAATATTAAATGAGTGCAAACCAGAAATTGGAGATCAGTGGATCTCTGTGATCCACCATGGATATGCAGGGGCATTCTTATTCTTTTCAATTTATCCTAAAAGAGAGGAGTAGGTATTAGCCCTTTGTCATTATCAGGACTAATAAACTAGTGGATGTTTGTATCGTCTGTTGTGTTTTGCCTACTATGTGTTTGCTGCTACCTAGCTACGGATATTTAGTTGGTGCATTTGTAGTCATGATGGCGGGCTGGAGTATGTCATGTTTTATGCTACTGTTGGTACTGATGTGATGATGATGAACATGTATACGAGCATCTCAACCCTAAACACTAAAAAATTGATTCTATTATGTCATAAACTCTGCCATGGTAGAATGTATAAGGTACTACGATCTGAACACCAACAGCCATTTTGTTATCTGTTTTTCTAAACCCGCCTAACATTGTTTGTGACACGACTAAACCTGCCTAACATTGTTTGTGATACGAAACATTTTGTGTAACACTACAAATCGTCCAGGAAAATGGACATGCCTATTAACGCCCAAAAGTGTCGCAGAATTGCAGGCCAGAATGTCGCTGATGTTGGCTAGGGTGCTGCCCCGCGAGGAAAACACCTCATGACGATGGATTGTCATGGAAAATGATTTTTAGAGGATGTTTCCTGTTTCATCGTGAGGGTTTTGTCACTAAATAGACGAATTTGTCTAGTGTCGGGGTCATATTTCTGGAGGCAGGTGGTTAAGATTACGGATGATATTAGGTCCTTGGTTAAGTTTGTGTGGGTGATGGGGCTTCTACTAGGTTCTGGCTTGACTGGTGGTGTGGCGATGGCCCACTTGCGATGTCCTTTCCTATCTTATTCTCCTATTATGACAACCCCGAGGTCTCCATCTTGGCGCTTTCCCGGCTGGTTGGGATCTGGGTTTCCGTATCCTCTTCTCCTGAAGAGTTGGCTAACTGGCATCAGCTTGCTGCGGGTATCCTTGTGCTCTCGGAGTCTAAGGACACAGTGATCTAGCCCCATTCGTCTTCCGGGAAGTTCTCTGTCAAATCGTTATATCCTATGCTTATCCTAGGCACTCCTACCTCCAGATATCGGGCCATTTGTGCTGCTAAAATTCCTCTTAAGGTGAAAATCGACCATTAGGGGCAAGTTGCCGGCAGCTGATCAAATTAAAAAGAGGCACGACCTAGGCCCTGATCTTTGTGCTCTCTGTGGTCGCCTTGAGGATACTGATCATTTTTTTGTGACCTTGCTTTCGTTTTTTGGTGTTGCATTCGTTCTGTTCTTAACGTTTAGTGGGCTCCTTTCCCTTTCCATGAGTTGAGGGTTTTGGCTGGGAACCGTGCAAGTTAAATGTATTTTCCTGTTTGGGTTTTCGCAATGTACCGGGTGTTGTGGACCACTAGAAACAAATTTACTATCGAGCATATTTTCCCTACCAAGCCTGCTGGCGTTATTCAAACTTTTTTCTATGCTACATGTGTGGAAATCATTGACTAGAGAGCAAGACATGAAGGGCATGGAGTTGCTGATCACTCGTGTTAGGGCGTTGGCGGTCTCTATCTACCGCACGGATCATGCTTCGACCTCCTAGGCTTGGTGGCTTTTGTCTTTTTTCGCGAATACGCAAAGCTTGCATATCATTCCATTGATAGAAGAAGAGAGAATACAAGGTATGAGACAACACATGCACGAACGCAAGACGGCATGACATGGTGCCCGGAGCAGAGGGACATGGGGTGCTCAGCCCAAACAAAGAAAAACACCGCGACATAACTCTCCAAGGCCTACGAAGCAACTCGAACCTAATGAAGACAACGAACAAATCCTACTCCACTGTCGGGGATGCCACGAGTGATCAAGACAACGCCTTCATGAAGGGAAACGACGTCAAGGATGTTGTCGTCGTCCGGTCCAAGAGCTCGGACCTAGGGTTTACCCTGATGCTCGAAGAGGGGCAAAGATGTGGACCATGGCAACGCCTCCAAGAAGGGAACGACACCCATGGGTGTCGCCATCACAAAGACTGCAAGCCGAGCAAGGATTTCGCCTTGGCCATAATCTGAGCAATCCCATGCCCGGGGTAGACTTCGGGGAGGAGGAAGTCGAGACACAGGTCGAGGCCGCCAATCACAAGGAGGGGAGCAACGTCCGCCATGGAAGCCAACACCGGGCGTCACCGGGAGAGCAAGCCACATATCTGGCAGTAGAGGGAGCGAGGTGTAGAGGTGAACGGGGTTGGGCGGCCGGGTGGAGGGGAATGCGACGGCGAGGCAAGGTGGCCGGCAACGCGGACGTGCCAAGATCTAGAGAGAAGAGCATATCCGGGCCTGCCGGAGCCAAGACTACGGGGACGCCGGCAAGCTGAAGAAGCTAGAATAGGGACGCAACTCCTAGAACATGTCGGGTCCAGAGTCGCGCCAGCGTGGAACCCGGCCGACCATGAACGCAGGAGGTGGACGCAGGTCCATGGCCAGCAGGCCCGTAGCCGGAGCAAACTCGCGGGGGAAAAGGCTGGCATGGAAAACTTGTGCGCACATGCCATAGGGGTACCACCAGAGAACCTCCACAGATGCCATGTTACTGCCATCACTGCATCTTACACCGGGGTGGGGGTGGGGGCGGAGGCGGAGGGCAACGCGGCCCGAGGGCAGCCGTGGGAAGCCGGCAAGAGCAGCCAACGCGGGAGCCGCTGCCAAGTGCGACCAGAGGAGGGGCGCACGGGGAGGCAGCCGGAGTCGCGCGTGGTGTCTCGGAGCGGGGCGGGGCGGAGACGGAGGGCACCAAGGCCGAGGGCAGCCGGCACGAGCAGACAACACGGGAGCCGCCGCCAAGTGCGTCAAGAGGAGGAGTGCAGGAGGAGGGGGCCGGAGTTACGCGCGGGGAGCTTGTAGTCGCGCCAGGAGCCAGGGTGCGCCGCAGCCCTCGTCGGCCCAGCAGGAGGCGGCAGCCGCAGGGGGTGGGGTTGGCTCAAGTCGCGGGTCGGGGGGTGGTGGTGGTGGAGCACGCTAGTGGAGGGGGCCAGATTCACCCCGCTGCCGCCATCCCGGGGTCCGGCGCGTCTTCGCCGGCCAGCCCTCCGGCGGCGGCGATGTGGGGGAGCGAGGGCGCGGGGGGAGCTGGCGGCGGCGGCTAGGGTTCCCCCCGGGTCGCCAGAGGTTAGGCAGGCGTGTGTGCCTATTTGCTTCTGCTACTGCGTCAACTTGTCTAAACTTGGTTATGTCTGTTTATTTGTTTAGGGGTGTTGAATTGTTAAGGTTAACTTGGTGAATGTTGGTTCATTGTCAGTTGGCTTTATCTTTTTTTTTTTAGCTTTACCTATAAAGCTAGCAAATGTCTTTCATCTTTAAAAAATGTTTAAAGGAGGAAAAACCAAATTTATTCTTCTTTAACGCATTTTAGGGAATCAGCTAAAAATGATACTTTCTCCGTTTCAAATTACTCGTCGCAGAAATGGATGTATCTAAAACTAAAATACATCTAGATACATCTATATCTGCGACAAGTAATTCGAAACTGAGGGAGTATAAGGGGTAATAGGTCGAGAGAAGGGGAAAAGAGGTAATAGCATTTGCACAAGCTATCACAAGCGCTGAAAATGACCGAAAGAACGCTGAACGGCGAATCAGTCTCACTTATTTTATTAGTACTTTCTCCGTTTTAAAATAAAGTTAGTATAAATTTGAGTCATTTATTTGGGAACGGATGGAGTATATCTTTTCGAAACAAAATTATACGCCCAAGCTGCTATTAGATGCCTGCCAAGTGCAGTTTATTGTGGTGTCACATCAAATCGTGGTAGAATTGACATGTGACATATCTCTCAAAGCAAAACAGTCCAATGAAATCGACAAGCGACGCATCTGAGAACCTTCGGATCAGCTTTGGGAAACATCCTAGAAGCATGCTTGGCCGTAGAACCGGGTGTATAAATGGCAAAGCCTTCACGACACAATATTTATTCAGGCACAAGCCAATCTACACAAGCAACTGGCGACCAACTAGTACTAGCTTAGTGGTGTAACTTCAAGTAGCTAGTACAGTAATGGCGGCTTCGTTGGGACTGAACCCCGAAGGTGTATTCAGCTCCGCCTTCGCCCACTCCTCACCTTTCCTGGGCGATCACTACGCACCGCCTGCCCGCGCCTTCATCGACGACAGTGATTACGCGGCTCAGCTCCACCTCCACGACGATCATCAACACTACCCTTTCGATCAATTCGAGTACTCGCCGCCGATGGCACAGGTCTCTTTCGCCGGCGCCGGGGATGACGAACATCGCAGCGAGAAGACGATCAAAATCAGTGCGAGGGTGAGCGCAGGGAGGATCGGGTTCAGGACGAGGTCAGAGGTGGAAATCTTGGACGACGGGTTCAAGTGGAGGAAGTACGGGAAGAAGGCGGTGAAGAACAGCCCGAACCCGAGGAACTACTACCGGTGCTCGGCGGAGGGCTGCGGCATCAAGAAGCGCGTGGAGAGGGACCGCGACGACCCCCGCTACGTCGTCACCACCTACGACGGCGTCCACAACCACGCAACGCCCGGCGCCGCCGCGCAGTACTACTGCTACAGCCCTCCGCGCAGCTCGCCGCCGGCAGCATGTTCCGCCGCTGGCCTACTGCAATTCTGAACCAAACCAGCTAATTCCGTTCTGCTCCTCGTACGGTAGAAACTAGAAAGCTCAAAACTTCTGTTTTTGCCGATCGAGGGATGTCGTCGCCGGTTCGAGTTCTTGTATACAGGACATGATGTGTGTAGCTTAGTATTGTTCAATTGCAGCCAGATTGCTAATTTAGTCCAAAATTATGGAGCACGAATAGAGGGAGGGCTCTAAAATTTGGATCGGCGACTTCTGGTTTGCTTGCTTGTCAAGTTTCTCCTTGTATCACCCGAAAAAAAAAGTTCCTCCTTAATAGTAGTATATGATTAGGCGCTTCTTGACTTAATTGAACGGCCTGCGTTTTCTCCATCAGTCAAATAAACGGGTAGAATACTTGAATCCCCATTCAGCATGCCACCTGAATGCTCAATCTTGTAATCTATACAATGTTTTTTTAGGGGTAATCTATACAATGTTTTTTTTAACGGGAAAGCTTACTTTATTAATCAAAGGACGGATATATCGTCTGCTAGCAGACTCATAATGAAATTAGGCGGGGCATCAATCCAACGAGATGGATTATTAGCACGTCCCCGCCTAGCCAGCTCATGAGCTACATAATTTGACTCTCTAATACAATGCTCAATAGTAAACCTTTCGAAATCTACTAGATAACTACGACATTCTTCAAGAACAAACGCTGCCACCATAGAATAACCTTCATTGAATCTAAGTGCATCCACCATCGTGATATTATCCGATCTCACCACCAAGTTATTGCATCCCGTATCTCTTACTAGCTTCAGTCCTTCAAGCAGAGCTGCTGCTTCTGCTGTGAACACATCAGCTACATGTTCTAATCTCGTCGTGGAAGCCGATATGAAAGATCCCCGGTGATCACGGATGACAGCACCACAAGACCCTGCATAATCGCCTTCTGTGAATGAAGTATCGACATTAAGGACAAGTTGTCCTGCTAGGAACGTCGGCCACATGTTGATCTTGGGTGTAGATTTAGCTTGTGCTCCGCGCACATAATTAATCGCTAGAGCAACCACCGCCGGCGTTGTTCGTTCTGGAGTCAATATTTCTTCCCCTAGCATGAACTGTCTTCTTTGCCACCATAAGAACCAACAAACTGTTGATATGAGCTCTGGTAGCTCGACCAATCCAGAATATTGTCGCCGATAATAATCATCCATAAAATGAACTCCAATACTGCTGAACCTGCTCGATTAGTCAATGAAGCAAAGTTAATATCTGCTGCGATTCCCAAAGCTTCCCAAACTGCTTGCACCCTTGCACACTTAAAAAACATATGTGCTAAGTCCTCCGCACCATCTGTACAGTATGGGCATTGGGACAAGTTTCCAACATGGCGATTCATAAGAGTACTCCGGCATGGGATGGCATTGTGCAAGCATCTCCAGATATAAATTTTAACTTCCGTTGGCACTCTCAAACTCCACAACTTCTTCCAAACTGGATGGGGTGCCATGGAGAAGCAGGCTAGACCGCTGTCATCTGTATCATAATTCACTTCCCATTGCTTATAATAGGCAGAAAAAACGCCGCTCCTCGTGAGATGCCATGCAACATAGTCATCTGTCTCCACATGGAATAATGGGATTTGTAGTATGCCTTCAGCATCAATGTGCCAGAAATTCTCCCGGATTAACATCTCATCCCATTCTCCTGTGATTGGGTCAATTAACTCATTCACTTTAGTAATTACTTGGTTCTCCCTTACTGTTAAAACTTTTTTGGAGGCACTGTTCGGGATCCAACAGTCATCCCATATATTAATCTTTTCTCCATTGCCTACTTTCCAAATGTAACCCTTCTTTAACGTCTGAATTTCAGACCAAATGATTTGCCACACATAGGACGACCCCTTCTTCAGTTGACAATTCAGAATATCTCATGTAGGGTAGTACTTGGCTCTCAGAACTCGTGTACATAATGAACCAAAGTTCTCAATTAGTCTCCAACACTGCTTTGCCAACATTGCCAAGTTAAAGCTATGAATCTATACAATGTTAATAGTAGGCATTTTTTAGCCTTCCAAAACTTGTCAACAAGTGTGTACTTTAACATACAAGTTTTTTTAACAGAAACATACAAATTGTTGTGAGGCTAGCCTGGATAGCAAGAGCATGCTGACACTCGGCCCATGAATATTCCTAAATCGTTAATTTAGTTAAAATTTATACGTTTCTTTTTTTGGAGGGGAAAAATATACTCCCTCCTCAAATCACTAAAAAAAGACACATCCGTGACATTTTGGACCGAACGAAAAAATCTGTCATACTTATGACACTTCTATGAAGATAATTGTGACAAAACCCGGTATCATCATAGATGTGGTGGGGTCCTACTTTTATGACAAAAAATCATGACAGAAAATGGGCTTTTCATCTTGGGCGGGCCGGAGACGCAACTGCATGATATTCTTTGGGCCGTCCATGACGGAAAAAACCGTGGTAGAAGCGAGGGCGAGAAAAATATCGGGGAGTTCCCGGTTATGGTGGGTGGTCGGGGCCGAGCGATGCGCGTTTCTCTCGTACGTACGCGTGTGTGTGCGAGGCGTTGGGATCTAACTGAACCCGAGAGATTGCATTGCAGGCTCTAACTGAACCCGAGCGATTGCACTGCAGGCTACGCGTTACTGAACCCAAGCGATCGATCGATCCCTTGCTGTTAACTGAATCCGAGTGATTCCTTCGCTATTGCTGCTAACTGAAGCCGATCAAACACTGATGCCTCCTTTCCTGAATGAACAGTGAGCGTTGTTGAGGGGGTTTGGATGAACAGTTCCCGGTGGAAGGGGTTGGATGAACAGGACCCCGTGGTAGTAGAGGCCGTTGCCGCTGGATGAACAGTACCCCGATCGATCGATCCGGTGGATGAACAGGACCCCGTGGAGGGCTGGATGAACAGGACCCCGTGGAGGGCTGGATGAACAGTACCCGTGGAGGGTTGGTTGAACAGTAGCCGGTGGAGGGCTGGATGAACAGTACCCGTGGAGGGGTGGTTGAACAGGACCCCCGTGGAGAGGGCTGGTTGAACAGTAGCTGGCGGAGGAGCGCGTGGCGGAGGCTGGATGAACATGAGCCCGTGGATAAACAGTCGCAGGTGGAAGCTGGAGGAGGTCGACGGTGGATGAACAGGAGCCCGTGGAGGTTGGAGGAGGTTGATGGTGGAGATGAACAGTATCCCGTGGAGTCCCGTTTTGCGGTACGCTACACCCCTCCCGATGAACATGACCCCTGTTTCGACCATAGCGCTCCAGCACAAGTCTGTTTCCTCCGTTTTGTGGTACGCCACACCCCTCCCGATCAACAGGACCCCGTTTCCACCGTAGGAGGTCCGTTTCCTCCGTTTTGCGGTACGCCAGACCCCTCCCGATGAACAGGATCCCGTTTCCACCATGGCCAGTCGAACACAATGGCGTTTCCACCGTTCTGCGGTACGCCAGGCCTCGTTTTCATCGCCTGTTCCGTCCAAGCCAGTTGGCTCCCGATGAACAGCACGCGTTCCGTTGCCTCCCGATGAACACGACGTATTCCGTTGCCTCACCATGAACACGACGACGACGCAGTTTCTCCGTTCTGACCCAGCCACAGCCATGTACACGAGCCCTGGCCGTACGTATGCACGAGTAGGCGTTCGAGACCCCGCCCGCATGTACGTACGTGGTCTTATTTACTTTCTTGCACCCTGGCCGCTGTACATATGTGTACATGCTACGTGCGCGCCTCAACTACCACACGTGCGCGCCTCTACATCGATCAATATGTACGTACACATTCGCGACCAGAATGACAACGCTACATACGCTTCGACCGGGTGGGCCCGACTGCCAGGCACTTTCTTGCGTGAGAAGATGTAGCTGGTGGGTCCCAGCAGTCAGGGGGGAAACATTTTTTTCGTGAAATACGGTGGCCCGTCCGATGGGTCCCTGCTGTCAGGTGGAGGAAATCATTATTTTCTGGGAAATAAGGAGGCACTTCCTTGTTGCGACCGTGGACCTAGCTGTCACCCTCTCCATGTACAGTACTCTTTCGATGGAAGTCGTTTCTTGACCACGTTGACCACGCTGCGGCGAGAGCACCAGGACGATGGACGATGGCAAGGCCTAGGAAGGGGACGACGCGGAGCCGGGGAAGATGCGGCAGTGGGTGCCCACACGGAGAGGAGTACGAGGGTTCACTGGTTTGGCTGCGGTGTAAGGCTGTCGTCGCCGCAGGGCCTAGCCAGTGGTGGGAGTAGTAGGGGGCGGTGAGGCCTCCGGGGCACGATCGGCGCTGCGGCTGGAGCAACAAGACCAGAGGTTGAAGAAGCACTACCACCGTTGGATGGACATCGTACGTTCACTGGAGCTAGAATCGTTCATATTGACTAAGTTGACAAAGCCCTCCGTCCCCGTCAACTTAGTAGGCCCACAAGTCAGCCTCCCACTATGGAGGGTCCCAGCTAGCAGGGGGTATTCATTTTTTTATGCGTAATAAGAAGGCACTTCCTTGCGTGCAAAGATATAGCTGGTGGGTCCGACCTGTCAGCGGGGGGAACGTTTTTTCACGAAATGCAGAGGCCCTTCCGGTGGGTCCCAGCTGTCAGGTGGAGGAATCATTATTTTGCACGTAATAAGGAGGCATTTCCTTGCGTGCGGCCGTGGACCCAACTGTTAGCCTTTCCATACACAGTCTACTTCCGATGGATGTCGTTTGTTGACCACGTTGACTACTCCGCGCCGAGTGCATCCAAGGTGGTGGACGACGGTGAGGCCCCGGACAGCAACGAGCCGGAGATGGGAAGACGCGGGAGTAGAGTCGCAGATGGAGAGGTGTCACGAGGTTAATCGGTTACAGTGCGGTGTGGTTCGGCAATCGATGGAGAAGAACAGGAGGTGTGGAGGGTGGAGGATGGCACAGCCAGCGGTGGGGTAGCGCTTCACGGTGAAGCATGCTAAGCGAGCTCGCTAGCGGAGGAGGCGGAGCAGGTGGTCTCGGCAGCGCTGGAGGAAGAAGACGAGAGATTGAAGATGGATGCCGGTCGTTGGATGTAAATCCAACGGCTAACGATGTCAGAATCATTTGTTGATTAAGTTGATAACGACTTGCGTTGGCTTCGACCTCTTGGCCCACATTTCAGCCTCCAAAAATGTGGCACGTATTCATCTCATTTTTCCAGAATTTACAATCAATTTGATCTCCTTTTTTTAGAATTATAGTCCAGTTGTTGGGCTGGGTGAACAAATAATGTAGCGTCCATGTGGCCCATTTATTTTTCTCCTAAAAAATTGCAGGCCATTTGCACTTTTTCATAATACACAATTTTGATGGCTGATTCTAATTATAATGTTGGGTTGGACGCAGCAATGTTATCAAAAAATAAACAGGGGCTGAGCATTTTTTTATAAATATATTTAAATAATAAGTGATTTATTATTACATTGGTCCTTAAATCTTACCAAGCTTTTGTACACAATCACCAGGATTTTCGTTGCCAAAAAAATCCAGTATTTTATTGTTAAGAAATTATTTTTATAAGTTAATAAGATGTGGGATATTGTTTTCTTACATATGTAAGTATCTGTTAAATATATGATGACAATAACAATAATATATAATAACATATAAAATAATTTAAATATATAATATAGTTAGAAGGGGAAACAAAAGTTCGACCATGCGTTCCTATTCTTATATAGAAAAATAGAACAAAACTCTGCGTTTTCTTCAAAAAATCATAAATTGGGCTGTCAATGTTTCAGGAAAAATAAAACATCGGATGAGAGGTCCATAGGTCGGTCGATACATGTCGGCCCTCAAAAAAAATACAAACCGGCATGTCGTGGGCTGCGCATGTTAAAAAAGAAAGCCTAGACGGGGCAGCCCAAAACCAAGCGGATAATTCCTACCCCAGTGATAATAAATGATACTACCCGCCGGCTCCACAGCTTCGTTGTGAATTCATCTCCTACGTTGAAGCACCTAAAAAATGTAACTATGTTGACAAACCCGTGGGCGCCAACGTCAGTATAGCTTAGGAGGAAGTTTTTTTCAATGAGGCACTTGCTTGCGTACGGCCATAGACCTGGTGGGTCCCGACTGTCCGCCTCTCCACGTACAGTCCTCTCCAGATTCCTCTCGTTTGTTCAGCATGTTCACAACGGCAGACAGCGGCGCCGCGGCGAGCGCACAAAGGCGCAGGAGGTGATCGGACCACCCAAGGCAGTGCCTTATTTGTAACGAAAGTACTAAACTAGCCCAGTGGCTAAGTGACACTACCCGACAGCTGTTCCGCCTGGGTTCGATTCCACCTGATGCAGGAAAAATATCTCCAAATTTTTTGCCTCTGCCATTATTGACATGTGGGTCCCCATTGTCATCTACGCACACCATGTCCAACACTTGCCAAAACTTCATCCCTCGTTTTCTCTGTTTTTCGCACACTCGACATTGTGTGGGCATTTTGAAAATAGCATATATTTTTGATTGTGCATCATATGAAGATGTGCTATGCATGAATGCTGATCAGCATGATGTTAACTGGTTGATAGTTCCATTTTTGACCATGAATAAAACTTTCAACATGATGTTAACCCTGTTTGAAAAGGCCGTGTTAATATAAATGCTCTGCCTCTGAAAGTTGCAGTTTCTTATCTGAAACTGAATTGCAGTTTCTTATCAAATCAAACTTGCGCTTTTCTTCTCTGAGAATCACATTGTCTGCACTTTTATACTCCTATGAAACTACATTTTTTAAGTGCTAAAAATAGATCTCTAGAATTCATAAAATACTTCATATGCTCAATACTGCAAATCTGAAATTCAGAAGACATTCATATCTGAAAGTACCCTCAAAATACACAACACAAAACACAATTCGCAACCTGCAAATACTGACAACCCTAAGCTCCTCCTGACAATTCACAACCTGCCCGACTATTGGGCTGGGGGGGCAGTCCCCTCCTATTCCTCGGCGGCAGACAGCCGGCCCGTGAGACGATGTGAACGGCGAGGGAGAGGATGGCGGGGTGATACGTCTTCAACGTATCTATAATTTTTTATTGTTCCATGCTATTATATTATCTGTTTTGGATGTTTATGGGCTTTATTAAGCACTTTTATATTATTTTTGGGACTAACCTATTGACCCGGAGCCCAGTGCCAGTTCCTGTTTTTTTTCCCTTGTTTCAGTGTTTCGAAGAAAAGGAATATCAAACGGGGTCGAAACGGAATGAAACCTTCTGGAGAAGTTATTTTTGGAAGGAAAGCTACCTGATAGACTTGGAGTGCACGTCAGGAAAGAAACGAGGGAGCCATGAGGCAGGGGGGCGCGCCCACCCCCCTGGGCGCGTCCTCCACCCTCATGGGCCCCTCGTGGCTCCCCTAACGTACGTCTTCCTCCTATATATACCCATATACTCTAAAATGATCAGAGAACAGAATAGATCGGGAGTTCCCCCGCCGCAAGCCTCTGTAGCCACCAAAAACCAATCGGGACCCTGTTCCGGCAACCTGCTAGAGGGGGGAACCCTCACCGGTGGCCATCTTCATCATCCCGGCGCTCTCCATGACGAGGAGGGAGTAGTTCACCCTCGGGGCTGAGGGTATGTACCAGTAGCTATGTGTTTGATCTCTCTCTCTCTCTCTCTCTCTCTCTCTCTCGTGTTCTTGATTTGGCACGATCTTAATGTATCGCGAGCTTTGCTATTATAGTTGGATCTTATGTTGCTTCTCCCCCTCTACTATCTTGTAATGGATTGAGTTTTCCTTTGAAGTAATCTTATCGGATTGAGTCTTTAATGATTTGAGAACACTTGATGTATGTCTTGTCGTGCGGATCTGTGGTGACAATGGGATATCACGTGATTCACTTGATGTATGTTTTGGTGATCAACTTGCGGGTTCCGCCCATGAACCTATGCATAGGGGTTGGCACACGTTTTCGTCTTGATTCTCCGGTAGAAACTTTGGGGCACTCTTTGAGGTCCTTTGTGTTGGTTGAATAGATGAATCTGAGATTGTGTGATGCATATCGTATAATCATACCCACGGATACTTGAGGTGACATTGGAGTATCCAGGTGACATTAGGGTTTTGGTTGATTTGTGTCTTAAGGTGTTATTCTAGTACGAACTCTAGGGCTGTTTGTGACACTTATAGGAATAGCCCAACGGATTGATTGGAAAGAATAACTTTGAGGTGGTTTCGTACCCTACCATAATCTCTTCGTTTGTTTTCCGCTATTAGTGACTTTGGAGTGAATCTTTGTTGCATGTTGAGGGATAGTTATGTGATCCAATTATGTTATTATTGTTGAGAGAACTTGCACTCGTGAAAGTATGAACCCTAGGCCTTGTTTCCTAGCATTGCAATACTGTTTACACTCACTTTTATCATTAGTTACCTTGCTGTTTTTATATTTTCAGATTACAAAAACCTATATCTACCATCCATATTGCACTTGTATCACAATCTCTTCATTGCACTAGTGCACCTATACTATTTACCATTGTATTGGGTGTGTTGGGGACACAAGAGACTCTTTGTTATTTGGTTGCAGAGTTGTTTGAGAGTGACCATCTTCATCCTATGCCTCCCACGGATTGATAAACCTTAGGTCATCAACTTGAGGGAAATTTGCTACTGTCCTACAAACCTCTGCACTTGGAGGCCCAACAACGTCTACAAGAAGAAGGTTGCGTAGTTGACATCAAGCTCTTTTCTGGCGCCGTTGCCGGGGAGGTGAGTGCTTGAAGGTATATCTTTAGATCTTGCAATCGAATATTTTTGTTTCTGTTTTAGCACTAGTTTAGTTTATAAAAGAAAACTACAAAAAATGGAACTGAGTTTGTCTCATACGCTTCATCTTTTTAATATATTTTGTGAGTATGATGGGAAGGAAAATTGTGCCGAAGTGTTAGAAGAAGAATTCATTAAAATGTTTGGCACTAAATCTTTGAATGATGAGCATGATTGAAATGTTGTTAGTATGAACTCCTTGAATATCCATGATGCTAATGATATGCAAAGCCACAAGCTTGGGGAAGCTATGTTTGATGAAGATGATATTTTTTGTCCCCCGAGCTTTGATAAGCAAATTTACTATGATGAAAGCATGCCACCTATCTATGATGATTATTGTGATGAAACTTATGCTATAAAAAGTAGCGATGATTATATTTATAAAACTTGTAATGATTATGATTACCCTTTTTCTGAAGATTACTCTTTTAATGTGGAAACAATTTATAGTATTCGAGTCTCTTATGATACTCCCACTATTCTGAATGAGAAGAATTTTGCTTATGTGGAAAGTAGTAAATTTTCTATGCTTGTAGATCATGAAAAGAATGCTTTAGGTGTTGGTTATATTGTTGAATTCATTCATGATGCTACTGAAAATTATTATGAGGGAGGAATATATGCTAGTAGGAATTTCAACAATATCAAGTTTCCTCTCTATGTGCTTAAGGTTTTGAAATTATGCTTGTTTTGCCTTCCTATGCTAGTTGATTACTGTTCCTATAAGTTGTTTGCTCACAAAATCCCTATGCATAGGAAGTGGGTTAGACTTAAATGTGCTAGTCATATTATTCATTATGCTCTCTTTGTGTTGCAATTCTTATCTTTTATTTGAGCATCATTGAAATCATAATGCCTAGCTAGGGGCGTTAAACGATAGCGCTTGTTGGGAGGCAACCCAATTTTATTTTAGTTTCTTGCTTTTTGGTTCTGTTTAGTAATAAATAATCCTTCTAGCTTCTGTTTAGATGTGGTTTTATGTTTTAATTAGTGATTGTGCCAAGTAGAACCTTTGGGAAGACTTGGGTGAAGTCTTTATGATCATGCTGTAAAAAACAGAAACTTTAGCGCCCACGAGATTAGCTAAAACTTTTTACTGGAGAGTGCTATTTAGTTGATTCTTTTTGCAGGCGATTACTAGAAAAATTCATCAGGTCCACCAATTTATTTTAGACTTTTTGGAGTTCCAGAAGTTTGCGGTAGTTACAGATTACTACAGACTGTTCTGTTTTTGACAAATTCTGTTTTTCGTGTGTTGTTTGCTTATTTTGATGACTCTATGGCTAGTAAAATAGTTTATAAACCATAGAGAAGTTGGAATACAGTAGGTTTAACACCAATATAAATAAAGAATGAGTTAATTATAGTAACTTGAAGTGGTGTTTTGTTTTCTTTCGCTAACGGAGCTTACGAGATTTCTGTTAAGTTTTGTGTTGTGAAGTTTTCAAGTTTTGGGTAAAGATTCGATGGACTATGGAATAAGGAGTGGCAAGAGCCTAAGCTTGGGGATGCCCAAGGCACCCCAAGGTAATATTCAAGTACAACCAAGAGCCTAAGCTTGGGGATGCCCTGGATGGCATCCCTCTTTAAATCTTCGTTCATCGGTAACTTTACTTGGAGCTATATTTTTATTCACCACATGATATGTGTATTGCTTGGAGCGTCATTTTATTTTCTTTAGCTTTGCTTGCTGTTTGAATAAATTATCAAGATCTGAAATCCTTAAATGTTAGAGAGTCTTCACATAGTTACATAATTATTCAACTACTCATTGATCTTCACTTATATCTTTCGGAGTAGTTTGTCGTTTGCTCTAGTGCTTCACTTATATACTTTTAGAGCACGGCGGTGGATTTATTTTGAAGAAATTTATGAACTCTCATGCTTCACTTTTATTATTTTGAGAGTCTTTAGAACAGCATGGTAATTTGCTTTGGTTATGAATTTAGTCCTAATATGATGGGCATCCAAGAGGGATATAATAAAAACTTTCATATAAAGTGCATTGAATACTATGAGAAGTTTGATTCCTTATGATTGTTTTGAGATATGAAGATGGTGATATTAGAGTCATGCTAGTTGAGTAATTGTGAATTTGAGAAATACTTGTGTTAAAGTTTGTGATTCCATAGCATGCACGTATGGTGAACCGTTATGTGATGAAGTCGGAGCATGATTTATTTATTGATTGTCCTCCTTATGAGTGGCGGTCGGGGACGAGCGATGGTCTTTTCCTACCAATCTATCCCCCTAGGAGCATGCGTGTAGTACTTTGTTTCAATAACTAATAGATTTTTGCAATAAGTATGTGAGTTCTTTATGACAAATGTTGAGTCCATGGATTATACGCACTCTCACCCTTCCACCATTGCTAGCCTATCTAATACCGCGCACCTTTCGCCGGTATCATACACCCACCATATACCTTCCTCAAAACAGCCACCATACCTACCTATTATGGCATTTCCATAGCCATTCCGAGATATATTGCCATGCAACTTTCCACCGTTCCGTTTATTATGACACGCTCCATCATTATCATATTGCTTTGCATGATCATGTAGTTGACATCGTATTTGTGGCAAAGCCACCGTTCATAATTCTTTCATACATGTCACTCATGAGTCATTGCAAAACCCGGTACACCGCCGGACGCATTCATATAGAGTCATATTTTGTTCTAAGTATCGAGTTGTAATTTTTTGAGTTGTAAGTAAATAAAAGTGTGATGATCATCATTTTTGTAGAGCATTGTCCCAGTGAGGAAAGGATGATGGAGACTATGATTCCCCCACAAGTCGGGATGAGACTCCGGACGAAAAATAAGAAAAAGAAAAAAAAGAGACCATAAAAAAAGAGAAAGGCCCAAACAAAAAAATGAGAGAAAAAGAGAGAAGGGATAATGCTACTATCCTTTTACCACACTTGTGCTTCAAAGTAGCACCATGATCTTCATGATAGAGAGTCTCCTATGTTGTCACTTTCATATACTAGTGGGAATCTTTCATTATAGAACCTGGCTTGTATATTCCAATGATGGGCTTCCTCAAAATGCCCTAGGTCTTCGTGAGCAAGCGAGTTGGATGCACACTGAGGGAGTCCTGGATTAGGGGGTGTCCGGATAGCCGGACTATAACCTTTGGACGGACTCCTGGACTATGAAGATACAAGATTGAAGACTTCGTCCCGTGTCCGGATGGGACTTTCCTTGGCGTGGAAGGCAAGCTGGGCGTCTGGATATGTAGATCTCCTCCCATTGTAACCGACTGTGTAACCCTAGCCCTCTCCGGTGTCTATATAAACCGGAGGGTTTTAGTCCGTGGGGACGAACAACAATCATACCATAGGCTAGCTTCTAGGGTTTAGCCTCTCTGATCTCATGGTAGATCTACTCTTGTACTACCCATATCATCAATATTAATCAAGCAGGAGTAGGGTTTTACCTTCATCGAGAGGGCCCGAACCTGGGTAAAAACATCGTGTCCCTTGTCTCCTGTTACCATCCGCCTAGACGCACAGTTCGGGACCCCCTACCCGAGATCCGCCGGTTTTTACACCGACATTGGTGCTTTCATTGAGAGTTCCTCTGTGTCATCATCTTTAGGCCCGATGGCTCCTCCAATCATCAACAACGATGCGGTCCAGGGTGAGACTTTTCTCCCCGGACAGATCTTCGTATTCGGCGGCTTTGCACTGCGGGCCAATTCGCTTGGCCATCTGGAGCAGATCGAAGGCTACGCCCCTGGCCATCAGGTCAGATTTGGAAGTTTGAACTACACGGCTGACATCCGCGGAGACTTGATCTTCGACGGGTTCGAGCCACAACCGAGCGCGCCGCACTGTCATGATGGGCATGATCTAGCTCTGTCGCTGAATAGTGCCCTGGAGGCCGCACCCGTGTCCGCTCCGACCCTTAGCTCGGAGCCGACTGCGCCAATCGAGGACGGGTGGCTGGACACCGCCTCGGAGCTGCAATCTTTACGGCGATCGAGCCGAACACCAGCCTTGTCCTCTGCGAAGCTCGTGACTCCAAGGTGCCGGACTCCTCTCCGGACTCCGGACCTTCCGCGCCCCTGCCGATCAAATCTGATTGGGCGCCGATCATGGAGTTCGCCGCCGCGGACATCTTTTAGCACTCGCCCTTCGGCGACATTCTGAATTCACTAAAGTCTCTCTCTTTATCAGGAGAGCCCTGGCCGGACTATGGTCAGCAAGGTTGGGATGCGGATGACGAAGAAATTCAAAGCCCACCCACCTCCCACTTAGTAGCCACTGTCGATGATTTAACCGACATGCTCGACTTCAACTCCGAAGACATCGACGGTATGGATGACGATGTACGAAGGCGAGCGAGGAACCGGTGCCTATAGGGCCTTTGGACAACAACCTCATCTCACGATGTATACATGGTGGACACACCTAAAAGAAAGCGACGACGAGGAACAAAGGGACGCAATGAGGGATCGTTCCTCGAAAAGCGATCAAAGCGGCGGCGTAAGCGCCGCTCAAACCCCACCTCGGCAGAGACAAGAGCCATACATGACCCAGCCATAGAGCAGGGCGAACCAGCGAACGCATTTAACATGCCATCGAGCAACCGTCCGAACAGGGAAACTTGGATAAACAAACCGAACAACCCGTCCCGGCGAAGATCCACGGTCCGGACGACCTCACGCCGGACAAGTTGCTGGAGCGAAGAACCTCCACAAAAGGCTCGTCGCCACATCGGCGTAGCCTGAAAAAGCGAAGCGGAAGCTCAAAACAGCGGAAGATGCACTCAGAATTAGATGGAGCAAAGTACTCAACACATGAGACAAATACAGCGATACGCCACACAAAGAGCTATCCGGCGAAAATTACTGCCGGAATTTGATGAGGAGGCCTTAGAGCCCCCATAATCAAAAATAAAGGAAGCCACCTGGTCGGATAAACAACCCCATGGCCAACATAAAGCGGCAAACGGCGCTGCACACAAGCCAGCACGCGATCCGCACAAGGATTCGCATCAAAAAGATGGCCCAGCCAGATCTATCTACGGGCCAAGAAAGCAAGCTCTAGTAAGCAATGCAACACAACAAGTATCCGAACATCATGGCACACCCAAATATAGGGGTGCCGCGCACCCCCTATGTTTCACCGATAAGGTGCTGGACCATGAATTTCCAGCGGGATTCAAGCCCGTAAACATAGAGGCGTACGATGGAACAACAGACCCTGGAGTCTGGATTGAAGATTATATCCTCCACATACACATGGCTAGAGGAGATGACCTCCACGCCATAAAATACTTACCCCTCAAGCTCAAAGGGCCAGCCCGGCATTGGCTTAAAAGCCTTCCCGAAAACACCATTGGAAGTTGGGAAGAGCTCGAGGATGCTTTTCGGGCAAATTTTCAAGCGACCAATGTCCGACCTCCGGATGCAGACGATTTAAGTCATATAACTCAACAACCCGGAGAGTTAGCCCGGAAACTCTGGAATAGATTTCTTACTAAAAAGAACCAGATAGTCGATTGTCCGGACGCCAAAGCCTTAGCAGCTTTCAAACACAGTGTTCGAGACGAATGGCTCGCCAGACACCTTGGCCAAGAAAAGCCAAGAACAATGACCGCATTAACAAGCCTCATGACCCGCTTTTGCGCAGGAGAGGATAGCTGGTTGGCAAGATGCAAGACCAATGACCCAAGTACATCCGAACTTAGGGATGGAAATGGGAAACATGACGCAGCAAGGACCAAAGACCGGAACAAGGGAAACAGTCCGAAGAGCACGGCAGTCAACGCCGGATTCAAAAGCTCTCGGCAAAATCAGAAAAAGCTGCCCCTCAAGGATAACAGGGACGAGCTATCTAACCTAAACAAAATCTTGGACAAGATATGCCAAATCCACAGTACTCCCGGGAAGCCTGCAAACCATACCCACAGAGATTGTTGGGTCTTCAAGCAATCTGGCAAACTCAACGCCGAACACAAGGGGCTTGACACACCAAGCAAGGACGATGACGAACCCCACAAGCAGAGCACCGAAAAACAAAAGAATTTCCCACAAGAAGTCAAAACAGTAAACTCACTTCACGTGACAAAAGGGAAAAAGCAGTGGCGCCTATAGAGATCACAGCCATACGGCCTATCGAGAGGAGTCCCGCCATTGGTTGTTAAAACCAATCACCTTCGACCATCAGGATTACTCTGGAAGTATCCGGAACGCAGGCTGGACTGCCTTGATATTAGATCCGACAATTGACGGACTCCACTTTACACAAGTCCTAATGGACGGCGGCAGTGATCTAAACCTGCTATATCAGGACACAATCCGCAAAATGGGGATAGACCCAACAAAAATTCGCCATAGCAACACTTCCTTTCAAGGGGTAACGCCAGGCCCAGATGCCCATTGTACGGGTTCTCTCCTGCTAGAAGTTATGCTCGGCTCCCCCGACAACTTCCGCTGCGAAAAGCTAACCTTCCACATCGCCCCATTTACAAGTAGCTATCAAGCACTACTGGGACGCGAAGCTTTCTCCCGCTTTAACGCAATACCGCATTATGCATCTATTACACTTAAAATGCCCGGTCCGCGAGGCATCATCTCATTAAAGGGAAATATCGAGTGTTCCTCGAGCGTGGAAGACTGTGCGGCTGCCTTGACAGCCACACACTAAACCGGCTTCACTATTCAAAGCACCTAAACAGGTCGTTCGGATCATGGACATGGCTAGATGAGTCCGCGTAAACATACAAGGGCTTACTAGCCGCCTACCCCAAAGACAAGGGCTCCAGCATGTACAACAAGAGACAATAAAGCTCAATTTTACCCATTTTTTGAATTATACTTTGTTTATTTAATATAACATACATTTTCGCATACGATCTTTTTCAACTAAGTTCCTCTCTTTTCTGAGATGAACATCGTGCTACACCCGTCTAGGATACGGCACAACGGAGACACAGCAGACGTGCGATGAGGGACCCGTTCAAGGATTCTTTTTAGATTAAGACCCTGCGTAAACATTTTTCACTGTCTCTTGTTGATACACATCCCCGGTTTTTGGTATAACCAAGGAGGAAGTCAAGGCGTCTTGGCATGTGGCCACGTCGAGAATTTTGCGGCGTACCCTAGACACGGGGCTTATTACCAAGGGTGTTGTTCAGCCCGTTTTCATAACGACCGAATACCTTAGGGAGTGTTCGGCGTCATGAAGTTTGGCCTTATATGCATCAGCTCGAATCATGTCTTTGGTCAAATGTTGGGTTTGCCCGGCTCACGTGTTTTGGTGCCTTATGTTACGCTCTATCGGCTAAAGGCGGCACTAGGAGAACTATCGCGATTGTGCCTGTGTTCGCCAAAGCGAGCACCTCGAGAGAAAGCCGAAAATTGACTGTCATGATATAGCGTGAGACTGGTCAACCACTCGATGGCCCGCCGGAATCTTTAGGATTCCTCCGCATTAACGAAAGGCCGTTTCCCGGCCAGGCACACACGCGCCCCGAATTCGGGTGAGCGCGGTGCCCCTAGGGGCTATATAGTAGCCCCACTGTCAAACACCTATGGCTAACTGAAAGTCAAAAAGAATTATAGTCCGGTTGCCTAGTTCGCTGAGCTATCCCCTCCTTAATAGGACCAAGACGTTGGATCAAGTGTGAAAATGCGCCTTCTGCGAACACCCCCGCATTATATGCGTGGGGGATGAAGCCAAAGACTGCCATCTTTTAGGTTATATACACATATACCTTAACGGCCGCACATGAGGTATTTTAATTCTTGAAGGCACAAGCATAAAAAGCTTTTATATTCCCTCGAAACATTGTTTTACAATAATACATGTTATTCGAACATAATATCCTTCGAGCATTGCGTCTCTATTAAACGAGTGCCCTGCAGAACTTCCTGAAAATAGTGCTCGGCAGGTACTCGGCTCCCGTCCGAATCTTGGGATGCAACAGCGATGGCATTCATCTCCGCCCAGTATGTTTTGACATGGGCAAGAGCCATCCGCGCACCTTCTATGCATGCTTACCTCTTTATTGCATTGATATGCGGCACCGCACCAAGGAACTGCTGCACCAAGCTAAAATAACTCTTCGGCTCGGGCCTTTCCGGCCACAGATGACTCACGACATACTTCATGGCGAGTCCGGATAACCTATTCAGCTCCGCCCATGCGGCCAAACGATCGGTTAATGGAAGTGGGCGCTCTGGATTGTGGAACTGCGACCAAAAAAGCTTTTCCACTTTGTGATCCTTTTGATCTCGGAAGTGTTCGGCCGCATCCGCGGCACTTGCCGCCAAGTCCAGATAAGTGTCCGCCGCACTCCATAGCCGGTCCAACGGAGCATATTTAGGATCCCCGAACTTTATCCGCAGCATAAAGGGCTTTCCAGCTGCAATATCTCCGGCCTGACGTAGCTCCTCCTTCATAGCTCTCATCGCAGAGCAAGTATCCTTGGCCTCGATATTGGCCTTCTCCAGGTCCTTCTGTTCCGCCCGACCTTCTATTTCAAGAAGCTTGCAGCGGTCGGCAGCATTTTTCAACTTCACAGCCATCTCGGCCATTTCCTTCTTGCTTCGGCAGTGAGCAGCCTGTTCGGCTTTCAGCTCTTCAGCCGCCTTTAAGGCAGCCGCGCCGCTTTTCTGGCCTGCTCCTTGGCTCGGGCAAGTTCCGCCCGAAGGTTCTCCATGGCAGCGGCACCATCTGCATCAAGCACACATGTTGTAAGACACGGGCATCAAGCTCCTCTTACTAGGTGTCTTCGGAGAAATTACATACCTTGTGCCTCGTCAAGCCGCTTGTTGACAAGCGTGATGTTGGCATCTGCCACGTCAAGTTGCCGCTTTAGCTCGGCAAATTCATCAGTCCGGCTAGCCACCGAACACTTCGCCACCTACATACGAAGGGCGACATATTATACCTGGGATTATGATCCTCGGCGCGCCGTAATTTTTGACAACGCACCGTGTCTCAGGGGCTACTATCTACACAGGGTGCATCTTATATATGCGGAACTGTCAAAAGGTACATCATTTTGCGTACCTCAAAACCTGTCAGTAAACTCCTGACGGCCTCGTAGAACCCGCTCTCCGCGGATGAAATCCTTTCAATCACCGTACCCATCAATGCACGGTGTTCTTTTGAGATAGACGTTCGCCCGAGCAGATCCTTCAGCTCCTCCGACCGTGCACCAGACGGTGCCGGACTCGTCCGATGGCCTTTTTCGAAGGCCAGACACGGAGGGCTTTGGGGGGCCATACGACTGCCCTCCGCCCTGCGGATTCGGAGAAACCTCCGTGGCGACACCTCAGTGGTCGCCTGCCGCAAGGCGGTACGGCAGGGGAGGCGTTCCGCTCTCCATCATCTCCGGACGAAGATTCCTCAAGATGAGCTCTGCGAGAAGGGCTGAGATCCGAACTACAAGGTAAAATTTCGGTTATCTTCCTCGAGAAATAGAACAGGGATGTCTCTCATTTTAAAACTCCCTCTCTACTTACGGCTCGGTGGAGGGCTGATCCCTTGGGGCACAGTCGGCCGAGGCATCCCGGCGTGGGACCCTCCGACGAAGATTTCTTCCCCGCTTTCAGACCATCGTCTCCGGGTCTTGAGGCGGTCCTCTTCTTCCTGGATAGAGGAATTCTCGATTCCTCCTTTCGACAGCCTCCTTCGGGAGGCGGTAGCTTCCTTGTTCCCCCTTCGCCTTCTTTCAAAGGCGCAACCTCCAAGATCCTGGTTAACACGGGATCCGGCGTGGTCTCGTGGAGGGGCGGACACTGATTAGCTTTGCTTTCGCTATCCACTCCTGTTTAAGGGACAACTCTTTTAAGGGCAATTTTATGATAACTATATGGATAGCGTGTCCGGGTACAGGGCTACTTACTTGAGTATCCGGGCGATTGCAGCTCAGAACTGCGTCCTCGGTCGAGTCCGGACACATTGTTTGTGATCCGAAGAACAATTTGTACATCTCCATGGGCGTCGCGCCCGTAAAATGTTGGAGGGCTCATGGTCCCTTCGGATTAAACTCCCACAGGCGGAGGGGGCGACGTTTGCAGGGCAGGGTGCGGCGAATCAACATGACCTGCATCACTACGACCAGATTGATGTCTCTTTCTAGGAGATCTCGAATGCGGCCCTGCAACAAGGGCACGTCCTTGGACGGCCCCCAGTCAAACCCTTTATTGACCCATGACACTAGCTGTGGTGGGGGACCCGAGCGAAAGGCAGGTGGCGCCGCGCACTTGGTGCCCCTCGGAGCTGTGATATAAAACCACTCACGTTGCCATAAGCTGAACTCCTCTTGAAAAGAGCCCTCGGGCCATGGAGCGTCAGCATTCTTGCTTATGACAGCACCTCCGCACTCCACGTGCTGCCCGTCGATCATCTTCGGCTCTACTTTGAAGGTCTTAAGCCATAATCCGAAGTGAGGAGTAATATGGAGGAAGGCTTCACACACGACAATGAACGATGAGATGTGGAGGATAGACTCCGGAGCCAAGTCGTGAAATTCCAGACCATAATAAAACATGAGCCCCCTCACGAAGGGGTCCATCGGGAAGCCTAGCCCCCGAAGGAAGTGAGACGCGAACACCACGCTCTCATCAGGCTTGGGAGTGGGAATAACCTGCCCTTGAGCAGGCAGCCTATCTGAGATTTCGCCCGGTCGGATACAGCATCTCTTAGCTTTAGCACGTCTTCTTCCGTAACGGAGGAAGGCATCCACCAACCTTGAAGGTCGGAACCGGACATCATTGAAGGTCCGAAGTGCCTGAATCTGGAGCTTTGGGTGATGGAACTCAAGGTGAGAGGCGGATTCGATTAAGATTGAAAGAAAGGAGTCGAGCCTTGGTCTCTTTATAAAGAGGTTGAATACCAAGAGCCCTCCCCGTGACCGTTTGGGACTCGCTTTCGATGGAGGAGACATACCAACGGGCACGATTGGGTTACCCACGCCCGTATTGATGAGAATCCAGGAATAAGGGGACACGATCTCTGCTTCGACAAGACGTGCTAAGGAAACCGCCTCGCTAAATGCGCTGAGGTGGGACAGTAAAACGATTCGAATAAAGACTTGGCCATGGTGTGATGTCATGCTACGGAATACGTGAGCAGATTAGATTTGTGCAAATATTATTCTCTCTACGGTGGTATGTGGAACTTTTTTTGCAAAGCCGGACACTATCCTTGTGTTCAAAATCTTATATGAAGTATTCGGAGGGGGAACCCGCCTTGCAATGCCGAGGACAATCTGCGCGCCGGACTTGTCGTCATTGAAGCCTAGTTCAGGGGCTACTGAGGGAGTCCCTGATTAGGGGGTGCCCGGATAGCCGGACTATAACCTTTGGCCGGACTCCTGGACTATGAAGATACAAGATTGAAGACTTCGTCCCTTGTCCGGATGGGACTTTCCTTGGCATGGAAGGCAAGCTTGGTGATATGGATATGTAGATCTCCTCCCATTGTAACCGACTCTGTGTAACCCTAGCCCTCTCCGGTGTCTATATCAACCGAAGGGTTTTAGTCTGTAGGACGAACAACAATCATACCATAGGCTAGCTTCTAGGGTTTAGCCTCTCTGATCTCATGGTAGATCTACTCTTGTACTACCCATATCATCAATATTAATCAAGTAGGAGTAGGGTTTTACCTCCATCGAGAGGGCCGAACACAGGTAAAAACATCGTGTCCCTTGTCTCCTGTTACCATCCGCCTAGACGCACAGTTCGGGACCCCCTACCCGAGATCCGCCGGTTTTGACACCGACACACACCCACTTAGTTTCTTTTGTTGAGCTTTCATACACTTATAGCTCTAGTGCATCCGTTTCATGGCAATCCCTACTCACTCACATTGATATCTAATGATGGGCATCTCCATAGCCCGTTGATACGCCTAGTTGATGTGAGACTATCTTCTCCCTTTTTTTCTTCTCCACAACCACCATTCTATTCCACCTATAGTGCTATGTCCATGGCTCACGCTCAAGTATTGCGTGAAGATTGAAAAAGTTTGAGAACATCAAAAGTATGAAATAATTGCTTGGCTTGTCATCGGGGTTGTGCATGATTTAAATACTTTGTGTGGTGAAGATAGAGCATAGCCAGACTATATGATTTTGTAGGGATAGCTTTCTTTGGCCATGTTATTTTGAGAAGACATGATTGCTTTGTTAGTATGCTTGAAGTATTATTGTTTTCATGTCAATATAAACTTTTGTTTTGAATCTCATGGATCTGAATATTATTGCCTCAATAAAGAAGATTATATTGATAAATATGTTAGGTAGCATTCCACATCAAAAATTCTGTTTTTATCATTTACCTACTCGAGGACGAGCAGGAATTAAGCTTGGGGATGTTGATACGTCTCCAACGTATCTATAATTTTTTATTGTTCCATGCTATTATATTATCTGTTTTGGATGTTTATGGGCTTTATTAAACACTTTTATATTATTTTTAGGACTAACCTATTGACCCGAGCCCAAAGTGCCGCCTCGCTTTTTTTCCCTTGTTTCAATGTTTCAAGAAAAGGAATATCAAACGGGTCGAAACGGAATGAAACCTTCGAGAAGTTATTTTTGGAATGAAAGCGACCCGATAGTCTTGGAGTGCACGTCAGGAAAGAAACAAGGGAGCCACGAGGCAGGGGGGCGTGCCCACCCCCCTGGGCGCGCCCTCCACCCTCGTGGGCCCCTCGTGGTTCCCCTGACGTACTTCTTCCTCCTATATATACCCATATACCCTAAAATGATCAGAGAACAGAATAGATCGGGAGTTCCGCCGCCGCAAGCCTTTGTAGCCACCAAAAACCAATCGGGACCCTGTTCCGGCACCCTGCCGGAGGGGGAACCCTCACCGATGGCCATCTTCATCATCCCGGCGCTCTCCATGATGAGGAGGGAGTAGTTCACCCTCGGGGCTGAGGGTATGTACCAGTAGCTATGTGTTTGATCTCTCTCTCTCTCTCTCTCTCTCTCTCTCGTGTTCTTGATTTGGCATGATCTTGATGTATCGCAAGCTTTGCTATTATAGTTGGATCTTATGTTGCTTCTCCCCCTCTACTCTCTTGTAATGGATTGATTTTTCCCTTTGAAGTAATCTTATCGGATTGAGTCTTTAATGATTTGAGAACACTTGATGTATGTCTTGTCATGCGTATCTGTGGTGACAATGGGATATCACGTGATTCACTTGATGTATGTTTTGGTGATCAACTTGCGGGTTCCGCCCATGAACCTATGCATAGGGGTTGGCACACGCTTTCGTCTTGATTCTCCGGTAGAAACTTTGGGGCACTCTTTGAGGTCCTTTGTGTTGGTTGAATAGATGAATCTTAGATTGTGTGATTCATATCGTATAATCATACCCACGGATACTAGAGGTGACATTGGAGTATCCAGTGACATTAGGGTTTTGGTTGATTTGTGTCTTAAGGTGTTATTCTAGTACTGAACTCTAGGGCTGTTTGTGACACTTATAGGAATAGCCCAACGGATTGATTGGAAAGAATAACTTTGAGGTGGTTTCATACCCTACCATAATCTCTTCGTTTGTTTTCCGCTATTAGTGACTTTGGAGTGACTCTATGTTGCATGTTGAGGGATAGTTATGTGATCCAATTATGTTATTATTGTTGAGAGAACTTGCACTAGTGAAAGTATGAACCCTAGGCCTTGTTTCCTAGCATTGCAATACTGTTTACGCTCACTTTTATCATTAGTTACCTTGCTGTTTTTATATTTTCAGATTACAAAAACCTATATCTACCATCCATATTGCACTTGTATCACCATCTCTTCGCCGAACTAGTGCACCTATACAATTTACCATTGTATTGGGTGTGTTGGGGACACAAGAGACTCTTTGTTATTTGGTTGCAGGGTTGTTTGAGAGATACCATCTTCATCCTACGCCTCCCATGGATTGATAAACCTTAGGTCATCCACTTGAGGGAAATTTGCTACTGTCCTACAAACCTCTGCACTTGGAGGCCCAACAACGTCTACAAGAAGAGGGTTGCGTAGTAGACATCACGGGGAAGCATCATCGGGTCAACTGCTTTTCTCCTCTTGCAGCCGGGTTCGGTCAACAAAGACTCCACCGGCTCGCTCTGGCACGACACCCTCACAAACAGCACCCTGTAGATGCTCGATCCTTCTATCTCTGGTGGATGCTCCATCTAGGATCGATACTCCCACCATAGATCCCTCACGGCCGGATTTGGTGAATCTATTTGCTCCGTGGCCCAGAGGAGAAGCTCTATGTACTCCCCCGCGACTCCCTTCGGGAGTATCTCCGCCTTTTCGCTCTGTTGCAGATATTTGGCCATGGATGTCGCCATCGCCGCTAGTTGGTCCTTGTTGTCAAACCAAGACTGTATGTCCAACATCCTAGCTAGCTTCACAGGGTCGCCGTTTGCGATCCTCGCGTATCGGTTGTACTCCTCCATCGATCTACTTCTCCACAGCACCTTCACTACTTGGCGGTGGTTTTTGAATGGAAGAGGAGAGGAGCAGCGCTGGTTTTGGATTAGAACGGGAGAGGAGCAACGCTGGTTTTGGATTGGAACAAGAGAGGAGGGGCGATGGTTTTGAAATGGAAGAGTAGAGGAGCGGCACTGGATTTAGATTGGAATAGGAGAGGAGTGGCGGTGGTTTAAGAGGAGAGGAGCGGCGCTGGTCTTGGAAGTATTTTTGTTTTATGATTTTGGGTCAAAGTTTGACCACGTACTGTATTTGACAAGCAAAATGTGAATGCATGTCACCAAAAATTGCATCGTTTGGTTCGTATCTGAATGTACTTTCAAATTATATATTTTTGCAACGTATAACATATATTTTATTTGTGAAAATCATGGTCAATTATGACCCAGAATAAAGGGAGACTAGTTAATGTGGGGTCGCTTTCTTAATTGAAGGGTAAAATGATTTTGATTTTGATCCAGTAACAGCGCGTCTGCCCTCTAGTCCAATCCTAAATCACTACCGCACGCTCCTCTCCCTCTTCTCCATTGCAAAACCACCTCCTCTCCTCTCCATCATCTCCATTCCAAAACCACCATCTCGCCTCTCCCTCTTATCCATTGCAAAACCACCTCCTCTCCCCTCGGACGAGGATCCCCTGACGTAGCCCATCCTGCCATTGAGACACTGACACATGGGTCCCACCAAGCACGGGGCCCATCTGTCAGCGACCAAAATGCAAGGAAACCTCTCCTCTCCATCATCTCCATTCCAAAACCACCGTCTCGCCTCTCCCTCTTCTCCATATCAAAACCACCCCCGCTCCTCTCCATCATCTCCATTCCAAAACCACCATCTCGCCTCTCCCTCTTCTCTACTGCAAGACCACCGTCTCTCCTCCCATCTTCCAAAGCTAGCACCGAACCACTCAGAAGGACATCTATGGAGAGGATGCAGCAGCGAATCGAAGCAGATCGCCCGGTATGACCAAGCAAAGTTAGCCAGGTTGAAGGAGATCCTTACTTGATTTGACAATGAGTGGGAGATTTAGAGGACGGTGAGGGCCATGTGGCAATGTATGCGAAAGATCGAGATGGCGGCAATAAGGGCGGCGATGTACTCCTCGGCGGCAGTCACGCCGGAGTCCTTTGAGTTCATCGAGTATCTCCACTGGGCGATGGAGCAGACAAATTCGCCCGAGGCGAAAGTCAGGCGGAGGTGGTGGGTGTACAGGTTGAAGGTCGAGCACCCAGAGGATAACAAATCGATCGAGTACGGTGTGTCGTTCGTGAGGGTGCAGAGCCAGCCGGAGCCACAGGAGTATTCATTCTCCCACCACAAGAGGAGGCCGGATGGCTCCACGTCACTTCCCCGCCGTTCTCCACGGTTCCCTTGATGCTCGCCTCATTTCAACGGCGTCGGTTGGGTTTAAGGTAAGCTTCGCACTAACCTAATCTTCCATCTGCTCATGCTTACAATCAGTGTGACAGCTAATAAAAATCATGCTTACAATCAGTCTTCGAGTACTATGCCAATCACCCTAAAATAGCTCTGGACCTTTGGGTCAAAGTTGTGACACTGTGTACAAATAAAGAAAAATAGATTGGTGCTTCTTTCAGAAAAGAGTACACCCCTAGAAAACTGCCAATATAAGCTACTAGTATTTTTTTAAGTCTAAGCTACTAGTATTTGGTTAGAGGATTTGCTGCCGAGAAAGATCCGTCCACAATGAGTGCCACACATCCCACTGATGGTGGTGGATGCCAATGCTTAGATGGAGCAGGGTTGGTGTCGATAATTTTTACTTGGCACCTCGCACTCTGCATATATGCCGGTTCCATCCGTACATTTGTGCAGTTCCACCAAAATGCAGCTGAATAACCCTGTTTGCACAGATAATGAAAAGGCGTGATTACATTATAGTGGCACTAGTTGATGAAACATACACTAATAAATAGAATAAAATATTGCGATAGTATCATAGTATGCCATGCTGCGAGGGCGAGATGGGCCCTGTGACGCCCCATACGGCATGCGCCTCATCTGAAATCGACCCAAGTCTCCCGATACACCTTACGCTAGTGATGAACATCGATGTACAACTTGATGGTACAAGGAGGGGCCTTGAGACATTCCAATCTCTATTTTTGTGCAGATCAACTAAAATTAAGCACCCCAGTTTGCAGAAACGCTTAAACATTAACAATGGGACTAGTTAATGAAACATATACTAACAAAGAGAAGCACTTTCTTTATCTACATTGGAAATGAAATGATAGAGAGGACACTCGCTTTATTTTAACTGTATTATTACTTCGTTTTATCAGTGGCACTAGGGTCGAGCATGTGGCAAACGAGGTGTACCGTGCGTTGCAAGGATGGAGGCCGGGGGTGCTTAGAATGGGATGATGAAGCTGGCTCTTTCAGTCCCTATCTTCCCCTCCGATGTTTCTGTGGTAGCATTTGGGTTGTAAACCAAACTTGGTCGAGCTGGTGCTGCGTCCCCCTACCTGCCTAGCTTATATGGCGAACTTATCTCCTGCTAGTACTCAGTCCGTTCTAGTAGTAGTTGCATAACAGCTCGTTTACACTGAGATGTTGTCGGATAATGGTTCTCTATGGTTGGATTTCTTTAATGAAATCGGAGGAAACCCCCTCTTTCGATATATATAAAAAAATCAGTGCCACTAACGGTGCCAAAACATTGCCTCAAATTAATTGTGCCACTAGATTAAGGTGCAAAATAATAACATTACTGCTTTATCATGGCAGTGCCAAAACAGTAGCACAAGAGAAGACTCAACATGCAGGATCTTTGGCAAACGGTCTGACCAAAAAGGAACATACCTCATGATGGGAACCATGTCTGCAGTTAACGCCATCATAGAAGGGATGACACCAGTCACCAACATGGATGATTCAATTCTTGGGACCTTTTGGTGTAGTTCACCAAAAATGAAGCAATGTCCTATGAGCTAGCAGCTTCTTCTTCATTTTTTAAGAAAAGGGCTCCAGCCCCGGTTCCATTTCCATCAGAAAACGAAACCCACAGAGCTTCTTCTTCATTAGTTGCAATGAAATTGAGCAACATCAAGGTTGGTTGTGAAGCTCCTGGAATGTTCAACTGTAATTTGGATATCATTTGCCAGTTCAACTAAGATCAAGCGTGAAATGTATGTCTCTGTTCGCACAAAAAAGGTGGAAAGGAGGGTGACAAACAAGTGATGAAACATACATCAAATGAAAAGAAGCATGTTCCTTATCTGAATGGCAATCCTACAGGGACAGTAGCAATTTCTAAAGCAGCAACATTGCTAGATATTAGTGTGGGCATTAGGATTAACTATAACAACCGTTAAATACGACATTACTTTAATGGTGCCATTGTTTCATTTTACCAGCAACATTGGTTTAACGTGTCCTTAATTTTAGCAGTGCGACTGCTACATTTTACCAGTGGCATTACATAAGAGTGGCTCGGGGCAACAAACATCAGAACAGGATATCTGGGTTGGTCCCATTTTTTTCGGTATAGCCACCTTATACTGTGTGAGGCTAGCAAATCTAGTGTTGGACTTACTCTGTTGACTTGTCCCCCAGTCCCCACTTCCTTTCCTTTTTCAACCAATAGATCAGGTTTATATTGAGTTTGTACTGTGTTTCCCTTTATTTCCCTATTAGACCTAGAGACCAGTTGGATAGCCAGTCTCTGCTTCTTTTCACCCCCACTATTTCCTCTTTCGACCAAGTCCTAGATTTAGGTAACAAATCTTCCCCCACCCCCCACCCCCTTTCTTCCTTGTTTGAACCAAGTAGTACTAGATTCGAGTGCATGAACTAGTTTTACCTCTTAACAGTAAAAATTTAGGTGGCTTTTGAACAGCCGATCGATCCTATCTACGAGGGGCACAGGAAATAGTAAAAGATACAAATGCAGCGACGTCAGAGCTCGGGAAGTAGTGCAAGGCCGGTTTCAAGGAAGTTATACCTGAGGGTCGCCGGGATATCGCTAGGTGGGCGGCGGGAGGCCGGATCTGCCCACACTACGACAGCGAGGAAGAAGGAGTCGGAGGCCCTCCCTAGCCAACGGTGCTTGGGAGAGAACGGCAAGGCACGCTGATTGGGATGCGCCGGTAGTGGGTAAGAGCCATCGCCAAGGACGACCGCGTGAACATTGCACCTTCTCACCTTCCCCGGCGGAGAGGATCCGGCTGGATCTGTGACCAGCGATGAGCAGAGAGAGAAAGAGTGTGGCCACCGTTGTCGTGTTTAGATCTGGAGAGGATGAGACAGTGTGAAGAGAGCAACACTAGCAAGCAAGCGCGGAGGCTCGTGCCTATATAGTGGAGTACTACTAGTTTTCTTTTGTCTACCGGAGCCGGCTTGACCTCGTCAATGACTGTCTTCATGCACATGCCCCGGAGGCGCAGTTGTCCTCATTTTGATCTGAAGCACCGGATTATAACATGACAAGAAACCATAACCTCGCTGCCCAAAGGAGACAACATGAATCCCGACAGACAAACTAGACGAGGATCAAAGATCAAATTAAAGATAAACTCGTAGAAAAGGGGTCCATCGATAGATGCCCTAATTAACATAGCCGGCTTGACATAGATGGCAGCCGAGTAGTCTTCGTGCATGTGGCCCCCATGACTAGCACCTTGGAGGAACTCAGTTGTCGCTGTTTAACCCTCGCAGTGATCCGAAGCACGTGACACCTAATTTTGCGAGATGACAAGAAACCTTTTTTTAGATTTCTCACCAGAACTACAGCCCTGTACAACACAGCCTGCACGATATGTAGACGATAGCCAATCCAGGCGTGTTTGCTGGAGTCCGGTCACATGCATGGACGAACTGATCTTCCGTGTCATGCAGAGATCATCCAGGCACCAACGTCTATACAACATTTCTCTAGTACTATCGCTCGTCTCTCTCTTCTATTAACTCACCCGACTTGCGGGGTCGGGGTGTGTGCCTATGTTCAGTTCTCAATTGCGCTCCCACATGTGTGTGCAAACGCAATATGACGCGCCTTCCATTCGGAGAGCGGTGTGCCAGACCGACCGACCGTCTGGGGTGTAACGCGAACGCGACGTGCGTGCTGTATAATGTACTCCGTAAATGTGTACCGCCGTTTTCTTGAGGCTTTGCTCCATGGCGCAATCCATGGATACAAAATAAGTATACTGTACTATTTAAAAGTCGAGGGCGGGGCTGTTTCCGCACGGTAGGCGGGGCATTTCCGCCTAGTTGGTTCGACAGAGACGCGATAAGATGAGGGAGTAGTAGGCTGCTGCAAACGTAGGGTTGTGTGATTTGACAGCGAGTTACTGCTGGACAGGTGGGGCCCGGTTGACTTGCAATTATCATTTTAACTGTGGCGCTACGACTGGCGTGAGTCTCCCGACTCCTGACCACCTCCATACAGGTGCCTCTCCCGATGCTCCACCATGTAGAGGCTGGCTCTTGCTTGAGAGCCCACTCATCCACTTTTTCCTTGCCTCTTTCCCCCACATATGCAAAAATGCCATGTAAAGCGGGCTTATAGCCCACTATTGTACTTGATCCTCTGGTGCTAAGCCTACCACATAGGCATAAAGTCTGATGTGGCAAGTTAATTAAGAAGAGAGACTAGTTTGGTGACCCCAGGAAGAAACGGTGCTAAGCGCGTGTATCTAGATGAAGCAAACTTAGCAAAAAAAACTAAGCACCTATGCATTGGGGACTTGAGTTGCTAAGCCATTTAATGCCCATAGCACCTCATCTAAGCACCATTTCATTGGAAGAGGTCACTCCTTGGCAAATGCAATAAATACTACGAAGAAAGAGATAGAGAGAAGTAAACAAAAATACTCTTATAGCCAACCTTATAGCTAACCCTGTTGTAGTATGAGTGACTAAGTGATGACTATGTATGACATGCCAACATCGATAGCCTAACCGAAAGTGCAACTATCCCTAGGTGGTTTTGGTAATTCCTAACAACATATAGCTCATTGAGCTAACATCATTCCAAGATGAATATTTCAGGAAAAGCTCAATGGATGGCATGGCATGGATGAGAAAAGTGGATCCCTCAAAATGCTAAGGATAAAAGGATTGGCTCAAGCTCAAAAGCTCAAGACTCTACATTTTATATTTTAGTGATCCAAGATCACATTGAGTCTATAGGAAAAGCCAATACTATCAAGGAGGGATGAGGTGTTGCTTAATGAGTTTCTTGCTCTATAGTGCTTAGTGATATGCATCAAAACCCTCAGCTACTTTTTCATATCCACATATGACCTAAACCCAAAGTCAAACTCGGCCCTACCGATTTTTCTACCCGGCGCCACCGAGTTCAGATGTCATAGCCACTGCCACAAACCCTAGGCAAATCGGTTTCACCGATAGGGATCTCGGTCTCACCGAGATGGGATTGTAATCTCTCTGTTTCCCTTCATAACGTTTCAGTCTCACTGAGATGAGCGATCAGTCCCACCGAGATTGCAATGTAAACTCTCTGTTTCCTTTTTGTAACATTTCGGTCTCACCAAAATGAGCGAATTGGTCCCACTGAGTTTACCTGACCAACTCTCTGGTTAGCTTATTACCAAAATCGGTCTCACCGAGTTTGTGTAATCGGTCTCACCGAGATTACGTTATGCCCTAACCCTAACCACATCGGTCCTACCGAGTTGCATGTCGGTCCCACCGAAAATCCTAACGGTCACTAGATTTTCTGAATCGGTCCGACCGAGTTTATCAATTCAGTCCCACCTAGTTTGGCAAGTTGTGTGTAACGGTTCGATTTTGTGTGGAGGCTATATATGCCCCTCCACCTCCTCTTCATTCGTGGAGAGATCCATCAGAACAAACCTACACTTCCAACTTGTTGTTTCTGAGAAGGAACCACCTACTCATGTGTTGAGGCCAAGATATTCCATTCCTACCATATGAATCTTGATCTCTAGCCTTCCCCAAGTTGCTTTTCACTCAAATCTTCTTTCCACCAAATCCAAATCCTGTGAGAGAGAGTTGAGTGTTGGGGAGACTATCATTTGAAGCACAAGAGCAAGGAGTTCATCATCAACACACCATTTGTTACTTCTTGGAGAGTGGTGTCTCCTAGATTGGCTAGGTGTCACTTGGGAGCCTCCGACAAGATTGTGGAGTTGAACCAAGGAGTTTGTAAGGGCAAGGAGATCGCCTACTTCGTGAAGGTCTACCACTAGTGAGGCAAGTCCTTCGTGGGCGGCGGCCATGGTGGGATAGACAAGGTTGCTTCTTCATGGACCCTTCGTGGGTGGAGCCCTCCGTGGACTCGCACAACTGCTACTCCTTCGTGGGTTGAAGTCTCCATCAACGTGGATGTACGATAGCACCACCTGTCGGAACCACGACAAAAACATCTGTGTCTCCAATTGCGTTTGAATTCTCCAAACCCTTTCCCTTTACATTCTTGCAAGTTGCATGATTTACTTTCCGTTGCTCATATACTATTTGCATGCTTGCTTGAATTGTGTTAAGATTGCTTGACTTGTACTAAGATAGCTAAAATCTGCCAAAGACTAAAATTGGGAAAAGGATAAGTTTTTATTTGGTCAAGTAGTCTAATCACCCCCCCTCTAGACATACTTTTGATCCTACACTAACGCACCGTGTTAAATCTCCAAGGGCGCGACCGCGCGAGCGAGGCGACGGTCGTGGTAGGCGCGACCATGATACGGGCTGCTGGCAGCCCTTGGATCTGAGATCGAACGGTCGCATGCTAAGTTGCTGAAAATTTGCAGAATAACCCTCCAGGATAGGATATTCACCCATAGGTCTAGAATCACGCCATGCAACCGTTTGATCTCAGATCCAAGGGATCTCGGGAACTTCGTATCACCCGTAATTTTCCCGACGCTTGACATGACATCGAAAGCCATTTAATTGGGCGTCAAGTAGACATGACATCTAATTGGGCCCCCATAGTGCTGTGCATGAATCCATTTATCCACCAGGCAAGCCACTACCCTGCCATTCGCATGCCCCACTCAGCATTTTTACAAAAACCGCTGGCAGCTCTCGCTCGTACTCGTCCCCGGACGTCCTTTAACATTACGGCAGTTCGCTCCTAGTCGCCCGTCCTTTCACATTACGGCAATTCCACTAATCCTAACCCTCCTCCCAAATCCATGGCGTCCCAAATCTCCATGATCGGCGGTGAGTACAAGGTTAGAACCATCACCGGCGATGAGTTCGACGTCATCTACACCCGTTCTTCCGCAACGATGGAAGGATGCCTTGGTTGCTTCAGACGCATGTTCGAAAACTCAAATGATGAGTGGGTCGCTGGGCTAGATGTTGAGTACACCACAGTCCTGGGAAGCGAGAAGAATCTAAATGAGGCAGAGAAGAAGAAGCCCGCCGTGATCCAGGTTTGTGTGCATGACTTATGCTTGGTCTACCACATATGCCATGCCGACGTTGAGTGCGAGGAATTTAAGAAGTTCCTCAAGAGCAGCCTAGTCAAATTCGTTACTGTAGACTTTAGGAATGACAAGGAAATCCTGGGTCATATAGGCCTCGTTGTAGGCAACTCCATTGACCTCCAGAAGAAATGGCTGGTGCCCTCCCGTGAACAGCCTTCAATGCTGACCTTGGCAGGAGCCATGGTTCATCCTTCATACGGTACACTAAAGAAACCTCCGTTCAACTTTCATCATGCATGGGAGTGGAATGTACTAGATAGAGACCACATCCACTACGCTGCAATGGATGGCTACCTTTGTTTCAACATCTACAAGGGTTGGATGAAGAGCAAGAGCCAAGTGTGCGGTTCAAGCAAAGAAGTATCGCCCAAGAGGAAGAGGGACAAGGACGAAGTCGAGCACGTGGAAGAGGAGTCTGAGTCAGGTGGCGGTGTCGTTGCTCATGGTGGTTCTAATGCAGTGTCTCCCGGATTAGTTGCTTAGTTTAATTTCAGGTGTGCTTAGTTTTATTTGAGGGGTGTGTTGTGCTGAGCCCCCAGCAGAACTATGTTATGTTCCTTCTCGTTAATTTAACTCTTCAGTATAGTATTTCTTACAGTTCATCTTTTAGTTGGTATAGTACTACCACTCGTTTCTTCACATTATATATGTACAATATATATGGCCAACACCATATAGCCAGTAGTTTGGTTGTCAAAGAATTTCAAGGTGCTTAGTTTTATTTGAGGGGTGTGTTGTGCTGGACACCATTATTGTGACTCAAATCTCTTTGGCTATTTTATAATGACATAAATACCGATGGACCACCATGCCAGCTCTCCCTCTATCTCACTACAGTAAAATAAAGTGTGGGGCCTACTTGATCCCAACAGTGTTCTTATTTTCCTGTAAAATTATTCGCTTGGTTAGTCCTGATAAGCGGGGCCACACTTACCATTGTGAGAATCGGCTTATTTTTGTCATATAACATGGTCAACGGGTTTAACGTGAAAATAACAATGTATAATGGCATTTTTGAGCAAACATCTAACTTAATGATGGCATTTTTTAGATATCTAATTGCATTTTTGAGCAGGTATCTCACGGATCGATGGCATTTTTGAGTAGTTGTAACTTCTAATGGCAAAACTGAGTAGTGATACACAACTGGTGGCATAAATAATAAGAACCCAAGAATTAAATAGGTATGCTAATTTCTTTAATATAATTTAGCACCCGATTTAAGCACGTACTAGCTTTTTTAGTAGTACTATATGCATAATTTGGCGACGAGCGCTCTCTAAATGTACCACCTTTTTTCTTTAATTTCATCTTGTTAGTTTTGCTCCATGACACAATCCATCGATACTACTACTGTATAAAAGTATACATTTTTAAAAGGCTAGAGGGCGGGGCAGTCTAGCTTGGTCGGTTTGAAGAGAGGCGAGGGCCTTTATGATTTGACGGCTCATTACTGCTAGAAGGCGGTGCGTTGTGATTTGACTGCTTGTATAAATGTGTCGACGACCTGAGGAGGAGCAAAGAATCGTGCGGTATACTCAAGTTTTCCACTGGAGTACGACGGAGGAACACGAAACACGGAAGCCCGGTGCCATATCCTCTACTCTCTACTCTTATTATATATTACTAGCAAGAGGCATTATTCTATTGGCGATAAAGAATTATCTAATTTGCTAGTCATCTCATTTTTAGCATTGTTCTATTCATGCCTCGCAGAAAAGGTGACACGTGTGGGGAAACACCAGAAGCAAAATAAGAAACACGGGAGCAAAAGAAGAAGGAAGATTATCACCCCAAAAAAAGAAGGAAGACGCACACACAAGTCTGGGGCGCTGCTCTCACTACATGAAGGGTTGCTGGCCGCGGAGTCGTAATTGCTTCTTCATCGCCTCCACGACCTCCATCTCCTTGCGCGTATCCTCCGCCATCTTCTTCATTGTGTCCATGACGCAGGATTTCTCGATGCGAGCCTTCATCATCTGTTCCACGGCCACATTACGTACCTTGACAGCTGCTACCTCTTGAGCATTGCGTTGGTTTTCCCTTGAAGAGGAAAGGGTGATGCAGCAAAGTAGCGCAAGTATTTCCCTCAGTTTTTGAGAACCAAGGTATCAATCCAGTAGGGGGCCACGCTCAAGTCCCTTGTACCTACACAAACAAATAAGAACCTTGCAACCAACGCGATAAAGGGGTTATCAATCCCTTCACGGCCACTTGCAAAAGTGGGATATGATAGAGATGATAAGATAATATTTTTTGGTATTTTTATGATAAAGATTAAAATTAAAAATTGCAAAGTAAACAAAGATAGCTTGTTGACAGAAGATTAATATGATGGAAAATAGACCCGGGGGCCATAGGTTTCACTAGTGGCTTCTCTCAAGATAGCATAAGTATTATGGTGGGTAAACAAATTAATTTCGAGCAATTGATAGAATTGAGCATAGTTATGAGAATATCTAGGTACGATCATGTATATAGGCATCACATCCGTGACAAGTAGACCGACTCCTGCCTGCATCTACTACTATTACTCCACACATCGACCGCTATCCAAAGATGCATCTAGAGTATTAAGTTCATAAGAACGGAGTAACGCTTTAGGCAAGATGACATGATGTAGAGGGATAAACTCATGCAATATGATATAAACTCCATCTTTTCATCCTCGATGGCAACAATACAATACGTGTCGTTTCCCCTACTGTCACTGGGATCGAGCACCGCAAGATTGAACCCAAAGCTAAGCACTTCTCCCATTGCAAGAAAGATCAATCTAGTAGGCCAAACCAAACTGGTATTTCGAAGAGACTTGCAAAGATAACCAATCATACATAAAAGAATTTAGAGGAGATCCAAATATTGTTCATAGATAATCTTGATCATAAACCCACAATTCATCGGATCTCGACAAACACATCGCAAAAGAAGATTACATCGAATAGATCTCCACGAGAATCAAGGAGAACATTGTATTGAGATCCAAAGAGAGAGAAGAAGCCATCTAGAACTATGGACCCGAAGGTCTGAGGTAAACTACTCACACATCATCGGAGAGGCTATGGTGTTGATGTAGAAGCCCTCCATGATCAATGCCCCCCTCCGTGAGAAGCTGAAAAAAGGCCCCAAGATGGGATCTCACAGTGCATGTAAGGTTGCGGCGGTGGAAATAGGGTTTTGGCTCCTCTGGCGATGGTTTGGGGGCACGAGGTATATATAGGAGGAAGAAGTAGGTCGGTGGAGCCACGAGGGGCCCACAAGGGTGGAGGGCACGCCCAGGGGGTAGGCGCGCCCCCTGCCTCGTGGCCTCCTCGTTGGTTGCTTGACGTCCACTCCAAGTCCTCTGGATCACGTTTGTTCCGAAAATCACGTTCCCAAAGGTTTCATTCCGTTTGGACTCTGTTTGATATTCTTTTTCTATGAAACACTGAAATAGGCAAAAAAACAGCAATTTGGGCTGGGCCTCCGGTTAATATGTTAGTCCCAAAAATAATATAAAAGTGTATAATAAAGCCCATTAAACATCCAAAACAGAATATATAATAGCATGGAACAATCAAAAATTATAGATACGTTGGAGACGTATCAAGCATCCCCAATCTTAATTCCTGCTCGTCCTCGAGTAGGTAAATGATAAAAACAGAATTTTTGATGTGGAATGCTACTTAGCATAATTCTCAATGTAATTCTTTTTATTGTGGCATGAATATTTAGATCAGAAAGATTCAAGATAAAAGTTTAATGTTGACATAAAAACAATAATACTTCAAACATGCTAACCAAGCAATTATGTCTTATCAAAATAACATAGCCAAAGAAAGCTCATCCCTACAAAATCATATAGTTAGGCCATATTTCAATGTCGTCACACAAAACGTTCTCATCATGCATAACCCCGATGACAAGCCGAGCAATTGGTTCATACTTTTTAATGCGCTCCAACCTTTTCAACCCTTACGCAATACATGAGCGTAAGCCATGGATGTAGCACTATCGATGGAATAAAGTATAATGATGGGGGTTATGTGAGAAGACAAAAAGGTAGAAAGTCTCACATTGACGCGGCTAATCAATAGGCTATGGAGATGCCCATCAATTGATGTTAATGAGAGGAGTAGGGATTGCCTTGCAACGGATGCACTAGAGCTATAAATATATGAAAGCTCAACAAAAGAAACTAAGTGGGTGTGCATCCAACTTGCTTGCTCACGAAAACGTAGGGCATTTTGAGGAAGCCCATCATTGGAATATACAAGCCAAGTTCTATAATGAAAAATTCCCACTAGTATATGAAAGTGATAACATAGGAGACTCGCTATCATGAAGATCACGGTGCTACTTTGAAGCACAAGTGTGGAAAAAGGATAGTAACATTGTCCCTTCTCTCTTTTTCTCTCATATTTTTTTCTTGGGCCTTCTCTTTTTTTTGGCCTCTTTTTTTTAGTCTGGAATCTCATCCCGACTTGTGGGGGAATCATAGTCTCCATCATCCTTTCCTCACATGGGACAATGCTCTAATAATGATGATCATCACACTTTTATTACTTACAACTCAAGAATTACAACTCAATACTTGGAACAAAATATGACTCTATGTGAATGCCTCCGTGATGTACCGGATATGCAATGAATCAAGAGTGACATGTATAAAAAATTATGAAAGGTGGCTTTGCCACAAATACGATGTCAACCACATGATCATGCAAAGCAATATGACAATGATGGAGCGTGTCATAATAAACGGAACGGTGGAAAGTTGCATGACAATATATCTCGGATTGGCTATGGAAATGCCATGATAGGTAGGTATGGTGGCTGTTTTGAGGAATATATAAGGAGGTTAATGTGTGATAGAGCGTATCATATCACGGGGTTTGGATGCACCGGCGAAGTTTGCACCAACTCTCAAGGCGAGAAAGGGCAATGCACGGTACCGTAGAGGCTAGAAAATTACGGAAGGTTGAGAGTGTTATAATCCATGGACTCACATTAGTCGTAAAGAACTCATATAATTATTGCAAAAGTTTATTAGCCCTCGAAGAAAAGTACTACTACACATGCCCCTAGAGGGATAGATTGGTAGGAAAAGACCATCGCTCGTCCCCGACTGCCACTCATAAGGAAAGCAATAAAGAACACCTTGTGTGTCAAGATTGTCACACAACTTTTACCATACGTGCATGCTATGGGACTTGCCAACCTTAACACAAGTATTTATAAATTTCACAATTACTCAACTAGCACACTCTAATATTACCACCTTTATATGTCAAAACACTTATCAAGTATCAAACTTCTCATGATATTCAATGAACTCAATATGGAAGTTTTTATTATGCTCATCTTGGATACCTATCACATTCGGATTAATTTCACACTTAAAGCAAATTACCATGATGTTTAAGACTCTCAAAATAATATAAGTGAAGCATGAGAGTTCAATAATTTTTATAAAATAAAACCACCACCGCGCTCTAAAAGATATAAGTGAAGCACTAGAGCAAAAACTATATAGCTCAAAAGATATAAGTGAAGCACATAGAGTATTCTAACAAATTCTGAATCATGTGTGTCTCTCTCAAAAGGTGTGTACAGCAAGGATGATTGTGGTAAACTAAAAGCAAAGAGTCAAATCATACAAGACGCTCCAAGCAAAACATATATCATGTGGTGAATAAAAATATAGCCCCAAGTAAAGTTACCGATAGACGAAGACGAAAGAGGGGATGCCTTCCGGGGCATCCCCAAGCTTAGGCTTTTGGTTGTCCTTGAATTTTACCTTGGGGTGCCTTGGGCATCCCCAAGCTTAGGATCTTTCCAATCCTTGTTCCATAATCCATCAAATCTTTACCCAAAACTTGAAAACTTCACAACACAAAACTTAACAGAAAATCTTGTGAGCTCTGTTAGCCAAAGAAAGCAAAACACCACTTCAAGGTACTATAGTGAACTCATTCTTTATTTATATTGGTGTTAGACCTACTATATTCCGACTTATCTATGGTTTATAAACTCTTTTAATAGCCATAGATTCATCAAAATAAGCAAACAACACGCAAAAAACAGTGTAAAAAACAGAACAGTCTGTAGTAATCTGTAACTAACGCAAACTTCTGGAACTCCAAAAATTCTATAAAAACAGGAAGACCTAGATAATTTGTTTATTGATCTACTGCAATTCGAATCAGTATTTTATCACGTTCTGGTGATTTTTAACAATTGTTTTCGTGAACAGAAAGTTTCTACAATTTTCAGCAAGATCAAATAACTATCATCCAAGAAGATCCTATAGGTTTAACTTGGCACAAACACTAAATTAAACATAAAAAAACATCTAACCAGAGTCTAGATCAAAGATTTATTACTAAACAGAACCAAAAAGCAAGAAACTAAAATAAAATTGGGTTGCCTCCCAACAAGCGCTATCGTTTAACGCCCCTAGCTAGGCATAAAGATTTCAATAATGCTCACATGAAAGACAAGAATTGAAGCGCAAAGAGAGCATCATAAAACATGTGACAAACATATTTAATTCTAACATTCTTCCTATGCATAGGCATCTTATAGGCAGACAAATTATCAAGGCAAGCAAAATCTAGCATATGCAAGGAAGCGGAAAGAAACAATAGCAATCTCAACATAACGAGAGGTAATTTAGTAACATGAAAATTTCTACAACCATATTTTCCTCTCTCATAGTAATTACATGTAGGATCATAATCAAATTCCACAATATAGCTATCACATAACATATTCTCAACACGATCCACATGTATGCAAAGTTGACACTCTTCCGAAATAGTGGGATTAACATTAACTAAAGTCATGACCTCTCCAAACCCACATTTATCAAAAATTTCATAAGATTGATCAAAATCCAAATATGTGGGATCTAAAGTTGACACTCTTCCAAACCCACTTTCAATACTATTGCAAACATTATTATCAATCTCACATTCATCATGGGGCTTAAATAAATTTTCAAGATCATAAGAAGAATCACCCCAATCATGGTCATTGCAACAAGTAGTGGACATAGAAACACTAGCATCCCCAAGCTTAGGGTTTTGCATATTATTAGCACAATTGACATCAAGATAATTTATTATAACATCATTGCGATCATGCTTTTCATAGAAGGAACTATCATATGGGTGCAATAGCAATGATCTCATGTTTAACATATGGGACTAGCAAATTCATCTTTATAAATATTGGCATCATGGCCACAAGAATAGCAAGCATCATGTTCATCAAGGGATATTTCAACCAAATCATCGGAATCAAAATTATCTATAGATTCATGCATATCAGTATTTTCTTCCTCCATAGACTCCTGCAAAATATCAGCCTCTTCTTGGACAGCGGAGGAGTCCTCAATATATGGTTTAACATAGGCATTGGAAGCATAATTATCATAACAATATTTAAGTATGGCAAAATTTTCAGATTTGTAAAGAGTAGCATCATACGTTTCAATGAAAGAAGCAATTTCATAAGCACCCTTAAAAGCAACAAATTCTTCAATTTGTTAAACATCATAGTAATTATAAACACCCTTAGCATACGAAGATACGATTCCATTATCACTAAACTCACATTGGTATCGAAGGTGTTTCTTAATGTTTTCAGAGCAACAAGTAAACTCATAAATTTCACAAAGATTCCAAGCATAACACATCAATCTGTTTATTTGATACCATAAGCGTCGGTGTACTAGAGTAGGGGTACCCTAGTATCCCGTACTCGTGCACGGACAGTTGCAGCACCCCGCGGCAAGGCTTGCCTCGCCACCGCCAATATCCTCCGTGGCTCCTTTGGAGCCATTCAAGAATGAAGTATTTGATTGAGAAGACAAGGCCCCGACAAGAGGAGCTTGTCGGAAGGCCACCTGTGCACGCAGAAGACAAGGCCCCGGCAAGAGGAGCTTGCCGGAAGGCTCGAGCGCGACAAGTCTCCGGGCGCGACAAGGATTCGCCGCGGCAAGGCGCTTGCCGCGGCATGCAACTTCTCTCCGTCTCCGCTCCAGCTCACCCAGCGGACGTGTCGCCACGGGACCGTTCCATGCGCTGCGTGTCGAGCAGCTGTGCAGCCAGCGGAGAGCAGCGATAAGCGGCGGCTGACAGGCTCGCCATCGTGGCGGCGGAGGCGCACTGACGGTCTCTGTTACCTTTGTTTGGGCGACAATGACAGGCATTTATTGCTTTTGTCCCTTGCCGTCGAGTTAGGTATTTTGCACCTTGTACCTTTGTTCAAGTAGGTGTACCAACTCCTGTTTTTACATTTGTACCCCCGTCTATGTTGCCACCTGTCGGAGACCCCTTGAGCATATAAAAGGAGGCCCGAGTGCAACGTAGAAGGGGTTCGCGTCTTTCACAAGGTTCGGCTCATTCGGTTCATTCGACCCACCGGAGGCCAGAGACACTCACGCTAGGTTTTGTAGCTCGCATTGCTCCCTAGCAAGAACACAATAGATCAAACAAGCAGCAGTAGGAGTTTTATCTCTCCGGAGAGCTCGGGCTGGGTAAACCGCTCGTGTGCATCGCCTCGATCCGCTCTTCGTGCGATCTCCGCCCCCCTCCGAACCACAAGGGGCCCGGTCCGCCGGCCCCATAGGTGTCCGCGGGTACGATTAGCCTCCCCGACATCTCTAGCGCGCCAGGTAGGGGGCGTCGAGGCCGTGTGTGAATCTGATCCGGCGTTCACACGAGCAGCGTCATCAACATCTTCCTCAACATGCCACCGAAGAAGAAAGCTTCGGCGGCGGCAGAGCCGTCGCTGTCGTACTCCACCCTCACCGCAGCAAGCGGGTGGTGGGGCGACGCTGGCGGAGGAACGGGCGCCGACGAAGGTGCTCGCGACGTTGCCAAGTCCAAGGACAAGGCACCGCAAACCTCGGCGTCACAAGCATCCCCCGCGCCCATCTCAGGAGACGCGGGACCAACAACGTCATGACGTTCACAACGCCATACGTTCGTTGGATCAAGACCAGCATGCGCGCCAACATGCTGGCACGAGTGAGATACGGTCGCCCGGACGGGGCGCTGCTCCTTCTAACGTGGTTAGAAGTCCGAGCGTGTCCCGCTCCTCGCACCGTTCTCCAATGCCGCCTACTACTCCAGTAGAAGCTCTGGCGAGAGCTCAGCTGCTCCTCGACTACCCTCCAACGGCCGACAAGGTCGACGAGTGGAGGGCCACTATCCAGAGCCTCATCGGCTTTGCCAACAGCGACGCCCCGCGGCAACCAACCCCATCGTTGCCGCGACGAGACGACAAGGCACGAGCCGGTGGCGATGAGACTGTCGGAGGTGCAACCACCGTGCACTCTCCGCCAAGAAGGCCAAGATCGCCGACTCACCGGATCCACCTCGACAGCGACTCCACCGCGTCGTCGGATCCGCGAGCTCGTCGCGATCAGCGCCAAGTTCTTCATGAGCGACAAACAATACTGCAGAGTATGAAGGTTTGCTTGCCGGTCTCAGGATCGCCGTGGACCTTGGGATCAAGAAGCTTATTGTCGGTGACTCACAACTTGTCGTCCGGCCAAGTGAACAAAGATTATCAGTCCGTTGATGGAAGCCTACGTTGATGAAGTGAGGAAGCTAGAAGAGCACTTTGACGGCCTGCAAATGGAACATGTTCCAAGAGCTCAGAATGATATTGCTGACGGCCTGTCAAAGTGCGCTGCACTTAAGTTGCCTGTGGAACCAGGGATTTTCATGCTCAAGCTGAATCAGCCAACCGTAGCACCATCAACTAGACAAAGCAAGAAGAGGAAGTTGGCCTCTGGTGACTACTTTCCGGCAGAGCTTCCCGAAGCCGTCGTTGCAAACGTCCCCAAGATCAACACCAATAGTCTTTGAGGAGCGATGCGCTCTGACGGACCCGTGGTTTGTTTCGTTGAAGCAGACGCTCCCGACAAGTCTTGCTCCGGCAAGCTTGTCGGGAGCATCAAGCTCCGGCAAGGCCGCGAGTCCTCGCCGTGGAAGCTGATGTTCCCGTAGCAGCAGATGTGCCTTTAGTCCTTGTTGTCGAGCCGCAAGCTCTAGCATGGGCGCAGCAGATTGTCCATTTCCTTCAGACAGGAGAACTTCCCGAAGAGCAAGAAGAAGCGGAAAGAGTAGCCCGGCAGTCAAGTATGTACCAGTTTATCGATAGCATACTGCATGTAAGAAGACTCAACGGTGTGAAATTGAAGTGTATTGCCGGGGAAGATGGATGTAAGCTGTTGGCAAAGATACATGGAGGCATATGTGGTCACCACATAGGCGCAAGAGCACTTGCCGGCAAAGCTTTCCGGCAAGGTTTCTTCTGGCCGACAGCCCTCCAGGATGCAACTGCACAAGTAACCAAGTGTGAAGCGTGCCAGTTCCATTCAAGCTCTCCAGACGATCCCTTTATCCTGGCCATTTTCAGTCTGGCGGCTCGACATCCTCGGCCCCTTCCCCCGAGCTGTCGGGGGCTTTGAGTACTTGTACGTCGCCATCGACAAGTTCACAAAGTGGCGGAAGTGGAAGCGATGAGGAAGGTGACGGCACGGTCGGCGGTCAAGTTCTTCAGTCAATTGTTTGCCGTTTTAATCCCTAACCGGATCATCACCGACAACGGCACACAATTCACGAAGTCGCACCTTCATGCAAGACGTCCAAGACCTTGGCGCCAAGGTGCCTTTGCTTCGCTTGCTCACCCGAGAAGCAACGGTCAAGCGAAGAGGGCAAATCTTTGAAGTGCTGCGCGGGCTCAAGACCAGAACTTTCGACAGGCTGCACAAGTTCGGAAGAAACTGGATCGAGGAGCTGCCGGTGGTTCTTTGGTCGATCAGGACGACGCCAAATCGAGCCACTGGCCAGGCACCCTTTGCTCTAGTCTATGGAGCAGAGGCAGTTCTCCCCACGGAACTTCAGATATCACGGATCACCTCGAGTACTCGCTTATGATGATCTTGAGCAAGAGCAGCTGCGACAAGATGACGCGCTGCTCCTCGAGGAGGATCGTCTTCAGGCCGCTGTGCGAGCTGCTCGCTACCAGTAGGCTCTGCGTCGCTACCATAGCCGCAGAGTTAGTGCCAGAAGTCTCGAGGAAGGCGACCTTGTTCTTCGGCGCGTTCAGTCCGCCAAGAATTCAAACAAGTTGACGCCGAAGTGGGAAGGCCCTTATCGGGTGAAACGAGTCACTAGGCCTGGCGCTATCCGCCTTGAGACCGAAGATGGCATTCCGGTGAGCAACTCCTGGAACATTGAGCATCTTCGTAAGTTTTACCCATAGGGCGCGGTTGTCGGAACCTGTTCCGGCCACCACCTTTTGTACAAGTCTTGCCGCAGCTTGCATGTAATCCTTTGTACAAAGCGAGGCGCAGACCCGTGCATCGATAAAGCTCGTGTGTTGCGCACAGCTTGTCAAGTTCATGCTTTCATCAATTTATTGCATGCTTTGGCTAACACTTTGTGCAGCAACCACACCCGGTAAGCAGAATCGAGCCGCTAGGCTCCATAACGTTATTTCTTCTTCTTTTTCTTTTCTCAAAGAAAGGAAGGCTCCCTCGCGCACAAGTTAACCAGGGGGGGAGGAGGAGATAATACTATGGACCAGGCACCGCTCGCGGCACCGCTCGAGGAAGTTTCACCTCATCGGGAAGCAAGAAACAGAAAAGCTAAGTTGCCAAAGTTTGAGCAATCAGTTTTTAAAATTTTTAAGTTATCTTCCTCGAACGATAAGTACTTTGTATGGAAAACCTGTGCGCAGAGGAACCAACTCGCCGGCTAGTCGCGCCCTTACTTTTTTTCGAGTCCGCTCAACAACTTAAGTGAGTTGCGGCTAGTCACGACAAGGTTGCTTGTCGGAGGCAGCACTGCCAGCAGGCTGCTGACGTTCCGCACTCAGCGCTCGCGGCAAAAGTGCCCGCACCGGCAAGTCCCCTGAATGCGTAAGGCAGAAACGTACAAAGGAAGAGATCAAATAGAGGAAATAACGTTGCATTGATCGATTCACCTAAGATAGAGTATATTACAGAATAACTTGTCGCTGATCTAACAAAGTTTTCTAAAACATGATCAGCGACAAGGGAAAGATAAGGTTGGCGGCCTAGTCCACGCGGCCGCCCTCAATCCGCTTGATCTTGTTCACCTTGTCCACAATGGGTGCGACAAGGGCTTTGAGCTCCTCCACGTTGACTTCGGGCGGCAAGGATCTGAGGACGTCGTTAAGGTTGAGGCTCGGGTTGCGGAAGGCCACCTTCATCAACACCTTCTCGAGGGCCCCTGCACAAACCTGGCGCGATTCCTCGGCAAGCTGCTTCGGGACCTCCTCCCGGAGTCGCTGAAGGCCCGTCGCCACGCCTTTGAAGAACAAGCTGAGCTTGGTGCTGGGTTGGAGATGCTCGTCGAGGAGGAATGCATGGTCCGCCATCCCCAGCTCCATCAGCTCGTTGTGGATGTCGGCGGCGGTGTCCACAAGACCTTCGGTCCAGTGCTCCACGCTCTCCCTCAAGGTGTTCTGGACGGAGGCAGCATTCGCCAGCAGCTCCTCCTTGGTCTTGATCGCCTCCAACAAGGCCACCTCCCGCTCTCTGGCGCCATCCAACGTCTGCGTCAGAGTGGTCAGTTTCAGCTCCAGATCAGCCTTGGAGTCCTTGGCGGCGTCGAGCTCCTTGGCCCTGTCCGCGAGACGGCTCTGCAGCTCGCCAAGGGTGTAAGCATCCTTCTCGCGCTCACGCTTGAGCACGGCAATCTCTTCGCCGCTCTTCTTGAGGTTGGCCTCCAGCTGTGCCACCTTCGCCTTCAGCCCTTCCTTGGCGGCCTCGGCAGCTGCGGCAGCGTCCTTCGCTTCCTGAAGCGACCCGCCAAGCGACTCCTCACGCGCGGCAAGGTCCTCTTCGTGGCTGTCCAGGTTGACCTTCCGCTGCGCCAACTCGCTTTCTGCTGGGCGAGCTTCTCGGCAGCCAGCCGCTGCTCCTCATCAGCCGCGGCCTTCTCAAGGATGAAGGCCGTGCGCTCTTCTGCGAGCTGCGCCCGCGCGTCCGCCACGTCGCGGAGGGCTTCTTTGTTGGCGCTCCGGAGCTCCTCGGCGCGCTTCTCCATGTCCGCTCCCGCCCTCGCGACAAGGGCCTCCCGGGTCTCCAACTTGGCCTGCCGGGCGCGGTAGAGCGACATCAGCTTCTTCAAGTTGCTCCTCCTCGAACTTCGCCGCTGCTGCTTGGCGCGTCCACCAGCGTCGGCCAATGGAGGCGAGTAGCTCGCCGTCGAAGGTCTCGCCCTCGACTGGCGCCCTGGAGCTCGGCTCCTAGGGGAGCTTGATGAAGACGCCTTCTCCGGCCTTCAGGTAGGCACCGGGCTGGGGCTCCTCGGAGCCTGATGCCGCGGCAGTAGCGGGGGAGTCGGCTGTCGGTGTAGCGCTTGCCGCTCCTGCGGCCTCAGGGCCGTCAGTACGATCGGCCGACCCCTCGCCGGCCTCTGCATCGGCAGCCTCGGTGGCCTCCTCGCCAACAGGCTCGTCGGCGGCCTCTTCCTCCACGACGACGACCTCTTCTTCTTCAACGGCCTGCGTCGGTGTTGCCTTGCTTCCTCCTCGCCGCGGCCTCGACCTCCATCGGGTCTGCGTCGGGACGAAGAAAGAGCGATCAGCAGATGTTCAAAAAAAAGAGAAACAAAAGAAAGCAAACCCAAGGGACATTTTCGCGTAAGGGAATTACCTGCGACGGGGTCCGCAGCCGTGGCCTCGACCACCGGAGGGTCACTAGCGCCGTCCCTTGTCGGGGTAGCCTTCCTTGCCGGAGTGGCCTCCCTTGCCGGAGTGGCCTCCCTTGCCTGGGTGGCCTCCCTTGCCGGGGTGGCCTCCCTTGTCGGAGGGAGCTCCCTTGCCGGGGAGTTCTCCCTTGGCGGCGTAGTGGCAGCAGGCAGGATCTCGGAGGCGGCTTTCGAGCCCTCCTGATGAGGCTGCTCCGCTCCTACACAAACAAACTATCAGAAATCAACGCAGAAGGAGCACCCGCACGCCTAATAGTCAAGAAAACTACACACTTACTGCAGGGGCTGTCTGGGGCTGCACAGAGGAAGGGTTGCGGGTCCGCAAAGGCGGTCTCAAGGCGTCCCATGTCGCCATGGGGAATCGTCCTCAACGACGATCGTCGGGATCTTAGCCCTCTTCGCCGCTCTGGGCGGCGTCACGAAAAGGAAAGAGTCCAGAATGAAGCAAATCAGATTCAAGATGAAGCAATAAAATTGAAGAAATACAAGCACAATCGCGAGAAGCTTACTCTTCGCCTTCCTCCTCGGAGCTGGCGCAGAGAAATCAAACTCGGACCGCCTCCGGTGCGATGAGGCGGGGAGTGGGCTCTCTTGGCCGCTTGGCGGGCGTCGGCGGCGGAGATAAGATTCCGCCCAGCTTGTCGCTGCAGTTTAGGCGCTCTGCTGCAACCTCGCTTGCAGCGGTGGAAGCCGCGTCGGCGGCGCTGTTGTGGGCGGTCTGCCGCCCGACTGCCTCCAACCCTGCGGAGACGCCTCCTCGGCGGAGCCAGGGACTCCGCTGGCGGCAAGTTGCTTGGCGGAGGAGAAGAAGCGCCCTCGGCAGGTCCACTCGACCCGGCCTCGGTCCCGACAAGCTCGTCCTCGCCGGCGACCTCCCCTCGCTCGGCAAGGCTTGCCGCCTTCGCCGCCTCCGCCTCCTCCACGGTGAACCCGAAGGCTCAGTAGCGGCAGCTGCTGCCGCCTCCTCCACCACTGGTGGCAATCCAGCGCCATCTCCTGCTCGGTGGTGTCTCGGGTGAGCCTCTTACGCTTTCGTCGGGCGGATCGGCACCTCTTGCAAGTCGTCGAAGAATTGCTGCACGACCTCGTCGGGGGGCTCCTGCCAGGTCGGGACGATCCCGTGGGAGTCGCACAGTGGCATCATGGCGCAGATGCGGTCGAGCGCCGAGTTGTTGCACAATGGGACGAACCCCCGCGGCAACCTGAACCACTCGGGATGTTCGGGATCGTTCTTCAACAGCTCGAGCAGCACTGAATCCAGCTCCATGATAGTGAAGTTCCAATTCAGGCCCGGGCGCAGCCTCATGATGTCTGCCGCATTCTGGAACTCCCAAGCAGGCCTCCTCCTTTCCTGCAAGGGAAGCGTCTGGCGGCGAATGAAGTCTGCGCCAACTGCTCCTCTGTCAACCCGGCAAGCCCGAGGCGCAGAATTGGTCACGCTATCTTCAGCTTCGCATCCTCCGGCGCCAAGTTACTCCAATCCTCGCGCGCAATTGGGGTTTGGCGCCGGCGGTGAAGGGCTGTGGGTTCTCCTCTCGACCCAAAGACCAGTTGGCTCTCCACTCCTCCCACTTGTTCGAAATTCTCCCTCTAGGTAGGCCTCTTTCTTGCCGATCCTAGAGACCCGAATATTCCCCGGCAAGTGGCTCTCCTCTCTCGACGCAGGAACAAAGAAATGGCGGAAGAGCGCCACGTTCGGGTGGACTCCGACAAAGTTTTCGCACAAATGTGCGAAACGCCATGGTCAAGATGGCGTTGGGGGTGAAATCAAGGAGGCGGAGGCCAAAGGTGTTCATTATGTCGCAGAAGAACTTCGAATACGGCGGACAGAGACCGCAATAGAAGAAAAGGGCGAAGAAAGGGTACCTGTTGGGGCGGATCAGCGGCGGGCGGGAGCACCCTCGTGCGCGGATGCGCACGAGTCTCCGTCGACTAGAAAAGGTAGAAGACGTCCCGCAGCTCCCGTGCGCCGAGCTGCGGGGGGAAGATGGCTCGCTCCTTGCGCAGCACCGCGAGCCGCTGCGCCTCGGCCGACTTGACGCCCCTCTCCTTATCGGCTTTTGGAGCCATGGCGAGGGGGGCGGGGGAGGTCGACGGCGGTGAGTGTGCTTGTGGCGAAAGGTGGCGGGGCGTCGCTCTCTTCGCACCGGAGAAGACGAGGGGAGCGGCGGTGGTTTCTTGACAAGACAGCAATGGCAGGGGTGGTCGGCCTGCCTCTGTTTCCTCCGCTTATAAAGGGGAGGAGGGCGGACGTTCGCTTATATCAATAAAGAACCCCCACGACCGCGCCCACGATCTTCGCACGACGCCACGTCCGGTGCGTGCTGCTAGTGGGGATCGTGGTGGGTCCAGGCGAAGTTGCGATGTGGTCGAGGCGCGCGTGTCGCGCACAGATTACAGGCCTGGCCCGACAAGCGCTTCGGCACCGTGTGCGGCCCAGGCCGGGGGCTCTGCCGGTGTACTAGAGTAGGGGTACCCTAGTATCCCGTGCTCGTGCATGGACGATTCTGACACCAGCGGCAAGGCTTGCCTCGCCACCGCCAATATCCTCCGTGGCTCCTTTGGAGCCATTCAAGAACGGGTATTTGATTGAGAAGACAAGGCCCGACAAGAGGAGCTTGTCGGGAAGGCCACCTGTGCACGCAGAAGACAAGGCCCCGGCAAGAGGAGCTTGCCGGGAAGGCTCCGAGCGCGACAAGTCTCCGGGCGCGACAAGGATTCGGCCGCGGCAAGGCGCTTGCCGCGGCATGCAACTTCTCTCCGTCTCCGCTCCAGCTCACCCAGCGACGTGTCGCCACGGGACCGTTCCATGCGCGCGTGTCGAGCAGCTGTGCAGCCAGCGGAGAGCAGCGATAAGCGGCGCTGACAGGCTCGCCATCGTGGCGAGCGGAGGCGCACCTGACGGTCTCTGTTACACTGTTTGGGCGACAATGACAGGCATTTATTGCTTTGTCCCTTGCCGTCAGAGTTAGGTAAATTTGCACGGTACACTGTTCCAGTAGGTGTACCAACTCCTGTTTTACATTTGTACCCCGTCTATGTTGCCACCTGTCGGAGACCCCTTGAGCATATAAAAGGAGGCCCGAGTGCAACGTAGAAGGGGTTCGCGTCTTTCGCAAGGTTCGGCTCATTCGGTTCATTCGACCCACCGGAGGCCAGAGACACTCACGCTAGGTTTTGTAGCTCGCATTGCTCCCTAGCAAGAACACAATAGATCAAACAAGCAGCAGTAGGAGTTTTATCTCTCCGGAGAGCTCCGAATCTGGGTAAACCACTCGTGTGCATCGCCTCGATCCGCTCTTCGTGCGATCTCCGCCCCCCTCCGAACCACAAGGGGCCCGGTCCGCCCGGCCCCATAGGTGTCATGAGTGCGATCAGCCTCCCCGACATCTCTGGCGCGCCAGGTAGGGGGCGTCGAGGCCGTGTGAATCTGATCCGGCGTTCACAGGAGCAGCGTCATCAACATCTTCCTCAACATGCCACCGAAGAAGAAAGCTTCGGCGGCGGCAGAGCCGTCCGCGTCGTTCCCACCCTCACCGCAGCAAACGGGTGGTGGGGCAGACGCTGGCAGAGGAACGGGCGCCGACGAAGGTGCTCGCGACGTTGCCAAGTCCAAGGACAAGGCACCGCAAACCTCGGCGTCCGCGCATCCCCCGCGCCCATCTCAGGAGACGCGGGACCAACAACGTGATGACGTTCACAACGCCATACGTTCGTTGGATCAAGACCAGCATGCGCGCCAACATGCCTTGCACGAGTGAGATACGGTCGCCCGGACGGTATGCTCCTTCTAACGTGGTTAGAAGTCCGGCGTGTCCCGCTCCTCGCACCCGTTCTCCAATGCCGCCTACTACTCCAGCAGAAGCTCTAGCGAGCTCAGCTGCTCCTCGACTACCCTCCAACGGCCGACAAGGTCGACGAGTGGAGGAGGGCCACTATCGAGCCTCATCAGCTTTTGCTAACAGCCGACGCTTCATGCAACTAACTAACCCCATCGTTGCCGCGACAAGACGACAAGGCACGAGCCGGTGGCGATGAGGCTGTCGGAGGTGCAACCACCGTGCACTCTCCGCCAAGAAGGCCAAGATCGCCGACTCACCGGATCCACCTCGGCAATGACTCCACCGCGTCGTCGGATCCGCGAGCTCGTCGCGATCAGCGCCAAGTTCTTCATGAGCGACAAACAATACTGCAGAGTATGAAGGTTTGCTTGCCGGTCTCAGGATCGCCGTGGACCTTGGGATCAAGAAGCTTATTGTCAGGGGTGACTCACAACTTGTCGTCCGACAAGTGAACAAAGATTACCAGAGTCCGTTGATGGAAGCCTACGTTGATGAAGTGAGGAAGCTAGAAGAGCACTTCGAGGGCCTGCAAATGGAACATGTTCCAAGAGCTCAGAATGATATTGCTGACGGTCTGTCAAAGTGCGCTGCACTTAAGTTGCACAATGGAACCAGGGATTTTCATGCTCAAGCTGAATCGATAACCGTAGCACCATCAACTAGACAAAGCAAGAAGAGGAAGTTGGCCTCTGGTGACTACTTTCCGGCAGAGCTTCCCGAAGCCGTCGTTGCAAACGTCCCCAAGATCAACACCAATAGTCTTTGAGGAGCGATGCCTGGCAGACCCTGTGGTTTGTTTCGTTGAAGCAGACGCTCCCGACAAGTCTTGCTCCGGCAAGCTTGTCGGGGAGCATCAAGCTCCGGCAAGGCCGCAGGTCCTCGCCGTGGAAGCTGATGTTCCCGTAGCAGCAGATGTGCCTTTAGTCCTTGTTGTCGAGCCGCAAGCTCTAGCATGGGCGCAGCAGATTGTCCATTTCCTTCAGACAGGAGAACTTCCCGAAGAGCAAGAAGAAGCGGAAAGAGTAGCCCGGCGGTCAAGTATGTACCGGTTTATCGATAGCATCTTATGCGAAGAAGACTCAACGGTGTGAAATTGAAGTGTATTGCCGGGAAGATGGGCCGTAAGCTGTTGGCGGAGATACATGGAGGCATATGTGGTCACCACATAGGCGCAAGAGCACTTGCCGGCAAAGCTTTCCGGCAAGGTTTCTTCCGCCGACGACCCTCCAGGATGCAACTGCACAAGTAACCAAGTGTGAAGCGTGCCAGTTCCATTCAAGCTCTCCAGACGATCCCTTTATCCTGGCCATTTTCAGTCTGGCGGCTCGACATCCTCGGCCCCTTCCCCCGAGCTGTCGGGGGCTTTGAGTACTTGTACGTCGCCATCGACAAGTTCACAAAGTGGCCGGAAGTGGAAGCAGTGAGGAAGGTGGCACACGCGATCGGCGATCAAGTTCTTGGTCAATTGTTTGCCGTTTGAATCCCTAACCGGATCATCACCGACAACGGCACACAATTCACGAAGTCGCACCTTCATGCGATGCGTCCAAGACCTTGGCGCCAAGGTCTGCTTTTGCTTCGTTGCTCACCCGAGAAGCAACGGTCAAGCGAGAGGGCAAATCTTTGAAGTGCGTCTTGCGGGCTCAAGACCAGAACTTTCGACAGCTGCACAAGTTCGGAAGAAACTGGATCGAGGAGCTGCCGGTGGTTCTTTGGTCGATCAGACGACGCCAAATCGAGCCAGCGGCGGGCACCCTTTGCTCTAGTCTATGGAGCGAGGCAGTTCTCCCCACGGAACTTCGTGTCACGGATCACCTCGAGTACTCGCTTATGATGATCTTGAGCAAGAGCATTGCGACAAGATGACGCTACCGCTCCTCGAGGAGGATCGTCTTCAGGCCGGTATGCGAGCTGCTCGCTACCGATGAGGCTCTGCGTCGCTACCATAGCCGCAGAGTTAGTGCCGAAGTCTCGAGGAAGGCGACCTTGTTCTTCGCTGCGTTCGATCCGCCAAGAATTCAAACAAGTTGGCCTTGAAGTGGGAAGGCCCTTATCGGGTGAAAGCGAGTCACTAGGCCTGGCGCTATCCGCCTTGAGACCGAAGATGGCATTCCGGTGAGCAACTCCGAACATTGAGCATCTTCGTAAGTTTTACCCATAGGGCGCGGTTGTCGGAACCCGTTCCGGCAACCACCTTTTGTACAAGTCTTGCCGCGATTGCATGTAATCCTTTGTACAAAGCCGGGCGCAGACCCGTGCATCGATAAAGCTTCGTGTGTTGCGCCTGACTTGTCAAGTTCATGCTTTCATCAATTTATTGCATGCTTTGGCTAACACTTTGTGCAGCAACCACACCCGGTAAGCGAGAATCGAGCCGCTAGGCTCCATAACGTTATTTCTTCTTCTTTTCTTTTCTCAAAGAAAGGAAGGCTCCCTCGCGCACAAGTTAACCAGGGGAGGAGGAGATAATACTATGGACCAGGCACCGCTCGCGGCACCGCTCGAGGAAGTTTCACCTCATCGGGAAGCAAGAAACAGAAAAGCTAAGTTGCCAAAGTTTGAGCAATCAGTTTTTAAAATTTTTAAGTTATCTTCCTCGAACGATAAGTACTTTGTATGGAAAACACTGTGCAGAGGAACGAACTCGCCCGGCTAGTCGCCCTTACTTTGTTTCGAGTCCGCTCAACAACTTAAGTGAGTTATGACTAGTCACGACAAGGTTGCTTGTCGGAGGCAACCTTGCCCGGTCACGGACGTTCACTCGGCCATGACAAAAGTGCCCGCACCGGCAAGTCCCCTGAATGGGTAAGGCAGAAACGTACAAAGGAAGAGATCAAATAGAGGAAATAACGTTGCATTGATCGATTCACCTAAGATAGAGTATATTACAGAATAACTTGTCGCTGATCTAACAAAGTTTTCTAAAACATGATCAGCAGCGACAAGGGAAAGATAAGGTTGGCGGCCTAGTCCACGCGGCCGCCCTCAATCCGCTTGATCTTGTTCACCTTGTCCACAATGGGTGCGACAAGGGCTTTGAGCTCCTCCACGTTGACTTCGGGCGGCAAGGATCTGAGGGGCGTCGTTAAGGTTGAGGCTCGGGTTGCGGAAGGCCACCTTCATCAACACCTTCTCGAGGCCCTGCACAAACTGGCGCGATTCCTCGGCAAGCTGCTTGGGACCTCCTCCGAGTCGCTGAAGGCCCGTCGCCACGCCTTTGAAGAACAAGCTGAGCTTGGTGCTGGGTTGGAGATGCTCGTCGGAGGAGTACGCAGGTCCGCCATCCCGGCTCCATCATTTCGTTGTGGATGTCGGCGGCGGTGTCCACAAGACCTTCGGTCCGATGCTCCACGCTCTCCCTCAAGGTGTTCTCGACGGAGGCAGCATTCGCCAAAGAGCTCCTCCTTGGTCTTGATCGCCTCCAACAAGGCCACCTCCCGCTCTGGCGCCATCCAACGTCTGCGTCAGAGTGGTCAGTTTCAGCTCCAGATCAGCCTTGGAGTCCTTGGCGGCGTCGAGCTCCTTGGCCCTGTCCGCGAGACGGCTCTGCAGCTCGCCAAGGGTGTAAGCATCCTTCTCGCGCTCACGCTTGAGCACGGCAATCTCTTCGCCGCTCTTCTTGAGGTTGGCCTCCAGCTGTGCCACCTTCGCCTTGACCCTTCCTTGGCGGCCTCGGCAGCGCAGCGGCGTCCTTCGCTTCACAGGCGACCCGTAGCGACTCCTCACGCAGCGGCAAGGTCCTCTTCGTGGCTGTCCAGGTTGACCTTCCGCTGCGCCAACTTCGCTTTCTGCGCTGCGAGCTTCTCGGCAGCCAGCCGCTGCTCCTCATCACCGCGGCCTTCTCAAGGATGAAGGCGTGCGCTCTTCATGAAGCTGCGCCCGCGCGTCCGCCATGTCGCGGAGGGCTTCTTTGTTGGCGCTCTGGAGCTCCTCGGTGCGCTTCTCCATGTCCGCTCCCGCCCTCACGACAAGGGCCTCCCGGGTCTCCAACTTGGCCTGCCGGGCACGGTAGAGCGACAGCAGCTTCTTCAGCTGCTCCTCCTCGAACTTCGCCCGCTGCTGCTGCTTGGCGCGTCCACCAGCGTCGGCCAATGAGGCGAGTAGCTCGCCGTCGAAGGTCTCGCCCTCGGGCGCCACAGGCTCGGCTCCTAGGGGAGCTTGATGAAGACGCCTTCTCCGGCCTTGGTGTAGGCACGGGCTGGGGCTCCTCGAGCTGATGCGCAGCGATGGCGAAGTCGGCTGTCGGTGTAGCGCTTGCCGCTCCTGCGGCCTCAGGGCCGTCAGTACGATCGGCCGACCCCTCGCCGGCCTCTGCGTCGGCAGCCTCGGTGGCCTCCTCGCCAACAGGCTCGTCGGCGATGGCCTCTTCCTCCACGACGACGACCTCTTCTTCTTCAACGGCGGCCTCGTCGGTGTTGCCGCGCGTTCCCTCCTCGCCGGCGGCCTCGACCTCCATCGGGTCTGCGTCGAGACGAAGAAAGAGCGATCAAGCAGATGTTCAAAAAAAGAGAAACAAAAGAAAGCAAACCCAAGGGACATTTTGGCGTAAAGGGAATTACTGCGACGGGGTCGCAGCCGTAGCCTCGACCACGGAGGGTCACTAGCGCCGTCCCTTGTCGGGGTAGCCTTCCTTGCGGAGTGGCCTCCCTTGCACAGGTGGCCTCCCTTGCCGGGTGGCCTCCCTTGTCGGGGAGCTCCCTTGCCGGGAGTTCTCCCTTGGCGGCGTAGTGGCAGGCGGTGATCTCGAGGCGGCTTCGAGCCCTCCCGATGAGGCTGCTCCGCTCCTACACAAACAAACTATCAGAAATCAACGCAGAAGGAGCACCCCTGCACGCCTAATAGTCAGAAGAAAACTACACACTTACTCTGGGGGCTGTGCTGGGGGCTGCACAGAGGAAGGGTTGCCGGGTCCGGCAAGGCGGTCTCGGGCGCGTCCCATGTCGCCATGGGGGAATCGTCCTCAACAACGATCGTCGGGATCTTGGCCCTCTTCGCCGCTCTCTGGGCCAGCGTCCTGAAAAGGAAAGAGTCCAGAGCAAGCAAATCAGATTCAAGATGAAGCAATAAAAATTGAAGAAATACAAGCACAATCACGAGAAGCTTACTCTTCGCCTTCCTCCTCGGAGCTGAGCGCGGAGAAATCAAACTCCGGCCCGCCTCCGGTGCGATGAGGCGGGGGAGTGGGCTCTCTTGGCCGCTTGGCGGAGGCGTCGGCGGCGGCCTGAGAAGATTCCGCCCCAGTTGTCGCTGCAGTTTGGGGCGCTCAAGGCAACCTCGCTTGCCGCGGTGGAGCGACGAGCGGCGCTGCTTTGTGGGCGATCTGCCGCCCCGACTCGTCTCCAACCCTGAGGAGACGCCTCCTCGGCGGAGCCGGGGGCTCCGCAGGCGGCAAGACGCTTGGCGGAGGAGAAGAAGCGCCCTCGGCAGGTCCACTCGACCCGGCCTCGGTCCCGACAAGCTCGTCCTCGCCGGCGACCTCCCCTCGCTCGGCAAGGCTTGCCGCCTTCGCCGCCTCCGCCTCCTCCACGGTGAACCCGAAGGCTCCAGCGGCGGCTGCTGCCGCCTCCTCCACCTGGTGGCAATCCGCGCCATCTCCTGCCGGTGGTGTCTCGGGTGAGCCTCTTACGCTTTCGTCGGAGCGGATCAGCACCTCTTGCAAGTCGTCGAAGAATTGCTGCACGACCTCGTCGGGGGCTCCTGCCAGGTCGGGACGATCCGTGGGAGTCGCCGCAGTGGCATCATGGCGCGGATGCGGTCGAGCGCCGAGTTGTTGCACAATGGGACGACCCCCCGCAGCAACCTGAACCACTCGGGATGTTCGGGATCGTTCTTGAACAGCTCGAGCAGCACTGAATCCAGCTCCATGACAGTGAAGTTCCAATTCAGGCCCGGGCGCAGCCTCATGATGTCCGCCGCATTCTGGAACTCCCAAGCAGGCCTCCTCCTTTCCTGCAAGGGAGATGCGCGGCGGCGAATGAAGTCTGCGCCAACTGCTTCCCATCACAACCCGGCAAGCTCGAGGCGCAGAACTCGGGTCATAGCTATCTTCGCCCGCATCCTCCGGCGTAAGTTACTCCAATCCCGCCGCGCAATTGGGGTTTGGCGCCTGCAGCGGTGAAAGGGCTGTGGGTTCTCCTCACGACCCAGCACCAGTTGGCTCTCCACTCCTCCCACTTGTTCCGAAATTCTCCCTCTAGGTAGGCCTCTTTCTTGCCGATCCTAGAGACCCAGGCTATTCCCCCGGCAAGTGGCTCTCCTCTCTCGACGCAGGGAACAAAGAAATGGCGGAAGAGCGCCACGTTCGGGTGGACTCCGACAAAGTTTTCGCACAAATGTGCGAAAACGGCCATGGTCAAGATGGCGTTGGGGGTGAAATCAAGGAGGCGGAGGCCAAAGGTGTTCATTATGTCGCAGAAGAACTCGGAATACGGCGGACAGAGACCGCAATAGAAGAAAAGGGCGAAGAAAGGGTACCCTGTTGGGGCCAGATCAGCGGCGGAGGCGGGGAGCACCCTCGTGCGCGGATGCGCACGAGTCTCCGTCGACTAGAAAAGGTAGAAGACGTCCCGCAGGTCCCGTGCGCCGAGCTGCGGGGGGGGAGATGGCTCGCTCCTTGCGCAGCGCCGCGAGCCGCTGCGCCTCGGCCGACTTGACGCCCCTCTCCTTATCGGCTTTTGGAGCCATGGCGAGGGGGGCGGGGGAGGTCGACGGTGGTGAGTGTGCTTGCGGCGAAAGGTGGCGGGGCGTCGCTCTCTTCGCACCGGAGAAGACGAGGGGAGCGGCGGTGGTTTCTTGACAAGACAGCAATGGCAGGGGTGGTCGGCCTGCCTCTGTTTCCTCCGCTTATAAAGGGGAGGAGGGGGCGGACGTTCCGCTTATATCAATAAAGAACCCCCCACGACCGCGCCCACGATCTCTCGCACGACGCCACGTCCGGTGCGTGCCGTTAGTGGGGATCGTGGTGGGTCCGGGCGAAGTTGCGATGTGGTCGAGGCCGCGCGTGTACATGCCGCGATTACGGGCCTGGCCCGACAAGCGCTTCGGCACCGTGTCTGGCCCAGGCCGGGGCTCCTGTCGGTGTACTAGAGTAGGGGTACCCTAGTATCCCGTACTCGTGCACGGACAGTTGCAGCACCCCGCGGCAAGGCTTGCCTCGCCACCGCCAATATCCTCCGTGGCTCCTTTGGAGCCATTCAAGAACGAAGTATTTGATTGAGAAGACAAGGCCCCGACAAGAGGAGCTTGTCGGGAAGGCCACTCGAACGCATAAAAGACAAGGCCCGGCAAGAGGAGCTTGCCGGGAAGGCTCGAGCGCGACAAGTCTCCGGCGCGACAAAGGATTTGGCATGCGGCAAGGCGCTTGCCGCGGCATGCAACTTCTCTCCGTCTCCGCTCCAGCTCACCCAATGACGTGTCGCCATGGGACCGTTCCATGCGCTGCGTGTGTCGAGCAGCCGTGCAGCCAGCGGAGAGCAGCGATAAGCGGCGCCGACAGGCTCGCCATCGTGGCGAAGCGGAGGCGCACCGACGGTCTCTGTTACATCGCTTTGGGCGACAATGACAGGCATTTATTGCTTTTTGTCCCTTGCCGTCGAAGTTAGGTATTTTGCAATCGCATAATCGTTCAAGTGGGTGTACCAACTCCTGTTTTTACATTTGTACCCCGTCTATGTTGCCACCGTCGGAGACCCTTGAGCATATAAAAGGAGGCCCGAGTGCAACGTAGAAGGGGTTCGCGTCTTCGCAAGGTTCAGCTCATTCGGTTCATTCGACCCACCGGAGGCCGTAGACACTCACGCTTAGGTTTTGTAGCTCGCATTGCTCCCTAGCAAGAACACAATAGATCAAACAAGCAGCAGTAGGAGTTTTATCTCTCCGGAGAGCTCCGAAGCTGGGTAAACCGCTCGTGTGCATCGCCTCGATCCGCTCTTCGTGCGATCTCCGCCCCCCTCCGAACCACAAGGGGCCCGGTCCGTCGGCCCCATAGGTGTCCGCGGGTACGATCAGCCTCCCCGACAATAAGAGTCTCCCTTTTCAGACAAACGGTGACGCACAAAATGAGCATGCTCATCTAAAGATTTCCCATCAACTAGGCTAGTTGGAGTTTCAGCACTAGCGCATAAGGATCGAAGATGATCCAAGTAAAACACTTTAAGTGGATCCATATTAATAGATTTTCAGCAAGCAAAGATGCAAGCATATAAAAGGCACATGGTAACACAAGCAAACAATAGATCTGGCGAGAAAAAGGCAAACGAAAAAGAAGGAGAATAAAATGGGAAGGGTGAAGTGGGGGAGAGGAAAACGAGAGGCAAATGGCAAATAATGTAGTGCGAGGGATAAGAGTTTGTGATGGGTACTTGGTGTGTCTTGACTTGTGCATAGACTCCCCGGCAACGGCGCCAGAAATCCTTCTTGCTACCTCTTGAGCACTGCGTTGGTTTTCCATTGAAGAGGAAAGGGTGATGCAAAGAAAGTAGCGTAAGTATTTCCCTCAGTTTTTGAGAACCAAGGTATCAATCCAGTAGGAGGCCACGCTCAAGTCCCTTGTACCTACACAAACAAATAAGAACCTTGCAACCAACATGATAAAGGGGCTGTCAATCCCTTCACGGCCACTTGCAAAAGCGAGATCTGATAGAGATGATAAGATAATATTTTTGGTATTTTTATGATAAAGATTAAAAGTAAAAATTGCAAAGTAAACAAAGATAGCTTGTTGACGGGAGACTAATATGATGGAAAATAGACCCGGGGGCCATAGGTTTCACTAGTGGCTTCTCTAAAGATAGCATAAGTATTACGATGGGTAAACAAATTACTGTCGAGCAATTGATAGAATTGAGTATAGTTATGAGAATATCTAGGTATGATCATGTATATAGGCATCACATCCGTGACAAGTAGACCGACTCCTGCCTGCATCTACTACTATTACTCCACACGTCGACCGCTATCCGGCATGCATCTACAGTATTAAGTTCATAAGAACGGAGTAACGCTTTAGGCAAGATGACATGATGTAGAGGGATAAACTCATGCAATATGATATAAACCCCATCTTTTTATCCTCCATGGCAACAATACAATACGATTCGTTTCCCCTACTGTCACTGGGATCGAGCACCGTAAGTTTGAACCCAAAGCTAAGCACTTCTCCCATTGCAAGAAAGATCAATCTTGTAGGCCAAACCAAACTGATAATTCGAAGTGATTTGCAAAGATAACCAATCATACATAAAAGAATTCAGAGGAGATTCAAATATTGTTCATAGATAATCTTGATCATAAACCCACAATTCATCGGATCTCGACAAACACACCGCAAAAGAAGATTAAATCGAATAGATCTCCAAGAGAATCGAGGAGAACTTTGTATTGAGATCCAAAGAGAGAGAAGAAGCCATCTAGCTAATAACTATGGACCCGAATGTCTGAGGTAAACTACTCACACATCATCGGAGAGGCTATGGTGTTGATGTAGAAGCCCTCCGTGATCAATGCCCCCCTCGGCAGAAGCGCCGGAAAAAGGCCCCAAGATGGGATCTCACGGCATGTATAAGGTTGCAGCGGTGGAAATAGGGTTTTGGCTCCTCTGCTGATGGTTTGGGGGTACGTAGGTATATATAGGAGGAAGAAGTAGGTCGGTGGAGCCACGAGGGGCCCACGAGGGTGGAGGGCACGCCCAGGGGGGTAGGCACACCCCCCTGCCTTGTGGCCTCCTCGTTGGTTGCTTGACGTCCACTCCAAGTCCTCTGGATCACGTTTGTTCCGAAAATCACGTTCCCAAAGGTTTCATTCCGTTTGGACTCTGTTTGATATTCTTTTTCTATGAAACACTGACATAGGCAAAAAAACAGCAATTTGGGCTGGGCCTTTGGTTAATAGGTTAGTCCCAAAAATAATATATAAGTGTATAATAAAGCCCATTAAACATCCAAAATAGAATATATAATAGCATGGAACATTCAAAAATTATAGATACGTTGGAGACGTATCAACTGCAGTCGGGTGCTCAATGCGGAGCTTCGCCAACTCCTCCTTCTATTCCATGACGCGGGCCTGCAGCATCTTCATCGAGGAACTACTATTCTCATGCAGCTTCTTCTAGCCGGCGTTCTCCTCCGTCAGCAGGTCGAGCTCGTGGCAGAGCTTCGCCTTGTCCTCCTGAAGTTGCAGGATTTTGCCGGTCGCCTACTTCTCCGAGGCAATGCTCTTCTTCAAAGAAAGATCACCAAGCCGGCAAATAACTCCCCCGCTCATTGAGCTCAGTGGGCATGTCGTCGAGGCTCTCCTTCAGCAGCTCCACCAAGCCGTGGATAAACTCCTTCTACTTATTGAGGTGCTTATTGAGCTGATCGGGCATGCCGTCGAGGGCTAACGACTCCAGCGCCGCCAGCTCGGCACGTTCGCCTCCGCGGCTAGGGTGCTCCTGGGAGCCATCGCCTGCCCGTGAGAGATCTTTCGAGGTCTCTGCGTGGCGGCGGGCCCTCTCTTTTTTTCCGCAGCCTTGGTTGACACTTCCTTGTTACGAGTAGTTCGGATAGTTCTCGACCTAGAGCTCTGCACACCGGCCATGGCAAGGACGGACGAAGAAGGAGGACTTATGAGGAGGAAGGTAGAGTAATTTCCGGTTAGGTAGTTCCCCTTTTTATAACCTAAGTACTAACACTAGTACTAAAACCTGCATAGTGGGAACACGTTTAGGTTTGGTACATACTGGTAGGTGTGAGCAGGCTTGCACTTAATTGTAGCACTAGTACTTTGGAATGTGATGGGAATAAGGTAAAGATTAATTGATGGTTTTGGTTTCGAGGCCCGAAACGGCTCCCGATGAGTTTAGTGGAACATAAGTTTCAAGTACTCCCGATGAGTTTAGTAGAACATAAATTGTTTAACATAAAAAAATATCATTAAAAAATAGAATATTTGAAGTTTGTAATGATATATTTTTCGTAATGTATGCCTCTTATTAAGTTGGTCAAATTAACGACCTAGGTACAGGTGCAAGACTTGTAAACTGAGATAGAGGGAGTACTACACTACTCAAATGCGGTCGCAGAAGTCAGTGATGTAACTGGTCGTACATGTCAGACCAAGCCGATGCGTTTCCCTTCGGTGAGACGCGGGTCCGACCGACCGTCTATTGGTGCGACCGACCGTAAAGTACTTACGCGATGGAGACTTCTGGTTGTGGCTTTGTTGATTGTCACGACCAAGCATTCTAAAACTAGTGATAAATCAATTACCATCTTTTTCCAAATGACCAAGTATTTTTTACAGGAAAACAATACATATAGATGGAGTGATTGTCAAGGTTGTAAACAGACATAGCGTTGCAAGTTCACTGCAGCAGCAACCGACTAGGCCACTACATTGCTAGCGGGGAAGGAGGGCAGCTCACCTCGCCTACGATGCATGCCCAGCGGCGCCGCCGCAACTGGTCCATATTTAAATACAAAGGCCACCAACAAAGAGCCACGCAAAATTGATCATGCTTTGCTGCGTCTGGTTTATTGGCCCCCTTTTTTTGTGCCACTTTTTATGACATGCATAAATATTATGTTACTTACAAATATGGTCAAAAATTGGCACAAAATACGAAGGAGACCAATGGAAGTACCGGCACCCCATGATTTAACTACTCACATGCGCGCAGTGAAGTAGTAATGTCTTTCTTCCACCCTCACGTCCACTCAATTTGCATGCACTGTATTAATTGACCATCAATGAAATGAAGGACTTTAGACGCGTCAAATTATCACATGGGGTGGATCTTCGTACAAAAATGTGTCGCCTCGTGTACCCGCGTGTGCGTGCGAGGGAATGAGTGCGTGCGTGGCGTGCGTGCACATCTTTGCTTCGTGCATGTACCGCCAATGTGGCTCAGAGAGGACGAGTACATTCTTCTGGAAGCAGCAGCACGTCACTGTGATCAATCCACACAAGGAGGTCGCGACAACGCCTCCACATGTGCCATGTAGCTTCATGAACTGTAAGAGAGACACTGTCTAGTGTGCCATTGGAATTCTAATTTATGTGATTGCACATACTCGAAGTACTAGTAAGGTACACGTGCATTGCATGCATCAGATTTGGCAACCAAATTATGAATAAATACCACACTATAGCATGTAAGCTCCGAGTCATATATGCCTGATGTAGACCTTCGTTTAATTCTTATAGTTCATCTCATTCAAAATAAATTAGGTTTTATAAAAAAAGCCAGGGCCTCTTTGATTCGTAGGATTTCCAAAACGCGGGAATAGGAAAAACATGGGATTAGAGTGGAATGTCATCTTGAATCCTACAGGATTGTACGAGTGTTTGATTGTGCATAGAAAAACGCAGGATTCTTTCAAAGTGATTTGAGTGGATGGGATGTTTCCTATGAAATCTAGTGCAAATGAAAGCCCTTCCTGCCCCCTGTCTTTGCCACTGTGCGCGCGTCTGAGAGATGAAGCGGAGGCATGGATGATGAGAGGGGGACGTTGGATATATAATTAATGTGGGTGTATTAGCTATGTAATCCTATATAGAGAGGTATAGATCGATCGATGTGGACGTGGGAAAGAGGGTGAGACCTCACTAGATATATAGATTGATCGGTTTGTGTGGAAAAATGTGAAAGACCTAGCTATATACACACACATAGAGGAACATCGATCTTTGCGCATGCACGTGAGAGATAAAGAATGCCCGATATGAGGGGGAGGGGGAGGTGTGTGTGTGTGTGCATGCATGGGAGACCGACCTGAAGAAAAATCTTGCATGTGTGCGACGGATAATGCCGACTGGTACTGTGTGTGCATCCATGCACGAGAGAAAGTTAATGGTAGTATTATAAAGAGAAGATGACTGTGTGGGTGTAAAATACTAGGTGACATCATAATCAATGTAAAGTAGAATTCAAATATTTGAATAAGAGATCATGATGTTTGAAACTCATGCATGCATGAAGATAACTGAGATATGCGTGGTGTGGTTTGGAAACGAGCATGTTGTACTATATACACATTGAACAAGGTCAGACTGATTTGTATTTGAGATATCGATGGCAGACATCATTTGGCCACATTGCATCCGTACATGGACACACTATTCTAATTGGAGAAGATGGGTGGCTTTCGCATCACATATCTATATCTATACCCCTATATATATTATATTTTATATTTTTTATATAGTGTGCGGATAACTTTAACTTTGAAAGATGGTCGTTGGATGAGGCCAATCCGATGGTGCGGAGATGGCAAATTTGAGCACAATCGTCGTTGGATATCATCTAGATTCCACCAGATTTTGCCACATGTACAATCTAGAAGACTCTATGGTTGAACTTAAGCATAATGCACAAACCTCAAAACACAAGCACTTCTTCTTTGTTCTAGAATCTTCCAAATCAGAATTGCCCAAATGTTTTTCTACATGATTTTCCATTATTTGTTTTTACTTCATGCCTTACAACGCACAATTCCATGAATCTTAAAATAGATTAGCTTTCTTATAAAAACTAGATGATTTTGAATGAAATGAAATATAAGAATTAAATGAAAATCTACATTATGTATATATGACTCAAAGCTTACATGCTATAATGCGGTATTTATTCATAATTTGGTTGCCAAATCTCATGCGTGCAATGCACGTGTACCTTACTAGTCTAAATGGTGTTTGTGTGTGTGTTGTGCTTGTTAAACACATTGTATGTAGTATATCATACATGGTTTACATCTAGCTAGAGCATACATGTACTATGATTTGAATTCAACATAAAATCTATACATATATTTGAATTTGAGATCGTATGTACATGTAGTTAGTATTTATATAGGAATTTACTTCTCCTATATTCATGTCATGTGTTGTGAAGATACTATTTAGATGGTTGTATAACTAACCCGAGTACAATCCCACTCAAATAGGGAAAATGTACTCAAATTTAGTCCATATGCTAGACAACACACATTGTTTTTTTATTGTTGAGGGAAGTGCAAATAGTTTTGGTACTATACACGTTATGTTTGTTGTCCTGATTTTTTTTGTTGTATTTGAATGCATTTCTAGTAATATAGTAAAACGGGACATAGCTCTCTCTAGTGATGAGGTGCGAATTGTCTTTTTTCTGGGTACACGTTAAGATTGTTCTCTCAAAATTTCAAGCCGCGCCTTGTTATGCCGAAATTTCAAGCTAGCGTCTCTGTCTATCGTGCTGCGAAACTCCCGCCTCTTCAACCCGCGCCTTGTTACCCCGAAATATGTAAGATATATATTTGTCTTGTTGTGCTCCGACAACTCCCTCCATCTCAACCCACGCCTTGCTATTCCAAAATTACAACGCGCGCGAAAACTCCCACCTCCTGTGAAATTCCGACACATGAAATGCCCGTGATACCCCTGAACTGAAAGAACCGCCTAGCTCAAATCGATGGGGGTAATTTCGTAACTTACCCCACATTTCGGACAAGCACGTCCCTAAGCCATGGTTCCCCACTCCCATCCCATCCGCCCACCCATTCATACACCGAGGCCGCGAAAACCCGCGAAGCCCCACACCCTCCCCCGTCCGCCACCCAGATGGAGCCTCTTCCCCGACGAGGTGGTCCACAGCAACACCTCGACGTCCCTCATCCACCGTACCGGATGAGGATCTGTCGTCGATCTCGTCGTCCCGCCGGTTCATCCACCCCGTCCTCCACCTCCAAGGAGCTGCCCCGACGTTCCCCTCATCTTTCGCACCACCTCCATTCCCACACCATCGTCTTCACCTGCACCACTGGAAGAGCATCATCATCACCGTTTCCCCGAATGAAGCTGAGGCCTAATCGGCGCCACCAAAGAGGTTGTACACTAATCGCCGCATTTTCTTCTTGATTCGATCTCACGGTGCTGCCGGCGCTCGGTCCCGAGCCAACACGGCGCGGCTCCATCCACGGCGGCGTCACCGGCCACTTCCTCCACGACGTCGCTCCCTCGATGGTGACGTCCACTTCAGTAGGAGCTGCTGCTGGTGCTTTAGCTCTCGCTCGCACTGCTGCTCTGCTCTTGCTCTTGGTCCCCTGCTTGGTTTGCTCTTGCTCTTTCTCGCACTGCTGCTCTCACTCTTGCTATTGCTTGCGTTGCTGCTCCGGTTTAGCTACACTTCAGTCGATTGAATCGACTTTCGGGTCAGTCGATTTTCCGGGGGTGGGGGGCTCGTCGAAGTTAAGGAAGAACCAGCCGCAGCAGGGAGGGGGCTCGCCGGAGAGGTACCCCACTATCTATCTTAGGGTTCAGGGTGGGGCGGTGGTCGCCGGCGGTGGTGGGGTGGTGGCGTGGGGATCGCCGGAGAAAAAGCTCGACACGGGGCTAGAGGGATGGCCGGGCGGCGGCGGACCGGCGGGGAGTGGTTTCAGGCGGTAGGCGGCTGTTTGGCAGTAGTGGCTGGCAGCTCAGGTAGCCTCACCGATGCTGCTACGACCAACTGCCCGGCTCTCGCCTGTTGCTGTCATGCTCGCTTTTACATCTTGGTGCGTTCAGTTTCAACAGAAAAATTCAGTTTTGACAATTAAGTTCAGTTTCGACAGTTAAATTCAGTTTCGGCAGTTAAGTTCAGAGATGAGTGGCTGATGTATTTTACATCTAGCACTTTGTGGTTATGTATTTTACATCATCTATTGGAGATGCTATTAGAATTCCACTCGGGTTAACGTTGTCTCTCTTGTCCCGCTTCAGCCTCGGCGTCGTACAACTCACCGGAGCTGCTCCAACGACGAAACCCTCCATCACAATGAGCAAGACTGGCTCCATCTCCAGATGCCTAAGATCTTCTTCCCCTCCTTCGACAGCAAAGTCAGCCAGATCATCCTCACGGACCAACCCAATCATAGGAATTGGAAAGTTTCTTATGGTACTACTATTCATGAATTTGGTTCAAAGGAATGGAGCAAAGGAAAACTGTAGGATTTGTTCCTTTAGTGTCTCCTTGAAAGAAAAACCGTAGGAATTTTAATTTCCACTTGTCCTCCTTTTCAAATTCCTATTCATGAAGCACAAGACTAAGAGATAGTAGCATAATAGCATTATAACCATACATTTTCTTGTGGTTTGACTTAATCTCACCTTCTTTGCATCTTTTGATCTTCCAATTCTTGTGAATCAAACACCCAGATTGGCATAAATCATGTGTTTTTAAATTCTCTGTTTTGCACGTGCATTCCTATCCTATTCCTGTCTATTTACTATCCCTGGATTGTTAGAATCCTCAAATTCAAACAAGCCCTTACACAATTACTTCTGTTACAGATATGTGTCAAAGAAAACCTTGTGTGGTTTGTCTTGCTCCTGCTGCGCTGTGTTCCACCGCAGCTCAGTTGCTCCAACGACGGAAGGGTTCACCACAGCAGGGAATTTCTCTCCAGACTGTCTTCCGCCGCCTCAGATCTTCTTCCCATTGCCGCAGCTCGACAACCGTGCATTACCATCATCAACTGAGCAGATGACCTTGAGGACTACACAGGTCGGCAAGAGAGGTCGCGCTCTTCCGTCTCTGCTTACGTTATGTATCGCTTAATATGATGCATGCTACTTTATCGTCGTGTTCACCTATTAGACTCTGAGTCAGGTCCAAACTAATGCTCAAACTTGAGTTTTTAAATGGTTGTGGGGTACATATTGGGGCAGCAATCAGTACTATCTGTCTACTATCTGGTTAATCTTGGGTGTCTACTGTGAGTTTCATGTTGGGTGCAAACAAACATTAAAGGAGCCATTATCTGTATTTTTTAACTAAAGCTATTATCCGCTCGCTATCATGGGTTTTGGGTCAAACCACAGTTTGCTACCATCACTCTGGATTTGTGCATGCACTCCTTACATAATCTCACTATGTTTTATTCCTAAGCATGTCAGTTATTGTACATAATGGAACTGAACATGTAGAGCAAAAGGGACGAGCCTTGCGTGGCAATAAAATTTCATGCAGACGTCGCTCCATGGTGGGCACAAAGGCAGCCCCCCCTCCATCCATTTTGGATCGTAATCAAGAGGAACATAACTATTCTGAGGGAGATTCAGAAAGAGAAGACCACTCCTATTTACCCCCTGAGGTCTTTGCTCTAACTTGGCATGCTGATGTTGGTAATATCATGCATATGGTGCCTTGCATTGCTTACTGGATACATCAAATATGTCATCTATTAGTTTAGACATGCTTTGTGTCAATGCCATCTGTTTAGTTTCTTTATCGTATATGTGAATCATGCAATGCCATCTTATTTAGCCAGGCATCATATATGTGAATTTTGCAATGCCACCCTGGTTAGCCAATCATCTTATATGTGAATTATATCATGCCGTCATTTTTTTATTACATGTTAAATTTGTCAACAATTTTAGTACATTCAGTTAATCTTCCTGTGCATCAGCCATTCGGCACGGTCATGGAAAAATCTGAAGTGGAAACAAGGTCTTCAGAGTAGACAATGCTATCTGACGAAGCGCTTGTCTTGCTGGTTACGGATAGCTCCTCAGAGGAGGATTCAGAGACAGATGACCCATCCTATCCCCCAGGTGCATGCTCTAACTTGGCAGGGTTATGTTGCTCATATCGTGCGTATGGTATCTTTCATTGCTATGTCATTTGCTTAGTTTAGACATGCTTTGTGTGAATGCCACCTGTTTAGTGTCTAATTACCATATATGTGAATTATGTGATGCCATCTTGTTGCAAGGCATTATATATGTGAATTATGCAATGCTATCTTGTTGCAAGGCATTATATATGTGAATTATGCAATGCCATGCTATTTAGCCAAGCGTCATATATGTGAATTATATCATGCCGTCCTTTTTTGTATTTCGTGTTGCATTTGTCGACAATGTTTGTATATTCAACTGCTCTTCCTGTGCATCAGCCATTTGAATTGGTGACGGAGAAATCTGGAGTGAAAACAAGGTCTTCAGAGCAGACAATGCTACCTGTGAAGCAGATATCTTCTTTGATTCTGAGATAGCTCTTCGAGAGGAGGATTCAGAGGCAGATGACCAGTCCTATTATCCCCCTGAGGTGTATGCTCAAACTTGGCAGGGTTATATTACTCATATCATGCATATGTTGTATTGCAATGCTTAGTTTTTACATCATATGAACAATATTGAGTGACATCTCCTTAGTTGACACATCATATATGCAATTGACCTCTGCTCACTTGCTTAGTATATAAATCATATATTTGAATTATATCATGCCAAGATGTTTACTTAGACAGCATGTATCTGAATTATGGCATGCCAACCCATTTTCTAAAGACATAATATAGTTATATCATCTCATCATGTTTACATAGTCATCATTTTTTGAATTATGTCATTCTATCCTGTTTAGTTAGCCATCATACATTTGAAATTGTGTCATGCTATCCTGTTTAATTAGCCATCATATATGTGAAATTATGTCCTGCTATTCTGTTTGGTTAGACAACATAAATGTGTTCATGCCCTGTTTTCTTTCCTCCTATCCATTGCACCTGTCTATCTTACAATGTCTGTACATTCAATTACTTTTCTTGTTTATCAGCCATTTCAATTGGAGGGGGTGATGGCAGTATCTGTGGGAGTAAAAACACGGTCTTCAGAAAAGATTGTGATACCAGTCGATGCAGATAGAACCACGGTTGTACTTGCCCAAGAACCAGCCCCACCACACATAACTCAGACTCACGCAGATTGTACCCCTACCCAGTTGGACAGAGAACCAGCTACACCCCTTCTAACCCCAACCCAAGCAGATAGTAACCCGGTTCTAGTTCACACAACACCGTCTCCACCACGGAGCACCCAAACACGAGCAGTTAGTAAGGCAACTACAGTGCCCAAAGCACGAGGACCACCACTCCGAACCCCAAGTCAACGCTTAAAGCAGAAGAAGAATTGTTCTCAGGTTAGGTTCCGTAGCTATGGTTCATACTACTTTGCTCTTGCATCACTGTATTTACTCATACCAACTAATTTTAAATTGAAGGATGCAATTGAAACTCCAATGGTGCAACAGGTATGTTTTAAACCTGTTTCTTTAACGTGTTTGCTGTTGTAACTTGCTCTATGTTGATTTCAATTTCAATTGAATAAACAGTTACGTTCTCATGCCATGCACATTACAAGTGTTGTTATTGCTATGTAGTTTCCCACACTTATATTCTGTCTATGCTGCTTTGTCTTAAATAGATATGATTCAAATTGTATCTATCTTGATTTGGCAACATAAACAAGAATGATATAGACCATACAATGACCATACTACATAGATATATGTTTGTTTCAAGTTGTTATCCTGTCCACCTTACTACTGAACTGGTTTACCAAAATGAGGACGCGGATAAAATATTGGAGAAGAGTACCCCGTTATGCAATGGTAAAGGAAGTAATGCAGATAAGGTTCAAGATAGTGAGACATCCCTGTTGGTCTCCAAGAAAGCTGATAAGAACTATATTGAAGACACTGAGACAATCCCAAAGTCATGTCTTGATGTAGTATTCGAGTTACTGGCTACTACTGCTGGAACCAGCTCTTCAAACTCGCTACCTGAATCAGTTCGGCTTCTTGAGTCTCAACTTCAAGTTGAAAGACACCGATCAGATGTTATGCGACAGGAAGCCGAAAGACTGAGGAAGCCCCTGCAGAATTCAGATGCATACTTTCTGGTGTAACAGCAAGTGCTGGAGGATTTAAGCGCCAAACAAGGGAAAGTTAATAAGCTTGCTAAGTGATAATCCCCAAGTGCAAGGAATCATCGTAGCACTTTCCAAAGGTGGAAGTGATAAGTATGGAGTGTCGAACCCACAAGGAGCTAAAGGTAAGATCAATATTCTCTCAAGCCCTATCTGCCATCGACACGACTCTACGTGCATCGGACGTTTGCTTCCAACTAGCAACAAGAAATAAAACTTCGTTGTGGGTATGAAGAGGATAACTTTGTATGATATCGGAGAGCTAAAACATAAAAGTAGGTGCTGTTGTCATAAAGTTAGAATATAATACTAAATAATATAAATAGCGAGTGTGGAATAATGGTGGATCGATTAAAGCGGAATTGTCCTAGGCAATTGTTAACAAGACCGGTAATCACTATTGCAGTTTCATATGAGGGAGAGGCATAAGCTAACATACTTTCTCTACTTGGATCATATGCACTTATGATTGGAACTCTAGCAAGCATCCGCAACTACTAAAGATCATTAAGGTAAAACCCAACCATAGCATTAAAGCATCAAGTCCTCTTTATTCCCATACATAATAATCCCTCTTACTCGGGTTTGTGTTTGATCACTCACCAACCCACTATAAGCGAATCATGAACGTGTTGCAACACCCTACAAAGGAATCCCTCATGCTTGCGCGACATGGAGGGCACCATTGGACAGCACCAAAGTAAAACATACAACTCATACCAATCTAGATCGTCAATCAACCCAAAGACAAAAGATATCTACTCAAAACATCATAGGATGGCAACACATCATTGGATCATAATATGTGGCATAAAGCACCATGTTCAAGTAGGGACTACAACGGGATGCGGGAGAGTGGACCGCGTAAAAGAGATGAGGAGGATGATGATGATGGTGATGTTGATGAAGACGATCACCGTGGCGATGATTCCCCTCCCGATGGCGCTCCGGCGCCACCGGAAGAGAGGAGGAGAGGTTTTCCCTTGTGCTTCCTCCTTCATGGCCTCCACCTTCTAGTCCTTGGCCTTCATGGTGATGAAGACCCCTCCGGGATACTCCTCCATGGCCACCGGTGGTGATGGCCCCCTCCGTGAGGTGCCGAGAGGGCCTAGATTGATTTCTTGTGGCTACAGAGGCTTGCGGGCGGCGGAACTTGATCCAATCTCCATTCTCGAAGTTTTAGGGTGCGAGTATATATGGGTGCGGGGAGGACGTCGGTGGACTTGGGCTGGTCACGAGGTAGGGGGCGCCCGAGGGGTGGGCGCGGCCCCCACCTCGTGAGGGCAGCCCGGGACTCCCCCAGTGAGCTTAGGTACTCCATGGGCTTCTTCTGGTCCAAAAATAGGTTCCGTGGAGTTTCAGGTTTTTTGGACTCCGTTTGATATTCCTTTTCTTTGAGACACTGGAATAGGCTAAAAACAACAATTCTGGGCTTGGCCTCCGGTTAATAGGTTAGTCCCAAAAATAATATAGAAGTGGAAAATAAAGCCCAATATTGCCCTAAATAGTAGATAATATAGCATCACTAGTAGAAAAAGGGCCTATAGTCCCGGTTCATAAGGGCCTTTAGTCCCGGTTCGTGAACCGGGACTAAAGGGTCGGTACTAATAGCCTCACCCTTTAGTCCCGGTTCTATCCAACCGGGACAGATCAAACCTCCACGTGGCCTGTCCACGAGCTCAGGCAGAGGGCCTTTGGTCCCGGTTGGTGGCACCAACCGGGACCAATAGGCATCCACGTCGACATTTCTTTGGCTCTGGTTTTGTTTTTTTTCAAAAGAGGGGGGTTTGGGGGTTTTGGGGGTTAATTTAGGTGTTTAGAGATATTGTGCTATAGCGAGCTAATTAATAGAGACAAGTGTCCTTTCTTTTGTCCGTGCTTGGTCGACGCTTTCGTACTATACATACGTATAGAGAGGACTAACTAGACATGCTAGCTAGCTAGTAATTAAGCAAACAGAAGATCGTCATGAACATATATATGCATACAGAGAGAAGTGATATCGACCACCTCTCCTCCTCCGAGAGATTGGTCGAACAACAAGTTCTCATATATCTATCCGACGCTACCGGCTACATATATACAATAATTATCTTTTAAAATACGGACGCGTGGTCCACATGGTATTCCCCGTCTTCAGCGATCACATAGTCAAGAAAGAATGCCGCCAATTCCTCTTGAATTGCTCGCATGCGATCTGGTGCTAGGAGTTCATCCCGCTTCCGAAACATCTAATTTTAAGAAAGGGGTCAATACATATATATATATATATATATATATATATATATATATATATATGAATGAAACTCAACACAAATGATGGTAATAAAATGAAATTGTGAATATTTTATTTACGCACTTCAAATTGTTTGTCGGAGTAGCCCCTCTCACAGTGTCGTGTGGCGGATGGACTCGCATAACGTAGTATCCACAGAAATCATTCCCTTGTTCCTGCCACAACCACTTTACAAGAAACAGAGGTCAATCAAACTGATAATTAGCAAGCACATGCTAAATGGTATTGATGAAACTAGCGCTTGAATCACTAGGAGATGCGCGTGGAATATGCTACTATATAGTACTTACTTTTGGGTGTCTAAATTGCAGCTTCTTCGATAGTCCGGAGCTTTTTGGTGAATTTTCCCCAAGCCCTGCCATACAAAGAAAACAATTACTTGATATCGTAAATGAACAAAGTTGCTGATATGGTGGATAATGATCGATTTAACTTACTTCTCGAGCATTTCAGTCATTTCCATACTCCTTGGGATCTTTTCGTCTCGAGTCTAAGACAGTTACTACTCCTGCTCAAGCTTAATCTCTAGAAGAATATAGTGGAACCTGCGCATGCATGCATAACTCATCAATATTACATTTCTATAACATGGACTAAATAAGGGAAACCGAATATGCCACAAGACAATAAAACTAACCAGTAGTTGTAAGGAAAGAGTATTGTATTTTTGTGTTCATTTATTTCCAACGTTAAGTAGCAAGTTGGCCTCGGTTTCCTTGGCACGATATTTAACCTCATTTGCATCGATGAGATATGTGTTAATGAACCCAATATCACCCACTTGTTTTTTCTTCATTTCTGCGATCTTCAATCTGCATAATATAGTGAGGATATTTATAAATACATGCAATGAAAGAGCTGAGTTATATAGAGATACTTAATGATGTAAGTAGTACTACTTACAGGGCGATGGCAGTGACCGTTGCTTTATCGAGGGCCAATTGATTGAAAACTGATAGAACTCCTCAAATGGAATAGGCAACAGTTCAATTCCAAGGAGGTCATGCTCCTGTTTAACTCTCAAATACAAAGTATTCCTCCCCTCAGACTCTTTGCAGGTTTTCATGTACCAATCATGCAATCTTCGCATCATCGTTGTTAGAGAGCTTTCATCTTTGACGAGAGGAAGAAAAGAGGAAGAAGGAAGAAGGAAGAAGAAGAAGAAAAAAAAGAAGAAGAAAAAAGAGGAGAAGAAGAAAAGAATAGAGGAGAAGAAGAAAAAATAGAAAAAAATGCTATTTTTTCTTCTTCTCCTCTATTCCTTTCTTCTTCTCCTCTTCTTTTTCCTCTCATTCTTTTTCTTCTTCTTCTTTCTTCTTCCTTCGGATCCTAGAACCCTCGACCCTAGAACCCTCGAACCCTAGAACCCTCTAACCCTCGACCCTAGAACCCTCGAACCCTCAAACCCTTGTGCCTCGAAACCTCGACCGGCCTCGACGACCCTCGACCCTCAAAACATTGACCCTCGATCGGCCTCGGCGACCCTCGACCCCTCTGTGACCCTCTCGAGCCCTCTAGTCTAGTTCCCGACCGTCGACCCCTCAGCTATCCTCGACACCCTCGTTCCCGATAAAAAGAAGAAGAAGAAGAAGAAGAAGAAGAAGAAGAAGAAGAAGAAGAAGAAGAAGAAGAAGAAGAAGAAGAAGAAGAAGAAGAAGAAGAAGAAGAAGAAGAAGAAGAAGAAGAAATGAGAAGAAGAAAAGAGAAGAAGAAGAAATAAGAAGAAAAATAGAAGAAAAAAAAGAGGAGAAGAAGAAGGAAGAGAAGAAGAAGAAAAATAGAATTTTTTCTTCTTCTCCTCTATTCCTTCTTCTTCTCCTTTTTCTTCCACTTCCTCTTCTTATTTTTTCTCCTCTTCTTCTCCTTCTTCCTTCTTCCTCTTTATTCTTTTTCCTTATTTTCCTTCTTCCTCGGCGACCTAACTCTAAACAAGACAACTTCCTCGACGTCCCCCGCTCTCTCTAATGAACAAAATAAAATCTATGAATATAAAAACTTCATATTCTATGAACTAAAAAACATCATATTCCATACACATAGATACATGAATACATCATATATATGTTCATATCTATGAACTAAAAAAATTCATATGATCATCTATGAACAAAAAAAATCACATATATATGCAGTAAAAAACATTAGATCAACACTGCAAAAAGCATCATACATATATCCATACATCAATATATATACATTTATGAAAAATCATGAACATCTCTGGAAAAAGAATCATGGCGGCGCGGTGGGGGGCAGGGCGTGCGCGCGCTGGGCTCATCAGGGCGGAGGCGACGGCGAGGTCGCGCGACGGAGGCGGGCGGGAGGCGGAGGCGACGGCGAGGTCGGGAGGCGGAGGCGACGGCGAGGTCGAGGAGGCAAGGGCGGCGACGGCGAGGTCGGCGAGGTCGCGGAGGCAGGCGGCGACGGCGAGGGCGCCACGAGGCGAGACGGTGACGACGAGGCGGCGGCGTTAGAGGCGAATCTTGACGGCGGCGGCGACGACGGCGGGCAGCGGCGGCGGCGACGGCGGCGCTGCGACAACGAAGGCGGCAGCGATGGTGACGACGGGCGTGGGCGATGGCGACGGCGTCGGGCGGCGTCGGGGCAGCCTGGCGGCGTCGGGGAGGGGAAAATGCGCGATGAATCTGAAATTTCCCAAGTGCTTTCGTATATTGCAAGGGCATTAGTCCCGGTTGGTGCCACAACCGGGGACTAATGCCCCCCTTTTGTCCGGGTTGGTGCCACCAACCGGGACCAAAGGTCAATTTTGAGCAGCCAAAGGGCGGAAGCGGCGACCTTTGGTCCCGGTTGGTGGCACCAACCGGGACTAAAGGCATTAGTCCCGGGTCGTGCCACGAACCGACTAAACTCCTGCTAGTCTCGGTTGGTGCCACCAACCGACCAAAGGCCTGTGCTACCCAGCGCCAAATGTTTAGTCCCACCTCGCTAGTTGAAGGCGCCGGCCTTTGCTTTATAAGCGCTGGTGTGCGTCCCCTTTCGAGCTCCTCTCAAATGCAGGCTTTCGGGCCTAATCATGCTCTTGCTGTGGGCCTATTGGGCCTCTGCGGGCTGAATCTGGCCCATGTAGGGTTTCTAGTCGTATTCAGGCCGTGGGGGCCTAGTAGGTGGTAGTTTTTTTGCTTTATATTTTATTTCTTTTTGCTTTTAGTTTTAGAAAAAATATAAACTTTCTATTAGTGCCATTAGTTTTAAAATTTGAAAACACTTTTTTGTTTTCTTTGTTGCTTTATTTATTTTATTTTGTTTCTACTTACAACAAAATACTTATTGTTGCTATTTTTATTTTTTCAAGTTTTTTGTTTTGTTTTCTGCATTATTTATTTTCTTTTGGTTTTTGCTTTATTTTTAATTCTTTTTGCTTTTAGGTCAGCAAAATTATAAACTTTCTGTTAGTGCTTTTAGTTTTAGAAAAAATATAAACTTTCTGTTTGTGCCATTAGTTTTAAAATTCAAAAACACTTTTTTGTTTTCTTTGTTGCTTTATTTATTTTATTTTGTTTCTACTTACAACAAAATGCTTATTGTTGCTATTATTATTATTATTTTCAAGTTTTTTGTTTTGTTTCCTGCATTATTTATTTTCTTTTGGTTTTTGCTTTATTTTTTAATTCTTTTTGCTTTTAGGTCAGCAAAATTATAAACTTTCTGTTAGTGCCATTTGTTTTAGAACAATTATAAACTTTCTGTTTGTGCCATTAGTTTTATAAAATTTGAATTCTTTGAAATTTGTGTGAATCACAAGTTTGTGAGCTCAACAAGGCGTAGAGGGACGGGCTTATAAACCGGTGTGAGCGCCCTTAGTTGGCGAGGTTCTCAAAGTTGGCATAGTATGTTCATGAACAAAATGGACAATGGTATCATACTCGTGTGTTACAAAGTTGGCATGGTATCATCATAATAGTTGCGGGAGAAAGTCTTCACTTTTTCTTCGCTTGTGTCGTTTGCTTATTGCTACCGTAACCATGGATAATCTTCATCATTTATCGGGATGCTTGGGTCAGCCTTGACTTTGAAGGGGGATTTCATGAAACTTTTCATACTCTTGAGACATGTCATCTTGCCCTCCACTCCCGGGATGTCCCTTTTCCTGAAAGAACTATATGGCGCTTTGGCTCATTGTATGATGTATTCGCTTCCTTATCTTTTATTTTCCTCGATGCGGTAGACATGTCCTTCACATAGATAACCTGTGCCACATCATTGGCTAGGACGAGCGGTTCGTCGATGTACCCAAGATTTTTCAGATCCACTTGTTGTCATTCCGTCTTTGTGGGTCTACCTGCACTCCCGCCTCTGACAGATTGACCCACTTGCACTTAAACAAAGGGACCTTAAAATCTACTCCGTAGTCAAGTTCCCATATGTCTACTATGTAACCATAATATGTGTCATTTCCTTGTCGGTTCTTTGCATCAAAGCGGACACCGCTGTTTTGGTTGGTGCTCTTTTCATCTTGGTCAATCGTGTAAAATGTATTCCCATTTATCTCGTATCCTTTCCAAATCATTACGATCGAAGATGGTCCCTGGACAACAAGTACAACTCATCACAAACAGTGTTGTCACCTCGAGACGTGTTTCCAACCAAGCTTCTTGAAAGGTTATCGAGCGGGCCAATCGTTGATTGTCACGAACAACAACGCCTTCGTGTCAAATTCCTCCTTTTGTGCTCATCCCACGTCGTACCGCTTCCATTCCACAGCTGTAAAAGTTCCTCAACTAATGGCCTTAGGTACACATCAATGTCGTTGCCGGGTTGCTTAGGGCCTTGGATGAGAACTGGCATCATAATGAACTTCCGCTTCATGCACATCCAAGGAGGAAGGTTATACATACATAGAGTCACGGGCCAGTCTTTGTGATTGCTGCTCTGCTCCCGAAAGGATTAATGCCATCCGCGCTTAAAGCAAACCATACGTTCCTTGGGTCCTTTGCAAACTCATCCCGGTACTTTCTCTCGATTTTTCTCCACTGCGACCCGTCGTGGGTGCTCTCAACTTCCGTCTTTCTTACGGTCCTCAACTGTGCCATCGCATCAACTTGGCATGCTCTCCGTTTTCGAGCAGACGTTTCAACCGTGGTATTATAGGAGCATACCACATCACCTTCGCAGAACCCTCTTCCAGGAGGCTCGCCGTCAACATCACGTGGTCATCTCGTCGATCTTATATCGCAATGCACCGCATACCGGGCATGCGTTCAGATCCTTGTAGGCACCACGGTAGAGGATGCAGTCATTAGGGCATGCATGTATCTTCTCCACCTCCAATCCTAGAGGGCATACCACCTTCTTTGCTGCGTATGTCTTGTCGGGCAATTCGTTATCCTTTGGAAGCTTCTTCTTCATTATTTTCAGTAGCTTCTCAAATCCTTTATCGAGCACACATTCTCTGCCTTCCATCGCAGCAATTCGAGTACGGCATCGAGCTTTGTGTTGCCATCTTCGCAATTGGGGTACAACCCTTTTTGTGATCCTCTAACATGCGATCGAACTTCAGCTTCTCCTTTTGACTTTCGCATTGTGTCCTTGCATCGACAATGACCCGCGGAGATCATCATCATGGGGCACATCGTCTGGTTCATCTTGATCTTCAGCAGCTTCGCTGCAGACCATCGTGCACATCGTCGTGCAACTTGATGTTCAAGAGCATCACCATATTCAGAGGGCACATAGTTGTCATCGTACTCTTCTTCCTCGCCGTCTTCCATCATAACCCCTATTTCTCCGTGCCTCGTCCAAACATTATAGTGTGGCATGAAACACTTGTAAAGCAGGTGGGTGTGAAGGATTTTCCGGTCAGAGTAAGACTTCGTATTCCCACATATAGGGCATGGACAACACATAAAACCATTCTGCTTGTTTGCCTCAGCCACTTGAGAAAAGCATGCACGCCCTTAATGTACTTTGAGGTGTGTACATCACCGTACATCCATTGCGGTTCATCTGCGTGCATTATATATAATTAAGTGTGTCAAAAATCATTACGTAACATCATGAATAGATAATTAAATGACCAAATTAATAGAAGTTCATCATCACATAAAAACCAAAGTACATACATAGTTCTCGTCTAACAACATAAAGCTCTGCAGAGCATCTAAATTAATTAAACCTTACATTGAAACTATGTAAAACATTTCAATGTGAAAACAAATACGATCATAATCGCAACCAAGGTAACAACTGATCCAACGGCATAATGATACCAAGCCTCGGTATGAATGTCATATTTTCTAATCTTTCTCATCTTCAAGCGCATTGCATCCATCTTGATCTTGTGATCATCGATTTACATCCGCAACATGCAACTCCAATATCATCTTCTCCTCCTCAAGTTTTTTACTTTTTCCTTCAAGAAATTGTTTTCTTCTTCAACTAAATTTAACCTCTCGACAATAGGGTCGGTTGGAATTTCCGGTTCAACAACCTCCTAGATAAATAAAATCTATGTCACGTTGGTCGGCTTAATTTTCATAAACAATAAATGAACCAATAGTTATGAAAAGATAATATATACCACATCCGAATCATAGGCAGACGAGGGCCGACGGGCGGATACCAAAACCATCGCACTATATAAGATGCAATAATAAAAGTAAGAAAATAATACAAGTAAGAATATTTTTCCTTTCGGAAAGAAGATAAGAACAAGAGGCTCACCACGGTGGTGTTGGCGATGAGATCGCCATGGTGATCGGCAGCGGTGAAGACGGGATGGGGCGTGACGGACCGCTAAACCTAGACAAATATTGAGGAAAATGGAGGTTAGAGGTCGAGCTTGGAGAGGAGAAAGCTTAAGTAGTGTGGCTCGGGCATTCCATCGAACACCTTGTGTGCATCGGAGGTGAGCTAGAGCACCACCAAGCCCCTCCCCTCGGCCGGAAAAAGCAGGCGGTGTGCTCGCTTCTTGCTGAGGGGCTATATATAGGCAGCACCATTAGCCCGGTTGGTGGCATGAGCCGGGACTAAAGGGAAGCCTTTGGTCCCAGTTCATGCCACCAACCGACCAATAGTGGTGGGCCAGAGTTGAGACCCTTGGTCCCGGTTCGTCCCACCAACCGGGACCAAAAGGTCCGGACGAACCGGGACCAATGGCCCACGTGGCCCGGCCGGCCCCCTGGGCTCACGAACCGGGATAATTGCTCGCATTAGTCCCGGTTCTGGATTGAACCGGGACTAATGGGCAAAACAGGCCTCAACGATAGCCCCTTTTTCTACTAGTGCATGGAGCAATCAAAAATTATAGATACGTTGGAGGCGTATCAGTAAGCATCTTGCCAGCATTATGGGTACCCAGGATATTGTTTCTTGAGCTCTTCTGAAGTGGTTTCAGTTATGGACTTGTTTTGCTGCGGCATTTATTTGCACTGGTCGCCAACTTTGACAACCAGTGTATATGATATGCTTTGCTTTGTTCCTGTATTTGCACCGGTGGCGAACTTTGATGCCCAGTGGATGTAATATGTGTAATAGCCGTGATAGCCTAGCATAAGTTGCTTACTTATTTATTTCCTTGTTGTCTTGTTTATTTGTTTGCTTGTAGTCAGTGTTGTTCTTTTTCCGCGGTTTGCTAGTGGCCGCAATAACCTATTTTTTTTAACTAGGCCACAATAACCATGGGCTACATATTTACTGTAGTTACCATGGGCCTCCTACGGGCCGTAGAAAGAATGGGCCTTCTTTGGGCCGTAGAAAGAATGGGCCTTCTACGGTAGTAGCATCAATGGGCCTTCTACGGGCGTACCATCAATGGGCCTTGTACGTGCCATATGATCGATAGGCCAAACATTGGCCAATAACATACCGCATTATGGGTCGTAAACGGGCTAGATTTGGAATCGTCCGTTCATGGGCCAACAATAACAGGTCGTCGTGGTTACAGAGGCTTGCGGCGGTGGAACTTCTGATCCAATCTCCGTTCTGGAAGTTTTAGGGTACGAGAGTATATATGGGTGCAGGGAGGACGTCGGTGGACTTCCGGGCTTGTCACGAGGTAGGGGGCGCGCCCCAGGGGGTGGGCGCGTCCCCCACCCTCGTGGGCAGCCCGGGACTCCCCTGGTGAGCTTCCGGTACTCCCCTGGTGAGCTTCTGGTACTCCATGGGCTTCTTCTCGTCCAAAAATAGGTTCCGTGGAGTTTCAGGTATTTTGGACTCCGTTTGATATTCCTTTTCTTCGAAACACTGAAATAGGCTAAAAACAGCAATTCTGGGCTGGGCCTCCGGTTACTAGGTTAGTCCCAAAAATAATATAAAAGTGGAAAATAAAGCCCAATATTGCCCAAAACAGTAGATAATATAGCATGGAGCAATCAAAAATTGTAGATACGTTGGAGACGTATCAGGCATCCCCAAGCTTAATTCATGCTCGTCCTCGAGTAGGTAAATGATAAAAGATAATTTTTGATGTGGAATGCTAGTAAGTGCTTAAGTTTGATCAATGATAATTCCAATAACTTTTTCTAGCATCAATATGTGTCATAATAGCAGCTTATCTCATAAAACTTTTCATGATCAAGTAACAATCTATTCACAATGTCAAGCATGGTTCGTAAACTTCATTGAGAACTAACAAACTATAGTCTCGATCATTGAAGCAATTGCAATTTATCATAACATCAGACGAGTCAAGAATAGAGCTTTTCAGCAAGTCCACATACTCAACTATCATATAGTCTTCTACAATTGCTAACACTCACGCAATACTTGTGGTTATGGAGTTTCAGCCGGATTAATCGAGAAAGATAGGGGCTTATTGTGTTGCCTCCCAACGTATTCACCTTTAGGTGATGTCAACAATAATAGCCCATGCTAACTTACATCCAATTGGATATATATATCATGATCTTTCAAACACAAGGAGCTTGCCAAAGGATAAAATGAAAAGGGAATGGTGAGGATCACCTAGACTCAAGCATAAAGTAAAACATAAAGTAAAAGATATGCCCTTCGCAGAGGGAAGCAGAGGTTGTCATGCTTGGCGTTTAGGGTTGATGCACAAAATCTTAATGCAAAAGAACGTCACTTTATATTGCCCCTTGTATGTGGACCTTTATTATGCAGTCCGTCGCTTTTATTACTTCCACAACAAGTTCGTACAAAGCTTATTTTCTCTGCACTAATAAGTCATGCATATTTAGAGAGCAATTTTTATTGCTTGCATCGATGACAACTTACTTGAAGGATCTTACTCAATCCATAGGTAGGTATGGTGGACTCTCATGGCAAAACTGGGTTTACGGGTATTTGGAAGCACAAGTAGTATCTCTACTTGGTGCAAGGGATTTGGCTAGCATGAGGGAGAAAGGCAAGCTCAACATGTTCGGAAGGTCAATGACAATATACTTTAAGCGAGATGTCGGAAAACATAAACCATTATGTTGTCTTCCTTGTCCAACGTCAACTCTTTTTAGCATGTCATACTTAATGAGTGCTTCACAATCATAAAAGATGTCCAAGATAATATATTTGTATGTGAACCTCTCTTTCCTTATTACTTCCTATTAATTGCAACGATGACCAAAACTACGTTTGCCAATTTTCAACAACTTTTATGCCTCATACTTTCTATGTGTGAAGTCATCACTAACCATGTTATAAGCAAATGAAACATATAAAAGTTCAGATTTATGACATTCAATTCATTCCCCCATTTACTCATAGGATATATATGAAGCACATGAGTAAATGACAAACTACTCTAAAAGATATGAGTGAAAGACACTGAGTAGTCAAATAATTAACTAGCCATGGGAGGGTTCCTTTTCTATTCAAAATTTCAGATCCGATGATTTAATTCAAACAGCAAGTAAAACAAAATAAAATGACATTGCAAGGATAGCACAACTCATGTGAAGAAGCAAAAACTTAGGCTCAACCGATACTAACCGATAGTTGTTGAAGAAGAAAGGTGGGATGCCTAACGGGGCATCCCCAAGCTTAGATGCTTGATACTTCTTGGAATATTATATTGGGATGCCTTGGGCATCCCCAAGCTTGAACTTTTATATCTCCTTAATTCCTCTCATATCATGGTTTCTCTTTTTATTGAAAGCTTCATCCACACCAAACTCAACAAGAACTCGTGAGATAGGTTAGCATAAACCAATGCAAAACCTTATCATTTTATACTGTAACAAAACACTAAAATTATTATTCAACATTGCATACTAAATGTCTCTGCATATTTAATACTCCTATCCTCAAATATAATCATTAAACAAGCAAACATATGCAAACAATGCAAACATAACAGCAATCTGTCAAAACAGTACAACCTGTAAAGAATGCAAGAGTATCAATACTTCCCTAACTCCAAAAATTATGAGAGAAAATTCCCACTGTAGTATATTTATCAGAGCTCATTATTCAAAAAATTTCAACATTATATCATGCTCTGACTTTTCTAGGGAATTTTTGCAACAGCGGTAAACTTTCTGTTTTCAAACAGCAACATGTATACTAGCAAAATAAGCATGGTAAAGGCTATCCTTGACATTTTTATTGAAACTAAAAATGAAAAACATTATTCTAAATAACAGAAATCAAATTATAACAAAATAAAATGACGCTCCAAGCAAAACACATATCATGTGACGAATAAAAATATAGCTCCGAGTAAAGTATACCGATAGTTTTGAAGACGAAAGAGGGGATGCCTTCTGGGGCATCCCCAAGCTTAGGCGCTTGAGTCTTACTTGAATATTACCTTGGGGTGCCTTGGGCATCCCCAAGCTTAGGGTCTTTCCACTCCTTATTCTCCTCATATCGATATCTCACCCAAAACTTGAAAACTTCAATCACACAAAACTTAGCCAAACTTCGTGAGATAGGTTAGTATGATAAAGAGCAAACCATTCACTTTGGTACTGACAAAGACAAGGTTCATAATTGTTTTCACACAATGCCTACTGTACCATATCATTTATACAAATTATATTGAGAAATATAAGCCATAGAAACTAGAAAACAAGCAGACTATGCAATGAAAACAGAATCTGTCAGAAACAGAACAGTCTGTAATGATCTGAACAATAACCATATTTATGCTACTCCAAAAATTATGAAATAAATTGGTGGACGTGAGGAATTTGTCTATTAATCTTCTTCAAAAATAATAAACTCAATAGCACTCTTCTGTAAAAAATGACATCTATTCTCGTGAGCGCAAAGTTTCTGTTTTTTACAGCAAAATCACATTAGCTTTCACCCAAGTCTTCCCAAAGGTCTTACTTGGCACCTTATTGAATCAAAAGCTATAAAACATGATTACTACAGTAGCTTAATCATGTAAACACGCAAAAACGGTAAGGGTAAATATTGGGTTGTCTCCCAACAAGCACTTTTCTTTAATGCCTTTTAGCTAGGCATGATGATTTCAATGATGCTCACATAAAAGATAAGAATTGAAACATAAAGAGAGCATCTTGAAGTATGACTAGCACATTCAAATCTAACCCACTCCCTATGCCTAGGGATTTTGTGAGCACACAACTTATGGGAACAAGAATCAACTAGCATAGGAAGGCAAAACAAGTATATCTTCAAAACTTTAAGCACATAGAGAAGAGACTTAATATTATTGCAACTCCTACAAGCATGTATTCCTCCCTCATAATAATTTTCAGTAGTATCATGGATATAAACTTTGTTCTCATACTCAATTGGAACCTCTTCCGAAATAGTGGAATCATTACTAGCTAAAGTTGACACTCTTCCAAATCCACTTTCATAAATATCACACTAAGATTCAACACTTCCAAAATAGTGGGATCACTAATTCCTAAAGTTGACACTCTTCCAAACCCACTTTAAATGATAGCATTATTCATACTCCAAAAGATATAAGTGAAGTTCATGTAGCATTTTACAACTAACCAATATCCAAGCTCAAAGTGTATAAGTGAAGCACATGAAGCATTCTATAAAACCATACTCAAAAGATTTAAGTGAAGCACAAAGAGCAATTCTATAAGATCATACTTAAAAGATTTAAGTGAAGCACATGAAGTATTTATAAATCAATGAAGGGATATCTCATGCTAGCATGGTTCTAGAATAAAAGAAAAACACAAAGGACGCAAATCATGTGAACAAAACAAAACCCGAGGTATACCGATAACTGTTGAAGAAGAAAGATGGGATGCCAACCGGGGAATCCCCAAGCTTAGATGCTTGAGTATCCTTGGAATATTTAATTGAGGTGCCTTGGGCATCCCCATGCTTGAACTCTTGCCTCTCTTTATTCTTCTCATATTGATAGCTCCTCGACCTTCGGACACTTCATCCACACAAAACTTTAACAAAAACTTGTGAGATCCGTTAGTGTAATAAAGCAAATCACTACCTTTAGGTACTGTAACGAACTCATTATTTATTTGTGTTGATGTTAAATCTACTGTATTCCAACTTCTCTATGGTTCATACCCTCCGATACTACTCATAGATTCATCGAAATAAGCAAACAACACACTCAAAACAGAATCTGATAACAACAGAACAGTCTGTAGTAATCTGGAAGTTTGGCAAACTTCTGTAACTCATAAAATTATAAAATAAATTTGAAAATTTGAAAAATTTGTATATAAGTAATGTGCAAAAAGAATCATAACCATTTGACTTTCCAGTTAAAAATGTAAATTCATGCACTACAGCCAAAGTTTCTGTTTTTATTCTGCACAAAGCAAACAAGCAATCTAATCATCCTAAAACCAAGCTTGGCATATTATTTTTATAATACAATGAATATATACAAGGGGATAATTATTTACAGAGAAACTTACATGAAAAATTCTACATTGTTTCCGTGAGCATGAGCACAAGTGCTCAATTAAACCCTCACTTCTTCAATGCAAAACCTTCCAATCACTTCTCTTTTTGAAAAACATTTTAGGCATGAAAGGCAAGTAATAAAAAAATTGTATTTTCATTTTAAATTCTTTTTGTATGTTTCACCCACAACTAAACAGAAACAAAAATGAAAAACAAAATCTACTTAGTGAATAAAGCAAACAAGCACACACGAGAATATCAACCCCACGCTATTGCTCCCCGACAACGGCGCCAGAAAAGAGCTTGATAATCCCCAAGTGCAAGGAATCATCGTAGCACTTCCCAAAGGTGGAAGTGATAAGTATGGAGTGTTGAACCCACAAGGAGATAAAGGTAAGATCAATATTCTCTCAAGCCCTATCTGCCACTGATACGACTCTACGTGCACCGGACGTTTGCTTCCAACTAGCAACAAGAAATAAAACTTCGTTGTGGGTATGAAGAGGATAACTTTGTATGATATCGGAGAGATAAAACATAAAAGTAGGTGTTGTTATCATAAAGTTAGAATATAATACTAAATAATATAAATAGCGAGTGTGGAATAATGGTGGATCGGTGTGCGGAATTGTCCTAGGCAATTGTTAACAAGACCGGTAATCACTATTGCAGTTTCATATGAGGGAGAGGCATAAGCTAACATACTTTCTCTACTTGGATCATATGCACTTATGATTGGAACTCTAGCAAGCATCCGCAACTACTAAAGATCATTAAGGTAAAACCCAACCATAGCATTAAAGCATCAAGTCCTCTTTATTCCCATACGCAACAATCCCTCTTACTCGGGTTTGTGTTTCAGTCACTCACCAACCCTCTATAAGCGAATCATGAACGTATTGCAACACCCTATAGCGGGAATCCCTCATGCTTGCGCGACACGGAGGGCACCATAGGACAGTGTAACATCCCAAATTTTCAATTTGGAATGTTATACATTAGGTCATCTTGCATATCATATTTTTCTCGCATTTTCCGATCCTAGAAAATTTCACGCAACTCAAGGACCCTCGGAGAGAGTTGGAAGTTTCATCATTTTCATATTTGGGATTTCTCAAATTTTGAAAATAGGATCATTTGGATTTATTTAAAATTATCTTCATAAAGTTTTTCCTATAAAAAAATCTCATGAGAGGGAATAATATGACTTTCCCAATATTTAGGAAAAATGAAGATATTATAAATAAATCAAATTTGGTTTTGGAAGATTTATTTTGCTTAGGCAAAAATGAGCATTTTAAAAATATTATGCATGTTGCCGTTTTTAAAAGTTCATTTTGTTCGACTCATTTTTAGGAGTCGGGGAAAATTTGTTTTATTTAAATCGGAGTTCGTTTGATATTTTTTTTTTAATTCATTTTGTTTTAATTTTAAAAAAAACGAGCGCCTCCCCTGGGCCAAGGCCCAGCCCGGCCAGGCCCGGCCAGCGCCCTGCCCGCGCCCTCCTCTCCTCGCCCGCGCCCGGCCAAGCGCCGGTCTCCGCTTCGAGGGGCAGCCGCCGCCACGCCTCCGAGTCGGCCCCGACCAGCGCCCCTGCCCCTCCCAAAGGCGCCTCTCCCCTCCCATAAATACCCGGCCGCCCCCTCTCTCCTCACCCCGCCGCCACCGCGCCCCTCCCGACCAGCCTTGGCGCCATGCGCCCGCCCGATCCCATGTCGCCGCCCCTCGTCGTGGAGCACCCCCCTTGACCGCCGACCTGCCGCCCCTCCAGGCCAGCCGAGCCCAGAGAGCCACCGGAGGTAGCCACCGCCCGCCGTCCGATCCGGTTTTCTCAAAAAAACCGGTCCGGTTTTTGCAAAGTTCGTTTTTCAAAAACCTAGATTGGTTTTATTTTTTTCGTTTTCTTATTTAGCGAGCGTTCACCGACCCGTTCGTTTCAATGAACGCGTTCGTTGGATTAGTTCTGTTAACGAGCGTCCGTTATTTAATCCGTTAAATGCGTTTTCTTTTAAATCGGATTTAATCCGTTATTTTTGATTCGATTTACGATCCGATTTTCCAAATCTGTTTTATTTCTTGCTCGTTTATCGAATCGGGTGATTCAAGCGCACCGAGTTTAAATATGAAACCGCCGTTCGACTAACCTAATTTCACAAGGTTTTGCTACTGTAAAATTTTGACCTAATTTCAGATTGCTAACCGAGTCGTTCTCTCTCGAGTTCCGACTTTCGATGCTTTATTTGATTCGATTCTTTTGCAACCAGGGTTCTTAAGTTGAACTATCTGGTTAGATCTTTTATTCGAGATTTCCTGTGCATTAGATGAGTACTTATTATGCGCTTGTTGTTTGTCTGCGTTAGATCACCGGTCGCCGCTTGTTACTTGAATCTCTAGGACTCGCGGATCATCGGCAAGGCAAGTAACACTTTGATCATACCCTTTCTACTACCCGGTTTTATTGCATTAGATCAAACCCTCAAACACTTGCATGGTTAGGATCTAATTAAATTGTGGGATGGGAAGTAGATTGAGGTAGTACCTATTACTGTTTACTTATGAAACCTTGGGAGTTACTTCTCGTTTGCTTGATTATGCCATGCTATGCTAGTAGGCGTGGATTGGGTGAGTGAATATCCATGACAGATGTGAGATTGTTAATTAATGGTTTATTTAAGGTGGCAACCTAAACACACATCTGGGTGGATTGAGGCACCTGGTTTCTATCGAGGACTTGCACTGTATTTCTTCGGACCGCCACCCGGGCTCTAAGGGATCATAAGATTATTCAAACTAGAAACTTCCGTGTGCAGCCACAAGCCAATTATGGGCTCTGGCGTAGTTGACTAAGTTGTGCGAACTCTTACGGGTAGGCTAGCTGATGTAGGGGATGTAGGTTGGTACGGTCTACCCACATGTAAGGTGCTAAGCGCTTACGAAAGACTATGTCTCGGTCATCCGTTTCTCAAACACCATGTAGTCACGAGAACCAAGCGGAAGGCGATCGAGTCTTGTGGGGAAAAGTCATGAAACCTCTGCAGAGTGTATAAACTAATCATGATTAGCCGTGTCCCCGGTTATGGACAAATCTTGAGTATCTAGTACTTGAATATCATGTGAATCTCAACATGTTACTTCTAATAATAAAGTTATTGGGTTTTTAATGAGTACTTTTTAATTGGGATTGAGGATGTGTCAACCATTCTCAATGTTTAACAACCACCATGATAGTTAAATAAAATTATTCCTTTGATGTAGGGAAAAATCAGCTTTATGCAAAATGTAACCGTAGAGCCTTACCACCAGCCAAATATGCATGTAGTATAGGCTTGTTGCTTCATTGTTCTCTATGTGTTACATTGCCAGCATATTCCATGTGCTGACCCGTTTTCGGGCTGCAACTTTTCACATTGCAGACTTTTCAGACGACGAATAAGGTGTTAGGTCGAGGTTCTATACTTAGTGATGCCGTTGGAGTTGATGGACTCACTCGTTTTCCAAGCCTTCATTGTTATTATTAGATGGCCTTAAGCCATATTATTGTATTAAGTTCCCTTGTGGACAACGATGTAATAAGTGTGTGATTGCTACTCTGCTATAAATCCTTGAAGTCTTGTGTGGTGTCGACATTCTTGATCCGAGGATGACATCGAGCACGGCGCTAGATCCATTCGGTCTGGTCATGACGAGAGAATGGTATCAGAGCACACGCTGACTATAGGACACGACCACTAAGATAAAGCCATAGATCACTATTCTCTTCCCATTTTCTAACTCCTCATCTTTTCCACTCTCTTTAGGATGACGGACGCGAAATCAAGTACACCCAACCGGATGAAGGCACACCTTTTGGATTTCACTTGAAGGAAGTTACCAAGTACCTGAACATTGGATTACCAAGCTTCACCGGAACCTTCAACGCCACTCTGCCTGAAGAGGAGCGCTGGAAGATTCACGCTCACGTTCGGGAAGGACATTCGCCCCAATCACCAAGCCTATAGATAGTGTTTTCGATTGCACCAACTTGGAGTCCGGGAAAGAGCATGGCAGCTCACATCACCATGGGGACGCATTGGAGAAGTTTATCAAGAAGACCTTAAGGACACAATCTACCAGATTTGCGGACGCCGAGATGACAAATGGGGCGTCGTCGGCACCAAGAAGGACAGATCCATTGCAGCATATATCCAGAGTTAAACCAGCACATTCGGCGTCGGAGAACCAGATGTGCAATGATATGTTGGAGTTGCGAGAATGCAAAGGGAAGGATCATCGAACTTGAAGAAGAACTAAAGACAACTCGCAAGGACTATATGGGCCGAGATCGTAGCTCTAGCAGGACACAATAACGATCTTAAGTACGAGATTGAAGAACTCAAGAAGAAGTTGGCGCTCGGGAATGAAGACCAGTATGTCGATTGCCCAGCGACTACATCAGCATCGACGACACCGATTCGGATCCAAGTGAACCCGACTTTGAAGACGAAGGCTGGAGCGAGACATTATGGAGTCTTCCACCGGTTCAAAATAGTAGAAGTCCCCACATATTAGTAGTATTCCCTCCATGTAAACATTATAGTACACGCACTTTTGCGATAGTTAGATCGTTGTAAGCCTTTGTTTGATTGAATGAAGTGATTTTGTGTGTATTTGCTCATGTGCATTTGGGTAGTGATTTCCCTTAGACCTCATTCTATTCTAAATTCTCATCTTTTCTAAACCCATTAGATGCCTCCGAGACGCGACCCCGGATTCGTTTTCCCACCAGAGATCACCCAACTAATCCAGCAGCAGAATACCCTGATTCAAACATTGGTGCGTAACCGAGGCAACAACAACAACAACAACCCACCGCCACCACCACTGCGGATCATCGACTCATTTCCTTAGACTGAACCGCCGGTGTATTCCGATAACACCGAGCCGATTGTAGCAGATGACCGCTCCGCAAGATAGGAAGGAGCCGACCAATGCAGGATGCACGGATGGAGAAAGAGTGAAGTTTGCGGCACATCGACTTGAAGGACCCGCAGCATGGTGGGAGAATTTCACACCACTTACCACCTGTAGACACCGCCACATGGGATCAATTTCAGCAAGCTTTTCGCCTTTGCCCATGTTTCAAAGGAGCTATGGCCATGAAGAAGCGTGAGTTTCGCAACTTACGCCAAGGAGGAAGGATTGTTGGCCGATGCGTGGATGACTTTAGCAAATTAGCACGTTATGCCCCGGATGACGTTACTCTTGATGCGACTAAGCGGAGAAGTTTCTAGAAGGACTGAATGATGAGTTCAAGATGCCGTTGATGGTAGCCGGTTTCAATAACTACCAGGAGTTAGTAGACCGAGCCCTCATGATTGAAGGAAAGCAGCGACAAATTGAGAACCATAGCGGAAGTATGGGCAAGGGAAGTATAACTCTGGAGCTCAAAGAAACCTCGTTATACCCCTAAGTCAGAATTCAGTTTCAGCATACCCATGGAGGAGGTAATTCGCATAACCATAATGGCACCAAGAATGGGAGCAGGAATGGAGGAAGTAATGGACAGAATCGCACCAACCCGTCAACACCATCCAAAGTAGACTCGAGTCATGTTACTTGCTTTAAGTGCCGCAAGGCGGGCATTATGCCAATGACCGAGAAGGCAATGGAAATGGCAATGGAAGCTCTGGAAAGAAACCCAACCCTTTCAACAGGGGACAGGTGAATCACATTGAAGTGGAGGAGGTTGAAGATCAGCCCGATGCAGTAATCGGTAAGTTTTTGGTTAAGTCATTTACTGCAGTTGTTCTTTTCGATACTGGTGCATCGCATTCATACATATCAAGGGGATTTGTGGATAAGTACAAGTTACCAACCCAAGCCCTTAGGTCACCCATGCTAGTAACCTCACCCGAGCAGAGTACATGGCTAGTAAATGGTGTGATCGACCGCCATTAAGGATTGGACACTATGTTTTCCCCTCGGACCTAATAGTTACGGAATCCCAAGGATTTGATGTGATATTAGGTATGGATTGGTTATCAAAGTATGGAGGAAACATAGATTGCACCACAAAGTCAATTTTGCTCACCACACCAGAAGGAAGAAGGATTAAGTATGTATCACGGCACGAGCCGAGGAGAGCACAAGTTAATTGCTTATCGGGAGTGGTACAGGAAGAAGTACCATTGGTGAAGGATTTTCCTGAGGTATTTCCGGAAGAGTTGCCAGGAATGCCACCGGATAGAGACATTGAGTTTTGATAGAACTTTTGCGAGAGCAGGCCACGATATCGAAGCGGCCAGTATAGGATGCCAAAGACAGATTTGGCGGAAATCAAGAAGCAGATTAAGGAACTATTGGATAAAGGTTTTATCGCCCAAGTTCTTCACCTTGGGGATCACCCGTTTGCTAGTGGAGAAGAAGGATGGATCGTTAAGAATGGTTGTTGATTATCGTGGATTGAATGAAGTAACAATCAAGAACAAGTACCCACTACCTATGATCAATGATCTGTTTGATCGCTTGCAAGGAGCCAAGGTGTTTTCCAAGATCGACTTGCGATCGAGGGTACCATCGATTGAAGATTCGGGAGCAGGACATACCCAAGACAGCATTTACCACGAGATATGGACTATACGAGTATACCGTTATGTCATTTGGACTGACTAACGCACCAGCCTATTTCATGAACCTGATGAACAAAGTGTTTATGGAGTTTTTGGATAAGTTAAATGCGTGGTGTTCATTGATGACATTTTGATTTTCTCGAAGAATGAAGAGGAACACAAGGAACATTTGCGATTGGTTTTGGAGAAACCGAGGAACACCGCTTGTATGCCAAGTTCAGCAAATGTGAGTTTTGGCTAAAGGAAGTTGGATTTCTCGGACATGTTATATCCGGAGAAGGGATAGCAGTTGACCCCACAAAAGTTGAGACCGTAACCAAATGGGAAGCACCAACGACAGTTGGAGAGATTCGGAGTTTCCTTGGACTCGCAGGATACTACCGAAGGTTCATTGAGAATTTCTCAAGGATTGCTAAGCCTATGACAGAATTGTTGAAGAAGGAAAACAGATTCATATGGGTGAGGACCGTGAGGCAAGTTTTCGTGGAGTTGAAGAAAAGATTGGTCACCTCACGGTTTGATATTGCGGATCGGACTAAGGATTATGAGGTGTATTGCGACGCTTCACGTCGAGGACTTGGAGCAGTGCTTATGCAGGAAGGAAGAGTTGTTTCGTATGCTTCACGACAACTTAAGCCCCATGAGTTGAATTATGCCACTCATGATTTGGAGTTAGCAGCCGTTGTGCATGCCCTGATGACGTGGAGACATTTTCTCATTGGAAATCATTGTGAAGTATATACAGATCACAAGAGTTTGAAGTACATCTTCACACAGAAGGAATTGAATCTCAGACAAAGAAGATGGTTAGAGCTTATCAAGGATTATGACATGAGATTGCACTATCACCCCGGGAAGGCTAATGTCGTAGCAGACGCATTGAGCCGTAAGAGCCACGTCAATACCCTAATGATAGGAGGAATACCCAATGAGTTAGCCGAGGACCTTCGAGAGCTATGTTTGGAAATAGTTCGAGAGGCTATGTAGCGCATTGGAGATTCGATCAACGCCGATGGATAAAATCGGAGAAGCCCAAAAGGCGAGATAAGGAAGTTGCCTCTATAAAGGAGAAAATGAGCAAAGGAAAGGCTAAAGGATTTCGTGGAGGACGAGCACGATACCCTATGATTTGAAGACCGTGTTTATGTTACCAATGACCCAGAGATCAGGAAGTTGATTTTACAGGAAGCACATGATTCTCCCTATTCGATTCTCCAAGGAAATACCAAGATGTACCTGGATTTGAAGAATACTTTACGGTGGACCGGAATGAAGAAGGATATTGCGGAGTATGTAGCAGTTTCTGACGTATGTCGAAAGTAAAGGCGAGAACATCGAAGCCAGCGGGATTGTTACAACCATTGCCGATACCGAATGGAAGTGGGACAAACTAGGCATGGATTTTATCACGGGATTACCAAAGACTCGTTAGGATATGACTCGATTTGGGTTATAGTCGACCGTTTGACCAAGGTAGCTCATTTTATTCGGTCAAGACCACCTATAGCGGTGCTAAGTTGGCAAAGATATACATGACCAGAATTGTGTGCTTACATGGAGTTCCGAGGAACATCGTATCGAGATAGAGGAACCCGGTTTACCTCGAAATTTTGGAACCCGATTGCAAGAGACATTGGGAACTCGATTGGAATTGATTCAAGACTTTCCACCCTGAGACCGATGGATGCACCGAGAGAGTCAATCAGATTTTGGAGGACATGTTGAGAGCTTGTGCCCTAGATTATGGATCTAGCTGGGATGAAAATTTGCCGTATGCAGAATTTTCCTACAACAACGATTACCAAACCAGTTTGAAGATGGCACCTTCGAGGCTTTGTATGGAAGAAGGTGCGAGGACACCGTTGTTATGGGGACGAAATTGGAGATCGTCGGTTGTTTGGACCAGATTTGATTAAGGAGTCTCAACAGAGGGTTAAGTTGATTCGAGACAGGCTCAAGGTAGCCCAGTCCGGACAAAAGAGCTATGCCGATTCAAAGCGCCAGCGATTGAGTATGAAGTTGGAGAGCAGTATATCTCGAGTATCCCGTTTGAGGAGTTAAGCGTTTTGGAGTTAAAGGAAAGTTAGCACCCGTTTCGTTGGACCGTATAAGATTTTGCAACGCATGGGAGAAGTTGCTTATAAGTTGGAATTGCGGAAGGACTGTCGAGGAGTTCATGATGTATTCCATGTTTCTCGATTGAAGAAATGTCACCCGAGATAGCAGAGGTACCGTTAAGAGACACGGTGCCCTTTGGAAGCAATTGATTGAAGGATGATTTGACATATGAGGAGAAACCGGTTAAGATTCTCGATTATGCCAGAGAGTTACTTTCATGACAAGGTTATCAAGTTTTGTAAAGTTCGGTGGAGCCACCACACGAGGATGAAGCCACACAGGAAAGAGAGGAAGTTTTGCTCAAGGACCACCCTCACCTATTTTCTAGCCAACCCGAATCTCGAGGCGAGATTCATCTTAAGGGGTAGGTTTGTAACATCCCAAATTTTCAATTTGGAATGTTATACATTAGGTCATCATGCATATCATATTTTTCTCGCATTTTCCGATCCTAGAAAATTTCACGCAACTCAAGGACCCTCGGAGAGAGTTGGAAGTTTCATCATTTTCATATTTGGGATTTCTCAAATTTTGAAAATAGGATCATTTGGATTTATTTAAAATTATCTTCATAAAGTTTTTCCTATAAAAAAATCTCATGAGAGGGAATAATATGACTTTCCCAATATTTAGGAAAAATGAAGATATTATAAATAAATCAAATTTGGTTTTGGAAGATTTATTTTGCTTAGGCAAAATGAGCATTTTAAAAATATTATGCATGTTGCCGTTTTAAAAGTTCATTTTGTTCTAATAATTTTTAGGAGTCGGGTAAAATTTTTTTTATTTAAATCGGAGTTCTTTTGATATTTTTTTAATTCATTTTTTTTTAATTTTAAAAAAAGCAGCGCCTCCCACAGGCCAAGGCCCAGCCCAACCAGCCGGGCCCCGGCCAGCGCCCGGCCCGCCCTCCTCTCCCTCGCCTTGGGCAAGCCGCCGGTCTCCCGCTCGGGGCAGCCTTGCCCGCCACGCCTCCCGAGTCCGGCCCGACCAGCGCCTGCCCCTCCCCAAGCGCCGCCTCCCCCCCTCCCATAAATACCCGGCCGCCCCCCTCTCTCCTCACCGCCGCCACCGCGCCCCTCCAGGCAAGCCTTGGCCCGCCCGAGGCCGCCGATCCCGCCGTCGCCGCCCTCGTCATTGAGCACCCCACCGCAGCCGCCGACCCGCCGCCCCTCCAGGCCCAGCGGAGAGCCACCGGAGGTAGCCACCGCCCGCCGTCCGATCCGGTTTTCTCAAAAAAAAAACCGGTCCGGTTTTTTTTGCAAAGTTCGGTTTTTTTTCAAAAACCTAGATTGGTTTTATTTTATTTTCGGTTTTCTTATTTAGCGAACGTTCACCGACCCGTTCGTTTCAATGAACGCGTTCGTTGGATTAGTTCTGTTAACGAACGTCCGTTATTTAATCCGTTAAATCGTTTTCTTTTAAATCGGATTTAATCCGTTATTTTTGATTCGATTTACGATCCGATTTTCAAATCTGTTTTATTTCTTGCTCGTTTATCGGAATCAGGTGATTCAGCGCCTGGAGTTTAAATATGAAACCGCCGTTCCGACTAACCTAATTTCACAAGGTTTTGCTACTGTAAAATTTTGACCTAATTTCAGATTGCTAAACCGAGTCGTTCTCTCTCGAGTTCCGACTTTCGATGCTTTATTTGATTCGATTCTTTTGCAACCAGGGTTCTTAAGTTGAACTATCTGGTTAGATCTTTTATTCGAGATTTCCCTGTGCATTAGATGAGTACTTATTGTATGCGCTTGTTGTTTGTCTGCGTTAGATCACCCGGTCGCCGCTTGTTACTTGAATCTCTAGGACTCGCGGATCATCGACAAGGCAAGTAACACTTTGATCATACCCTTTCTACTACCCAGTTTTATTGCATTAGATCAAACCCTCAAACACTTGCATGGTTAGGATCTAATTAAATTGTGGGATGGGAAGTAGATTGAGGTAGTACCTATTACCTGTTTACTTATGAAACCTTGGGAGTTACTTCTACGTTTGCTTGATTATGCCATGCTATGCTAGTAGGCGTGGATTGGGTGAGTGAATATCCATGACGGATGTGAGATTGTTAATTAATGGTTTATTTAAGGTGGCAACCTAAACACACATCTGGGTGGATTGCGGCACCTGGTTTCTATCGAGGACTTACTGTATTTCTTGGACCGCCACCCGGGCTCTAAGGGATCATAAGATTATTCAAACTAGAAACTTCCGTGTGCAGCCGCAAGCCAATTATGGGCTCTGGCGTAGTTGACTAAGTTGTCTCGAACTCTTACGGGTAGGCTAGCCGATGTAGGGGATGTAGGTTGGTACGGTCTACCCACATGTAAGGTGCTAGCGCTTACGAAGACTATGTCTCGGTCATCCGTTTCTCAAACACCATGTAGTCACGAGAACCAAGCGGAGGCGATCGAGTCTTAATGGGGAAAAGTGCTAAACCTCTGCAGAGTGTATAAACTAATCATGATTAGCCGTGTCCCGGTTATGGACAAATCTTGAGTATCTAGTACTTGAATATCATGTGAATCTCAACATGTTACTTCTAATAATAAAGTTATTGGGTTTTAATGAGTACTTTTTAATTGGGATTGAGGATCTTTGTCAACCATTCTCATTGTTTAACAACCACCATGATAGTTAAATAAAATTATTCCTTTGATGTAGGGAAAAATCAGCTTTATGCAAAAATGTAATCAGTAGAGCCTTACCACCAGCCAAATATGCATGTAGTATAGGCTTGTTGCTTCATTGTTCTCTATGTGTTACATTGCCGGCATATTCCATGTCTTGACCGTTTTCGGGCTGCAACTTTTCACGTTCGCAGACTTTTCGCAACGACGAATAAGGTGTTAGGTCGAGGTTCTATACTCGGTGATGCCGTTGGAGTTGATGGACTCACTCGTTTTCCAAGCCTTCCATTTGTTATTATTAGATGGCCTTAAGCCATATTATTGTATTAAGTTCCCTTGTGGACAACGATGTAATAAGTGTGTGATTGCTACTCTGCTATAAATCCTTCGAAGTACTGTGTGGTGTCAGCATTACTGATCCAGGGATGACACTGAGCACAGAGCGCTAGATCCATTCGGGTCTGGTCGCGACAGACAGCACCAAAGTAAAACATACAACTCATACCAATCTAGATCGTCAATCAACCCAAAGACAAAAGATATCTACTCAAAACATCATAGGATGGCAACACATCATTGGATCATAATATGTGGCATAAAGCGCCATGTTCAAGTAGGGACTACAACGGGATGCGGGAGAGTGGACCGCATAAAAGAGATGAGGAGGATGATGATGATGGTGATGTTGATGAAGACGATCACCGTGGCAATGATTCCCCTCCCGATGGCGCTCCGGCGCCACCGGAAGAGAGGAGGAGAGGTTTTCCCCTTGTGCTTCCTCCTTCATGGCCTCCACCTTCTAGTCCTTGGCCTTCATAGTGATGAAGACCCCTCCGGGATACTCCTCCATGGCCACCGGTGATGATGGCCCCCTCCGGCAGGGTGCCGGAGAGGGCCTAGATTGATTTCTTGTGGCTACAGAGGCTTGCGGCGGAACTTGATCCAATCTCCATTACGGAAGTTTTAGGGTGCGAGTATATATGGGTGCAGGGAGGGCGTCGGTGGACTTACAGGCTGGTCACGAGGTAGGGGCGCGCCCGAGGGGTGGCGCGGCCCCCACCCTCGTAGGCAGCCCGGGACTCCCCTGGTGAGCTTCCGGTACTCCATGGGCTTCTTCTGGTCCAAAAATAGGTTCCGTGGAGTTTCAGGTCTTTTGGACTCCGTTTGATATTCCTTTTCTTTGAGACACTGGAATAGGCTAAAAACAACAATTCTGGGCTTGGCCTCCGGTTAATAGGTTAGTCCCAAAAATAATATAAAAGTGGAAAATAAAGCCCAATATTGCCCTAAACAGTAGATAATATAGCATGGAGCAATCAAAAATTATAGATACGTTGGAGGCGTATCACTAAGCATCTTGCCAGCATTATGGGTACCCAGGATATTGTTTCTTGAGCTCTTCTGAAGTGGTTTCAGTTATGGACTTGTTTTGCTGCGGCATTTATTTGCACTGGTCGCCAACTTTGACAACCAGTGTATATGATATGCTGCTTTGTTCCCTGTATTTGCACTGGTGGCGAACTTTGATGCCCAGTGGATGTAATATGTGTAATAGCCGTGATAGCCTAGCATAAGTTGCTTACTTATTTATTTCCTTGTTGTCTTGTTTATTTGTTTGCTTGTAGTCAGTGTTGTTCTTTTTCGCGGTTTGCTAGTGGCGCAATAACCTATTTTTTTAACTAGGCCACAATAACCATGGGCTACATATTTACTGTAGTTACCATGGGCCTCCTACGGGCCGTAGAAAGAATGGGCCTTCTTTGGGCCGTAGAAAGAATGGGCCTTCTACGGGCCGTAGCATCAATGGGCCTTCTACGGGCCGTACCATCAATGGGCCTTGTACGTGCCATATGATCGATAGGCCAAACATGGGCCAATAACAAACCACATTATGGGTCGTAAACGGGCTAGATTTGGAATCGTCCGTTCATGGGCCAACAATAACAGGTCGTCGTTAATCGGCCATATTTGATGACGTTATGAAAACGGCCCAACGGAGTAACGGGCCGATTGTAAATCATGAGCTGAATTTGGCCCTAGCGAAAAAAGGCCAATGACGGGCCGTAAGTAACCAAATGCTGGAAATGAGCCCAAGAATAAATGGGCCCTGAGAAAGCCAAAAGATAACACGGGTTGGAAATGGCCCAATGTAATAATGGGCCCTTAATGGGTATAAAGGGGTACACTATTCATTGCGGGCCAGATTCACCACGGGCCGTTAATGGGCCAAGAGTTACAAATGGTCTCGTATGGGCCGAAACACATTATGGGCCATACATGGGCCGGAAGTTACAACGAGCTGGAATCATATTGGAAGGCCCAGATGAAGCTACTAGGCTTAATTTGGATAGGCCATAATGGGCCGTGAGTTAGCGGGCCGTAAATGGGCTATATACGAACATGCCGTTAACAAGCTTTACGTGGGCCGGCCCGTTACCTTTTGACCCAGTCAAACGGGCCGGCCTTTTCACCGGAATGGGCCTCTGTTGGGGCGTGCCATGTGTCAACGTATCATAGGCGCCTCCTGTCCAATGAATGGATGACATCTGTCCCAACGGTGAGCCAACACTTGTTTCCTCCGGCCAATGAGAATTTTACACGTGCAAAATCCTCATTGGTCCGGGCTGTTAGCGCGTTATCGGATCCAAAACCGGACCCGATAGCTTAACGGCGTTCCGTTACGGTGGATGCCACATATCGGTCACCCTTGACGAAAGCACTTCCATGACGCGCGATTTATCGTCATGGAAGTGGAAACTTCCATGCTGATAATTTTGGTAATGTCATGGAACACTTCTACGATAGCACAGGTGTCGGTGTCAAAACCGGCGGATCTCGGGTAGGGGGTCCCGAACTGTGCGTCTAGGCGGATGGTAACAGGAGACAAGGGACACGATGTTTTTACCCAGGTTCGGGCCCTCTCGATGGAGGTAAAACACTACTCCTGCTTGATTGATCTTGATGATATGAGTATTACAAGAGTTGATCTACCACGAGATCGGAGAGGCTAAACCCTAGAAGCTAGCCTATGGTATGATTGTTGTCGTTGGTCCTACGGACTAAACCCTCCGGTTTATATAGACACCGGAGGGGGCTAGGGTTACACAGAGTCGGTTACAAGGAAGGAGATCTACATATCCGTATTGCCAAGCTTGCCTTCCACGCCAAGGGGGGTCCCATCCGAACACGGGGCGAAGTCTTCAATCTTGTATCTTCATAGTCCAACAGTCAGGCTAAAGGATATAGTCCGGCTGTCCGGATACCCCCTAATCCAGGACTCCCTCAGTAGCCCCTGAACCAGGCTTCAATGACGATGAGTCCGGCGCACAGATTATCTTCGGCATTGCAAGGCGGGTTCCTCCTCCGAATACTTCATAGAAGATTTTGAACACGAGGATCGTGTCCGGCTGTTCAAAATAAGTTCCACATACCACCGTAGAGAAAATAATATTTCCACAAATCTAATTTGCTGACATATTTCACAGTGTGTCATCACACCACAGCCAGGTCACCATTTGAATCGTTGTTTACAACCAACCTCAGCGTGTTTCGCGAGGCGGTTTCCTTGGCACATCTTGTCGAAGCAGAGATCGTGTCCCCTTATTGCGGGATTCCCATCAATACGGACGTGGGTAACCCAATCGTGCCCGTTGGTATGACCCCTCGATTGGAGGTAAGTCCCAAACAGTCACGAGGAGGGCACTTGGTATTCAACCTCTTTATAAAGAGACCAAGGCCTATTCTTTTCTTTCGATCTCAATCGAATCCACCTCCCGCCTCGAGTTCCAACACCCAAAGCTTAGGTTTAGGCGCTTCGGACCTCCGATCATGTCCGGATCCAACCTTCAAAGTCGGTGGAGGCCTTCCTCCATCATGAAGGAAGACATAACAAAGCTAAGGGAGGCCAGGTACCTGACCGACGAAATCCCGCATAGGTTGCCTGCTCAATGGCAGGTTATTCCCACTCCCAAGCCTGGTGAGAGTGTCGTGTTCGTATCTCACTTCCTTCGAGGGCTAGGCTTTGCGCCAGATCCCTTCGTGAGGGGGCTTATGTTCCATTATGGGCTGGACTTCCATGATTTAGCTCCGGAGTCAATCCTCCATATCTCATCGTTCATCGTCGTGTGTGAAGCTTTCCTCTGTATTACCCCTCACTTCGGATTGTGGCTCAAGACCTTCAAAGTGGAGCCGAAGATGATCGAGGGGCGGCACCTTGAAGTCTTGAGGCGTCGTAATAATAAGCAAAACGCCCGGCCCCATGGCCCGAGAGCTCTTTCCAGGAGGTGTCCAGTCTATGGCAACAAGAGTGGCTTTATATCACAGCTCCCAGGGGTACCAAGTGGGTGGCCCCACCTGTTTTTTGCTTGGGTCCCCTGCCACGACTAACGTCATGGGTCAACAAGGGGCTGGACTGGGGGCCAGTAAAGGATGTGCCCATATTGCAGAGCCGGATACGAGATCTCCTTGAGAGAGATGCGGTCAGTCACGGTGATGCAAGTCATGTTAATTCGTCGAGTCCTGCCCTGCAAACGTCGTCCCCTCCGCCTGTGGGAGTTTAATCCGGAGGGACCGCGAGATCTTCAACACTTCCTCGGCATGACACCGGAGGAGATGTACAAATTGTTCTTCGGACCACAAATAATGTGTCCGGACACCACTGAGGATGCAGGTCTGAGCTGTAATCACCGGATACCCAAGTAAGTAGCCCCACATATGAACACACTGTCCATTTATTTATCACAACGTCGCCCTAAAAAAGGCGTTCTTTGACCAGGATTGGATAGCGAAGGCAAAGTTGATCAGGTGTCCGGCCCCCTCCCTGAGACCTCACCAGATCCCATGCTAAACAGGATGCTGGAGATCGCGCCTTATCAAGCACCTTTAGGAGAAGATAAAGGGGGAACAAGGAGGCTAGCTGGGGAGGAGGAACCAAACTTCCTCTCCCCTGGGAAGAAAGAGGACCGCCTCCAAGGACCCGGAGATAATGGTCTCCAAACGGGGGAAGAAATCTTCACCGGAGGGTCCTGCCCCGGGGGATACCCCGGCCGCACTATGCCCTCAAGGGGATCAGCCTCCACTGAGCTGTAAGTAAAAGGGTACCTTAATAAAAATATCTTGCCTTGCTTCTAAGGAAGATAACCGAAGCATTCATCTTGCAGTTCGGATCTTAGCCCTTCTCAGCAGAGTTCGTATTCAGGGGATCTTCTTCCAGAGATGATGGAGAGCGAAACGCCTCCCTCGCCATACCGCCTTGTGAGGCGGGCGACCCCGAGGTGTCGTCACAGAGGGTTTCTCCTGATCCGGCAAGGCCAGAGGGCAATCCTATGGCCACCCGAAGTCCTCAGTGTCCGGCTCTTGAGGAGAGCAACCGAAAGAGACCGGCACCGTTTGGTGTGCGGTCAGACGTACTGAGGGATCTGTTAGAGCGATCAGCTATCTCAGAAGAGCACCGCACATTGATGGGTACGGTGATTGAAAGGATTTCGTCCGCCGAAAGTGGGTTGCATGAAGCCTTTACGAGTCTACTGATGGGTTTTGGAGGTACGCGAAATGATGTACATTTTTTCATAGTACCGCGCATTTTTAGATGCGCCCTGTGTAGATAGTAGCCCCTGAGACTCTGGGTGCTGTCGAAGATGACGGCGCACGGAGGATCATAGTCCCAGAATAATCGACCGCCTTAATATGTAGGTGGCGAAGTGTCCGGTGGCCTGGCGGAGATGAGTTTGCCGAGTTAAAGCGGCAACTTAGCGTGGCGAATCCGACATCATACTTGTCAACAAGCGGCTTGACGAGGCGCAATGTATGTGATTCCTCCGGTGACACATGGGAAGAGGAGCATAATGCCAGTATCTATAACATGTGTGTGAATGCAGATGGAGCTGCGGCCGTGGAAAACCTTCGGGCGGAACTTGCACGAGCCAAAGATCAAACCAGGAAAAGCGATGCGGCTGCCCTAAAGGCAATAGAGGAGCTGAAAGCCGAGCAGTGCTCCTTTGCCAAAGCAAGGAAGAAAAAGCCGGGATGGGCTGTGGAATTGAGGAATGTCATTTGGCCGTTCACGAGCTTCTTGAAAAGGAAGATCGGCGAAGAGGGCGAACCTAGAAGGCCACGATGGAGGCCAAAGACACCGCTCTGCGATGAGAGCGATGAAGGAGGAGCTGCGTCAGCGGAGATATCGCGGTGGGAAATCCTTTATCTTTGCGGATGAAGTTCCGAGACCCGAAGTATGCCCCTTTGGACCGGTGTGGAGTTAGCGGACGCATATATGGACTTAGCGGCGAGTCTTTGCCGATGCGTCGAATACTTCCGAGATCAAAAGAATCGCGAAGTGGAAAAGCTGTTACGGTCACAATTTAACGTTCGGAGAGTCCGCCTCCATTGGTGACCGTTGGCCGAATGGGCCGAGCTGAATAGATTGTCCGGACTCGCCATGAGGTCTGTTGTGGATCATCTGTGGCCGGAAAGGCCAAAGCCGAACAGTTATTTTAATTTGGTGCAGCAGTTCCTTGGTGCAGTGCTGCAAATCAACACGATGAAGAGGTCGGCGTGCGTAGAGGGTGCATGGATGGCCCTTGCCCGTGTGAAGACATACTGGGCGGAGATGGAAGCCACCGCCATTGCAACCCAAGATTCGGACGAGAGCCGAGTACCTGCGCGCACTACTTTCGAGAAGTTCTTGAGGGCGCTCGTTCAATAGAAGCGCAGTGCTCGGAGAATATTATGTTCTAATGACATGTATTCCCATTGAAAAACAATGTTTTACTGAATTGTAAAGGCTATTTTATACTTTTGCCTAAAGAATTATAATACCTCCTGTGCGGCCGTTTATGTATATATGTATATAACTTTGAAAGATGGCGATCGTCGGCTTGACCCCCATGCATATAATGAGGGGTGCTTTCGCGGAAGGCGCATGTTCACACTTGATCCAACATCTTGGTCCATTAAGGAGGTGATAAGCGCGGCGAACTAGGCAATCGGACTATAATGCTTTAACACTTTCACTTAGCGGAGGAGTTTGTGATTGGGGCTACTATATAGCCTCTGGTGGCTTCAGCTCATCCGAATTGGGCGCGTACATGCCTGGCCGGAAGCGGCCCTTCGTTAAGGCGGAGGAATCCCGAAGATTCCGCGAGGTCATCGAGTGGTTGACCAGTCTCACGCTATATCATGACAGTCAGTTTTCGGCTTTCTCTACTGAGGTGCTCGTCCGGATGACCCGGGGCACAATCGCAGTAGTTCTCCTGGTGCCGCCTTAGCCGATAGAGCGGAACGTAAGGCAGCAAAACACAGGAGCCGGGCAAACCCAACATTTGACCAAAGACACGATTCGTAGCTGATGCATATAAGGCCAAACTCGCGACGCCGAACACTCCCTAAGGTATTCGGTCTTTATGATGTAAACCGGGCAAAACAGAGCCCTTTTCTAACAAGCCCCTGGTGTCCAGTCGTGCAATATTACGGCGTGGCCACATGCCAAGACGCCTTGACATCCTTCTCGGTTATCTTTGGGAATCCGAGGATGTGTATCAACAAGAGACAAAAAAAGGTTTACAGGGTCTTAATCTAAAAAGAATCCTTAGGGCCGGGTCCTGCGCGCGTCTGCGCTTTGTGTCTCCGTTGTCTGCGTATCACGGGCCGGGTGTAGCATGATGGTAAATGCAGCAAAAGAGAGGAACTTAGTTGAAAAGTAGTAAATGCGAAAGGTAGGTTATACTAAATAAACCATATACAGTTCAAGATGAGTAAAGTTGAGTCTAATTGTCACTTGTTTACACGTGTTGAGCCCCTTGTATTATTATAGGGGTATAGCCATCAAACCTGTATCAATTATGTATAGCTACACCGGACTCGTCTAACCGTGTCAGTGGTCTTAACGACATGTCGGATGCTCTAGTTGGTGAGGCCGTCTAGTGTGCGGCTGCCAAGGTAGCCACACGGTCTTCCGCGCGCAAGGAGCGCTCAATATTTACTTGTACTGTAATGATGCTGCGTGGACCGGGCATCTTAAGCATGAGAGAAGCGTAATGCGGTATTGTGTTAAAGCGGGCGAAAGCTTCGCGTCCGAGTAGTGCTTGATATCCACTTTGGAACGGAGCGATGTGAAAGGTTAACTTTTAACCCGGAAGTTATCGGGAGAACCGAATATAACCTCTAGTTGCAGGGAGCCCGTGCAATGGGCTTCTAGTCCTGGTGTTACTCCTTTAAAGGTAGTATTGCTATGGCCAATTTTTGTTGGGTCCATCCCCATTTTGCGGACTGTGTCCTGATATATCAGGTTTAGACTACTGCCACCGTCCATCAGGACTCGTGTAAAGTGGTATCCGTTAATTATTGGGTCTAACACCAAGGCAGCCCATCCTGCATGCCGGAATCTTGGTTGAAGTAATCCCGATGGTGAAGGTGATCGGTTGGGGCGACCGATGGCAGAACTCCATGATAACGAGACCACAGGGCGTGTGTCTCTAGGGCGCCGCTTTGTTTCTCCCCTTAAATCACGTGTAACACGTTCTTGTTTTGACTTCGGTGAGAATTTCTTACATTCCCCGATTGCTTTGTTTGCGAGGCTCGTCCTTGTCTTCACTTGGTGTATCCAACCCCTTGTGTTCGGCGTTGAGTTTGTCGGACTGCTTGAAGACCCAACATTCTTTATGGGTATGATTTGCATGTTTGTCGGGGGTGCTGTGGATCTGACATAGTTTGTCCAGAATCTTGTTTAGGCTAGAAAGTTCGTCTCTGTTGCCTTTGGCGGGCAGCTTTTGTTGACCTGGCCGAGAGCTTTTGAATCCGGCGTTTACCGTCGTGCTCTTCGGGCTGTCTTCTTTATTCCGGCGCTTGCTTTTGCTGCGTCGTGGCTTCCGTTCCGTCTCGACTTGGATGTCTTGGGGTCGCTGGTCTTTGCATCGGGCTAACCAATTTGTCCTCGCCCATATAGCGGGTCATCGAGGCTTATTAATGCAGTCATTGTTCTCGGCTTTTCTTGGCGAGGTGTCTGTGAAACCATTCGTCTCGAGCAGCTGTGTTTAAAAGCTACTAAGGCTTGGCGTCCAGACGATCGACTATTTGGTTCTTTTTAGTAAGAAACCTGTTCCAAAGCTTTGGGCTGACTCTCCGTACTGTTGAGTTATATGACTTAAATAAATGCGCATCCGGTGGTGGGACATAGGTCCCTTGAAAATTTGCTCGGCGTCCTCGGCGCTTCCCAACTTCCAATGGTGTTTTCGGGAAGGCTTTTAAGCCAGTGCCTGGCTGGCCCTTTGAGCTTGAGGGGTAAGTACTTGATGGCATGGAGATCGTCTCCTCGAGCCATGTGGATATGGAGGATATAGTCCTCAATCCAGACCCCAGGGTCTGTCGTTCCGTCGTATGCCTCTATGTTTACGGGTTTGAATCCCTCTGGAAACTCATGGTCCAGCACCTCATCGGTGAAACATAGGGGGTGTGCGGCACCCCTGTATTTGGGTGTACCGTGGTGTTCAGAATTTTGTTGTATTGTATTGCGTGTTGGGGCACGCTTTCTTGGCCCGTAGATGGATCTGGTTGGGCCGTCCTTTTGATGCGAGTCCTCGCGTGGATCGCCTACTGGCTTGTATGCGGCATCGTTTGCCGCTCTATGCTGGCTATGAGGTCGTCTATCCGACCAGATGGCTGTTTTGTTTCTTGACTGCGGGGGCTCTAAGGCCTCATCATCGAATTCGAGTAGTAGTTTTCGCTTCGGGTAGCTCTTTCTGTGGCGACTACCGCCATACTTTTCCGCGTTCTTGAGTACTTTACTCCATCTGATTGTGAGTGTATCTTGCGCGGCCTTGAGCTTTCGCTTCTGCTTTTTCAAACTTTGCGCAGTGGCGACAAGCCTTTGATGGAGACTCTGTTGTTCCAGGTGTTTGTCCGGTGTGATATCATCCGGACTGTTATCTTCGTCGAAGACGGGTTGTTTGGTTTGATTCTCCGTGTTGCCGTGGTCGGACGGTGGTTCACTGCCGTGTTCATCGTCCGCTGGCTCACCCTGCTCTATCGCTAGGTCTATATGATCGTTGTTTCTGTTGAGGCGGGATTTGGAGCGGCGCTTACGCTACCGCCTTGACTGCTTCTCAAGGGAACGATCCTTCGCATCGTCCTTCCGTTCCTCGTCGCCGTTTTCTTTTGGTGTGTCCACCATGTATACATCATATTATGAAGTGGTTGTCCAGTGCCCTGTGGGCAGTGGTTCCTATTCATCTCCTGCATCGTCGTCCATACCGTCGATATCTTCGGAGTCGAAGTCGAACATGTCGGTAAAATCATCGACAGTGGCTACTAAGTGGGTGGTGGGTGGGCGGCGAATTTCTTCGTCATCCGCATCCCAATCCTGCCGGACATAGTCCGGCCAGGACTCTCCTGACAAGGAGAGAGACCTTAATGAGTTCAGTATGTCGCCGAAGGGCGAGTGGTGAAAAATATCCGCGGATGTGAACTCCATAATCGGCGCCCAGTCGGATTCGATGAAACGCAGGCGCGCGGTTGAGTCCGTGGCGGAGAAGAATCTGGCGGTTTGGAGTCACAGCTCTCGTGAAGGGTAAGGTTGATACTCGGCTCGATCGCTCTTTGAGAGTGCGGCCTCCGTGGCGGGTCTATCCACCGATCCATGGATGGCGCAATTGGCTCAATTGAGGGTCGGGCGGTTGCGGTGCAATCTCGAACCTTTGTCCGACAATGAGCTAAATCATGCTCATCGTGGTATGCGGCGCTTTTCGGCGAGGCTCGAATCCGTCGAAGATCAAGTCTCCGCGGATGTCGATTCGTATAGTTTAAGCTTCCAAACTTGACACGGTGGCGAGGCGTAACTCTCGATCTGCTCCGGATGGCCAAAGCGAGTTGGCCCGCGGTCTGAAACGCCCGAATACAAAGATCTGTCCGGGGAGAAAAGTCTCACCCTGGACTGCATCGCTATCAACGATCGAAGGAGCCATCAGGCCTAACGATGACGACAGAGAGGAACTCTCAATGAAAGCACCAATGTCGGTGTCAAAACCGGCGGATCTTGGGTAGGGGGTCTCGAACTGTGCGTCTAGGCGGATGGTAATAGGAGACAAGGGACACGATGTTTTTACCCAGGTTCGGGCCCTCTTGATTGAGGTAAAACCCTACTCCTGCTTGATTGATCTTGATGATATGAGTATTACAAGAGTTGATCTACCACGAGATCGGAGAGGCTAAACCCTAGAAGCTAGCCTATGGTATGAGTGTTGTCGTTGGTCCTACGGACTAAACCCTCCGGTTTATATAGACACCGGAGGGGGCTAGGGTTACACAGAATCGGTTACAAGGAAGGAGATCTACATATCCGTATTGCCAAGCTTGCCTTCCATGCCAAGGAGAGTCCCATCCGGACACGAGGCGAAGTCTCCAATCTTGTATCTTCATAGTCCAACAGTCCGGCCAAAGGATATAGTTCGGCTGTCCGGATACCCCCTAATCCAGGACTCCCTCAACAGGTATGACTATCTTGATTATGTCATAAATTTGTCATGGATGTACATGCATGACAGAAAACGTGACCTACTGTGACAAACACGTATCATCACGGAAGTGTCCTTTTTTGTAGTGAATATACTCCTTCTTCCTCGACCACGGTGGCCCACGGTCTCCACCTCAGACACGCCCTCCGCGCCTCCTGAAGCCCCTCGAGCGACCTCCCTTCGCCTCGCAGGTAGCGTCCCTGTCCCGCGTGTCAACCTCGCGGGCCCTGGCGGTGCCATGGTCCCACGCCTCGCCTCGCCCTACGTCGGCTCGTCCTCCGCCGCCGGCCTGCCGTCATCAATCGCGCACCACCTTCAGTCGAACTTGGAGCTTGAGTCCGGTAATTACTCAAAGTGGTGTCAACTCTTTTACTTCATCTGTTGCAAACACAACATGCAGCATCATCTCGACGAGGCCGCCGAGCCGCTCCATGAAAGTACCGTTTGGTGCAACGACAACCTTATCGTAGCTCTTTGGTTATATGGGGTCATGGGCGATGAGATGACGGACGTGGTGGCTTCCCTGTCAAGCACCGCCTTCGATGTCTCGCCGCAGCTTCATCTTCTCTTTCGCTACAACCAAGCGGGGGGGCGACGTGATCCTCAGCGCCGAGTTTTGGAACTTGGGGCAGGGGGACCTCTCCATCGCCAAGTACTGTCGACGCCTCAAGTCCCTTGCCAATGAGCTCGGTGAGCCCGGCGAGCCCATCACCGATCAAACCTTGACTCTATAGCTGATCCACGGGCTAAGCTGCAAATTCTACGTCATGGCGACCCTTCTTCCCATGCAGTCGCCCTTCCCTTCCTTTGTGCAGGTGCGCTCGCCGCTCCTCATGGAAGAGACCGCGGCCTGATACATCCATTTTGCATCATGCTTTCCTACTGTTATTTATAATGTTTTCAACCAATAAAATACTTTGTGGAGCCATTCTAATTCCTTTTCTCTCTTAATTTGCAAGATTTACATGAAGAGGGAGATTGCCGACAGTTGGAATTCTGGACCTAAAAAAGCTACATCAGAGATACCTATTATGCATATTTCCAAATGAGCTGAAATTTCATGGATAATTATTTTGGAATAAATAAAAAATACTGGAGAAAAGAGATACCAGAGGGGGCCACCCAGGTGCCCACAAGGCACCAGGGCGCGCCCACCCCCTGAGCGCACCTTGGTGGCTTGTGGGGCCCCTGGCCAGCCTCCGATGCCCATCTTCTAGTATATAAGCCCATTTTCCCTAGAAAAAAGATAAAGAGAGGACTTTCGATGCACGAACACCGCCGTCTCGAGGCGTAACCTGGGTAGGAGCACTTCTGCTCTCTACTTCCCTTTGGGAGGGGGAAATCGAAGCCATCGTCATCACCAACAATCCTCTCATCATGGGAGGACCAGTCTTCATCAACATCTTCACCGGCACCATCTCATCTCAAAACCTACTTCATTTCTTCTATTCAACCTTTGTATCAAAACCTCAGATTGGTACCTATGGGTTGCTAGTAGTGTTGATTACATCTTGTAGTTGATACTAGTTGGTTTATTTGGTGGAAGATTATATGTTTAGATCCTAAATTATATCCAATATCCCTCTGATCTTGAACATGAATATGATTTGTGAGTAGTTACTTTTGTTCTTGAGGACATGGGAGATGTCTTGTCATAATTAATCATGTGGGTTTGATATTTGTTCGATATTTTGATGATATGTATGTTGTTGCTTCCTTTAGTAGTGTCATGTGAACGTCGACTACATGGCACTTCAGGATCTTTGCGCCTAAGGGAACACATTATGGAGTAGTAATTAGATGATGGGTTGCTAGAGTGACAGAATCTTAAACCCTAGTTTATGCGCTATTTCGTAAGGGGCTAATTTGGATCCACATGTTTCATGCTATGGTTAGATTTACACCCCGTTTGGATGTATGTATCAAGGCCCTGTAATCGATTTGGTATTGCCAAACTTACAATTCAGGTGTTTGGGTTGTATACGGAAACTGTCGTCCGAAATCTGGCGAATACAGGCCCGAAATCTCGCCTGCGCGCCGAGCCCTTCCATGATTCGGACCCCTCCCGCTCAGAAATGACAGGCATGATGATTTCAATGATTCTCACATAAAAGATAAGAATTAAAACACAAAGAGAACATCATGAAGCATATGACTATCATATTTAAGCCTAACCCACTTCCTATGCATAGGGATTTTGTGAGCAAATAATTTATGGGAGCAAGAATCAACTAGCATAGGAAGAGGCAATGATGAACCTTCAAAACTTTCAGCACATAGAGAGGAAACTTGATATTAGTGAGATTTTTAAAAGCATATGCTCCTCCCTCATAATAATTTTCAGTAGCATCATGAATGAATTCAACAATATAACTATCACATAAAGCATTCTTTTCATGATGCATACGCATAGAAATTTTATTACTCTCCACATAAGCAAATTTATTCTCATGGATAGTAGTGGGAGCAAACTCAACAAAATAACTATCACGGGATTGAAAATTAAAATCATGATGACAAATTTCATGGTTATCATTATTCTTCATAGCATACATGTCATCGCCACAATCATCATAGATAGCAACTTTGTTGTCATAGTCAATTGAAACCTCTTCCAAAATAGTGGATTCATCACTAAATAAAGTCATGACCTCTCCAAATCCACTTTCATAATTATCACAATAAGATTCAACACCCTCCAAAATAGTGGGATCATTATTACCTAGAGTTGACACTCTTCCAAAACCACTTTCATCAATATAATCATCGTAAACAGAAGGCATTCTTTCATCGTAATAAATTTTCTCATCAAAACTTGGGGGACAGAAAATATCATCTTCATCAAACATAGCATCCCAAGCTTATGGCTTTGCATATCGTTAGCATCATGGATATTCAAAGAATTCATACTAACAACATTGTAGTCATGCTCATCATTCAAAGATTTTATGCCAAACATTTTATAGAATTCTTCTTCTATCAATTGAGCGCAATTTTTCTTTCCATCATTTTCCTGAAAGACATTATAAAGATGAAAAATGTGAGACCACCTCAAATCAATTTTTGTGGTTTCTTTTATGAACTAAACTAGTGATAAAACAAGAAACTAAAAGATTCAATTGCAAGATCTAAAGATATGTCTTCATGCACTCACCTCCCGGGCAACGGCGCCAGAAAAGAGCTTGATGTCTACTAGAAAACTTGTTCTTGTAGACTCGTGTTGGGTCTCCAAGCGCAGAGTTTTGTAAGACATCAGCAAATTTCCCTCAAGTGGATGACCTAAGGTTTATCAATCCGTGGGAGGCGTAGGATGAAGATGGTCTCTCTCAAACAACCCTGCAACCAAATAACAAAAAGTCTCTTGTGTCCCCAACACACCAAATACAATGGTAATTTTTATAGGTGCACTAGTTCCGCGAAGAGATGGTAATAAAAGCATAGTAATGATAGTAGATATTGATTTTTGTAATAGTAACAGTAAAAAACAGCAAGGTAGCAAGTAACAAAAGTGAGCACAAACGGTATTGCAATGCTTGAAAATGAGGCCTAGGGTCCATACTTCGCTAGTGCAATCTCTCAACAGTGCTAATATAATTGGATCATATAACCATGAAGGAAATATGCCCTAGAGGCAATAATAAAGTTGTTATTTTATATTTCCTTATGCATAATAAAGGTTTATTATTCATGCTAGAATTGTATTGATCGGAAACCTAAATACATGTGTGAATACATAAACAAATACCGTGTCCCTAGTAAGCCTCTACTAGACTAGCTCATTGATCAAAGATGGTTAAGGTTTCCTAACCATAGACATGTGTTGTCATTAATGGGATCACATATTTAGGAGAATGATGTGATGGACAAGACCCATCCGTTAGCTTACCATATTGCTCGTTCAGTTTATTGCTAATGCTTTCTTCATGTCAAATACATATTCCTTCGACTATGAGATTATGCAACTCCCGGATACGGGAGGAATGTCTTGTGTGCTATCAAACATCACAACATAACTGGGTGATCATAAAGATGCTCTACAGGTATCTTCGAAGGTGTTTGTTGAGTTGTCATAGATCGAGATTAGGATTTGTCATAGACCTCTGGGCCCTCTCGGTAATACATATCATAAAGCTTGCAAGCAAATGACTAAGGAGTTAGTCACGAGGTGGTGTATTATGGAATGAGTAAAGAGACTTTCCAGTAACGCGATTGAACTAGGTATAGAGATACCGACGATCGAATCTCGGGCAAGTAACATACTGATGGACAAAGGGAATTGTGTATGTTGTCATAAGGTTCGACCGATAAGGATCTTCGTAGAATATGTAGGAGCCAATATGGGCATCCGAGGTTACGCTATTGGTTATTGACCAGAGAGGTGTCTCGGTCATGTCTACATAGTTCTCGAACCTGTAGGGTCCGCACGCTTAACGTTCGTTGACGATATAGTATTATATGAGTTATGTATGTTGGTGACCGAATATTGTTCGGAGTCCCGTATGAGATCGCGGACATGACGAGGAGCTCCGGAATGGTATGGAGGTAAATATTGATATATAGGATGATATGGTTAGACCAAGGGGTAAGGCCTGTGGGGCCTTAGGTAGGTGCAAAAGGATATTTCGCAGAGGTCAGGGCCCAATCGCCGGAGACCCTGGCGTCTAGCTGTAGGACCTTGAAGTATGTCTAGAGGGGGGGTGATTAGACTACTTGACCAATTAAAAACTTAACCTTTTTCCAATTTTAGACTTTGGCAGATTTTAGCTATCTTTAAGCAAGTCAAGCAATCTTCACATAATTCAAGCAAGCATGCAAAGAGTATATAGGCAGCGGAAAATAAAGCATGCAACTTGCAAGAATGTAAAGGGAAGGGTTTGGAGAATTCAAAGCGCAATTGGAACACGGATGTTTTTGTCGTGGTTCCGATAGGTGGTGCTATCGTACATCCACGTTGATGGAGACTTCAACCCACGAAGGAGTAGCAGTTGCTTGTGAGTCCACGGAGGGTTCCACCCACGAAGGGTCCACGAAGAAGCAACCTTGTTTATCCCACCATGGGCGTCGCCCACGAAGGACTTGCCTCACTAGCGGTAGATCTTCACAAAGTAGGCGATCTCCTTGCCCTTACAAACTCCTTGGTTCAACTCCACAATCTTGTCGGAGGCTCCCAAGTGACACCTAGCCAATCTAGGAGACACCACTCTCCAAGAAGTAACAAATGGTGTGTTGATGATGAACTCCTTGCTCTTGTGCTTCAAATGATAGTCTCCCCAACACTCAACTCTCTCTCACAGAATTTGGATTTGGTGGAAAGAAGATTTCAGTGGAAAGCAACTTGGGGAATGCTAGAGATCAAGATTCATATGGTTGGAATGGAATATCTTGGCCTCAACACATGAGTAGGTGGTTCTCTCTCAGAACTGGTAAGTTGGAAGTGTAGGTTTGTTACGATGGCTCTCTCCACGAATGAAGAGGAGGTGGAGGGGTATATATAGCCTCCACACAAAATCTAACCGTTACACACAATTTACCAAACTCGGTGGGACGAATCATCAAACTTCGGTCGAACTGATTTAGTAAACCTAGTATTTATTAGGGTTTTGGGTGGGAGTGGCATGCAACTTCGGTAGGACCGATATGGTTAGGGTTAGGGCATAACGTAATCTCGGTGAGACCGATTACACAAACTTCGGTGAGACCGAATCATTAATTAGCTAACCGGAGAGTTGGTCGAGTAAACTCGGTGGGACCGATTAAGCTCTTCGGTGAGACCGAAAAGTTCTGAAAGGAAACAAAGAGTTTACATTGAAATCTCGGTGGGACCGATCGCTCACTTGGTTAGACCGAAGCGTTCTGAAAGGAAAGCAGAGATTACAATCCCATCTTGGTGAGACCGAGATCCCTATCGGTGAGACCGATTTGCCTAGGGTTTGTGGCGGTGGGTATGACATCCCCGAACTCGGTGGTGGCGGATAGAAAGAATCGGTAGGGCGAGTTTGACTTTAGGTTTAGGTCATATGTGGATGTGAGAAAGTAGTGGAGGGTTTTGGAGCATATCACTAAGCACATGAAGCAAAAGGCTCATTAAGCAACACCTCATCCCTCCTTGATAGTATTGGCTTTTCCTATAGACTCAATGTGATCTTGGATCACTAAAATATAAAATGTAGAGTCTTGAGCTTTTGAGCTTGAGCCAATCCTTTGTCCTTGATATTTTGAGGGATCCACTTTCATCATCCATGCCATGCCATTTATTGAGCTTTCCTGAAATATTTGTCTTGGAATAACATTAGCTCAATGAGCTATATGTTGTTATGAATTACCAAAACCACCAAGGGATAGTTGCACTTTCAATCTCCCCCTTTTTGGTAATTGATGACAACATATAGATCAAAGCTTCGACAAATGATAATAAGATTGAAAAACATAATCGCTTTGAGAAGTATGTGATAAGAAAGAGCTCCCCCTATATTTGTGCATATTTTAAGATTTGCTTTGGACTGCAAATGCACAATGAATTAGGCTCATGGGTTACTCTTCCATGTCACATACATCTTGGTGGAGCGCCCAAAATAAATAAAGATTGAATACATGCACTCATCACCAAGCACAGTGAATGATCATATAAGGATAAGTAAGATAATATCATAACAAGCATAAGTGTAGCTTATGATCAAACACATGATCATCAATGTCTCACGGGTAAAAGCATAGTATCTCAAGCAATCAAAGGCAAACAAAGTTCAACCAAGAAGACAAGAGAGAACAAAAGCAAATATCTCTCTCTCTCTCTCGAAGCCTATGATCTATACATTTTTCTCCCCTTTTGGCAACAAGTTACCAAAAATTTCCTAGAAAATGCATAGGACTATATCGTCTCTCAGCTTGGTCTTCTGGCGGTGGTGTCCGGAGAACTCCAAGAATGAAGGCTTCAGTCGATGTAGAAGGAGCTGAAGTAGTTGGTGCTGGAGCTAGTTGTCTTTGGAGCTGTGGCTGGAGGCTGATGAAGTGACTACGGTGTCTTGTCTTGGCTCTGCGGTGATCTACGAGCTCGTGGCACTCTGGCAAATGCATCGATCGTTGTTCGCCCTTCCTCTCCTGCATGTCATCCTGTAGCTGCTCCACGGTGGCCCAGAATCTCGATTACTTTGACATCAAGATCATAGAATTTTTGTTCCATGATTCTTTCCAGGATCTCCTGGTTTTGAGTTAGGGTGGCCAACCCTTTCTCAATCCTTGAGTTGATGCTATCAAGTAACCAAGCTGCTCTGCTTGTTCTTGAAAATGTCAGATGCCTCTGCTTGAGTTGGCATCTTGGCAGCCTTCTCTTTCCTTGCTTTCTCCTTCTTCTCTTGCGCTTATGCTTGATGATGGTTCATTCTCAGTCATGACAACGATTATCCTCAAATTCAGGATAGAGAACCATGTGTTCCTTATCCAGCGAGATACTTCCTGTGCCCATCTTTGAGTTAATCAACTCCACGAATACATGGGGCATATCCTCGGCTCCTCTTCTAGTCGATCTTTGTCCTCTTGATAGTTTCAACTATGAGGCTCATGACCTTGAATTTACGAGGCACATCAAAATGTGAAGCAAATTGATTGCATGCCCTCACGATCATTTTGTGGTCACCTGATTTGGGCAAAAGAGTGTGCCTTAGGATCCGATTGATCGTAGGCAGCCCTAACAGAAGAAAATGAACTGATCCAAACTTGAAGGACTCAAGTGCATCATCTGGGATCTCCTTGTACATCTGTGACATTGAGTTGTGACCCATCTTCTTCTTGGCATAAATGTCCAAGTCATCTTCACTTTCCTTGGGGGCATTGATCAGACTTGCCCATTCCTCTATGGTTGGTGGTATCTCGTTCCTTGACATCCAAACTATCACGCCATCTGGATAGAAATATGTTGTGGAGTAGAATTGCATAATGAGCTCGTCATTCCAGTTTGTGAGCTTTTGCCCAACAAAATCTGCAACTCCACCACGCTTGAAGCATCATACACTCTAGGATAGTGTTACGCATTCTCTCACGAATGTAGGTCGGTCGACCCATCTCATATCACAAACTATGGGCTTCTTATCCAATAATATGGTGCATAGAAGTCCTGCTGCTCCTTGGTGTGGAACACTGTAATCTCTGACAGTCCTTCTTACGGTGGCATATGGATCGACTCTCTCCATAGCCTCAACCCTTGATCTCTCGATCTTCATGTTCTCGACCACAGGGCGAGCATCATTGTGATGCAGAATCTTGGGTTTGAGCTTCCTTAGGACCTGCCCTTCTTCATCTTCCTCGGCATCAACATCGGGCATTGGGGCCTTGTTCTTCTCATTCTTTGGTATACTCCTGGTATTCCTCTTTGGTGCACTCTTGGGCTTAGGGGCAGCTTTGGGCTTTGAAGTTACAGCCCCTGATTTTATGGCAACACCCATCAGCTTTTGTGCCTTGGGTGCAGGCTCAGCAACCTCTTCTTCTTCTTCTTCCTCCATCATAGAAGGCTTCCCAATTACTCTAGCCATGGTCTTCTTGACCCTTTCCTTCCTTTTCTTTCCTTCAGCAGCAGGAGGTTCTTTGGGTTGGGATTCCAAAGAAGCTTGAGTGAAGACTCTGGCTTTGGACATTGGTTGTCTACCTACTGGCCGTTTGGTTATCATTCCAGGCTTAACTGTTGTTGAGTTGTACTCCTTCTTGAGCACCTTCTTCCTTGAACTGCCCTCATCCTCAACTGCCACAAAATCTTCATCCTCGGACTCTGAGGTCTTCTTCTTTCTTGTCCTTGTGGCAGCCTTGGGCAAATTACTGGGAGTGCTTCTGCTCCCCTCATCTGAGCTGCTAGAGGGACTAGTGCCCTCACTCATGTGAATCTGCTCTTGACACATTACATTTGTCACTTTGATGCGACATGCTTTGCACACTGCAGCTGACCACATGAATAGTTATAGATGAGGTAGAGTGGATGAGCATCACAAAATCTGAGAGATTTTTGCAAAGAATGATTCAAAAAACTTAGTTTTAGTTTTCCATAGAAAGCATTTCGGATCTACCGATTTTTAAACTCGATGATGCGAAGCGGTTTTGGAACCTAAACTAGTGAACTTCGGTCGAGACCGAGTCACAGTTGATGTACCGAGGCTGCTAGGGTTTCACAAAGTTCTAAAATCGGTCACACCGATTTGTAATTCTCGGTCGGGCCGGGACTTACTAAGCGCAATGGCGTTAGCCAAATTGGTGGGACCGAGTTTTTCAACTCGGTGGGTCGAGATGGTCTCGGTGAAACCTAACCCTAAATTTTCGAATCACAACTATTCTAACGATTGTTTTGGTGGATAGAGGTGTTTCGGTCTTGGCAAGATGCATTATGAACACAATGTCTTTGAGAATCGACGAGGATAACCTTGTGATCGAGTTCATACCCTAGTTGACGGTGAACTTCGCTTCTGGCTGACAAGCGGAGAAGAATTCCGTTGACGGTGGCGGAGACCCGGCGACGGGAGGTGGTGGCGGCGAAGTCGACGATCCGTGAACCTAGTAGGCATAGCGAGCTATCTTGTGACGAGAGTTTAGGAGAAAGTTTTCCAAAATTTGCGATGTGAATATATGGCCCGACAACATCGGTGTGACCGAAGTGGAACAACTCGGTGGCACCGAGATGCATAACTGTATCTGATTCTGACAACTCGATGTGACCGAAAGTTCAAATCGGTTGCACCGAGATTGAAAACCTAGATCGACTTAGTAATCTCGGTATGACGAAATGGAGGAATCGGTCAGGACCTAAAATCACAAAGAAGTTTTGGAAGTTTAAGTCTATGACGAATCGGGGACTCAAGTGCTCCTCACACTGCAGTGGTTTGAATCTAACTTGATCAAATTTTGTGATGTAGCATGAATAGAGTTTGAGGCGAGAAAAGCATAGATAGCTAGAGAAGGTTCTTAGGCATTCTTGTCCATCCACTTGGCCAAAGAAAGAAAGCCAATCAATCAAAACAACAAGTGGATGTCCTCGAATGAGTAAAATATGCAACCAACATGCTCACACAATAAAATGACAAATGAAATATGTGCCAAAACATGCACAACCAATTCTAGCATCTATCAAACAATTGGCGATGACTAGGTCATCTATATATGAGTATATTGACTTAGGAGTCAAATGAGAACATTTGATCATAGGTCATACTCATCGTTTAAGCTCAAGTGGGGTTACCACTTTTACATAAAAGCATTTATGTGTTCACATCATTAAAGTTGCTTTGACTCAATTCTTAGAGTTAAGCTCCCCTAGATGTGAGATCCCCCTTAGAGGATAAACTAACCTTGGGTTTTAATACAATGACTTCATGTAGGTGTTCAAGATGTGGATGCTCAATGTTGATGTAGATCTTTTGGAGCAATCCTTTGGAGTGAGTTGCACTTTCAATACCTACACGGGTTAGTCCCACAAGGAACAAACAAGAATATCCATAGACATAGCACAAAATGATGTCCATGTAAACTTTAGGTTACCTTGTCCCTTGCCTTACCAACATGAGGGTTTGTGACTCCTTGAACTAGTGCAAGATATGGAAGTTGATTGCACTTGTCCTTGCCATAATGATATGAGTGAAAAATGTTGGCGGAGTCACCCTCAATAACTCTCTAGTTCTTCTTCTTGGGATCCACATCATCTTGATGGGAATCCTTGGTGTAATAGTTGTGCTTGATGAAGTTGAACTTGGCGTAGTCTTGGGAACCCACTTGACCAAGGCTTTGGGTGCTTCTTCAAATGCATCAATCTCTTCTTGAAGCTTGTCCTTGCCTTTGTTCTTGTGGTCTTGTGGTGGAAGATCATCTTGTGCTTGTGTTCCCTTGAAGGAAGTAGGATCATACTTCTCTTGTTGAGGAACAAACTTCGTCTTGGGGTATTGATCTTCTTCCCTCAACTCCATTGGCATCGAACTTTTGTTCAAAACCAACACCTTGATTCTTAGGTGCCTTCCTTGCTTGCGTACAATTTCCTCAAATTGCTTACTCCGGCAAGGCTCTTGTATACGCCTTTCTCTATAATTCCCTTCAATAAGCTGTTTTCTTGCTCAAGTGTAACTTGGCTAAGAGAATCATTAGTGGAATCAAGAGAACTACTAGAAGCAACAATATTGGATTTAGCATTGTAATTTTTACTACTATAAGAAGAATCTTTCTTGTTCTTGTTGCTAGACTTGACTTGAGGCATGTAAGTAGATAAGAGTAAACGCTTGGCAATATAAGAAGAACTTTTCTTACGGAGATCATCATTGATCGCTTTTAGGAACTCATGCTCTTGCTCAAGATTGAGCTTTTCAAAGCGTAACTTCTCATGAGCCCTTAAAAGTTCTCGATGATCTTCGAGGATAGTTTCATGAGCTAACTTAAGAGTGTTTAGTTCTTTAGTTAGACGCTCAATTTTCTCCTTATTATTGTCATTCGTTTCATCTTGATTAGCATGATTAATTGACTTTCATCATAGTATTCATCACTAGAGTTGTCAATAAGTAAATCATCATCACCTAGCAAGTCATCTTCATCACTATTAAAATCAACATACTAAAGGTGTGTTACCTTAGGACCTTTGGCCATGAAGCATCTTCCAATTCCTTCATTTGGTGAATCAAATATGCCGTAGGAGTTGGTTGACACAAGTGCTAAACCGGCAACACCTTCATCTTGAGTGTATTCGGAGTCAGCGTGATAGCTTCTCTCGGAGTGATTGTCAGAGTCGAAGCCGGATACCCATTCACCAACATGAGCTTGATGTCTTACGTTTTGTGTAGCTCTTTGATGACTTGTCCTTCCTTTCGAATCCTTGCTTCTCCGTGAGGGTCTTCGTTCATAACGATCATCTCTACTCCTTCTCTCTCTTGGTGGTGATTCTTCTCTTCTACTTCTTCTCTGGGGAGAATCTTCTCTTCGTGTGTAGGGTGTCGTACACTCCTTGGAGTAGTGTCGGGTCTCCCACAATTGTAGCAATTTAAACTCTCGACTAGAAGATCTTTTGTCATTGTAGGACCTTGACTTGGAGCTTCTTTCTTTGCTTCTACTCTTGTAGAATTTGTTGAAGTTCTTCACCATTAAGCTCAATTCTTCATTGAAGGTTTGTTTCTCACTTGATGATATGGGGGCTTCACATGAGGCTTTGTAAGCACCACTTGACTTGTTGTGAAGTTCCTCCTTATCCTTGAGTGACATCTCATGAGCAACAATTCTTCCAATGACTTCCATTGGCTTGAGATCTTTGTAATTTGGTATCATTTGGATCAATGTGCACATGGTATCATATTTTCCATCCAGTGCTCTTAGGATCTTGTCGATGATGAATCTGTCGGTCATTTCTTCACTTCCTAAGCCGGCAATCTCATTTGTGATAAGAGCAAGCCTAGAGTACATTTCAGCGACACCTTCACCATCCTTCATTTTGAACTTGTCAAGCTGACTTTGGAGCACATCCAACTTGGATTCCTTGATGGAGTCGGTACCTTCATGCATATCAATCAAAGTATCCCAAATTTCCTTTGCATTCTCAAGGCGGCTGATTTTGTTGAATTCTTGAGGCACAAGCCATTGAAGAGGATATCACAAGCTTGGCGTTGTATTGCAACATCTTCAACTCTTCCGCACTAGCTTCACGGTTCGGTTCTCTCCCATCAAAGAATTCACCTTGCAAACCAATACACACAATTGCCCAAGCAGGCGGGGTTATGTCAGAGAATATGCATTTTCATCTTATGCTTCCAACTAGCAAAATTAGTGCCATCAAAGTAAGGACCTCTCGGTGATAATTTCCCTAAGCTAGGCGCCATACTCTCCTAGGTTGTGAAACCAAGGCTATGACCACCAAAAGCTATGGAAATCAAAGCAAATGGAGACCAAAGCTACGATACCACTTGTAGGACCTTGAAGTATGTCTAGAGGGGGTGATTAGACTACTTGACCAATTAAAAACTTAACCTTTTCCCAATTTTAGGTGGCAGATTTTAGCTATCTTTAAGCAAGTCAAGCAATCTTGAGCAATTCAAGCAAGCATGCAAAGAGTATATAGGCAGCGGAAAATAAAGCATGCAACTTGCAAGAATGTAAAGGGAAGGGTTTGGAGAATTCAAAGCATAATTGGAACCACGGATGTTTTTGTCGTGGTTCCGATGGGTGGCGCTATCGTACATCCACGTTGATGGAGACTTCAACCCACGAAGGAGTAGCAGTTCTTGTGAGTCCACGAAGGGCTCCACCCACGAAGGGTCCACGAATAAGCAACCTTGTCTATCCCACCATGGTAAATGCCCACGAAGGACTTGCCTCACTAGCGGTAGATCTTCACAGTAAGCGATCTCCTTGCCCTTACAAACTCCTTGGTTCAACTCCACAATCTTGTCGGAGGCTCCCAAGTGACACCTAGCCAATCTAGGAGACACCACTCTCCAAGAAGTAACAAATGGTGTGTTGATGATGAACTCCTTGCTCTTGTGCTTCAAATGATAGTCTCCCCAACACTCAACTCTCTCTCACAGAATTTGGATTTGGTGGAAAGAAGATTTGAGTGGAAAGCAACTTGGGGAAGGCTAGAGATCAAGATTCATATGGTTGGAATGGAACATCTTGGCCTCAACACATGAGTAGGTGGTTCTCTCTCAGAACTGGTAAGTTGGAAGTGTAGGTTTGTTCTGATGGCTCTCTCCACGAATGAAGAGGAGGTGGAGGTGTATATATAGCCTCCACACAAAATCTAACCGTTACACACAATTTACCAAACTCGGTGGGACGAATCATCAAACTTCGGTCGAACCGATTTAGTAAACCTAGTGACCGTTAGGGTTTTGATTGGGGCCGACATGCAACTCGGTAGGACCGATATGGTTAGGGTTAGGGCATAACGTAATCTTGGTGAGACCGATTACACAAACTCGGTGAGACCAAATTTGGTAATTAGGTAACGAGAGAGTTGGTCGGAGTAAACTTCGGTGGGACCGATTAAGCTCTTTCGGTGAGACCGAAAAGTTCTGAAAGGAAGCAGAGAGTTTACATTGCAATCTCGATGGGACCGATCGCTCACTTCGGTTAGATCGAAGCGTTCTGAAAGAAGCAGAGATATTACAATCCCATCTCGGTGAGACCGAGATCCCTATCAGTGAGACCGATTTGCCTAGGATTTGTGGCGATGGCTATGACATCTCGAACTTCGGTGGTATTTGGAAAGAAAGAATCGGTAGGGCCAAGTTTGACTTTAGGTTTAGGCCATACGTGGATGTGAGAAAGTAGTGGAGGGTTTTGGAGCATATCACTAAGCACATGAAGCAAAAGGCTTATTAAGCAACACCTCATCCCTCCTTGATAGTATTGAATTTTCCTATAGACTCAATGTGATCTTGGATCACTAAAATGTAAAATGTAGAGTCTTGAGCTTTTGAGCTTGAACCAATCCGTTGTCCTTGATATTTTGAGGGATCCACTTTCATCATCCATGCCATGCCATTTATTGAGCTTTCCTCAAATATTTGTCTTGGAATAGCATTAGCTCAATGAGCTATATGTTGTTATGAATTACCAAAACCACCTAGGGATAGTTGCACTTTCACTAGCCCTGGGCCAGACGCCGAGGCCCATGGCGTCTGGGCCAGACGCCAAGGAATGTGGCGTCTGGTCCTGGAAGTTCGAGAAGGACTCTTCTTTGCGGGCAAAACCGACTTTGAGTAGGCTATTTCTCCAAATTTCGACCCCAGGACTCAACGTATAAATAGAGGGGCAGGGCTAGCACCTGGAACACTTCAAGATACACCAAACCGTGTGCCGGCAACCTCGTCCCTCTAGTTTATCCTCCTCATAGTTTCCGTTGTGCTTAGCGAAGCCCTGCGGAGATTGTTACTCACCAACACCGTCACCACGCCGTCGTGCTACCGGTACTCATCTACTACTTCGCCCCTCTTGCTGGATCAAGAAGGCGAGGACGTCATCCAGCTGAACGTGTGCTGAACACGGAGGTGCCGTACGTTCGGTACTTGATCGGGACAGATCGTGAAGGTGTACGACTACATGAACCACGTTGATAAACGCTTCCGCTTAGCGATCTTAAAGGGTATGAAGATGCTCTCTCCCCTCTCGTTGCTATGCATCTCCATGGATAGATCATTGCATGTGCATAGATTTTTTTTCCATGCAATGATTCCCCACAAACCATCCCTCAACGTGCGATGAAGAATCACTCCAAAGTTCCTATCTAGAGGAGAATAGAAGAAGAAATTGTTTGTAGGGTACGAAACCACCTCAAAGCTATTCTTTCTGATCAATCTATCCTAGAGTTCGTACTAGAATAACACCAAGATGTTCTTTCCGATCGATCTAACCAATAGTTCATACTAAAATAACACCATATGATACACATCAACCAACTCTAATGTCACCTAGATACTCCAAATGTCACCGCGAGTATCCATGATTTGATTATACGATATTCATCAAACAATTTCAGATTGATAATACTCAATCAAACACAAAGAACCTCAACGAGTGCCCCGAGATTTATACCTGAGAAACACAGACGAGAACGTTCATCAACCTCTATGCATAGATTACCCCAATGTCACCTCAGGAATCCGCTAGTTGAGTGCCAAAACACATATCAAGTGAATCTATATGATACCCCATTGTCACCACGGGTATTCATAGCAAGACATACAAGTGTTCTCAAATCCATAAAAGTATTCAATCCGATAAGAACAAAATCTGAAAGGGAAAACTCAATTCATCACAACAAGATAGAGAGGAGAAACACCATATGATCCAGCTATATTAACAAAGCCCGAGATACATCAAGATCGTGCCAACTCAAGAACACGAGAGATAGAGAGAGAGAGAGAGAGAGAGAGAGAGAGAGATTAAACACATAGCTATTGGTACAAACCCTCAACCCTGAGGGTGGACTACTCCCTCTTCATCATGGTGGCTATAGGGATGATGAAGATGGCCACCGGTGATGATTTCCCCCTCACGGTGAGTCTTGGGAGCAGAGTCTAGATTGGTTTTCGTGGCTCTGAGAGGCTTGCGGCGTGAGAACTTCTGATCTAGGGTTACCCCGAGGATTTTTTGGAATATTTGTCAATTTATCGGGCGGAGAGGCGGTGTGGAAGGTCACTGAGGGGGGCACAACCCCCCTGGGCGCGCCCAGGTGGGTTGTGCCCACCTCGGGCCTCCCCTCTGGTACTTTTTTTAGCCCATCCTTGGTCTTATGGTCCAAAAAAATTCACCAAAATTTTTCGTTGTGTTTGGACTCCGTTTGATATTGATTTCCTGCAAAGTAAAAACAAGCAAAAAACTTCAACTTGCACTAGGCACTATGTCAATAAGTTAGTCCTAAAAAATGATATAAAGTTGCTATAAAATGATTGTAAAACATCCAAGAATGATAATATAACAACATGAATACTTCATAAATAATAGATACGTTGGAGACGTATCACTCGTCCTCTGCCCCCTTCTTTTACTATCACAACCATGTGTTCATGCTGATTGACGTAGATTGTCCTTTGTTGGTCCATTTTTATGTGCACAGTTTGCTGACCTAAACTTGTATGTTTGTGCAGATTGATTTCATCACCATGGGGCATGTTTGAGGTAAAAAAAATCATGCTTTTCTCTGTCAATTGAGATGTTGAATATGTGATGTTCTGTCCAGCTCATGTGACGATTGAATAATTCATGTTTTTCTCTGTCAATTGATATGTTGTGTGATAACCCACAACTATAGGGGATCAATTGTAGCCTCTTTCAATAAGTAAGAGTGTCGAACCCAACGAGGAGCTAAAGGTAGAACAAATATTCCCTCAAGTTCTATCGACCACCGATACAACTCTACGCACGCTCAACGTTGGCTTTACCTAGAACAAGTATGAAACTAGAAGTACTTTGTAGGTCTTTTTGGATAGGTTTGTAAGATAATAAAGAGTGTGTAAATAAAACGTAGGGGCTGTTTAGATGAAGACACAACTAAGTTAGTTTTAGTAGGGAGCTTATTGTCACACAAGAAAGTTATTTGTCCCTAGGCAATCGATAACTAGACCGGTAATCACTATTGCAATTTTATTTGAGGGAGAGGCATAAGCTAACATACTTTCTCTCCTTGGACCATATGCACTTATGACTGGAACTCTAGCAAGCATCCGCAACTACTAAATATCATTAAGGTAAAACCCAACCATAGCATTAAAGTATCAAGTCATCTTTATTCCCATATGCAAACAACCTACTTACTAGTGCATTAGCCTTACATCACTCCGCCACCCACCATAAGCAAATCATGAACATATCATAAACCCTACAGCAGGATCCCTCACGCTTACTTGCGACACGGAGAGCACCATAGGACAGCACCAATAATAAAACATGCAACTCAACCAATCACGATCATCAATGAACCCATAGGACAAAACGGATCTACTCAAACATCATAGGATAGCCATACATCATTGGGAAATAATATATAGCGTTGAGCACCATGTTTAAGTAGAGATTACAGCGGGTAAAAGAGGGGTTACACCGCTACATAGAGGGGGGAAGAGTTGGTGATGATGGTGGTGAAGTTTTTGGTGTAGATCGTTGTCGCGATGATGGCCCCGGCGGCGTTCTGGCGCCACCGGGGGAGAGGGGGGAGAGACCCCCTTCTTATTCTTCTTCCTTGACCTTCCCCCTAGATGGGAGAAGGGTTTCCCCTTTGGTCCTTAGCTTCCATGGCGGCGGAGGGGCGGGAGCCCCTCCGAGATTGGATCTCTCTCTTTGTTTCCTTCTGTTTCTGCGCTCTCTGATTCTGCCCTTTCACCGTTTCTTAAATTCCCGGAGATCCGTAACTCCGATTGGGATGAAATTTGGACACGATTTTTATCCAGATATTGGCTTTCTTGCGGAGAAAGAAGGGCACCAACCGCCTTACAGAGTGGCCACGAGGGCCCAGGGTATGCCCCTCACCCTCGTGGGCCCCTCGGGCATCGTCTCGCATTGCTTCCACTTTCCAAAATTCACATATATTCCAGAAAAAATCTCCGTAAGTTTTTATCCCGTTTGGACTCCGTTTGATATGGATTTTCTGCGAAACAAAAGACATGCAACAAGCGAGGAACTAACCTTTGAGCCTTTGGATCAATATGTTAGTCCCAAAAATAGTATAAAAAGTTGCCAAAAGTATGTAAGAGTTGTAGAATATTGGCATGGAACAATAAAAAATTACAGATATGATGGAGACGTATCAGCATCCCCAAGCTTAATTCCTGCTCGTCCTCGAGTAGGTAAATGATAAAAAAGATAATTTTTAATGTGGAATGCTACCTAGCATAATCTTGATCATGTAATCTAATCATGGCATGAATATTAAGACACGAGTGATTCAAAGCAATAGTCTATCATTTGACATTAAGACAATAATACTTCAAGCATACTAATAAAGCAATCATGTCTTCTCAAAATAACATGGCCAAAGAAAGCTATCCCTACAAAATCATATAGTCTGGCTATGCTCCATCTTCACCACATAAAATATTCAAATCATGCACAACCCCGATGACAAGCCAAGCAATTGTTTCATACTTTTGATGTTCTCAAACCTTTTCAACTTTCACGCAATACATGAGCATGAACCATGGATAGCACTATAGGTGGAATAGAATATGATGGTGGAGGTTGTGTGGAGAAGACAAAAAGGGAGAAAGTCTCACATCAATTAGGCAAATTAATGGGCTATGGAGATGCCCATCGATCGATATCAATGCATGTGAGTAGGGATTGCCATGCAACGGATGCACTAGAGCTATAAGTATATGAAATCTCAAACTGAAAACTAGGTGGGTGTGCATCCAACTTGCTTGCTCATGAAGACATCGGGATTTGAGGAAGCCCATCATCGGAATATACAAGCCAAGTTCTATAATGAAAATTCCCACTAGTATATCAAAGTGATAACTCAAGAGACTCTCTATATGAAGAACATGGTGCTACTCTGAAGCACAAGTGTGGTAAAAGGATAGTAACATTGTCCCTTCTCTCTTTTCTCTCATTTTTTATTTTTTCTTATTTTTTATTAATTTTTGTAGGCTTCTTTGGCCTCTCTCTCTTTTTTGGGGGGGCTTCTTTGGCCACTTTTATTTTGATAACCTCACATGGGACAATGTTCTAATAATGATGATCATCACACTTTTATCTACTAACAACTCAATATTACAACTTGATACTAGAATAAAGATATGACTCTATATGAACGCCTCCGGTGGTGTACCGGGATGTGCAATGATCTAGCGTAGCAATGAAATCAAAAAAGAACAAGCCATGAAAATATCATGCTAGCTATCTTACGATCATGCAAAGCAATATGACAATGAATGCTCAAGTCATGTATATGATGATGATGAAAGTCGCATGGCAATATATCTCGGAATGGCTATGGAAATGCCATGATAGGTAGGTATGGTGGCTATTTTGAGGAAGATATAAGGAGGCTTATGTGTGATAGAGCATATCATATCATGGGGTTTGGATGCACCGTGAAGTTTGCACCAACTCTCAAGGTGAGAAAGGGCAATGCTGCAGTGCAGAAGAGGCTAGCAATGATGGAAGGGTGAGAGTGTGTATAATCCATGGACTCAACATTAGTCATAAAGAACTCACATACTTATTGCAAAAGTCTATTAGCTATCGAAACAAAGTACTACGCGCATGATCCTAGGGGGATAGATTGGTAGGAAAATACCATCGCTCGTCCCTGACCGCCACTCATAAGGAAGACAATCAATAAATAAATCATGCTCTGACTTCGTTACATAACGGTTCACCAAACGTGCATGCTACGGGAATCAAAAACTTCAACACAAGTATTTCTACAATCCACAATTACCCACTAGCATGACTCTAATATCACCATCTTTATATACATAAAACTATTGCAAGGAATCAAACATATCATATTCGGTGATCTACAAGTTTTATGTAGGATTTTATGACTAACCATGTGAATGACCAATTCCTGTCAACTCTCTAAATAGATATAAGTGAAGCAAGAGAGTTTAATTCTTTCTACAAAAGATATGCACATGCTCTTACAAATATAAGTGAAGCAAAAGAGCATTCTACAAATGGCGGTTTTCTATGTGTAGGGAAACATGCAATCCAAACTTCAAATGATATATGTGATGCACATGAAGCATTCTATAAAGCCATACTCAAAAGATATAAGTGAATTGCAATGAGCATTCTATAAATAAACCATGGACTATCTCATACCAGCATGGTGTATCAAAGAAAAGTGAAAACTAAATGCAAAAGATGCTCCAAGATTTGCACATATCACATGAACGAAACAAAGACGAAAACATACCGATACTTGTTGAAGCAAGATGGGATGCCTTAAGAACATCCCCAAGCTTAGGCAACTTGAGTATCCTTGAATATTTACTTGGGGTGCCTTGGGCATCCTCAAGCTTGATCTCTTGCCTCTCCTCCTTCTCCTCATATAGAAACCTCCTCGATCTTTGATCACTTCATCCACACAAAACTCAACAGAAAGTTCGGCAAGATCTGTTAGTATAATAAAGCAAATCACTACTCTAAGTACTGTTGCAAACCAATTCATATTTTGTTTTTGCATTGTAGCTACTGTAATATAAATTTTTCATGGCTTAATCCACTAATAGAATCAATAGTTTCATCAAAACAAGCAAAACAGTGCATCAAAAACAGAATCTGCCTTAAACAGGACAGTCTGTAGTAATCCGAACATTCACCATACTTCTGGTACTCCAAAAATTCTGAAAAATTTAGGAAAAATAAAAAATTTGTATAGAAAGACAGTGCAAAAAGTTTCAGAATCGTTTGACGTTCCAGTAAAAAATGTAAAATCGCGCTTTTCTGACCAAAGTTTCTATTTTGCACCGCACAAACCAACAAGCAATGTAAACATCCTAAAGGCAAATCTTGGCACATTATTTTTATAATACAATGGAATTCTACAAGGGGATAATTATTTTTGTTCAATTTTTTTTGTAGTTAAGATTCACAAAGTTTCTGTGAGCATGAACAAAGTTCAAGGACGCCCCCCATTTTCACAATGCTTGTCTATCTCACTTTCACTTTTCTTACTGTGGAGTTTTAAGTTCCCCTCTATATTTTTTGTTTTTAAACTATATAAAAGCACTCAACAGAAATAAATGACTCTCTAAAACTTCTAGGTTGTCTCCCTGGCAGCGCTTTCTTTAAAGCCATTAAGCTAGACATAAAGTGGTCAAGTAATGGATCCACCCGGATCCCAAGGTATATCAAAGCCAATTTTAATTAACAATGATTTGGCATTTAGTAGTGAGCACAAAGCAACATATATCAAGCAATGACGAAGTCTAACTCTCTTCCTATGCATCGCATGTCATAGAAGAACAATTCATGCACATCAAGTAAAGGCCAATGCATAACATAAGAAGTTTCTTGCAATTTTATCGTCTTGGAAACATAGAGGCGGAGATGTAGTTCCTCTCGCATAATAATTGCAAGTAGGAGCAGCAAGCACATGCATATTATGTTCATCAAAATTATCATGTGCAGCGGTAAAAACCACCCATCAATATAATCCTTAATAAGTGCAAACTTCTTCGATATAGTGTAGTTTGGAGAATTCAAAAGGATAATAGGACTATCATGTGTGGGTGCAATAGCAACAATTTCATGTTTAACATAAGGAACAATAGCAAGTTCATCTCCATAAGCATAATTCATATTGGCATCTTGGCCACAAGAATAACAAGCATCAAGTTCATCAAAAAGGGATATTTCAAACGAATCAACAGGATCATAGCAATTATCATGGCATTCATCCTTGATGAAACGAAGGGACATTAAATAATGTATGAGTTGGAGAGTTACTCTCATTAGAAGGTGGGCACGGGTAGCTAATCCGATCTTCCTCTTTTGTTCTTCGCTCTCTTCATCATCTTTTTCATCCAATGAGCTCACAGTTTCATCAATTTCTTCTTCCATAGACTCCTGCAAAATATTAGTCTCTTCTCGGACAGCGGAAACTTTCTCAATAAATTCATCAATATCATAATTGTATTTATAATTCTCATAGCAATGTTTAAGGATAGCTAAATTTTTCAGGTCTATAAACTGAATCATCAAAATCTTCAAACTCTTTAAACAAAGATTCAATTTGACATGCACCCTTAAAAGCAACAAATTCTTATATTCGTTCCACATCATAGTAATCATATATACCATTAGCATAAGAAGCTAAGGTTTCATTATCATTAAATTTGCATGAAAAGGGAAGGTGTGGAGCCTTCATCCTAGAGCAACAAGTATAATCATATCTCAAGCATAGTTGTCGATCATACCAATGCAACATATAAATTTGATCCCATAATAGTTTCCCTTTTTGAGTCAAGCGATAATCCCTAAAGTATTCACGTTGATCCAACGTGTCTCCCATTATATAATTGAATGGGGTTTTCTCAGGATTATTAAAGTAGTGCATAATATCTTTCACATAATGAGCATAGAGGGTTCTAGGAGGTTCCCCATCTCCATGAGTAGCAAGTAAACCTAATTTTTTTGGTATTTCGTGTTCCATATCCATAACTAAAGATAGAGAACAACTTAGAACAGCAAATAAAATCCACTTAGTGATAAAGCAAACAAGCACACACGAGAATGTTCACCCCACGCTATTGCTCCCCGGCAACGGCGCTAGAAAAAGGTCTTGATAACCCACAAGTATAGGGGATCAACTATAGCCTCTTTCGATAAGTAAGAGTGTCGAACCCAACGAGGAGCTAAAGGTAGAACAAATATTCCCTCAAGTTCTATCGACCACCGATACAACTCTAGCACGCTTAACGGACAAGTATGAAACTAGAAGTACTTTGTAGGTGTTGTTGGATAGGTTTGTAAGATAATAAAGAGCGCGTAAATAAAAAGTAGGGGATGTTTAGATGAAGACACAACTAAGTTAGTTTTAGTAGAGAGTTATTTGTCACACAAGAAAGTTATTTGTCCCTAGGCAATTGATACCTAGACCGGTAATCACTATTGCAATTTTATTTGAGGGAGAGGCATAAGCTAACATACTTTCTCTCCTTGGATCATATGCACTAATGATTGGAACTCTAGAAAACATCCGCAACTACTAAAGATCATTAAGGTAAAACCCAACCATAGCATTAAAGTATCAAGTCCTCTTTATTCCCATACACAAACAACCTACTTACTTACTTGGAGTGCATGTACATCACTCCGCCACCCACCATAAGCAAATCATGAACATATTGCAAATCCTACAGTGGGTATCACTCACGCTTGCTCGACACGGAGAGAGCGATAGGACAACACCAATAATAAAACATGCAACTCAAACCAATCACGATCATCAATGAACCATAGGACAAAACGGATCTACTCAAACATCATAGGATAGCCATACATCATTGGAAAATAATATATAGCGTTGAGCACCATGTTCAAGTAGAGATTATAGCGGGTAAAAGAGGGGTTACACCGTTGCATAGAGGGGTGAAGAGTTGGTGATGATGGTGGTGAAGTTGTTGGTGTAGATCGTTGTCGCGATGATGGCCCCGGCGGCGTTCCGGTGCCACCGGGAGAGAGGGGAGAGAGCCCCCCTTCTTCTTCTTCTTCTTCTTCTTCTTCTTCTTCTTCTTCTTCTTCTTCTTCTTCTTCTTCTTCTTCTTCTTCTTCTTCTTCTTCTTCTTCTTCTTCTTCTTGTTCTTCTTCTTCTTCTTCTTCTTCTTCTTCTTCTTCTTCTTCTTCTTCTTCTTCTTCTTCTTCTTCTTCTTCTTCTTCTTCTTCTTCTTCTTCTTCTTCTTCTTCTTCTTCTTCTTCTTCTTCTTCTTCTTCTTCTTCTTCTTCTTCTTCTTCTTCTTCTTCTTCTTCTTCTTCTTCTTCTTCTTCTTCTTCTTCTTCTTCTTCTTCTTCTTCTTCTTCTTCTTCTTCTTCTTCTTCTTCTTCTTCTTCTTCTTCTTCTTCTTCTTCTTCTTCTTCTTCTTCTTCTTCTTCTTCTTCTTCTTCTTCTTCTTCTTCTTCTTCTTCTTCTTCTTCTTCTTCTTCTTCTTCTTCTTCTTCTTCTTCTTCTTCTTCTTCTTCTTCTTCTTCTTCTTCTTCTTCTTCTTCTTCTTCTTCTTCTTCTTCTTCTTCTTCTTCTTCTTCTTCTTCTTCTTCTTCTTCTTCTTCTTCTTCTTCTTCTTCTTCTTCTCCTTCTTCTTCTTCTTCTTCTTCTTCTTCTTCTTCTTCTTCTTCTTCTTCTTCTTCTTCTTCTTCTTCTTCTTCTTCTTCTTCTTATTCTTCTTCTTCTTCTTCTTCTTCTTATTCTTCTTCTTCTTCTTCTTCTTCTTCTTCTTCTTCTTCTTCTTCTTCTTCTTCTTCTTCTTCTTCTTCTTCTTCTTCTTCTTCTTCTTCTTCTTCTTCTTCTTCTTCTTCTTCTTCTTCTTCTTCTTCTTCTTCTTCTTCTTCTTCTTCTTCTTCTTCTTCTTCTTCTTCTTCTTCTTCTTCTTCTTCTTCTTCTTCTTCTTCTTCTTCTTCTTCTTCTTCTTCTTCTTCTTCTTCTTCTTCTTCTTCTTCTTCTTCTTCTTCTTCTTCTTCTTCTTCTTCTTCTTCTTCTTCTTCTTCTTCTTCTTCTTCTTCTTCTTCTTCTTCTTCTTCTTCTTCTTCTTCTTCTTCTTCTTCTTCTTCTTCTTCTTCTTCTTCTTCTTCTTCTTCTTCTTCTTCTTCTTCTTCTTCTTCTTCTTCTTCTTCTTCTTCTTCTTCTTCTTCTTCTTCTTCTTCTTCTTCTTCTTCTTCTTCTTCTTCTTCTTCTTCTTCTTCTTCTTCTTCTTCTTCTTCTTCTTCTTCTTCTTCTTCTTCTTCTTCTTCTTCTTCTTCTTCTTCTTCTTCTTCTTCTTCTTCTTCTTCTTCTTCTTCTTCTTCTTCTTCTTCTTCTTCTTCTTCTTCTTCTTCTTCTTCTTCTTCTTCTTCTTCTTCTTCTTCTTCTTCTTCTTCTTCTTCTTCTTCTTCTTCTTCTTCTTCTTCTTCTTCTTCTTCTTCTTCTTCTTCTTCTTCTTCTTCTTCTTCTTCTTCTTCTTCTTCTTCTTCTTCTTCTTCTTCTTCTTCTTCTTCTTCTTCTTCTTCTTCTTCTTCTTCTTCTTCTTCTTCTTCTTCTTCTTCTTCTTCTTCTTCTTCTTCTTCTTCTTCTTCTTCTTCTTCTTCTTCTTCTTCTTCTTCTTCTTCTTCTTCTTCTTCTTCTTCCTTGACCTTCCCCCTAGATGGGAGAAGGGTTTCCCCTCTGGTCCTTGGCTTCCATGGCGGCGGAGGGGCAGGAGCCCCTCGGAGATTGGATCTCTCTCTCTGTTTCCTTCTGTTTCTGCGTTCTCTGATTCTGCCCTTTCATCGTTTCTTAAATTCCCGGAGATCCGTAACTCCGATTGGGTTGAAATTTGGACACGATTTTTATCCGGATATTGGCTTTCTTCTTGGCGAAAGAAGGGCACCAACCGCCTTCGGAGTGTCCACGAGGGCCCAGGCGCGCCCTCACCCTCGTGGGCCCCTCGAACATCGTCTCGCGTTGATTCCACTTCCCAAAATTCACATATATTCCAAAAAATCTCCGTAAGTTTTTATCCCGTTTGGACTCCGTTTGATATGGATTTTTGCGAAACAAAAACATACAACAAAGCGAGGCATCCTTTGAGCCTTTGGATCAATATGTTACTCCCAAAAATAGTATAAAAAGTTGCCAAAAGTATGTAAAAGTTGTAGAATATTGGCATGGAACAATCAAAAATTATAGATACGACATAGACATATCATTGTGTTCTGGTCATGTGTAGATTTAATAGTGAAATAATGATTTCGTGTGCTGCTAAGGCCAAGTTCATAATTAGTGTTTGTATATGTGTGCATTGTAGTTCCATAATGTCTCAACTGGACTTAATTGCTTCCATTACCGAAGAAAACAAAAGAAGAAAAAGGATTGTATTGACAACAATGTATGTTGAGTCAGTTTGTCTTGCACTAGCTTATCTTAGTACGCAAAGGGCACCAAAGAGTTTAGGATGCTTCAGTGATGAGGAGCATCGGTATGGTCTTAGGAAGTATTTGCTCAAAGAAATGTACAATGGTTCAAAAGTAACTTGCTATGATGAGTTGCGATTAACTAAAAGAAACTTCCATGATTTATGTGCTATGTTGCCTGAGAAGTGTGGCTTGGTTGACAGCATATATGTGACTGTAGAAGAAAAGGTTGTAATGTTTTTATTGGTGGTTGGACATTGTCTTAAGATGAGGTTGCTCCGCGGCACTTACAAGCGTTCCTTAGAGACTATTAGTAGGCACTTCTCGAGTGTGTTAACCGCCATTCTTTCCCTAAGTGGGGAGTTTATAAAGCCTCTAGATCCTTCCATTGAACCTCCAGATGATTACAAATGGAAAGTGGTGGCAATGTATTGGGAGCACTAGACGGGTGTCATGTTGACGTCTCTGTTGTTCTGGCTGACCAAGGAAGCTATAGGAACAGAAAACAAGATATCACCACAAACATGCTAGGTGTTGTTGACTGGAGCATGAAATTTCTTTATGTTCTACCTGGCTAGGAGGGATCTGCTTCTTACTCCAGAGTATTGTGTGATGCAATGAGAAACGATCGTCAAGATGCATTTGTTATACCCCAGGGTATGACTAGTTTTTCTTGGCATTTCGTTTATTTTTTTCTCTATGTTATTGATAACTAACTTTAATTGGTCAACCATAGGAAAATATTACCAAGTGGATGCTGGCTACACCGATGGACTTGGCTTTTTGGCTCCATTTAGATCGACTAGGTACCACTTGAAAGAGTGGGTTTCAAGTCAACAACAGCCCCAAACTTCTAAAGAATTGTACAACTTGCGTCATTCTCGTGCTAGAAATGTAGTGGAGAGAACTTTCGGATTGTGGAAGAAAAAATGGGCCATCCTAAGAATTCAATCTTTCTTTGACATAAAGGACCAGGTAACAAATGTCCATATGACGTTAAATAACATATGGCTAGCCTGGTGTGCTAACTATGAATAAAATTCATACTTGATTCAAATTATTAATGCTTATTGTGTGTTACACAACTTTGCAATAGATAGGCAGCATATGATGGATGATTAATTGCTGCAAGAAGTTGACAATGATCTAGCAGATTTGGAACATGAGCTTATGGATGAAGCTAACTTAATTATGTGTGTTGAAGTCACTAATGAATGGACCAACTTTAGGCAACAATTATCGGAAGACATGTATGTTGAATACCTTCTTAGGCATGCTGAACTAGAGATGGAGTAACTAGGTGGTGGTGGTCTCATTTTGTGCAGTACCTAGGTGATAGTGGTCTCATTTGTGCATTACCTAGGTGATGGTGGTCTCATTTTGTATAGTACCTATATGATGTTGGTCACTTGATGATTGTCTTTTGTGAGATAGCATAGCTGACCATGATGGTGTGTTGTGTGTTCCTTTGTACATGCATCATCTTGATATTAATATATATGATAGGTTTGCTTGAAATTTACTATATGATGGAACCATTTATTGATCAAACATACTATTCTTCTGTGTGCATTTTTCTTTCTTTTGTAGTACCATGGCTGAAGGTACTGCACCACCTCCAAAGAGGAATTACGTCACTTAGGATGATGACATGGACACTGCTATGCTTGAGGTGCTTGTTCATCATCACAACATGGGTGACCATTCACAAAATGGATGGAAAGCACATGCGTACACTGCAGCTATAAAGAGATGTGAAGGAGAAGTGTAATAAGGATATCAGAAAGGAAAACATCTTGGGAAGGCTTAGGACTTTCGACAAGAAATTTGAAGTCATAAGCAATATACTTTCTCAAAGTGGTTTTGGGTGGGATTGGGTCAACCATAAGCTATCCATTGATAGTGACGATGTGTGGACTAAATATGTGGAGGTAACTTCTATATATTTGCATTGTTTTATTTGATTTTTCCTTATATAAGAATATGGGGCGACAACTATTCTCTTCTTATGTGTGTTCATGGTGCATGCAAATAAAGCAAAAGAGAAGGGGATAGGTTCTTATAAGACCAAAGTAGTGAAGCATTGGGATTCCATATATGCCATATATTTGAAAGATTGTGCCAATGGGGAAGGTGCCATGACGGGTGCTGAGAATGCTGCAGAGCCAGAAGAACCAATTGAAATCTCTCCAGAAATGGCACCAAGAGAGCACTAACAGGTGAGGCCATTATGTGCATGATTGGAGAAATGAGGACTACTTTTAAAGATGCTTTGAAGACAACCGATCCACTTCCATTGCGAAGGCTACTACTCATACGAAATACTTGTTGCACTTGGTTGATACCAGATTTGGCGAAGCGGATATGTTGCGCTCTTATGGGAAGTTGATTCTTAATGAGCGTTTGTTTGAAGCTCTAATGGAGCTGCCAATGCACATGAGGAAGACTTGGCTGCTATTGTTGCCTTGAAGTTATGCAAATTATGCTTTCCTATTTGTCTTGTTGAACTTGAACCTATCTAGACTATTATTTCGCTACATTTGGGACCATGTCATGTTGAACTTCAACTTATCTGAACTATTGTGTTGTTTAATTTGGAACTATGTGTTCTTGTGAATTTGGAATATCTATTATGTTGTACTTTGTTGGTGCAAGAAATTTGTTGATGTTGTTGCATCAATATTATATGACATATATGTTGTCGTCAATTTCTAGAATATTTGATAGTATTTTTTGCTATATAGTCATCCAATTGTATTCACACATTGTACATTTTTTTATGTACATACTAATGTTGCTATGCAATTCCATAATTTGACATCCAAACAAGATTCTGTATTGAAATCTCAGTAAGATTCCATGAGCCAATTCAACAAACACCTAAACAACTGAATTCGTATTCATGTCCATTAGGTTTGCTGGCTGAATTGGAATTGAAACCAATTCAATACAGAGGTCTCCAATACGGACATCTAAACAGAGCATTAGGCATATATTTGGCAATGCGCGATGGTCTGAAATTTGCAAATTCTTTTGGGTTTTCTAGAGTGGAAGCATAATCAAATTCTCAGCTAGTGATCGATTACTGCATGGGACAAATGAGATGGTGGGACTCGATGGCTACATTTTTTGCGGAGAACGAGGATGTGGCTTCACTTATAGGGAAGGTTATTTCTAAACATTATGTTTGATCTTGTAATAAAGCCACGCATGTGCTAGCGAGTTATAGTTATTGTAATAAGGTGAAGTGATTTCGGAGGATGCCCTAAAGATGTATGTGGAGTTGTTCTCTCGGCCGCTTTCGGATGCCCACATTGCCGCAATCCTGGCGCTGTTTGGTTGGGAGTCGCCGGCGGTGCCCCTGGAGGAGGCAGCTGTGTGCTGAGGACCGCATGGGTGGTTTAATAGGCTTTTGTCATGAATACTCAACAGTTGAGAATATTAGTGTGGAACGTTCGCGGGCTGAACGCTTCTGCTCGGCGAAACACTGTCTTCCAAGTGGTCACGGCGGCCAGCCCGGCCATCTTGTGTCTTCAAGAGACAAAACTACATGACGTATCCGTGAATGTTGTAAGACAATGCCTCGGGGCTAAATTTGAAAACTTTTTCTACCTCCCTGTGTTAGGTACACGTGATGGGATCTTGGTGGCATGGGATGCCACTTCGGTTCAACTCTATAACCCGCACCATACCAACCATACCTTAACGGCTCTGGCTAAGTGTCCCGATGATGAGCAACCATGGTGGCTCACTTGTGCCTATGGCCCGCACGAGGAGTCCGACAAGGTGGAATTCCTCCAAGATTTGGTGGATATTAGAGACTTACACGCGGGGCCTTGGCTTGTGGCCGGGGACTTCAATCTCATCGCTAGCGAGGAGGACAAGAACAATGCCTTGATCAATCGCCGGATGTTGGGAAGGTTTTTCTCCAAGCTCAACTCCCTCGAGCTAAAGGAGATCTACTTGAATGGAAGAAGGTACACGTGGTCGAACGAAAGGAGAATTGCCACTTTGGAGAAAATCGACCACGTTTTCGTGTCGAATGAATGGGATCTAGTGTACCCAACCTGTTTTCTTTCAGCCCTGGGTACAGCTATTTCCGACCACTGCCCGTTGGTGCTGGACATGAATACTTGCATCAGTTTGAAAAGCCGGTTCAAATTTGAATCGTTCTGGACCAGAGCGGAAGGGTTCATGGATGTAGTTAAACTTGCCTGGACCTCAACTTCGGTGGCTTCTAACGACTATCTCACGCTTCAAAACAAGCTAAAAGCTACCGCGGTGAGCCTCCAAAGGTGGAGTGCTAGGTGGATTGGGAACGTGAAACTGCAAATCGCTATTGCTCTTGAGGTTATCAAGCGATTGGACACAGCTATGGAAATGAGAACCCTCTTTGACGCCGAGCGGGAACTAAGAATGTTCCTGAAGAAAAAGCTACTCGGTTTGAGCTCCTTGGAGAGGACTATTGCGAGGCAAAGGTCTCAGTTGCTTCAGCTGCGTGAGGGAGATGGCAACACTAGGCTCTTTCACCAACAGGCTAGCCACCGGCAGCGGAAGAACACCTCGCGTGTGGTGAAGCATAACGGCAACCTCTATTCCGGGCAGGAGGAAGTAGCGTCGGCAGTTGATGCATATTTTGGTGCAGCGTTTGGCACCTCGGAAGCTAGGAACTATACCATCAACCTAGGTATTCTTGAGCTCCCACGGTACGACCTATCGCATCTCTAACAGCCGTTTACCGCGGAGGAAGTGGAGAAGGTAATCAAGAGCATGCCACTGGACAAGGCCCCGGGGCCGGACGGGTTCTTGGCGGAGGTTCTCGCCGGGTGTTGGAACATTATAAAACACGATTTCATGAAAGCAATGGAGTGTTTCTACAAGGGCGACATGAGGGGTTTAGCTGCCATCAACAAAGCCCTTGTTTCCCTCTTGCCGAAGAAGGAAGGAGCACTGGATGTGCGAGATTTTCGGCCGATAAGCCTTGTGCACGGGGCTATCAAGATTTTTGAGAAAGTGCTCACCTGTCGTTTGGTGGAAGAGCTACCCAAGCTAGTTGGCAATCACCAAAGCGCGTTCGTGAAAGGAAGGTCGTTGCATGACAACTTCATTCTTGTGCAAAGCATGGCGCGGAGACTGCACGCTCTCAAGAGCTCTTCTATTCTGCTCAAGCTCGACATCTCAAAAGCGTTTGACTCGGTAGAGTGGCCCTTTCTTCTCGAGGTGTTGGAACAAATGGGATTTGGGCCGAGGTGGAGAGCATGGATTTGTGGGATCCTTGCAACTTGAACAACTAAGATCATGGTCAATGGCGACCCAGGCGACACGATCTACAACTGTAAAGGATTGCGGCAGGGTGACCCCATCTCACCGATGCTTTTCATCCTAATAATGGAGCCCCTGCAAAAGATGTTTGAGCTGGCTATGAGCCGAGGTGTCCTTACACCTCTTGCGCGAGTAGGGATGAGGAAGCGCCTATCCATCTTCGCGGATGATGTGGTTCTGTTCGTCAAACCCAATACACGGGATCTCCGTGTTTGCAAAAGTTTGTTCGAGCTGTTCGGCGAGGCAGCTGGGCTCAGGATTAACTTGCACAAGTCTGCGGCCCTACCTATCAGGTGCACTGACGAGGAGGTATCCATTGCATGCACCGAGCTTGACTTCCCGTTGGGAGTGTTCCCTATCAAATACCTAGGGCTGCCGCTTTCGCTAAGGAAGCTATCTGCAGCGCAGCTGCAATACTTGGTGGATCACATGGCAAACAGGCTGCCAAAATGGAAGGCATCTTTAATGCCAAAGAGTGGCCTGCTAACTTTGGTTCAGTCCGTGCTATGCGCCATGCCCATTCACGCTATGATGGCGCTAGACCTCCCGATGAAAACTATTGCTGCCATGAACAAAATCTGCAGAGGGTTCTTGTGGTGTAGGCGAGCGGAAGCTAATGGAGGCAACTGTGCCGTTGCTTGGGACATGGTTTGCTCACCCAAGTGGGCTGGTGGACTGGGACTGCCGAATCTACGGTGGATGAACATGGCCATGCAGGCTCGTTGGCCATGGCTACAGAGAACGGATGAGACGAGACCATGGAGCAAATTTCGAATACCGGTCGCAGAGGAGGCAAGGCTTCTATGCCAGGCAGCTATGAGGAGTACCATGCAGTCAGGCCGCACAACGCTCTTTTGGGAGGATCGGTGGTTGGATGGCAGGAGAGTGCAGGAGGTGGCATCGCGTGTGTACGACTTGGTCCCGCCGAGAATACGAAAGATGAGGTTGGTTTGCTCGGCCGTGGAGAGCGGATCCTGGGCGATGGATTTCACCCCAAACTTGGGCATGGATACTTTGCATGAATTCCTCACACTTTGGGAGATGGTTAGCACTTAGGAACCAGCTGAAGACGACGTGCCTAACGTGATTAAGTGGTCGTGGGAGGAAAACGGCCGGTTTTCGGTGAAATCAGCGTATGCGGCAGCATTCTGGGGAAGAGAGGTAATCCCAACGGGCGACTTGACATGGAAGTCGCGCGCTCCCTTGCAATGTAGGTTCTTTATTTGGTTGGCCATGAAAGACCGATGCTGGACCTCGGATCGTCTTGCATGACGAGGCCTGCCGCATCAAGCCACATGCCCTTTCTGCGATCAGGAGGACGAAACGATCAACCATCTCATGCTCACATGTGTGTTCACTAGAACAATCTGGGCGGCCATTTGTGCAGCGCTGGGCTCTCCGGCTTGGATCCCAACTGCACAGGATTCGCTGATACAAATGGGCCATTGACAAGTGTGGATCGGATGAGGTGAGTACAAAGGATCTACGAACCACTTTCGCCCTTGTGTGGTGGGAGTTGTGAAAGCATCGGAATGCAATAGTGCGATGGTGCGCGACCGTCGGTCTTCCAGTTGCTAAACAAGATTCATAGCGAGGGCTTAGTTTGGGTATCGGCTGGGCTACTAAAAGGGCATGTAACTCCCTTCTTCTGTAGGGTAGAGAGGTGGGTGAGTAGTGAAGACTAGTTTGTACCGGTAACAATGTAAACTTTGATGGAGGCACTCTTTGCATTATCTTCTTTAATATATGATATGCACGCTCGTGCATATTCGAGAGAGAAAAAAAATGTTCCATAACGTTTATCAACATCAGTGTAGTGTCAAAAAATGTGGGACGGAAGGAGTCATTCCTATTTAGTTTCAGTGAAACTAGTCATGATGCCTTTCCTCAAGGATTTATTTTTTACAAACCACCAAAAATTGTTAGGCATACATCTGGTACTTGTAGGGCCCACTTGGCACAGCAGCCTAAAAATCCCCAAATCCGTTCTCGCACCCGCAGGTCACATCCCGCGGCCGCGCGCGCACCTCGCCGCCGGGAGACACCCCGCCTCAGCTCCCCCACCCATCAATCGCCGGGCCGCGCAGTGAGCGTTCCATATCGTTTGGATTGCTGGGCGGCGACGGAGTCGATGTCCGGAGGCCAAGAAGGCGGCGAGGACTCAGGTGATTTGATTCTTTCTGATCTACGGAAAGGCATGAAGAGTCGCGATTCTTCTTAATTTTCAAAGGATCGACGAGAGCCTTGGTTGTATGGTTTGGTTTTGCTGGTCTACTTCCGTTTGTTCATGCAAATCTCTTAGCTGAGCTGTCGAAGTAGCCTTCACTTACGGATAACACAATACATTTGCATGTAATGTGTACTGCACAATTAAACATGCACCGAACACGTAGTAGTATTGTACTCTGATCAGTGTTAAATGCTGCCTAACATCTTGTTAAAAGTCCTTTTTTTAGCTGTTACAAGACCATTTGTTAAGACAACAATGTTTATTTGAATGCGTTTCCACAAATGATGAAATGAACACGTATGGGAAGTAGAGATGGTTACTCGTTGGTCATTACTGGTACTTTTCCAATTTTTGTTGTTATGGAGCAGTCCCAATTGTCTTGTACCCTACAGTGAAAAAAGTGCGCTTAAGCATGCCTAGTTGCTAGGCAACAACAGTAATCCTAGCGCTTAATCATGCTAGGCGTGTGCTTAGGCGAGATATGCGCTAGGCAGTGACAAAACACACAATTAACGCCTAGCGCTTAATAGTTGTAAGTTATGAAATGAAACCAGATGCGGTTTTGACAGAGTTTTGTTGTGAGTTGATTGAAAGCCCCTTTCGCTCCAGTTTCTCTCACAATTATTTTCAGAACACAAATAAGAAAATATGCTTAATAAGTGATATGACTAACCAGGATCATAGTCAAAATTTGGACTAGTCCTCCAAAGGGTCTGTTTTGGAACATAGGTAATTCATAGTTCGCAACTTTGTCTTGAGTGATTTCATTTCCAGTATAGAATGTCTCCACATTCCGCACAATCTATTTTTGTGGTATCAAATATGCTCTCATCTGCATAGCTGTAGTGTGGATTCAGCAAATATGCAGTCAAATGCAGTGGGGCATCAATCCTATCTTTCATACTCTTGTAAACAATGGCTAGCGCATCTTTGTAATGACGCTCGACATTGCCAAAAGCCTCTTTTGTCTCCTTCTTTGACTTCACAATCTCTCCATACACAAAGCCCATGGGCGGGCACACATCACCATCAACCAAGGGTAGCACCTTCACCAAGGGCTCGAACACCTTAATGCAAAGATTCACTCCCTTCCAAATGGCCTTGTTCAGAATGATTGCTGTTGCATTCTTGCCTTTCTTCGTGTCTTGTCCCACTTCGAGGATACCACCATCTTCCTTAGTGAATCAGCCTTATCTGCAAAGTGAGGAATCGGGAAGGAAATCTGGTCACTCCTGGCCTGATGATTTTTCTCTTCTTAGTGAAGGTCCTCATGCATTCCAAGGTGCAGTGGTACCCATACACAAATATTGGGAAAGCTTTGGCTTGGTCAAGTATCTTCTTGAACTTAGGCAAGGTGCCAATCCCTTGGAGCATCAGATTGACAGTGTGAGTCACACAGGCATTGTTCCAAATATCGGCCAGTTAATCGGCATGTCGATCAATTAATCGCTACTGGGTGGGTCACTGAATAGCTATTTAACTGATTTATCGGCCGATTAACTGGAAAATTCGCCTATTTATCCCTACTCGGCACCTGACTGATATGGTACCAGTTAGCGATATCTTGAACATTGTACACAGGAGCTCCAAAAGATGTTTGGCCTCTTCACTTTCAGGAGATCTTTAGCTCCCATGTTGTTCGAAGCATTGTCGGTCACAACCTGCACCACTTGTTCAGCACCTAATTCATCAATTGTTTTGTCAATCAGATATTCAGATTGAAGATCATCTCACTTGTATGTGGTGTGTCTGTTGTCTCCTTTGGCTTGATGAAGCTAACACTTTCCGAACATGTGTGAGCAGTTTCATAATGCTTCTCCTCTTCCCAAGCATCGGTCATGAGAGAGCAGCCATTCTCAATCTTCTCATCCCCTCTGTTCCTTGAGTTCACTCTTGGTTTTTGCATACTCAGCCTTCAGTAAAGGCTCACGGAGATCATATTGAGTAGGTGGATCAAGACCAGGGCCAAATTGACCAATGGCCTCAACCATCTGTCTGATCTTGTCATTGTCAGTTGCATTGGATGGTGTTGCTGCATATAAGAGAGACACAACATCTTGTGTAAGAGGGCAGCAAAAACTCCAATTGAAACAAATTCATCATTGTCATCGTTTTGTACTTATGCCTCATACACCCATCTTGCAATGTAGTGATGTGCTCGAAGTGCTCTCTCACTAAAAAGCACAAACACGTCTGAAACTGCCAAATCGGTGTCCTAGTATGGAAGGACACGGCGATATGGCCGGACACGCTGGGATACGCGTATCCCGCAGTATCCCCTCATTTTCGAATTAAAAAGAAAGAGAAATAAATAGGGATACGGCTGGGATACGTAAGGAACATGCTGGGGACTCGGGAGGCAGAGTAACGGGCTCGGCCTGATACGAACCCTAATTTTTCAGGCTGCTCGACCTCGAACCTGTCCAGGCTCCAGCTAGCAGCGCCGCCCGCTGCCGCCTGGTCGAGCCGTTTTCCAAGCCCGGCAAGGCGGCAACCTCTCCTCCCAAAGGCAACCACGCTGGAGCAGTTAACCTCGAGTCCTTGAGTCTCTTCATCTCTTTGCAGCCATGATGTTGCTGTTTGGGTTTTTGATTGCTGCATGATGTTTTTGATTAGCTGCTGCTTAGTGTTGATTGCTGCTTGCTGTTAGGGAGCATGGTATCTGGCTGCGCCACAGCCGGTAGCCAATTAAGTGATGTATTTTGCAAGTTGTAATAACATGGGTCTGGAGGCAGGTCTGATGATTGAGAACTTGAAAAGGCAGACAACAAATGGGGCAGTACTCTGATCTCATCTCAGTTTTTCTTTAATATTTTGTCTTTAACTCTGTATTACATGGCATGTTCTTAAAATTTTGTTCTATACTCGCCGTATCCCCGTATGGCTTTTTTTTGGAAAATGCCATATCCCGTGTCCCCGTATGTGTATTGCCGTGTCCGTGTCTCCGTATCCGTGCCTTTTAGCTCTCTCATCCCATGATGCCTTGTTAATCTTCACTTGCTTGAGCCTATATGGGTATTTAATACATTTGTATATACGCTTTACTTGTATTTGTACCAAGAGCCAAACTGAGCTTATTTTTACTGGCCATCTGTAGCATTCGTTGATGGATCTCAGATCACTTAAGTTACAACGTGATGACATCTTACTTGTGGTTAGGTGGTGGTACTACTTAGCAGATATAAGATATGCAGTTAAACTTAGTAATACTGCCGTCATATATAGGTTGTGAATATCATCATTTAATAACCCTACTGCACTACCAAGAATTGTCGAATCACCAATGATATTATCTTTGCATGAAGATGAAGTGGGTGTTTGAACTCTGAACGGGTGTTTTATATTTCTTGCTCACAGAACCTCTTTTCCATACAGGACTTAAGTGAAGTTTGTAATCCATGTTCTGTTGGGCACAGTAAGATAACTGTTAAGTATAGACATCATCCCCTATGATGACCAAAGATTCTAAATAGTGCCTAGATTGATTATATTAGTTATAGTCTTTTCGACCATGTGAGGCCATCGCTGAATGAGCTTGTAGACAGGATTAAAGACGAGACTCGATGTTGGGCAAAGGCCGGGGCTCAAGGGCTCAGGGTCGTTTTGCCATCATCCTGGGATGTCCACTGAGTCTATGTTGGCTGTGTAAAACTGCCTCCTAGGAGGATGTAAATTCCCTTTCTTTCCAATGCAATGAAACGCAAAAGCCATTTGCGTTTTCTCAAAAAAAATAGTTATAGTCTTATAGATCAGCCAGAAGTGAATTGCCAATAGGTAGTACATTGATTTGGAGAGACCGAAGTTAGTATAAGAACTTTGTGGATTGATTATAGTAACAGATCAAGTAGAGGTGAACTGCCACTGGTTAATGTGTATCTGCCTGATGGGTTTAGGGTGAACATTGATTTATTTTCATTGTGATGTATTATTTAGCAGTGCTGAATGCATTTATTTGATGACGTTTGCACCACTTGTTGCACTACGATTACTTGTATGGCTTCCACTATTTTTTACATGACCGTAAGTATGATTTACCTCTTATCATTGACCTCACATCAATAATGTGACGAAGTCATCTTAATTCTGTGGCTTTACATACTTCCTGCAGATCACATCATGGACCTAGGCGAAGATCAGAATTCCTTTAAAACCAAAAGATCAAGAGCTACAAATTGGCCCTCAGTAATGTCAAAGTTTCTACTTAATTGGTACCTTGAGAAAAAGAAGGCGATGCCACCTAAGACCAAATTCAAGAAGACACACCACCATTATTGCCAAGCTGCACTAAATGCTAGATTTGAGTCTGCTTACACTGTTGATCAGGTCCATCGCCATTTGAGGCGTTTCAAGGAGGTTTGGAATATTGTGGTAGCGTTATATGAGCGAGAACGGGAGCAGGTTTGACAAGAAAAACAAAATGTTAATACTACCTTCTGCAACCATGGCTGCTCTACCCGTAAGTATTGCATCACTAGAAAGTAAATTAATATTTTGTAGTTTTCCCAGTGCACTAATGGATAGTTTTCTTGTATAGTTAGCAGAACGTGCTATTCTCGTTAAACCCATTCCATTCTTCGACCATTTGCAAGCTCTCTTCAGCGATTGCCCAGTTGATGGTGCCTCTATGACAGACCTGCTTACAGATGCTGACTTAAATGATGATCAGATGGAAACCCAGGATCCGTTGAACATGATGGTTGTTCATGCAGACACAGGGGACCCACACGAGGCAGGCTTGGACAAAGTTGTTTTGGGGGGTGAAGATGAGTGTCATGAGGTTGCAGTTATTAGCGCCGTTGGTACAGTACCATGTGAAGTTATGTCAGGCACTAGTGCACCATCTGCTGAACCATCAGGATCGGCTGAGAGCACAATAGCTGCTCTCAAACCCAGCTTGAAGCAGTGCAAGATAGTCAGCAAAGCAAAAGCAAATCCAAAGCCACAGGCTGTTGCGCTACATGATAGCAGGAAACCAGACGCGTTCAACAGGAACTTAATGGGGATCCATGACAGACTCGCTAAACCAACACGGACAGCACCACCACTGTCAGACCCAAATGCTCCTCTGTGGAACATGCTAAAGGAAATTCCGTTGACACCTGCTGATAGGCTGTCAGTTGGGATTTATCTTTGTAAGCCAGAGTCTGAAGTGCATCGAAGTTTTTTCATGAGTATGGGTAAGGAGTACCTAGAGGCATGGGCCCACAAGTTCTTGAGTGGAGGGGAGCCTGGAGCCTTATAGTTTGATTGCTTAATCACGGCTCATTGCTTTAAATTCAGCCCACGCTCTCTGTGGATGAATTGTTCTTCAGACTTCAGAGGGCCTTGTTTGTGCTGCTACATATTGGTGCACCTCTTGTGCTATAAGCATTGGTAAATATAATTGGTTTTTTTGCGGGAAAACTATTAATTACTAGTTAGTTATCATGTAACTTGCCTTAACACCTTACCCGATAATCCAGTGTAGTTTGCGGACAATTTGTGAGCATCTTATGCTCATGGCTTATTCTATGTATGATCAGATGTCCCAAGATTACAAATGTCAACTGAAAATGATGGTATGTTATGTGTGGTCTGTTTTCTGAAGGTGTGAATTTTCTCAGCTCGAGGAGTGTCTTTCGCGTCACCAGCAGTTTATACAATGGGCACACTAAGGCCTAACTCCACCGCGCGCGACTCCAAACGGACGTCCGTTTTGCCTGGATTATGTCCCTTTGGCTAGGGCAATGAGGTCGTGTCCGGGCCGGTGGCCGTGCGCCCAATGCATGGACGCATCCTGTCCACGTACTTTTTTCTTTGCAAACTATTTTTCATCATTCATTTTTGATACACGGGAATACATCATCAAATTTTGACTAGAAAAGCAAGATCAAAGAAAACAAGAACCATAAGAATACATTTTAGAAGATGTCCAACTTCCATAATTGCTCCTGTAAGTTGTATTAGTGCCTTCTCGATGCATTCATTGTTTATCTGCGGAGGAGGCTCGATCTTGCGTGCTTCTTTCTTCTTCGAGTCTAAAGAAGTAGAGGTTGCTTCCTCGCATCTAGTCTCGTGTCTAGCCTCTAATCTAGCAACAAGTGCAATTGTCTCATTTACAGCCTCTATGCTAGCTAAAAGTGCACGAACATCTACTAAATTGCGCTCTATCAATATATCGATGTACTCTTTTTTCCAATACCAAAACTTGCATTCATTCTACATAACAAAATTTGAAGTTAGCACAACTAGTCAAATCTAGAGCACAAACCGAAACTAAAAAGAGCACATACCCCATTGTTTAATCACTTGATGAACACCCATCCGGAATGTTCCGGCATTGTAGACACACGGTGCACAACCTTCTTTGGGCAATGGTCGCACTTAATGAGTGGCAACGGTGCGCCGACGAGCTTTTGGGCTAGCACCGAGCCCGGCCGACCGTCATTCGTGTATCTGTCGGCGGACCACCGACGGTGTAGATCCGAGCGGCTAGAGGAAGAGCCGCTGCATGCATGTGGCCTTGCGGCCCTGCCAGGGCCTTCCAGCCCGGTGCCCGGCCAGTCTATGGCGCGACACAGCCTCCCACAATGAGCTCAAGACCGACCGGATCCGCCCAAATCCGGCCGGGTGCACAAATCAGTGGGCGTGGTTGGGTAGCTCGAAGCGCCGAGGGAAGGGCTGGACGAAGCCTTGTCTGCATACCGCGATTGCAATGGCAGCGGGGAAGAGTGGAGAAAGAGTGGAGAAGAGTGGAGGGTGTGCGGCCGGAGGGAGGGGCGGATAAAAAAAAGGCGCCCCTGTGCCATCGACGGGCGGGCCAGGGGAGGACACACGCAGACGGCCCGCGCGTCCGCGTGCTATCCATTTTACCCCAAAAGCGGCACAAATTTGGGCCGGGGATGAGTCGAAAGCGGACAGAAAACGGAAAAAGTCAGTTTGCGCCCGCACGCTGGGCCATCTGGTTTGTTTATTTTACTCCAAACGGACGCACACGGACAGAATGTGGTCGTGCGGTGAAGTTGGCCTAATGTCTAAATAAAGTATGCTCAGATATACGAGGGGCACATGTATCGCAGAGTTGTTTGTGTGCCGGGGTGTGTATGTTATGTATCGCAGAAAATTCATATTGCACATCAGCATAACCATCAGCAGCACAAAGCAATAGCACACGACAGGTGACCATGATGGCCACGTGCGCGCCCGACACAAACACAGGCACTAGCAGGGGGAGGCTGACGTGGAGACGGTGGGATACCTTGATGAGAGTATGGAGCTCGGGGCGGTGCAAAGGCAGCAGGCTCGGTCGCCAGTGCAGTACTACCTGGGTGTCACGAGGCGGTGCAAAGACACGAAGGGCAGGTGGCGGAGTGGAATATTCGTCGGAGGAGGATGAACAAGGGAGAGCAACAACTATTTATGATTTTCTTTGCGATAGGGTATAAACCTGTCCGCACTTAGAGCATGGTTGATAATACAAACAACTATGTTGTCATATCATATAGTATATCATAGTGGTTGGAGCGTCATCCGGTAGCATCGCTTGAGATAAAGATATGTGCGTATTTTCATTTAAAAAATACGTATAGTCTTCACCTTCATCTAGAAAAATATTTTAAAAAAATCCTCCCCTTCATCTAGAAAGGAGTAAAAAAGAAAAGAAAAAAATCACTAACGTATCCTACCAGCGAGCGTCACTTTACGTAGCACTCTATTTAAGAAAATATGTGCGGACATCATCTCCATCTAAAAAGGAAAAAACCATTTTAAAAAATTCCTCACCTTCATCTAAAAATGATATTCCTAAAGCTTTTTCACCACCACCAACCAGCTTGCGCCACGTGGCATAGCTGGTTGTCCGCCCTTCACGTGTAGCTTAATGTGTTTAATAATCATCATTTATAGTCATTCATACAACAAGATTAGCTACAAGAGTAGTATTTTTTCCACCTTCTCTCTATCTCTTTCTTGTATCTGCTTAGGAGCAGAGGCAAATAGTAGCTAGGCTCTTTTCTTTTGCGGGTTCAAAAACTTGTATTACTCAGATAGTATCAATACAATCCATCGCAACCAGTTCTAACACATCCAGCGGAGCCGACCCAATCCAGGTCATGGTTCTACCTTGAGCTCTATCAAAAGCAGCTAGACTATCGCTGGCCTTATTTTGCGACCGCGAGACATGAGTAATACAAGATTGACGAAGACTAAGAAGATATCTAATTTCCTTTACCAGAAAAGCATAAGCAGACCGATCACAACCATCACATGTGATCATAGATACCGTCACAAGAGAGTCCAACTCGACTGCAATAGGCAAATCTGACCGCTGCAAAGCATAGGAGATGCCCTCCATACATGCACACAGTTCAGCCTCCAAAGCATCTCGACAGGACTATAGAGCCCTACACGCCGAGAAAATGATCTTGCCATCCGAGTCTCTCAGTATCATTCCTGCTCCAGCTATTTCACTTGAGACAAAAGACCCATCTATATTAAGTTTTACCCATCCATTCACCGGCTTAGACCACGTCGGCAGAACATCCACCGCTGCACTTGTATGCTTGGTAGCACCGTCCAGAACGATTGCCATCTTCCCTTTAGCAGGATCACAACGTGAGTTGGACTTTACTGCCATCAAGGACTCCATATAGCTTTGCAAGAACCTAATGGATACGTCCATTGGCGGAGCATGCTTAGAGTGTACTAGCTCATTCCTTACGTACCAGCCTCTCCAGAAGATCATCAACAGCATGCATCGTTCCAAATCACTCAAATTAGCTAGGACATGCAGCAGCCATTCCTTGCCGATGGGGATGAAAGTTTCTATATTGGGCAGTCTCCAAATTTTTACCATTGACCTGTAAAGATCCCGACCATATTGACACTTCACAAAGGGGTGAAAATTGTCTTCTGCTGCAACTCCACAAACTGGGCATGTACTAGTAGTCTCAAGGCCGATCCTGCACTTATTTTTCCAGGTCGGTAGACTATCCGTTGCCACTCGCCATGCAAAATTTGCAATCGAAGGTGTAGCGCCGCAATTCCAAATGAACTTCCAGCATCCCTGGCTCCCGTCGGCGCTGAACTAGAGGAGGTCACAGACCCTTGGTGCAGTTCATCAAACGCCAGGCGATAGGCGCTCCTAACTGTGAAGACTCCATGCTTTTCAGGTGCCCATGCAAGGAGATCATCGTCTAGTCTCGGAGAAGCCCTGATCTTCATGATCTCTTCAACATCCGCAGCAACGAAATAGCGAGAGAGCAGCTCAACCTTCTAAGATCCATTATCATTTAACAAGTCAGAGACAAAACGCGTACGACACAAACCTTGCCGTGAGATGGGTCTGAATGAAAAGGGTCGGGGGATCCAGTTGTCCCGCCACACTCTTATGCTTCTGCCGTTCCCAACACGCCATATTAGCCCTTTCTTTAGTAAGTCGAGACCATGGCTGATTGCTTGCCATGAGGAGGAGCCGTTACCCGTGAAAACAGTATCCTCAAGTTTGCCGTGTGGGTAATATCATGCTTTGAGAACTTGTGCACATAGGCTTTCCGGTCTAGATATTAACCGCCATGCTTGGCGAGCCAATAGCGCTTGATTAAACAAACGGAAATCTCGAAAACCCATACCACCCCTATCCTTGGGTTGCAGCAAATGATCCCAACCCTTCCAATGAACTTTCCTTTTGCCTTTTTCCGATCCCCAATAGAAATTCCTTACCATCCTTGTGAGATCATCGCACACCGAGTATGGTAGCTTGAACACGCCCATAATGTACGTTGGTAACGCCTGGGCTACTGACTTTATCAAAACTTCTCTTCCTGGCTAGGCTAGGTGTCCATCACCCCACTAAACGAGTCGTTTAGTCAGACTAGTTTGAAGATTCTGAAACTTGCCCTTGGACATGCGGCCCTCAGGTGTGGGGAGGCCTTGGTATTTTTCCTCAAAGACCAAGCTGGTAACATTCAACACATCTCTGACTTCCTCTTGAACTACCGCTGGACAAGCCTCCCCAAAGAAAATTGAGCATTTGTTATAATTAAGGCTTTGGCATGTAGCTGAACCATACATATCTAGTGCCCCTTTTACACTCTCTGCTTGGGCTATAGAAGCCTCAAAAAACAGCATGGTGTCATCAGCAAATAACAAGTGGGATATACCTGGCGCCATTCTGCAAACACGAACTGGTGAGAGAGCTCCTTCTTGCACTTTATTTCTCAAAATTGCCGAGAGTCCATCAGCCACAAACAAAAATAGATATGGTGAAAGAGGGTCCCCTGCCGGAGCCCTTGAGCCGGTGCAAATGAATCCAAGATAGTTCCATTAAGTTTGACAGAATACCTCACCGATGTGACACACGTCATTATCCAAATAATCCATCATTTGAGAGAAACCCAACTTTTGCATCACCTGCTTCAGGTAAACCCTGTCCACCCTATCATAAGCTTTAGATAGATCGAGCTTGTAAGTGCAAAAAAAATTCGTAGGATCCTTCTCTTGCTTAATGTAGTGGAGGCACTCAAAGGCCACCAACGCGTTATCAGTTATCATCCTGCCTGGGTGAAAGTGCAACTATCCCTAGGTGGTTTTGGTAATTCATAACAACATATAGCTCATTGAGCTAATGCTATTCCAAGACAAATATTTCAGGAAAGCTCAATGAATGGCATGGCATGGATGATGAAAGTGGATCCCTCAAAATATCAAGGACAAAGGATTGGCTCAAGCTCAAAAGCTCAAGACTCTACATTTTACATTTTAGTGATCCAAGATCACATTGAGTCTATAGGAAAAGCCAATACTATCAAGGAGGGATGAGGTGTTGCTTAATGAGCCTCTTGCTTCATGTGCTTAGTGATATGCTCCAAAACCCTCCACTACTTTCTCACATCCACATATGACCTAAACCTAAAGTCAAACTCGGCCCTACCGATTCTTTCTATCCGGCGCCACCGAGTTCAAATGTCATAGTGTAGGACCTTGAAGTATGTCTAGAGGGGGGGGGGGTGATTAGACTACTTGACCAATAAAAACCTAATCTTTTCCCAATTTTAGACTTTGGCGGATTTTAGCTATCTTTCAACAAGTCAAGCAATCTTCACACAATTCAAGCAAGCATGCAAAGAGTATATTGGCAGCGGAAAATAAAGCATGCAACTTGCAAGAATGTAAAGGGAAGGGTTTGGAGGATTCAAACGCAGTTGGAGACACGGATGTTTTTGTCGTGGTTCCGATATGTGGTGCTATGGTACATCCACGGTGATGGAGACTTCAACACACGTAGGGTAGCAGTTGCTTGTGAGTCCACGGAGGGCTCCACCCACGAAGGGTCCACGAAGAAGCAACCTTGTCTATCCCACCATGGCCGTCGCCCACGAAGGACTTGCCTCGCTAGCGATAGATCTTCACGAAGTAGGCGATCTCCTTGCCCTTACAAACTCCTTGGTTCAACTCCACAATCTTTTCGGAGGCTCCCAAGTGACACCTAGCCAATCTAGGAGACACCACTCTCCAAGAAGTAACAAATGGTGTGTTGATGATGAACTCCTTGCTCTTGTGCTTCAAATGATAGTCTCCCCAACACTCAACTCTCTCTCATAGGATTATCTGGTGGAAAGAAGATTTGAGTGGAAAGCAACTTGGGGAAGGCTAGAGATCAAGATTCATGTGGTTGGAATGGAATATCTTGGCCTCAACACATGAGTAGGTAGTTCTCTCTCAGAACTGGTAAGTTGGAGGTGTAGGTTTGTTCTGATGGCTCTCTCCACGAATGAAGAGGAGATGGAGGGGTATATATAGCCTCCACACAAAATCTAACTGTTACACACAATTTACCAAACTCGATGGGACCGAATTATCAAACTCGGTCAGACCGATTTAGTAAACCTAGTGACCGTTAGGGTTTTCGGTGGGACTGACATGCATCTCGGTAGGACCGATTTGGTTAGGGTTAGGGCATACGTAATCTCGGTGAGACCGATTACACAAACTCGGTAAGACCGAATTTGGTAATTAGCTAACCAGAGAGTTGGTCAGGTAAACTCGGTGGGACCGATTTGCTCTTTCGGTAAGACTGAAAAGTTACAAAAGGGAAACAGAGAGTTTACATTGTAATCTCGGTGGGACCGATCGCTCACTTTGGTGAGACCGAAAAGTTACGAAGGGAAACAGAGAGATTACAATCCCATCTCGGTGAGACCGAGATCCCTATTGGTGAAACCGATATGCCTAGGGTTTGTGGCAGTGGCTATGACATCTGAACTCGGTGGCGCCGGATAGAAAGAATCGGTAGGGACAAGTTTGACTTTGGGTTTAGGTCATATGTGGATGTGAGAAAGTAGTGGAGGGTTTTGGAGCATATCACTAAGCACATGGAGCAAGATGCTCATTAAGCAACACCTCATCCCTTCTTGATAGTATTGGATTTTCCTATAGACTCAATGTGATCTTGGATCACTAAAGTGTAAAATGTAGAGTTTTGAGCTTTTGAGCTTGAGCCAATCCTTTGTCCTTAATATTTTGAGGGATCCACTTTCATCATCCATGCCATGCCATTCATTGAGCTTTCCTGAAATATTTATCTTGGAATAGTATTAGCTCAATGAAATTTGTATGTTGTTATGAATTACCAAAACCACCTAGGGATAGTTGCACTTTCAATCTCCCCTTTTGGTAATTGATGACAACATATAGATCAAAGCTTCAACAATTGATAATAAAATTGAAAAACATCGTCGCTTTGAGAAGTATGTGATAAGCAAGAGCTCCCCCTAAATTTGTGCATATCTTAAGATTTGCTTTGGACTGCAAATGCACAAGAAATTAGGCTCATGGGTTACTCTTCCATATCACATACATCTTGGTGGAGCGCTCAAAATAATAACGATTGAATACATGCACTCATCACCAAGCACAGTGAATGATCATATAAGGATAAGTAAGATAATATCATAACGAGCATAAGTGTAGCTTATGATCAAACACATGATCATCAATGTCTCACAGGTAATGCATAGTATCTCAAGCAATCAAACGCAAAAAAGGTTCAACCAAGAAGACAAGAGAGAACAAAAAGCAAATCTCTCTCTCTTGAAGCCTATGATCTATACATTTTTCTCCCCCTTTGGCAACAAGTTACCAAAAAGTTCCTAGAAAATGCATAGTACTATGTCGTCTCTCAGGCTTGGTCTTCTGGTGGTGGTGTAGACAGGACTCCAAGGATGAACGATCAAGAGACGTGGTAGGAGTTGAAGAAGTTGGAGCTGGAGCTGGTTGAGCTGGAGCTGTAGCTGGAGCTGAAGAAGTGGCTCTGGTGTCTAGAGTTGGCACTGCAGCTGACCTCTGAGCTCTAGGCACTCTGGCAAATGCATCGGTTGTCGTCTTGCCCTTCCTCTCCTGCATATCATCTTGTAATCGCTCCACGGTGGTGAATCTCAGTCACTTTCACATCAAGATCATAGAATTTTTGTTCCATGATTCTCTCTAGGCTCTCCTGGTTTTGAGTTAGGGTGGCCAACCCCTTCTCAATCCGTAGAGTTGATGCTATTAAGTAACCAAGCTGCTCCTGCTTGTTCTTCAGAAAGTAGTCAGATGCCTCTGCTTGAGTTGGCATCTTTGCAGCTTTCTCTTGCCTTGCCTTCTCCTTTCTCTCCTGAGCTTGCACTGATGTTGGTTCATTCTCAGTCATGACAACTCGATTGTCCTCAAATTCAGGATAGAGAACCATGTGTTCCTTATCCAATAGATACTTTCCTGTGCCCATCTTCGAGTTTATCAACTCCACGAATCATGGGGCATAACCACAGCTCCTCTTCTGATCTGCTGATGTCCTCTTAATTGTCTCAACTATGAGGCTCATGACCTTGAATTTCTGAGGCACATCAAAAACATGAAGCAAATTGATTGCATGCCCTCTAATCATGTTATGGTCACCGATTTGGGCAATAGAGTATGCCTTAAGATCCAGTTGATCGTAGGCAGCCCCGACAATGTAAAATGGACTGATCCAAACTTGAAGGTCTCAAGTGCATCATCTGAGATCTCCTTGTACATGTGTGACATAGAGTTATGATCCATTTTCTTCTTACCATAAATGTCCAGGTCATCCTCACTTTCCTTTGGGGCATTAATCAAACTTGCCCATTCCTCTATGGTAGACTGATATCTGGTTCCTTCTGACATCCACACTATCCTGCCATCTGGATAGAAATGTGTTGTGGAGTAGAATTGCATGATAAGTTCATCGTTCCAGTTGGTGAGCTTCTGCCCAACAAAATCAGCAACTCCACAAGCACTGAAGCTGTCATATACTCCAGGGTAGTGTTCTGCGTTCTCCTTCATGTAGGTCCAGTTGACCCATCTCATATCGCAAACTATGGGCTTCTTATCCAGCAAGATAGTCTCATAAAAGTCCTGCTGCTCCTTGGTGTGGAACTTGTAGTCCACAACAGTCCTTCTCCTCGTGGCATATGGATGTGACTCTCTCCATAGCCTCAACCCATTATCTCTCCTGATCTTCATGTTTTTAGCCACAGGATGAGCATCATTGTGGTCTGGGATCTTGGGTTTGAGCTTCCTTAGGACCTGCCCTTCTTCATCTTCTTGACTTCAACCTCGTGCATTGGGGCCTTGTTCTTTTCAGCTCTTTGGTATGCTCCTGGTATTCCTCTTGGGTGCATTCTTGGGCTTGGGGCAGCTTTGGGCTTGGAAGTTGCAGCCCCTGATTTGATAGCATCACCCATCGCCATTGTGCCTTGGGTGCCGGGTTCTGCAACCTCTTCTTCTTCCTCTTCCATCATGGAAGGCTTCCCAATCACTCTTGCCATGGTCTTCTTGACCCTTTGTTTCCTTTTCTTTCCCTCTGCAGCAACAGGCTCTTTGGGTTGAGATTCCAAAGGAGCTTGAGTAGACACTCTGGCTCTGGACATTGGTTGTCTGCCTGCTGGCCTTTTGATATTCAAACCAGGCTTCACTGCAGATGAGCTGAACTCCCTCTTGAGCACTTTCTTCTTGGAGCTTGCTTCATCCTCAACTGCCACGTAATCCTCATCCTCGGGCTCTGAGGTCTTCTTCTTTCTTGTCCTTGTGGCAGCCTTGGGCAAATTGCTCGGAGTGCTTCTGCTCCCCTCATCTGAGCTGCTTGAGGGACTAGTGCACTCGCTCAATTGGATCTGCTCTCTGATTTGTTCGCTATCACTTTGGTCCGACATGCCGCTCAACCGATCGCTAACCACATGAATAGTTATAGATGAGGTAGAGTGGATGAGCATCACAAAATGCAGAGGTTTTTGCAAAAGAATGATTCAAAAAACTTAGTTTTAGTTTCCCACTGAAAACATTTCGGATCTACTGATTTTCAAACTCGGTGATACCGAAGCAATTTTGGAACCTAAACTAGTGAACCCGGTCAGTTTGAGTCACAGTTCGGTGGCACCGAGACTGCTAGGGTTTCACAAAGTACTAAAATCGGTCACACCGATTAGCAATTCTTGGTCAGACCGAGACTTACTAGTGCAATGGCATGAGCCAAATCGGTGGGACTGAGTTTTTCAACTCGGTGGGTCCGAGATGGTTTCGGCGGAAACCTAAACCTAAATTTTGGAATCGCAACTATTCTAAGGATTGATTTGACTGGATAGGAGTGTTTAAATCGTGGCAAGATGCATAATGAACACAATGTGCTGAGAATCGGACGAGGAAAGCACTGTGATCGAGTTCATACCCTAGTTCGGCGGGAACTCGCTACGGCGGCAACGGTGGAGGAGAATTCCGTTGACGGTGGCGGAGACCAGCGACAGGAGGCAGCTGGCGACGAAGTCGATGATCCGTAGACCAAGTTGGCAGAGCAAGCTATGCGCGGGCGAGAAGATTCAGAGAAAAATTTCCAAATTTTGCCCGTGTGATATATATAGCCCGACCCTGTCGGTGTGACCGAGTGGCACAGCTCGGTGGCACCGAGATGCAAAACCGGGAACAGTTATTGCAACTCGGTGTGACCGAAAAGTACAAATCGGTTGCACTGAGATGAAAACCTAGATCGACTTAGTAATCTCGGTATGACCGAAATGGAGGAATCGGTCAGACCGAAAATCGCAAAGAAGTTTTGGAAGTTTAAGTCTATGACGAATCGGGGACTCCGAGTGCTCCTCACCGCAGTGGTTCGAATATGACTTGATCAAATTTTGTGATGTAGCATGAATATAGTTTGAGACGAGAAAAGCATAGATAGCTAGAGAAGGTTCTTAGGCATTCTTGTCCATCCACTTGGCCAAAGAAAGAGAAGCCAATCAATCAAAACAACAAGTGGATGTCCTCGAATGAGTAAAATATGCAACCAACATGCTCACACAATAAAATGACAAATGAAATATGTGCCAAAACATGCACAACCAATTCTAGCATCTATCAAACAATTGGCGATGACTAGGTCATCTATATATGAGTATATTGACTTAGGAGTCAAATGAGAACATTTGATCCTAGGTCATACTCATCGTTTTAGCTCAAGTGGGGTTACCACTTTTACATAAAGCATTTATGTGTTCACATCATTAAAGTTGCTTTGACTCAATTCTTAGAGTTAAGCTCCCCCTAGATGTGAGATCCCCCCTTAGAGGGATAAACTAACCTTGGGTTTTGTCGACAATGACTTCATGTAGGTGTTCAAGATGTGGATGCTCAATGTTGATGTAGATCTTTTGGAGCAATCCTTTGGAGTGAGTTGCACTTTCAATACCTACACGGGTTAGTCCCACAAGGAACAAACAAGAATATCCATAGACATCGAGTGATGCACACACAAAATGATGTCCATGAAAACATTAGGTTACCTTGTCCCTTGCCTTACCAACATGAGGGTTTGTGACTCCTTGAACTAGTGCAAGATATGGAAGTTGATTGCACTTGTCCTTGCCATAATGATATGAGTGAAGAATGTTGGCGGAGTCACCCTGAAGAACTCTCTAGTTCTTCTTCTTTGGGATCCACATCATCTTGATGGGAATTCTTGGTGTAGTAGTTGTACTTGATGAAGTAGAACTTGACGTAGTCTTGGGAACCCACTTGACCAAGGCCTTAGGTGCTTCTTCAAATGCATCAATCTCCTCTGGAAGCTTGTCCTTGCCTTTGTTCCTGTGGTCTTGTGGTGGAAGATCATCTTGTGCTTGTGTTCCCTTGAAGGAAGTAGGATCATACTTCTCTTGTTGAGGAACAAACTTCGTCTTGGGGTATTGATCTTCTTCCCACTCAACTCCATTGGCATTGAACTTTCGTTCAAAACCAACACCTTGATTCTTCCGGTGCCTTCCTTGCTTGCGTACAATTTCCTCAAATTGCTTACTCCCGGCAACACTCTTGTATACACCTTTCTCTATAATTCCCTTCAATAAGCTGTTTTCTTGCTCGAGTGTAACTTGGCTAAGAGAATCATTAGTGGAATCAAGAGAACTACTAGAAGCAACAATATTGGATTTAGCATTGTTATTGTTACTACTAGAAGAATCTTTCTTGTTCTTGTTACTAGACTTGACTTGAGGCATGTAAGTAGATAAGAGTAAACGCTTGGCAATGTAAGAAGAACTTTTCTTACGGAGATCATCATTGATTGCCTTTAAGAACTCATGATCTTGCTCAAGATTGAGATTTTCAAAGCGTAACTTCTCATGAGCCCTTAAAAGTTCTCGATGATCTTCGAAGATAGTTTAATGAGCTAACTTAAGAGTGTTTAGTTCTTTAGTTAGACGCTCAATTTTCTCCTTATCATTGTCATTCGTTTCAACTTGATTAGCATGATTAATTGACGTTTCATCATAGTATTCATCACTAGAGTTGTCAACAAGTAAATCATCATCACCTAGCAAGTCATCTTCATCAACATCAAAATCAACATACTTGGGGTGTGTTACCTTAGGACCTTTGGCCATGAAGCATCTACCAATTCCTTCTTTTAGTGATTCAAATATGTCGTAGGAGTTGGTTGACACAAGTGCTAGACCGGCAACACCTTCATCTTGAGTGTATTCGGAGTCGGAGTGATAGCTTCTCTCGGAGTGATGGTCGGAGTCGGAGTCGGATACCCATTCACTAACATGAGCTTGATGTCTTCGTTTTGTGTAGCTCTTTGATGACTTGTCCTTCCTTTCTGAATCCTTGCTTCTCCGTGAGGGTCTTCGTTCATAACGATCATCTCTACTCCTCTCTCTTGGTGGTGATTCTTCTCTTCTACTTCTTCTCTTGGGAGAATCTTCTCTTCTTTTGTAGGGTGTCGTACACTCATTGGAATAGTGTCCGGGTCTCCCATAATTGTAGCAGTTCTTGCTCTCGACTAGAAGATCTTTTGTCATTGTAGGATCTTGACTTAGAGCTTCTTTCTTTGCTTCTACTCTTGTAGAATTTGTTGAAGTTCTTCACCATTAAGCTCAATTCTTCATTGAAGGTTTGTTTCTCACTTGATGATGTGGGGGCTTCACATGAGGCTTTGTAAGCACCACTCGACTTGTTGTGAAGTTCCTCCTTATCCTTGAGTGACATCTCATGAGCAACAATTCTTCCAATGACTTTCGTGGGCTTGAGATCTTTGTAATTGGGCATCATTTGGATCAATGTGCACTGCAGTATCATATTTTCCATCCAATGCTCTTAGGATCTTCTTGATGATGAATCTATCGGTCATCTCTTCACTTCCTAAGCCGGCAATCTCATTTGTGATAAGAGCAAGCCTAGAGTACAGTTCAGCGTCACCTTCACCATCCTTCATTTTGAACTTGTCAAGCTGACTTTGGAGCACATCCAACTTGGATTCCTTGACAGAGTTGGTACCTTCGTGCATATCAATCAAAGTATCCCAAATTTCCTTTGCATTCTCAAGACGGCTGATTTTGTTGAATTCTTGAGGCACAATCCATTGAAGAGGATATCACAAGCTTGAGCGTTGTATTGCAACATCTTCAACTCTTCCGCACTAGCTTCACGGTTCGGTTCTCTCCCATCAAAGAATTCACCTTGCAAGCCAATACACACAATAGCCAAAACGGCAGGGTTATGTCCGAGAATATGGATTTTCATCTTATGCTTCCAACTAGCAAAATTAGTGCCATCAAAGTAAGGACCTCTACGGTGATAATTTCCCTCGCTAGACGCCATACTCTCCTAGGTTGTGAAACCAAGGCTATGACCACCAAAAGCTATGGAAATCAAAGCAAATGGAGACCAAATCTCTGATACCACTTGTAGGACCTTGTAGTATGTCTAGAGGGGGGGTGATTAGACTACTTGACCAATAAAAACCTAACCTTTTCACAATTTTAGACTTTGGTAGATTTTAGCTATCTTTCAACAAGTCAAGAAATCTTCACACAATTCAAGCAAGCATGCAAAGAGTATATTGGCAGCGGAAAATAAAGCATGCAACTTGCAAGAATGTAAAGGGAAGGGTTTGGAGGATTCAAACGCAATTGGAGACACGGTTGTTTTTGTCGTGGTTCCGATAGGTGGTGCTATCGTACATCCACGTTGATGGAGACTTCAACCCACGTAGGGTAGCAGTTCTTGTGAGTCCACGGAGGGCTCCACCCACAAAGGGTCCACGAAGAAGCAACCTTGTCTATCCCACCATGGCTGTCGTCCACGAAGGAATTGCCTCACTAGCAGTAGATCTTCATGAAGTAGGCGATCTCCTTGCCCTTACAAACTCCTTGGTTCCACTCCACAATCTTGTCGGAGGCTCCCAAGTGACACCTAGCCAATCTAGGAGACACCACTCTCCAAGAAGTAACAAATGGTGTGTTGATGATGAACTCCTTGCTCTTGTGCTTCAAATGATAGTCTCCCAACACTCAACTCTCTCTCATAGGATTTGGATCTGGTGGAAAGAAGATTTGAGTGGAAAGCAACTTGGGAAGGCTAGAGATCAAGATTCATGTGGTTGGAATGGAATATCTTGGCCTCAACACATGAGTAGGTAGTTCTCTCTCGAGCATGTAAGTTGGAAGTGTAGGTTTGTTCTGATGGCTCTCTCCACGAATGAAGAGGAGGTGGAAGGGTATATATAGCGTCCACACAAAATCTAACTGTTACACACAATTTACCAAACTCGGTGGGACCGAATTATCAAACTCGGTCAGACCGATTTAGTAAACCTAGTGACCGTTAGGGTTTTCGGTGGGACTGACATGCATCTCGGTAGGACCGATTTGGTTAGAGTTAGGGCATAACGTAATCTCAGTGAGACCGATTACACAAACTCGGTGAGACCGAATTTGGTAATTAGCTAACCAGAGAGTTGGTCAGGTAAACTCGGTGGGACCGATTTGCTCTTTCGGTAAGACCGAAAAGTTACAAAAGGGAAACTGAGAGTTTACATTGTAATCTCGATGGGACCGATCGCTCACTTCGGTGAGACCGAAACGTTACGAAGGGAAACAGAGAGATTACAATCGCATCTCGGTGAGACCGAGATCCCTATCGGTGAAACCGATTTGCCTAGGGTTTGTGGCAGTGGCTATGACATCTGAACTCGGTGGCGCCGGATAGAAAGAATCGGTAGGGCCGAGTTTGACTTTGGGTATAGGTCATATGTGGATGTGAGAAAGTAGTGGAGGGTTTTGGAGCATATCACTAAGCACATGGAGCAAGAGGCTCATTAAGCAACACCTCATCCCTTCTTGATAGTATTGGATTTTCCTATAGACTCAATGTGATCTTGGATCACTAAAGTGTAAAATGTAGAGTTTTGAGCTTTTGAGCTTGAGCCAATCCTTTGTCCTTAATATTTTGAGGGATCCACTTTCATCATCCATGCCATGCCATTCATTGAGCTTTCCATAAATATTTATCTTGGAATAGTATTAGCTCAATGAGCTATATGTTGTTATGAATTACCAAAACCACCTAGGGATAGTTGCACTTTCAATCTCCCCCTTTTTGGTAATTGCCGCAAACCCTAGGCAAATCGGTCTCACCGATAGGGATCTTGGTCTCACCGAGATGGGATTGTAATCTCTATTTCCTTCAGTATCGCTTCGGTCCAACTGAGCGGAGCGATCGGTCCCACCGAGATTGCAATGTAAACTCTTTGTTTCCGTTTCGTAACTTTTCGGTCCCACCGAAAGAGCGAATCGGTCCCACCGAGTTTACCTGACCAACTCTCTGGTTGGTTGTTTACCAAAATCGGTCTCACCGAGTTTGTGTAATCGGTCTCACCGAGATTACGTTATGCCCTAACCCTAACCATATCGGTCCTACCGATTTGCATGTCAATTTAAAAACCCTAACGGTCACTAGGTTTACTAAATCGGTCGCACCGAGTTTGTTGATTCGGTCCCACCGAGTTTGGTAAATTGTGTGTAACGGTTAGATTTTGTGTGGAGGCTATATATACCCCTCCACCTCCTCTTCATTCGTGGAGAGAGCCATCAGAACAAACCTACACTTCCAATTTACCAGTTCTGAGAGAGAACCACCTACTCATGTGTTGAGGCCAAGATATTCCATTCCAACCAAATAAATCTTGATCTATAGCCTTCCCCAAGTTGTTTTCCACTCAAATCTTCTTTCCACCAAATCTAAATCCCGTGAGAGAGAGTTGAGTGTTGGGGAGACTATCATTTGAAGCACAAGAGCAAGGAGTTCATCATCAAGACACCATTTGTTACTTCTTGGAGAGTGGTGTCTCCTAGATTGGCTAGGTGTCACTTGGGAGCCTCGACAAGATTGTGGATTTGAACCAAGGAGTTTGTAAGGGCAAGGAGATCGCCTACTGCGTGAAGATCTACCACTAGTGAGGCAAGTCCTTCGTGGGCTTACGGCCATGGTGGGATAGACAAGGTTGCTTCTTCGTGGACCCTTCAGGTGGAGCCCTCCGTGGACTCGCACAACCAATACCCTTTGTGGGTTGAAGTCTCCATCAACGTGGATGTACGATAGCACCACCCATCGGAACCACGACAAAAACATCCGTGTCTCCAATTGGCGCTGAATCCTCCAAACCCTTCCCTTTACATTCTTGCAAGTTGCATGCTTTAATTTCCGCTGCCTATATACTCTTTGCATGCTTGCTTGAATTGTGTGAAGATTGCTTGACTTGTTCAAAGAGAGCTAAAATCTGCCAAAGTCTAAAATTGGGAAAAGGTTAAGTTTTTAATTGGTCGTAGTCTAATCACCCCCTCTAGACATACTTCAAGGTCCTACAAGTGGTATCGTAGCTTTGGTCTCCATTTGCTTTGATTTCCATAGCTTTTGGTGGTCATAGCCTTGGTTTCACAACCTAGGAGAGTATGGCGTCTAGCGAGGGAAATTATCACCGTAGAGGTTCTTACTTTGATGTCACTAATTTTGCTAGTTGGAAGCATAAGATGAAAATGCATATTCACATAACCCCATTGCTTGGGCTATTATGTGTATTGGTTTGCAAGGTGAATTATTTGATGGGAGAGAACCGAACCGTGAAGCTAGCGTGGAAGAGTTGAAGATGCTGCAATACAACGCTCAAGCTTGTGATATCCTCTTCAATGGCTTGTGCCCTAAGAATTCAACAAAATCAGCCGCCTTGAGAATGCAAAGGAAATTTGGGATACTTTGATTGATATGCATGAAGGTACCGACTCTCCAAGGAATCCAAGTTGGTGTGCTCCAAAGTCAGCTTGACAAGTTCAAAATGAAGGATGTTGAAGGTGTCACTAAATGTACTCTAGGCTTGCTCTTATCACAAATGAGATTGCCGCTTAGGAAGTGAAGATATGACCGATGATTCATCATCAATAAGATCCTAAGAGCATTGGATGGAAAATATGATAACGATGCACATTGATCCAAATGATGCCAAATTACAAAGATCTCAAGCCAACGGAAGTCATTGGAAGAATTGTTACTCATGAGATGTCACTCAAGGATAAGGAGGAACTTCACAACAAGTCAAGTGGTGCTTACAAAGCTTCATGTGAAGCCCCCACATCATCAAGTGAGAAACAAACCTTCAATGAAAAATTGAGCTTAATGGTGAAGAACTTCAACAAATTCTACAAGAGTAGAAGCAAAGAAAGAAGCTCTAAGTCAAGGTCCTACAATGACAAAAGATCTTCTAGTCGAGAGCGCAATCGCTACAATTGTGGGAGAGACCCAACACTATTCCAATGAGTGTACGGCACCCTACAAAAGAAGAGAAGATTCTCCCAAGAGAAGAAGTAGAAGAGAAGAATCACCACCAAGAGAGAGAAGGAGTAGAGATGATCGTTATGAACGAAGACCCTCACGGAGAAGCAAGGATTCAGATAGGAAGGACAAGTCATCAAAGAGCTACACAAAATGAAGACATCAAGCTCACGTTGGTGAATGGGTATCCAGCTCCGACTCCGATAATCACTCCGAGAGAAGCTATCACTCCGACTCCGAATACACTCAAGATGAAGGTGTTGCCGTCTAGCACTTGTGTCAACCAACTCCTACGACATATTTGAATCACCAAATGAAGGAATTGGTAGATGCTTCATGGACAAAGGTCCTAAGGTAACACAGTATGTTGATTTTAATAGTGATGAAGATGACTTGCTAGGTGATGATGATTTACTTGTTGACAACTCTAGTGATGAATACTATGATGAAACATCAATTAATCATGCTAATCAAGATGAAATGAATGACAATGATAAGGAGAAGATTAAGCGTCTAACTAAAGAACTAAACACTCTTAAGTTAGCTCATGAAACTATCCTCAAAGATCATCGAGAACTTTTAAGGGCTCATGAGAAGTTACGCTTTGAAAAGCTCAATCTTGAGCAAGAGCATGAGTTCCTAAAAGCGATCAATGATGATCTCCGTAAGAAAAGTTCTTCTTACATTGCCAAGCGTTTAATCTTATCTACTTACATGCCTCAAGTCAAGTCTAGTAATAAGAACAAGAAAGATTCTTCTTCTAGTAGTAACAATAACAATGCTAAATCCAATATTGTTGCTTCTAGTAGTTCTGTTGATTCCACTAATGATCCTCTTAGCCAAGTTACACTTGAGGAAGAAAACAACTTATTGAAGGGAATTATAGAGAAAGGTGTATACAAGAGCCTTGCCGGGAGTAAGCAATTTGAGGAAATTGTACGCAAGCAAGGAAGGCGCCAGAAGAATCAAGGTGTTGGTTTTGAACGAAAGTTCAATGCCAATAGAGTTGAGTGGGAAGAAGATCAATACCCCAAGACGAAGTTTGTTCCTCAACAAGAGAAGTATGATCCTACTTCCTTCAAGGGAACACAAGCACAAGATGATCTTCCACCACAAGACCACAAGAACAAAGGCAAGGACAAGCTTCAAGAGGAGATTGATGCATTTGAAGAAGCACCTAAGGCCTTGGTCAAGTGGGTTCCCAAGACTACGTCAAGTTCTACTTCATCAAGTACAACTACTACACCAAGGATTCCCATCAAGATGATGTGGATCCCGAAAAAGAAGAACTAGAGAGTTCTTGAGGGTGACTCCGCCAACATTCTTCACTCATATCATTATGGCAAGGACAAGTGCAACCACCTTCCATATCTTGCACTAGTTCAAGGAGTCACAAACCCTCATGTTGTTAATGCAAGGGACAAGGTAACCTAATGTTTTCATGGACATCATTTTGTGTGTGCATCACTCTATGTCTATGGATATTCTTGTTTGTTCCTTATGGGACTAACCCATGTAGGTATTGAAAGTGCAACTCACTCCAAAGGTTTGCTCCAAAAAGATCTACATCAACATTGAGCATCCACATATTCAACACCTACATGAAGTCATCATCGACAAAACCCAAGGTTAGTTCATCCCTCTAAGGGGGGATCTCACATCTAGGGGGAGCTTAACTCTAAGAATTGAGTCAAAGCAACTCTGATGATGTGAACATATGAATGCTTTATGTAAAAGTGGTAACCCCACTTGAGCTTAAACGATGAGTATGACCTATGATCAAATGTTCTCATTTGACTCCTAAGTCAATATACTCATATATAGATGACCTAGTCATCGCCAATTGTTTTATAGATGCTAGAATTGGTTGTGCATGCTTTGTCACATATTTCATTTGTCATTTTATTGTGTGAGCATGTTGGTTGCATATTTTACTCATTCGAGGACATCCACTTGTTGTTTTGATTGATTGGCTTCTTTTCTTTGGCCAAGTGGATGGACAAGAATGCCTAAGAACCTTCTCTAGCTATCTATGCTTTTCTTGTCTCAAACTCTATTCATGCTACATCACAAAATTTGATCAAGTCAGATTCGAACCACTCTGTGTGAGGAGCACTCGGAGTCCCCGATTCGTCATAGACTTAAACTTCCAAAACTTCTTTGTGATTTTCGGTGTGACCGATTCATCCATTTCGGTCATACCGAGATTAATAAGTCGATCTAGGTTTTCATCTCGGTGCAACTGATTTGAACTTTTCGGTCACACTGAGTTGTTGTAACTGTTAACGGTTATGCATCTCGGTGCCACCGAGTTGTTCCACTCGGTCACACCGACAGTGTCGGGCTATATATTCTCACGGGAAAATTTTGGAAAACTTTCTCCGAAACTCCTCGCGATAGCTCGCTTTCACCTACTAGGTCTCCGGATCGTCGACTTCATCGCCTCCCTCTATGGTCTTCGCCGTCAACGGATTTCTTCTCCGCTGTCCGCCAGAAGCGAGTTCACCGCCGAACTAGGGTATGAACTCGATCACAAGCTATCCTCAAGATATTGTGTTCATAATGCTTCTTGCCACGATTGAAACACTTCTATCCAAAAAACAATCCTTAGAATAGGTGTGATTCGAAAATTTAGGGTTAGGTTTCCGCCGAAACCATCTCGGACCCACCAAGTTGAAAAACTCGGTCCCACCAATTTGGCTAACGCCATTGCACTAGTAAGTATCGGTCCGACCGAGAATTGCTAATCGGTGTGACCGATTTTAAAACTTTAGAAACCCTAGCAGTCTCGGTGTTACATCAATCGTGACTCGGTCTCGACCGAGTTCACTAGTTTAGGTTCCAAAACTGCTTCGGTATCACCGAGTTTGAAAATCGGTAGATTCAAATGCTTTCGTGGAAAACTAAAACTAAGTTTTTGAATCATTCTTTTGCAAAAAATAATCTCTGCATTTTGTGGTGCTCATCCACTCTACCTCATCTATAACTATTCACAGGTCAAGAGTCGCTGTGTGCAAAAAGATGTCGCATCAAAGTGACAAATTAATACGTCGTAAGGAACGAGATACCAATCAACCATAGAGGAATGGGCAAGTCTGATCAATGCCCCAAAGGAAAGTGAAGATGACTTGGACATTTATGCCAAGAAGAAGATGGATCACAACTCAATGTCACGGATGTACAAGGAGATCCCGGATGATGCACTTGAGACTTTCAAGTTTGGATCAGTTCATTTTCTTCGTCGGGGCTGCCTACGATCAAGCTGGATCCTAAGGCACACTCTGTTGCCCAAACCAGTGACCACAACATGATCGGAGGGCATGCAACTAATTTGCTTCACATTTTTATGTACCCAGAAATTCAAGGTCATGAGCCTCATAGTTGAAACTATCAAGAGGACAAGACGGACCAAAAGAGGAGCTGTGGATATGCCCCATGATTCAGGAGTTGATTAACTCAAAGATGGGCACAGGAAGTATCATTGGATAAGGAACACTGGGTTCTCTATCCTGAATTTGAAGACAATCAAGTTGTCATGACTGAGAATGAACCATCGTCAGTACAAGCTCAAGAGAAGAAGGAGAAGGCAAGGAAAGAGAAGGCTGCCAAGATGCCAACTCTAGCAAAGGCATCTGAATACTTTCTGAAGAGCAAGCAGGACCAGCTTGGTTACTTGATAGCATCAACTCTACGGATTGAGAAGGGGTTGGCCACCCTAACTCAAAACCAGGAGAGCCTGGAAAGAATCATGGAACAAAAATTCTATGATCATGATGTCAAAATGGCGAGATTCATCGGTTGTGGAGCAGCTACAGGATGATATGCAGGAGAGGAAGGGCAGGACAACAACTGATGCATTTGCCGAGTGCCTCGAGCTCAAATCAGTCATGAGCCAAGATCAGATCACTAGAGTCACTTCATCTACTCCAGCTACAGCTCCAACAAGAACCAGCTCCAAAGACCAACTCCTTCAGCTCCTTCCACATCTACTGAAGTCTTCGTCCAAGGAGCCATCTCTACGCCACCAGCAGAAGACCAAACCTGAGAGATGATATAGTCCTATGCATTTTCTAGGTACTTTTTGGTAACTTGTTTCCAAAGGGGGAGAAAAATGTATAGATCATAGGCTTCGAGAGAGAGAGAGAGAGAGTTTGCTTTTGTTCTCTCTTGTCTTCTTGGTTGAACTTTGTTTGCTTTTGATTGCTTGAGATACTATGCTATTACACCGTGAGACATTGATGATCATGTGTTTGATCATAAGCTACACTTATGCTTGTTATATGTTATTATCTTACTTATCCTTATATGATCATTCACTATGCTTGGTGATGAGTGCATGTATTCAATCTTTATTATTTTGAGCGCTCCACTAAGATGTATGTGACATGGAAGAGTAACCCATGAGCCTAATTCCTTATGCATTTGCAGTCCAAAGCAAATATTAAAATATGCACAAATTTAGGGGGAGCTCTTGCTTATCACATACTTCTCAAAGCGACGATGTTTTCCAATTTTATTATCATTTGTCGAAGCTTTGATCTATATGTTGTCATCAATTACCAAAAAAGGGAAGATTGAAAGTGCAATTATCCCTAGGTGGTTTTGGTAATTCGTAACAACATATAGCTCATTGAGCTAATGCTATTCCAAGACAAATATTTCAGGAAAGCTCAATGAATGGGATGGCACGTATGATGAAAGTGGATCCCTCAAAATATTAAGGACAAAGGATTGGCTCAAGCTCAAAAGCTCAAGACTCTACATTTTACATTTTAGTGATCCAAGATCACATTGAGTCTATAGGAAAAGCCAATACTATCAAGGAGGGATGAAGTGTTGCTTAATGAGCCTCTTGCTTCATGTGCTTAGTGATATGCTCCAAAACCCTCCACTACTTTCTCACATCCACATATGACCTAAACCTAAAGTCAAACTCGGCCCTACCGATTCTTTCTATCCGGCGCCACCGAGTTCAAATGTCATAGCCACTGCCACAAACCCTAGGCAAATCGGTCTCACCGATAGGGATCTTGGTCTCACCGAGATGGGATTGTAATCTCTCTGTTTCCCTTTGTAACTTTTCGGTCTAACCGAAGTGAGCGATCGGTCCCACCGAGATTGCAATGTAAACTCTCTGTTTCCCTTTCGTAACTTTTCGGTCCCACCGAAAGAGCGAATCGGTCCCACCGGGTTTACCTGACCAACTCTCTGGTTAGCTGTTTACCAAAATTGGTCTCACCGAGTTTGTGTAATCGGTCTCACAGAGATTAGGTTATGCCCTAACCCTAACCATATCGGTCCTACCGAGTTGCATGTCAGTCCCACCGAAAACCCTAACGGTCACTAGGTTTACTAAATCGGTCAGACCGAGTTTGTTGATTCGGTCCCACCGAGTTTGGTAAATTGTGTGTAACGGTTAGATTTTGTGTGGAGGCTATATATACCCCTCCACCTCCTCTTCATTCGTGGAGAGCCATCGAACAAACCTACACTTCCAATTTACAGCTTCAGAGAGAACCACCTACTCATGTGTTGAGGCCAAGATATTCCATTCCAACCACATAAAACTTGATCTCTAGCCTTCCCCCAAGTTGCTTTCCACTCAAATCTTCTTTCCACCAAATCCAAATCCTGTGAGAGAGAGTTGAGTGTTGGGGAGACTATCATTTGAAGCACAAGAGCAAGGAGTTCATCATCAACACACCATTTGTTACTTCTTGGAGAGTGGTGTCTCCTAGATTGGCTAGGTGTCACTTGGGAGCCTCCGACAAGATTGTGGAGTTGAACCAAGGAGTTTGTAAGGGCAAGGAGATCGCCTACTTCGTGAAGATCTACCGCTAGTGAGGCAAGTCCTTCGTGGGCGACGGCCATGGTGGGATAGACAAGGTTGCTTCTTCGTGGACCCTTCGTGGGTGGAGCCCTCCGTGGACTCACAAGAACTGCTACTCCTTCGTGGGTTGAAGTCTCCATCAACGTGGATGTACGATAGCACCACCTATCGGAACCACGACAAAAATATCCGTGTCTCCAATTGCGTTTGAATCCTCCAAACCCTTCCCTTTACATTCTTGCAAGTTGCATGCTTTAATTTCCGCTGCCTATATACTCTTTGCATGCTTGCTTGAATTGTGTGAAGATTGCTTGACTTGTTCAAAGAGAGCTAAAATCTGCCAAAGTCTAAAATTGGGAAAAGGTTAAGTTTTTAATTGGTCAAGTAGTCTAATCACCCCCCCCTCTAGACATACTTAAAGGTCCTACACATGGATAAACGCACTCTATTCCACTGATATTAAATCACCAGGAGTGGATGCAAACGGTTCACCAGGCACTTTGAGATGACCTTGTAAATCACATTGCGTAAGCTAATAGGCATGTATTCAGACAACTTTGTAGGGTTAGCAATTTTTGGAATAAGAACAATGGAAGTAGAGTTTACTCCCTCCGGCATGATACCCGTACAAAAGAAATCTTTTACTGCTGCAATCACACTATCTTTCACGGTGCTCCAATTCAGCTGAAAAAATCTGGCAGGAAACCCGTCCAGTCCCGGTGCCTTCAAGGGCCCAATTTGGAACATAGCGTCTGAAATTTCCTTATCGGTAAACGGTGCACAAAGCTTAATATTATCCTCTTCCTCCACCAAGGGTTCCACTAAGTCAATCACGAGGGCTGCATCTAATGATGTGTTTGCCAAAATAATCTGTTGTAAATTTCCCCATGGCAGCAAAGTCGGAGTGTACTACCCCAATACTATCTGTCAATTCTCGAATCTTGTTCTTTCTTGCCCTCCAAATGGCCTTGCTCTGAAAAAACTTTGTGTTTCGGTTGCCCTCTTTAAGCCAGGATATTCTTGACCTTTGGAGCCACATCATCTCCTCCTGGTACAATAAATCGTTCATCTTATCGGTTACTTCTCTTATATCTTGTCTATCTGCATTCATATTCATAAGCTCCTCTAGCTGAGTTCGAGACTTGGCAAGCTCCCTCTTAATGTTGCCAAATTCTCTGTTCCATGAACCAAGGCATGTCATGGTTTTTGATAGAGCGTCTCTCAACTAACCCAAATTCTGCACCCCACCTACCGCAGCCCATGCATCCTTTATGACTTCAGGTAGTGCAGGATCCGTTTCCCAAAAAACTTCATACCTTCTACTCTTTGCACTTGCAGGACCTGAATCAACCTCTCCCTTTAAAAGTAGCATAACATGATCTGAACATGGTGAAACAACATGCTCAACAGAAGCATAAGCAAACATATTTCTCCACGAACTTGTAGCAACTTCCTGATCCAACCGAACTCTCACATTACCCATACCAGTTCGCCTGTTATCATACGTGAATGGAACTCTAGAGAAACCAAGGTCCACCAGCTCGCAAGTTTCAAGTACATCGCGAAAAGCTAGCATCTGAGCCGCAGCCCTAAGAGTAACCGAAAAATGCTCGAAATCCCACATCGCGTCATTGAAATCACCGATTACAAGCCAAGGTAAGTCACTTACATTTTTCAGGTTCTGTAGCTTAGCCCACATGAGGTGCCTATTTTCGACACGGGGTTCACCATAGACGAAAGTAACACGCCATTGATTTGCACCCTCCTGGATCCGAACGAGAGCATCAATATGACGCTCATCTTTGTCAACTATCTCAACAACACAATTCTCATGCCAATAAACAGCCAGCCCTCCACTCACCCATCAGCTAACGCCACAAAATCCCTTTAATCCCAGGCGATTACGTATCCTCCTCATCTTAGCTTCCTTTTGCCTAGTCTCACATAAGAACACAATCATGGGGGAACGCGACTGACATACCGTCGCTAATTCTCGAACTGTCCGGGAGTTCCCCCCTCCCCGGCAGTTCCAACTTAGGCAATTCATTGGGACTGGCGGTCCTCCGTCTCAGAGGCCGCCTCATAAGAAGTGTCCATATCGGTTTGCTCTACCTCTCCATCCACTCCATCCCCCTGCCTTCTTCTCTTCACAATCGGCACTTTCCCTGGTGTGGAGTTTGGATTCACAACTGCAGCTGTCACCTCCGGTGCCGAGCCTCCCTCAATCAAAAGAACAGTATCTGCTACTTTCCCAGCCAGATTAGGGACTGGTTGGCCACGAACATTTATAGTACCATCGTCACTTACCAGCCTTTTCCTACCTGATCGGTCCTGTTCACGTAGCATAGTTTTATACTGGACTAGATCCATGCCCACAACTTCATCTGCATGCACTTCCGCAACCCCCGACCTCCTGTACTAGCTGCCCTACCTCCTCTATCACCTCCTCCTCTCCCACTTCTACCTCCTCCTCGGCCTCCACCCCTAGCACCTCCTCCACCCCTGCCTGCATTCGTACAACTCCCTCTCCCCCCCATAGTATTACCACTAATCGGTTCTACCGACCAGTGAAGCCAGTCCCCCCATTCACATAAACTTAGGTCGTGCGTTCCGTCCCCGCATTCCTCCACAACATGCCCCATACAACCACAAAAGAAACAAAAGTCCGGCAGCTTCTCATAGAACACTGGATATTTTTTCCTTTCCTTCAAAGTGATTGGGACGAACCTGACGAGAGGTTTTGTAACATTCACAAAGACTCGCACCCTCAGACATCTCGCCGGATTGATCTTTCCTTCATTTACTACCACTGTAAACGGTGGATCTCCGACCTTCTTCGCCACCTCTCCGCCAACTCCTTCTTCCTAGTCAACCCATCAGGTAATCCTTTGATTCTTGCCCACAAAGGAAACATATTAAGAGTGTAGTCTGAAACATTGGTGAATCCATCATATTCTACCAGCACCACCGGATCTCTCCGAAACTGCCATGGCCCCCCTTCCATCACGCGCTTCCAATCGCCCAAACAATGGCACTGAGCCAAGAATAGGTTAGGCCCCTTGATGTTGAAAGTTACCCCGTACGCATGTGCCCAAGCATTGCGCATCGAGTTCAGCAGGGCAGCATGACTAAACGGGCGCATGGTATGAACCCTAAACAGCGCTAGCCATCGAACATCTTTGATCAATTCATCCACCTCCCCTGACAAGTCCAAATCCTCCTCTTCTTCACCATGCAAATTGAGTCCTTCAAATGCATCCTCCAGGCTCGGATCCGGGCCATAATGATCCCAGTAGCCCTGATCCTCGTCTTCCACATCCGCTTCCGTGTTTTTTGCCTCCTCCACTCCCTCCGCATAGTCCGCCAAGGCCGGATCTCGCGGATCTTCAGCACCCAAGTCATCCGCCCTTTGCACCCCTTCCTCCCGTCCCGCGCCGTTCAACCCTACTCCTCCCTTCGCACCCCCCGAAATCTCCATGCAGACATAGGATCAGCTTCGTTGCTCGCCTCCTGGGACGTCGATCGCACACGCGTGGTGGCAATCGCCGGTGGTCTGACGTAGAAACCCTAGACTTCAGCATCGCCGCCGAAGGAAGAGGTAGACTCTAGGAAACCCTAGAGGAAAGTATGCAATATAAGTAGGTAGTTAAATAGTAGCTAGGCTCTTGTATGAGAGCTCACTTTCCTCTCACTTTTTCATGATCTCCCTCCACATAGGCGAAATTGGCATGTAAGTGGGCTATAAGAAGGATGCACGTTTTGTCTCTGGAGTGCACATGCTCCCTGATGAACAATAAACTCAAAATAATAGTAAATAAATTTTAAAAATCCTAATTTTTTAATAGATATTCTTGTTAGTGTAGTAAGCATGCTTGACAATTTTCATGTGAAACAAGATAGCAATGCTTCGCTAGGTGAAAAAACAAAAATAAATGTAACATTTAGAGATAACATTGGTGCTCGAGTTGTTTTTTTGGCAAGTCAAAATGCTTAAGGTTTCCCCCTAAAAATTTGCAGGTAGCATTTGAGTGTGACAATGAACACATCAATTTTTTTCAAAAAAAATGACATTTACAAAAAAAATAGTGTGCAGGAGCATATGCTCCCAAGAGACGAATTGAATTCCGACTATAAGCCTGCTATAATTCTGTTATTGTACTCGCTGCTACATCCCAAGAAGCCGTAGAAGCGCGGCTACTTGGAGCCAAAACAAACGCATCCCTATGACATCAAAGTGGCCAATTTTACGACATGCACGCTCCATATGGTTGATGGCCTTAAGAGCGACTCTAGCAGACCCGTTAAAACAACCCATTCGTTGTAAGACCGGGATGATTTTTCGGCACAGAACAGATCCGCTATATTCGGTTGTCACCTATTTTTTTGTAAGATCTTGTAAACTCCGGGCGCGTCGCAAAACAGCCATTCGTTGTAATACCGGGACGATTTTTCGGCACAGAACAGATCCGCTATATTCAGTTATCACCTAATTTTTTTGTAAGATCTTGTAAACTCTGGGCCGCGTCTGCCATATCTACGGTTTTCACCCTCTTTTTGTTGGTTCCTCTATCCCACCCGCTCCTTGGCGCGAAGGAAATTCCAACTCGCGCCCGCGAGGACACCTCCACCGCTGCCACGTCTCCCCACCATCACTTGCTGCCTCGGCCGCCCCGCGCAATCGAGTAGCTCCACCGCCCCCCGATGTACCTTTCCCACCAATTTCTGAGGCCGGGGTGCCCATATTTTCCCATGGGCGAGCGGCCGCCGCCGCCATGGATCCGTCCCAGAGCTTGCCGATCCGGTTGGTCTAGACATTGGTGAGCCGCGGAACTACCCGAGGTGTAGCCGCGCTCACTTGTGCCGCGGGTTTGTGGCTGTGGTGAAGAAGAGATATGTCGATTTGCTTCGGTCAGCAGCAGAGAAGAAAGGCGGGGATGCCTTCATTCTGGCCGGCGAAATTTCTTCCGGGGAATGTAATTTGAAGCCCATTTGTTGTTTTAATCTTAGGCGCGGCGATATTTTAGAAAGATCTTAGGCGTGGATTTATTTTTCTAGATGTTGGGGAACGTAGTAATTTCAAAATATTTCCTACGCACACGCAAGATCATGGTGATGCGTAGCAACGAGAGGGGAGAGTGTTGTCTACGTACCCTCGTACACCGTAAGCGGAAGCGTTATGACAACACAGTTGATGTAGTCGTACGTCTTCATGATCCGACCGATCCAAGTACCGAACGCACGGCACCTCCGAGTTCTGCACACGTTCAGCTCGATGACGTCCCACGAACTCCGATCCAGCAGAGCTTTGTGGGAGAGTTCCGTCAGCACTACGGCGTGGTGACGGTGATGATGTTCTACCGACGCAGGGCTTCGCCTAAGCACCGCTACGATATGACCCAGGTGGAATATGGTGGAAGGGGGCACCGCACACGGCTAAGGAACGATCACGAAGATCAACTTGTGTGTCATGGGGTCCCCCCTGCCCCCGTATATAAAGGAGGGAGGGGGGAGGTGCGGCCGGCCCCTAGGGGTGCGCCTGGAGGAGTCCTACTCCCACCGGGAGTAGGACTTCCCCCTCTTGCCTTGTTGGAGAAGGAAGGGGGAAGGGGAAAGAGGAAAGGGCCCCCCCCTTCCTTGTCCTATTCGGACTAGGGGGGGAGGGGGCACGCGGCCTGCCCTGGCCAGCTCTCCTCTTCTCCCTTAGGGCCCATGTAGGCCCATTAACCCCCGGGGGGGTTCCGGTAACCCCCCGGTACTCCGGTAAAATCCCGATTTCACCCGGAACGATTCCGATATCCAAATATAGGCTTCCAATATATCAATCTTTATGTCTCGACCATTTCGAGACTCCTCGTCATGTCCGTGATCACATCCGGGACTCCGAACAACCTTCGGTACATCAAAAACTATAAACTCATAATATAATTGTCATCGTAATGTTAAGCGTGCAGACCCTACGGGTTCGAGAACTATGTAGACATGACCTAGAACTGTTTCCGGTCAATAACCAATAGCGGAACCTGGATGCTCATATTGGCTCCTACATATTCTACGAAGATCTTTATCGGTCAAACCGCATAACAACATGCGTTGTTCCCTTTGTCATCGGTATGTTACTTGCCCGAGATTCGATCGTCGGTATCTCAATACCTAGTTCAATCTCGTTACCGGCAAGTCTCTTTACTCGTTACGTAATGCATCATTCCGTAACTAACTCATTAGTTACTTTGCTTGCAAGGCTTATAGTGATGTGCATTACCGAGGGCCCAGAGATACCTCTCCGACAATCGGAGTGACAAAACCTAATCTCGAAATATGCCAACTCAACATGTACCTTTGGAGACACCTGTAGAGCTCCTTTATAATCACCCGATTACGTTGTGACGTTTGGTAGAACACAAAGTGTTCCTCCGTAAACGGAGTTGCATAATCTCATAGTTGTAGGAACATGTATAAGTCATGACGAAAGCAATAGCAACATACTAAACGATCAAGTGCTAAGCTAACGGAATGGGTCATGTCAATCACATCATTCTACTAATGATGTGATCCCGTTAATCAAATGACAACTCATGTCTATGGTTAGGAAACATAACCATCTTTGATTAATGAGCTAGTCTAGTAGAGGCATACCGTGACAATATGTTTGTCTATGTATTCACACATGTATCATGTTTCCGGTTAATACAATTCTAGCATGAATAATAAACATTTATCATGATATAAGGAAATAAATAATAACTTTATTATTGCCTCTAGGGCATATTTCCTTCAGTCTCCCACTTGCACTAGAGTCAATAATCTAGTTCACATCGCCATGTGATCTAACACCAATATTCATATATGTATATGATTAACACCCATAGTTCACATCGTCATGTGACCAACACCCAAAGGGTTTACTAGAGTCAATAATCTAGTTCACATTGCTATGTGATTAACACCCAAAGATTACTAAGGTGTGATCATGTTTTGCTCGTGAGAGAAGCTTAGTCAACGGGTCTTTCACATTCAGAGCCGTATGTATTTTGCAAATATTCTATGTCTACAATGCTCTGCACGGAGCTACTCTAGCTAATTGCTCTCACTTTCAATATGTATCCAGATTGAGATTTAGAGTCATCTGGATCGGTGTAAAAGCTTGCACCGATGAAACTCTTTGCGACGGGCTCTTTTATCACCTCCATAATCGAGAAATATTTCCTTAGTCCTCACTAAGGATATTCTTGACCAATGTCCAGTGATCTACTCCTAGATCACTATTGTACTCCTTGCCAAATTCAGAGCAAGGTATACAATAGGTCCGGTACATAGCATAGCATACTTTATAGAACCTATGACTGCGGCATAGGAAATGACTTTCATTCTCTTTTCTATTTTCTGTCGTGGTCAGGATTTGAATCTTACTCAATTTCACACCTTTGCAACTCAGACAAGAACTCTTTCTTTGATTGTTCCATTTTGAACTACTTCAAAATCTTAACAAGGTATGTACTTATTGAAAAACTTATCAAGCGTCTTGATCTATCTCAATAGATCTTCATGCTCAATATGTAAGTAGCTTTACTGAGGTCTTTCTTTTAAAGAACTCCTTTCAAATACTCCTTTATGCTTTCCGGAAAAATTCTACATCATTTCTGATCAACAATATGTTACTCACATATATTTATCAGAAAGGCGGTAGTGCTCCCACTCACTTTATTGTAAATACAGGCTTCACCGCAAGTCTGTATAAAACTATATGCTTTGATCAACTTATCAAAGCGTATATTCCAACTCTGAGATGCTTGCACCAGTCCATAGATGGATCACTAGAACTTGCACATCTTGTTAGCACCTTTAGGACTGACAAAACCTTCTGGTTGCATCACATACAACTCTTCTTTTTGAAAAACTATTAAGGAATGCAGTTTTGACATCCATTTGCCAGATTTCATAAAATGTGGCTATTGCTAACATGATTCGGACAGACTTAAGCATCGCTATAGTTGAGAAAATCTCATTGTAGTCAACACTTTGAACTTTGTCGAAAACCTTTTTGCGACAAGTCGAGCTTTGTAGATAGTAACACTACTATCAGCGTCTGTCTTCCTCTTGAAGATCCATTTATACAATATGGCTTGCCGATCATCGGGCAACTCCACCAAAGTCCACACTTTGTTCTCATACATGGATCCCATCTCAGATTTCATGGCCTCAAGCCATTTCGCGGAATCTGGGCTCATCATCGCTTCCTCATAGTTCGTAGGTTCATCATGGTCTAGTAACATGACTTCTAGAATATGATTACCGTACCATTCTGGTGCAGACTGTACTTTGGAAGACCTACGAGATTTTGTAGTAACTTAATCTGAAGTTTCATGATCATCATCATTAGCTTCCTCACTAATTGGTGTAGGAATCACTGGAACTGATTTCTGTGATGAACTACTTTCCAATTCGGGAGAAGGTACAAATTACCTTATCAAGCTCTACTTCCTCCCACTTACTTCTTTCGAGAAACTCCTTCTCTAGAAAGGATCCATTCTTAGCAACGAATGTTTTGCCTTCGGATCTGTGATAGAAGGTGTACCCAACAGTTTCCTTTGGGTATTCTATGAAGACGCACTTCTCCGATTTGGGTTTGAGCATATCAGGATGAAACTTTTTCACATAAGCATTGCAACCCCAAACTTTAAGAAACGACAACTTGGGCTTCTTGCCAAACCACAGTTCATAAGGTGTCATCTCAACGGATTTTGATGGTGCCCTATTTAACGTGAATGCAGCTGTCTCTAATGCATAACCCCAAAACGAAATTGGTAAATCGGTAAGAGACATCATTGATCGCACCATATCAAATAAAGTGCGGTTATGACGTTCGGACACACCATAACGTTGTGGTGTTCCAGGTGGCGTGAGCTGTGAAACTATTCCACATTGTTTTAATTGAAGAACAAACTCGTAACTCAAATATTCATCTCCACGATCAGATCGCAGAAACTTTATTTTCTTGTTATGATGATTTTCCACTTCACTCTCAAATTCTTTGAACCTTTCAACTATTTTAGACTTATGTTTCATCAAGTAGATATACCCATATCTGCTCAAATCATCTGTGAAGGTCAGAAAATAACGATACCCGCCACAAGCCTTAATACTCATTGGTCTGCATACATCAGTATGTATTATTTCCAACAAGTTTGTTGCTCGTTCCATTGTTCCGAAGAACGGAGTTTTAGTCATCTTGCCCAAAAGTCACGGTTCGCAAGCATCAAATGATTCATAACCAAGTGATTCCGAAAATCCATCTTTATGGAGTTTCTTCATGCGCTTTACATCGATATGACTCCAAACGGCGATTACACAAATAAGTTGCACTATCATTATTAACTTTGCATATTTTGGCATCAATATTATGAATATGTGTATCACTACGATCGAGATCCAATAAACTATTTTCATTGGGTGTATGACCATTGAAGGTTTTATTCATGTAAATGTAACAACAATTATTCTCTCGACTTTAAATGAATAACCATATTGCAATAAACATGATCAAATCATATTCATGCTCAACGCAGAAGCTAAATAACATTTATTTAGGTTTAACACTAATCCCGAAAGTATAGGGAGTGTGTGATGATGATCATATCAATCTTGGAACTACTTCCAACATTCATCGTCACTTCCCCTCAACTAGTCTCTATTTATTATGTAACTCCTGTTTCGAGTTACTAATCTTAGCAACCGAACAAGTATCAAATACTCAGGGGATACTATAAACACTAGTAAGGCACACATCAATAACCTGTATATCAAATATACCCTTGTTCACTTTGCCATACTTCTTATCCACCAAAATATTCAGGGCTTTTCCGCTTTCAGTGATTATTTCCTTTGCAGTAGAAGCACTCAGTTTCAGGCTTTGGTCCAGCTTTGCACCTCTTCACGGGAGTGACAACTTGCTTGTCATTCTACTTGAAGTTCCCTTTCTTTCCCTTTGCCCTTTTCTTGAAACTAGTGGTCTTGTCAATCATCAACAGTTGATGCTCTTTCTTGATTTCTACCTTCGTCGATTTCAACATCACGAAGAGCTCGGGAATCGTTTTCGTCATCCCTTGCATACTATAGTTCATCACGAAGTTCTAGTAACTTGGTGATGATGACTAGAGAACTCTGTCAATCACTATCTTATCTGGAAGATTAAGTCCCACTTGATTCAAGCGATTGTAGTACTCAGACTATCTGAGCACATGATCACTAGTTGAGCGGTTCTCCTCCATCTTTTAGCTATAGAACTTGTTGGAGACTTCATATCTCTCAACTCGGGTATTTGCTTGAAATATTAACTTCAAGTCCTGGAACATCTCATATGGTCCATGACGTTCAAAACGTCTTTGAAGTCCCGATTCTAAGCCGTTAAGCATGGTGCACTAAACTATCAAGTAGTCATCATATTGAGCTAGCCAAACGTTCATAACGCCTGCATCTGCTCCTGCAATAGGTCTGTCACCTAGCGGTGCATCAAGGACATAATTCTTCTGTGCAGCAATGAGGACAATCCTCAGATCACAGATCCAATCCGCATCATTGCTACTAACATCTTTCAACGCAATTTTCTCTAGGAACAAATCAAAATAAACATATGAAAGCAACAATGCGAGATATTGATCTACAACATAATTTGCAAAATACTACCAGAACTAAGTTCATGATAAATTTAAGTTCAATTAATCATATTACTTAAGAACTCCCACTTAGACAGACATCTCTCTAGTCATCTAAGTGATCACGTGATCCAAATCAACTAAACCATGTCCGATCATCACGTGAGATGGAGTAGTTTCAATGGTGAACATCACTATGTTGATCATATCTACTATATGATTCACGTTCGACCTTTCGATCTCCGTGTTCCGAGGCCATATCTCATATATGCTAGGCTCGTCAAGTTTAACTCGAGTATTCCGTGTGCAACTATTTTGCACCCGTTGTATTTGAACGTAGAGCCCGTCACCCGATCATCACGTGGTGTCTCAAAGACGAAGAACTTTCATAGCGGTGCATACTGAGGGAGAACACTTCTTGATAATTAGTGAGAGATCATCTTAAAATGCTACCGTCAATCAAAGCAAGATAAGCTGCATAAAGGATAAACACCACATGCAATCAATATAAGTGATATGATATGGCCATCATCATCTTGTGCTTGTGATCTCCATCTCCGAAGCACCGTCGTGATCACCATCGTCACCGGCGCGACACCTTGATCTCCATCGTAGCATCGTTGTCGTCTCGCCAATCTTATGCTTCTACGACTATCGCTACCGCTTAGAGATAAAGTAAAGCATTACAGGGTGATTGCATTGCATACAATAAAGTGACAACCATATGGCTCCTGCCAGTTGCCGATAACTCGGTTACAAAACATGATCATCTCATACAATAAAATATAGCATCATGTCTTGACCATATCACATCACAACATGCCCTGCAAAAACAAGTTAGACGTCCTCTACTTTGTTGTTGCAAGATTTACGTGGCTGCTACGGGCTGAGCAAGAACCGTTCTTACCTACGCATCAAAACCACAACGATAGTTCGTCAAGTTAGTGTTGTTTTAACTTTCGCAAGGACCGGGCGTAGCCACACTCGGTTCAACTAAAGTTGGAGAAACTGACACCCGCTAGCCACCTCTGTGCAAAGCACGTCGGGAGAACCAGTCTCGTGTAAGCGTACGCGTAATGTCCGTCCAGGCCGCTTCATCCAACAATACCGCCGAACCAAAGTATGACATGCTGGTAAGCAGTATGACTTGTATCGCCCACAACTCACTTGTGTTCTACTCGTGCATATAACATCTACGCATAAAACCGGGCTCCGGATGCCACTGTTGGGGAACGTAGTAATTTCAAAATATTTCCTACGCACACGCAAGATCATGGTGATGCATAGCAACGAGAGGGGAGAGTGTTGTCTACGTACCCTCATAGACCGTAAGCGGAAGCGTTATGACAACGCAGTTGATGTAGTTGTACGTCTTCATGATCCGACCGATCCAAGTACCGAACGCGCGGCACCTCCGAGTTCTGCACACATTCAGCACGATGACGTCCCACGAACTCCGATCCAGCAGAGCTTTGCGGGAGAGTTCCGTCAGCACGACGGCGTGGTGACGGTGATGGTGTTCTACCGACGCAGGGCTTCGCCTAAGCACCGCTACGATATGACCGAGGTGGAATATGGTGAAAGGGGGCACCGCACACGGCTAAGGAACGATCACGAAGATCAACTTGTGTGTCATGGGGTGCCCCCTGCCCCCGTATATAAAGGAGGGAGGGGGGAGGTGCGGCCGGCCCCTAGGGGTGCGCCTGGAGGAGTCCTACTCCCACCGGGATTAGGACTCCCCCCTCTTGCCTTGTTGGAGAAGGAAATGTTGGGGAACGGTGCAGAAAATTAAAATTTTTCCTACGGTTTCACCAAGATCCATCTATGAGTTCATCTAGCAACGAGTCATGGGAGAGTGATTGCATCTACATACCACTTGTAGATCGCGTGCGGAAGCGTTCAATGGAACGGGGTTGATGGAGTCGTACTCGTCGTGATTCAGATCACCGATGACCTAGTGCCGAACGGACAGCACCTCCGCGTTCAACACACGTACGGAGCGGATGACGTCTCCTCCTTCTTGATCCAGCAAGGGGGAAGGAGAGGTTGATGATGATCCAGCAGCACGACGGTGGTGGTGGTGGATGGAGCAGAACTCCGGCAGGCTTCGCTAAGCGACTACGGGAGGAGGAGGAGGTGTAGCAGGAAGGGAGGCGCCAAGGGCTTGTGGCACGGCCACCTCCCTCCCTCCCTTTATATAGGTGCAAGAGAGGGGAGGGCGCAGCCTTGCCCCTTCCTCCAAGGAAGGGTGCGGCAAGAGGGGAGGAGTCCATCCTCCCCAAGGCACCCTCAGGTGCCTTCCCCCTTTAGGACTCTCCCCTCTCTCTTATCTCCACGCGCATGGGCCTCTTGGGGCTGGTGCCCTTGGCCCATATAGGCCAAGGCGCACCCCCTACAGCCCATGTGGCCCCACGGGGCAGGTGGACCCCCCCGGTGGACCCCCGGACCCCTTTCGGCACTCCCTTGCATAACATCGATAATGCCCAAACTTTTCCGCGACCAAAATAAGACTTTCTATATATAAATCTTTACCTCCGGACCATTCCGGAACTCCTCGTGACGTCCGGGATCTCATCCGGGACTCGAACAACATTCGGTTTGCTGCATACTCATATTCATACAACCCTAAGCGTCACCGAACCTTAAGTGTAGACCCTACGGGTTCGGGAGACATGCGAACATGACCGAGACGGCTCTCGGGCAATAACCAACAGCGGGATCTGGATAACCATTTTGGCTCCCCCATGCTCCTAGATAATCTCATCGGATGAACCACGATGTCGAGGATTCAATCAATCCCGTATACAATTCCCTTTGTCAATCGGTATTTTACTTGCCCGAGATTCGATCGTCGGTATCCCAATACCTCGTTCAATCTCGTTACCGGCAAGTCACTTTACTCGTAACGTAATGCATGATCCCGTGACCAAACACTTGGTCACTTTGAGCTCATTCTGATGATGCACTACCGAGTGGGCCCAGTGATACCTCTCCGTCATACGGAGTGACAAATCCCAGTCTCGATCCGTGTCAACCCAATGATACTTTCGGAGATACCTGTAGTGCACCTTTATAGTCACCCGATTACGTTGTGACGTTTGGTACACCCAAAGCACTCTTACGGTATCCGGAGTTACACGATCTCATGGTCAAAGGAAAAGATACTTGACATTGGAAAAGCTCCGCAAAACGAACTACACGATCTTGTGCTATGCTTAGGATTGGGTCTTGTCCATCACATCATTCTCCTAATGATGTGATCACATTATCAACGACATCCAATGTCCATAGTCAGGAAACCATGACTATCAGTTGATCAACGAGCTAGTCAACTAGAGGCCCACTAGGGACATACTATGGTCTATGTATTCACACGTGTATTACGATTTCCGGATAATACAATTATAGCATGAATAAAAGACAATTATCATGAACAAGGAAATATAATAATAATCCTTTTATTATTGCCTCTAGGGCATATTTCCAACAGTCTCCCACTTGCACTAGAGTCCATAATCTAGTTACATTGTGATGAATCGAACACCCATAGAGTTATGGTGTTGATCATGTTTTGCCCATGGAAGAGGTTTAGTCAACGGATCTGCGACATTCAGATCCGTATGCACTTTGCAAATTTCTATGTCTCCATCTTGAACATTTTCACGGATGGAGTTGAAGCGACGCTTGATGTGCTCGGTCTTCTTGTGAAACCTGGGCTCCTTGGCAAGTGCAATAGCTCCAAAGTGTTGTCACGTAAGAGTTTGATCGGCTCCGACTCATTGGGTATGACTCCTAGGTCTTTGATGAACTCCTTCACCCAAATTTCTTCATGTGCTGATTCCGAGGCTGCAATGTACTTCGCTTCACATGTAGATCCCGCCACGACGCTCTGCTTGCAGCTGCACCAGCTTACTGCTCCACCATTCAACATATACACGTATCCGGTTTGTGACTTAGAGTCATCCAGATCTGTGTTGAAGCTAGCGTCGACGTAACCCTTTATGACGAGCTCTTCATCACCTCCATAAACGAGAAACATGTCCTTTGTCCTTTTCAGGTACTTCAGGATATTCTTGACCGCTGTCCAGTGTTCCTTGCCGGGATTACTTTGGTACCTTCCTACCAAACTTACGGCAAGGTTTACATCAGGTCCGGTACACAGCATGGCATACATAATAGATCCTATGGCCGAGGCATAGGGGATGACGCTCATCTCTTCTTTATCTTTTGCCGTGGTCGGACATTGAGCCGAGCTCAATCTCACACCTTGCAGTACAGGCAAGAACCCTTTCTTGGACTGATCTATTTTGAACTTCTTCAAAATCTTATCAAGGTATGTGCTTTGTGAAAGACCTATGAGGCGTCTCGATCTATCCCTATAGATCTTGATGCCTAATATGTAAGCAGCTTCTCCAAGGTCCTTCATTGAAAAACTTTTATTCAAGTAGGCCTTAACGTTGTCCAAGAGTTCTATAGTATGTCATCTACATATAATATGAGAAATGCTACAGAGATCCCACTCACTTTCTTGTAAACGCAGGCTTCTCCATAAGTCTGCATAAACCCAAACGCTTTGATCATCTCATCAAAGCGAATGTTCCAACTCCGAGATGCTTGCACCAGCCCATAAATGGATCACTGGAGCTTGCATACCTTGTTAGCATTCTTAGGGTCGACAAAACCTTCTGGCTGCATCATATACAGTTCTTCCTTAAGATAACCGTTAAGGAACGCTGTTTTGACGTCCATCTGCCATATCTCATAATCATAGTATGCGGCAATTGCTAACATGATTCGGACGGACTTAAGCTTCGCTACGGGAGAGAAAGTCTCATCGTAGTCAATCCCTTGAACTTGCCGATAACCCTTAGCGACAAGTCGAGCTTTATAGATGGTGACATTACCATCCGCGTCCGTCTTCTTCTTAAAGATCCTTTTATTTGCTATCGCTCGCCGATCATCGGGCAAGTCTGTCAAGGTCCATACTTTGTTTTCATACATGGATCCTATCTCGGATTGCATGGCTTCAAGCCATTTGTTGGAATCTGGGCCTGCCATCGCTTCTTCATAGTTCGTAGGTTCACTGTTGTCTAACAACATGATTTCCAGGACAGGGTTGTCGATCACTGCAGTGCGGAACGTGTCCTAGTGGACCTCTGAAGTTTAGTAGCAACTTGATCCAAGTACCTTGATCATCATCATTAATTTCCTCTCCAGTTGGTGTAGGCACCACAGAACATTTTCCTGAGCTGCACTACTTTCCGGTTCAAGAGGTAGTACTTCATCGAAGTTCTACTTTCCTCCCACTTACTCCTTTCGAGAGAAACTCTTTTTCCGTAAAGGATCCGTTCTTGGCAACAAAGATCTTGCCTTCGGATCTAAGGTAGAAGGTATACCCAATGGTTTCCTTAGGGTATCCTATGAAGACGCATTTTTCCGATTTGGGTTCGAGCTTTTCAGGTTGAAGTTTCTTGACATAAGCATCGCATCCCCAAACTTTTAGAAACGACAGCCTTAGGTTTCTTCCCAAACCATAATTCATACGGTGTCGTCTCAACGGATTTAGACGGTGCCCTATTTAAAGTGAATGTAGCTGTCTAGAGCGTATCCCCAAAATGATAGCGGTAAATCGATAAGAGACATCATGGATCGCACCATATCCAATAGAGTGCGACACGACGTTCGGACACACCGTTACATTACCGAGGTGTTCCAGCGGCGTCAGTTGTGAAACGATTCCACATTTTCTTAAGTGTGTACCAAATTCGTGACTTAAATATTCTCCTCCATGATCCGATCGTAAGAATTTTATCTTTCGGTCACGTTGATTCTCTACTTCATTCTGAAATTCCTTGAACTTTTCAAAGGTCTCGGACTTGTGTTTCATCAAGTAGACATACCCATATCTACTCAAGTCATCTGTGAGAGTGAGAACATAACGATATCCTCCATGAGCCTCAACACTCATTGGACCGCATACATCGGTATGTATGATTTCCAATAGGTTGGTTGCTCGCTCCATTGTTCCGGATAACGGAGTCTTGGTCATTTTGCCCATAAGGCATGGTTCGCATGTGTCAAATGATTCATAATCGAGAGACTCTAAAAGTCCATCAAGATGGAGCTTCTTCATGCGCTTGACACCAATATGACCAAGGCGGCGGTGCCACAAGTATGTGGGACTATCGTTATCAACTTTACATCTTTTGGTATTCACGCTATGAATATGTGTAACATTACGCTCGAGATTCATTAAGAATAAACCATTGACCATCGGAGCATGACCATAAAACATATCTCTCATATAAATAGAACAACCATTATTCTCGGATTTAAATGAGTAGCCATCTCAGATCAAACGAGATCCGGATACAATGTTCATGCTCAAACTTGGCACCAAATAACAATTATTAAGGTTCAAAACTAATCCCGTAGGTAAATGTAGAGGTAGCGTCTTGACGGCGATCACATCGACTCTGGAACCATTCCCGACGCCAAGATCGTCACCTCGCCCTTCGCCAGCCTCCGCTTATTCTGCAGCTCCCGCCGTGAGTTACAAATATGAGCAACCGCACCGGTATCAAATACCCAGGAGTTACTACAGTAATCGGTAAGGTACACATCAATTACATGTATATGAAATATACCTTTGGTGTTGCCGGCCTTCTTATCCGCTAAGTATTTGGGGCAGTTCCGCTTCAAAGGACCTTCCCTTGCAATAAAAGCACTCAGTCTCATGCTTGGGTCCATTCCTTGACTTCTTCCCGGTAACTGGCTTACCGGGCGCGGCAACCTCCTTGCCGTCCTTCTTGAAGTTCTTCTTGCCCTTGCCCTTCTTGAACTTAGTGGTCTTATTGACCATCAACACTTGATGTTCTTTCTTGATTTCAACCTCTGCTGACTTCAAAGATTGAAAATACTTCAGAATGGTCTTCACCATTCCCTGCATATTGTAGTTCATCACAAAGCTCTTGTAGCTTGGTGGGAACGATCAAGGATTCTGTCAATGACCGCCTCGTCCGGGAGGTTTATGTCCACCGGGACAAAGCGGTTGTGCAACCTGCACATTTTGAGTATGTGTTCACCGACGTAACTGTTTTCCTCCATCTTACAACTATAGAACTTGTCGGAGACTTCACATCTCTCGACCGGGCATGAGCTTGGAAAACTAGTTTCAGCTCCTCGAACATCTCATATGCTCCGTGTTGCTCAAAACGCTTTTGGAGCCCCGGTTCTAAGTCAGTAAAGCATGCCGCACCGAACGAGGGAGTAATCATCAAGACGAGACCGCCAAGCATTCATAATGTCTTGGTTCTTCTCGGGACGGTGCATCACCTAGCGGTCCTTCTAGGACATATTGTTTCTGGCAGCTATGAGGATGATCCTCGTGTTCGGACCCGATCCATATAGTTGCTGCCATCATCTTTCGATTTGGTTTTCTCTAGGAACGCGTTGAAGTTCATGTTGACATGAGCGTTGGCCATTTGATCTACAAGACATATTTGCAAAAGTTTTAGACTAAGTTCATGATAATTAAGTTCATCTAATCAAATTATTTAATGAACTCCCACTCAGATTAGACATCCCTCTAGTCATCTAAGTGTTACACGATCCGAGTCGACTAGGCCGTGTCCGATCATCACGTGAGACGGACTAGTCATCGTCGGTGAACATCTTCATGTTGATCGTATCTTCCATACGACTCGTGTTCGACCTTTCGGTCTCCGTGTTCCGAGGTCATGTCTGCATACATGCTAGGCTCGTCAAGTTAACCCTAAGTGTTTTGCATGTGTAAAACTGTCTTACACCCGTTGTATGTGAACGTAAGGATCTATCACACCCGATCATCACGTGGTGCTTCGAAACGACGAACTTTAGCAACGGTGCACAGTTAGGGGAGAACACTTCTTGATATTGTCGTAAGGGATCATCTTATTTACTACCGTCGTTCTAAGTAAACAAGATGCATAAACATAATAAACATCACATGCAATTATATAGTAGTGACATGATATGGCCAATATCATATAGCTCCATTGATCTCCATCTTCGGGGCTCCATGATCATCTTGTCACCGACATGACACCATGATCTCCATCATCATGATCTCCATCATCGTGTCTTCATGAAGTTGTCACGCCAACGACTACTTCTACTTCTATGGCTAACGCGTTTAGCAATAAAGTAAAGTAATTTACATGGCGTTCTTCAATGACACGCAGGTCATACAAAATAAAGACAACTCCTATGGCTCCCGCCGGTTGTCATACTCATCGACATGCAAGTCGTGATTCCTATTACAAGAACATGATCTCATACATCACAATATGTCATTCATCATTCATCACAACTTCCGCCATATCACATCACATGACAATTGCTGCAAAAACAAGTTAGACGTCCTCTAATTGTTGTTGCATCTTTTACGTGGCTGCAATTGGGTTCTAGCAAGAACGTTTTCTTACCTACAAATAACCACAACGTGATTTTGTCAACTTCTATTTACCCTTCATAAGGACCCTTTTCATCGAATCCGCTCCAACTAAAGTGGGAGAGACAGACACCCGCCAGCCACCTTATGCAACTAGTGCATGTCACCGGTGGAACCGGTCTCACGTAAGCGTCACGTGTAAGGTTGGTCCGGGCCGCTTCATCCCACAATACCGCTGAAGCAAGATAAGACTAGTAGCGGCAAGCAAGTTGACAAGATCTACGCCCACAACAAAATTGTGTTCTACTCGTGCAATAGAGAACTACGCATAGACCTAGCTCATGAGTGCCACTGTTGGGGAACGGTGCAGAAAATTAAAAATTTTCCTACGGTTTCACCAAGATCCATCTATGAGTTCATCTAGCAACGAGTCATGGGAGAGTGATTGCATCTACATACCACTTGTAGATCGCACGCGGAAGTGTTCAATGGAACGGGGTTGATGGAGTCGTACTCGCCGTGATTCAGATCACCGATGACCTAGTGCCGAACGGACAGCACCTCCGCGTTCAACACACATACGGAGCGGATGACGTCTCCTCCTTCTTGATCCAGCAAGGGGGAAGGAGAGGTTGATGATGATCCAGCACGACGGCGTGGTGGTGGATGCAGCAGAACTCCCAAGGCTTCGCTAGCGACTCACGGGAGGAGGAGGAGGTGTAGCAGAAGGGAGGCGCCAAGGGCTTGTGGCACGGCCACCCCACCCTCCCCTCCCTTTATATAGGTGCAAGAGAGGGGGGGAGAGCGCAGCCTTGCCCCTTCCTCCAAGGAAGGGTGCGGCCAAGAGGGGGGGAGGAGTCCATCCTCCCCAAGGCACGTCGGAGGTGCCTTCCCCCTTTAGGACTCTCCCCTCTCTCTTATCTCCAGGCGCATGGGCCTCTTGGGGATGGTGCCCTTGGCCCATATAGGCCAAGGTGCACCCCCTTCAGCCCATGTGGCCCCCCTGGGCAGGTGGACCCCCCCGGTGGACCCCCGGACCCCTTTCGGCACTCCCGGTACAATACCGATAATGCCCGAAACTTTTCCGGCGACCAAAATAAGACTTCCTATATATAAATCTTTACCTCCGGACCATTTCGGAACTCCTCTTGACGTCCGGGATCTCATCCGGACTCAACAACATTCCGCTTGCTGCATACTCATATTCATACAACCCTAAGCGTCCACCGAACCTTATGTGTAGACCCTACGGGTTCGGAGACATGCGAACATGACCGAGACGGCTCTCGGGCAATACCCAACAGCGGGATCTGGATACCCATGTTGGCTCCCACATGTTCCTCGATAATCTCATCGGATGAACCACGATGTCGAGGATTCAATCAACCCCGTATACAATTCCCTTTGTCAATCGGTATTTTACTTGCCGAGATTCGATCGTCGGTATCCCAATACCTCGCTCAATCTTGTTACCGCAAGTCACTTTACTGCATCAGTAATGCATGATCCCGTGACCAAACACTTGGTCACTTTGAGCTCATTCTCGATGATGCACTACCGAGTGGGCCTAGTGATACCTCTCCGTCATACGGAGTGACAAATCCAGTCTCGATCCGTGTCAACCCAACAGATACTTTCGGAGATACCAGAGTGCACCTTTATAGTCACCCAATTACGTTGTGACGTTTGGTACACCCAAAGCACTCTTACGGTATCCGGGAGTTACACGATCTCATGGTCAAAGGAAAAGATACTTGACATTGGAAAAGCTCTAGCAAAACGAACTACACGATCTTGTGCTATGCTTAGGATTGGGTCTTGTCCATCACATCATTCTCCTAATGATGTGATCCCGTTATCAACGACATCCAATGTCCATAGTCGAAAACCATGACTATCAGTTGATCAACGAGCTAGTCAACTAGAGGCCCACTAGGGACATACTGTTGTCTATGTATTCACACGTGTATTACGATTTCCGGATAATACAATTATAGCATGAATAAAAGACAATTATCATGAACAAGGAAATATAATAATAATCCTTTTATTATTGCCTCTAGGGCATATTTCCAACAGGAAAGGGGAAGGGGGACAGAGGAAAGGGCCCCCCCCCTTCCTTGTCCTATTCGGACTACGGGGGAGGGGGCGCACGGCCTGCCCTGGCCGGCTCTCCTCTTCTCGCTTAGGGCCCATGTAGGCCCATTAACCCCCGGGGGGGTTCCGGTAACCAACCCCCCGGTACTCCGGTAAAATCCCGATTTCACCCGGAACGATTCCGATATCCAAACATAGGCTTCCAATATATCAACCTTTATGTCTCGACCATTTCGAGACTCCTCGTCATGTCCTTGATCACATCCGGGACTCCGAACAACCTTCGGTACATCAAAAACTATAAACTCATAATATAACTGTCATGTAACGTTAAGCGTGCGGACCCTACAGGTTCGAGAACTATGTAGACATGACCTAGAACTGTTTCCGGTCAATAACCAATAGCGGAACCTGGATACTCATATTGGCTCCTACATATTCTACGAAGATCTTTATCTTTCAAACCGCATAACAACATACGTTGTTCCCTTTGTCATCGGTATGTTACTTGCCCGAGATTCGATCGTCGGTATCTCAATACCTTGTTCAATCTCGTTACCGGCAAGTCTCTTTACTCGTTACGTAATGCATCATTCCGTAACTAACTCATTAGTTACTTTGCTTGCAAGGCTTATAGTGATGTGCATTACCGAGAGGGCCCAGAGATACCTCTCCGACAATCGGAGTGACAAAACCTAATCTCGAAATATGCCAACTCAACATGTACCTTTGGAGACACCTGTAGAGCTCCTTTATAATCACCCGATTCGTTGTGACGCTTTGATAGCACACAAAGTGTTCCTCCGGTAAACGGGAGTTGCATAATCTCATAGTTGTAGGAACATGTATAAGTCATGAAGAAAGCAATAGCAACATACTAAACGATCAAGTGCTAAGCTAACGGAATGGGTCATGTCAATCACATCATTCTACTAATGATGTGATCTCGTTAATCAAATGACAACTCATGTCTATGGTTAGGAAACATAACCATCTTTGATTAATGAGCTAGTCTAGTAGAGGCATACTAGTGACAATATGTTTGTCTATGTATTCACACATGTATCATGTTTCCGGTTAATACAATTCTAGCATGAATAATAAACATTTATCATGATATAAGGAAATAAATAATAACTTTATTATTGCCTCTAGGGCATATTTCCTTTACTAGATGGATGCTTGGAGTTCTTTGTCGTCTTCATCACATGATTCCGACATAGAGGAGATGATTTTGGACGACGATGTCGACCACCTAGTGTTGTTTCATCTCATTAACAAATTTGAAGCGGCACGGATCGACGGTTGGCCAGCTTTGCATTCCGCGTGATCGTGCTCTCAGCCACAACATGCTCATGAAGGACTACTTCGCCGAGGTACCGACATATCCGGCTCATCTTTCCTGTAGGTGATTGAATGCGTAGGTATCTTTTTGTTCGCATAGTTGAAGCTTGCGAGTAAAATAGTCGTTTCTTCACTCGCCGGAGGAATGTCCTTGGTTTGCTTGGCTTTAGTTCATACCAAAAAATATCGGCGGCAATGCGAGTGATTGTATATAGTTTTCCGGCTGACTACACCGATGAGTATCTTCACATTGAAGAAGATACCACGCTCAAATTTGTGCGGGTCTTTGCGAAGACATTGATCCAGAGTTTCTTCGAGCTCCAAATAAGGAGGACACAAAGAGAATGAAGAAAGAGGATGGCTGAGGATGCTTGGCAGTGTGAATTGCATGCGTTGGAGGTTGAAGAATGGTTGTTGGGGGGCAATACACCAGCCAAAAACGTAAACCAACTATTGTGCTCGAAGGCGTGGCTTCACACAACTTGTGGATTTGGCATTGCTACTTTGGATTGTCGTGGTCTCTCATCAATGTGTAACGATCTCATCTTTTTGCTCGGCTAGCTAATGGAAAAGCTCCGGCTTGCAACTATACCTTCGATGGACATGACCATACCTTGGGGTACTATCTTATATTACAGAAAATAATTGTCCTTCATGGTCAACATTTGCGAAGACAATCGACCCAAAAACTAAGAAGCACGCATTTGTTGCCCAAGCACAAGAAGCATGCCCAAAGGATATTGATAGGGGCATGTGGTTCGTTTCAAGCTTGGTTTGCTATTGTTTGAGGTCATGCTTGCTTATGGGATAAGAAATCTCTCAGAAACATCATGACTGCATGTGTAATTCTACACAACATGGTGATCAAGGATGAGAGAGATTTGAACTTCAAGTTTTATTATGATAATGTTGGTAGCCATGTGAAGCCTGCCAGGGACACATATGAGATCAATGCATTTCTTGACAGCTACCAAAAGATTGAGAACGGTGCTTCGCACTACCAATTCCGTAATAATCTTGTTGAGCATCAGTGGCAACTCTATGAGATAGATTCGCATTTTATTTTAATAAATTTCATATGTATTTATGTGTGTCTTGAACAATTATTTGCCTTCCGGACCATTTGTTGTTGTATTAACTATTTGAATTTAAACATTTGTTGTAATGAAGGCATTGTTGTATTGTGATCTGCCATTTGTATTATTTATAAGTTTGATTTATATACTCTATCAAGTTTATATTGTTGAAAGTCAGGAATTTGCAAAGCTCCTGAAATTCACGGTACCGCGAGGCCTTCGACGCGGAACAAATCCTGTAAACTCATCCCGTGAAATTTTGCAGGACAAGTTTCCGTAAAATTTTGCAGGACAAGTTCGCGAAGGCCTCACGGTACCGCAAAAAAATTTACATGCAGCCCTTATATCAGAATACCGAAAAATAAATTACAAGCAGCCCTTATATCAGATTTGTGAGCATCCGCTAGAGTTGCTCTAAGGGGTAGTAACTTCCTTGCGTATGCTGTTTGCATGCATTCACATCAAATCTTTAGTCTCAAGCTAACAGTTAAATTAGCCATAAAGTCCAGAAAGCAGACGAAACAAACACTAAAATAGAGAATCAGGTAGAGCAAACAAAATCAGGTAGATCAACCAGAATGCCAAACAGTCGTAGGCTCGGTAAATCAGCCAAAGTAGGACACGGAAGCCTTTTCGTGGTACGAAAATCAGAATGGAATGCACAAACAGCACGATTACAGACCCATCAATGAAATGGTTCAAGGAAACTGAAGTGTCGTCCATTTATTTACGGCAAGTATTGCATAAAATGCAAGGCATAAGTGATGCCAGAATAACATCCGGTCTAGATTCCATAGTAGCTACTACTTCGCACATCGCTTTCAAATTTAACAAACAGCACTTCCTGCAAGCAAATAACAAAAAGGCTGGGACTCTTTACATTTTATCCAGCAAGGATCTCCCTTTACAATGTTCCACTAAGTAACGAATCTGGATACATGTCTCGCCAACCCTGAAGAAAATTAGTTGGCAGACTTTAACGAGTTGGACCTACAAAACAGGGCACGGGTTGTTGACTTGCTTATATGGTATACTTATTTCAGTACAGGTCCAGAAGTTAAAAGAGACCATATCTGCACAGCATAAGGTTCAGTCCACAAACCTGCTTATCTTGTCAGTGGAATCAGCATTGCTGAAATCACTAAAATTCCCTGTTTCTATGGCTAGTTGCAACCCCTGAAATGAAATGGAGGTAATTATCCACAGTAGTGTAACTGCGCAGCTTTGTATAAAATGCATGATCTTTGTTACTACTCCCTCTGTCCTATAATGTAAGATCATTTTGCAATCTTATATTATGGGATGGAGGGAGTAACTTTGTTGACGGACAGGCATTGCAAAAACTTGTTTTATAAAGGGACAGCATTGGAAACACTTAAATTTCAATTTTCATTACCACTCCAAAGCCCAGCACTTGTTTCTACTAACCTGTATGCCAATTGTTTCAAACCGCTTCGCTGATGGTTTAATGCCTTCCTGCACAAAATCAGGAGAATATTAATGAAATGGACAAACAGTTGAAGAAGCTTACAAAGAATCACATGTCAGTAAGCACCAACAGATATACTATATTTAACTGCAAAACATTTCTTAAGAGTCTTGAACTGCATGATAATACACTGCAAGTATTACCACCCAGATATAAACTTTAAACAAAAAATAGTTGCAAACGCAACTCATGAATAATGAACAAAAAGCAGCATACAAGTGCAACATGGCCTACACATAAAGGTCCAAAAATGAAGAGAAACTACACATAATACAGAAGGTCCATATCAGAAGCAACGATTCTACCATATATGCTTTAGTATCATACCAGGCGTTCAGGGAGCTTCCCACCACTTTGCTCTATGAATTGGCAGAGGTACATCACACCAGCGCATGAAAAATTCTGTTGAATAACATTGTAACCATAAGAAGAAGAAAAATCAAGTACATGGAACTCACCATACTGAAGGAATAAAGGTACATCGAAACTTCAAAGGATGAAAAAGAACTTCACATTTTGGTAATATACCATTTTATTACTAATAAATTAGGATAATAATATTTAGAGAGGGGAGGAGTATTCAGGGCAGGCGTGTGGTTCGATAATTGTGAATTTGTGCAAAATGTCGAGAGATTAGTACCCCAGCATGCTTCAACCCAGGCTACCCAGCTGATTTACACACATGGACTAAGATTGGCATGAGTGCACTTATGCAGAGTGATTTGGGGTTATGTGCAACTCAGGAGACGGCATTTATCACACAATTGCATTTAGATTTATCACACAATTGCATTTAGATTTATCACACAATTGCGTTTAGGTGCAAAACAGGAACAGCAATCTTTCAGTCTTTAAACATGTTATTCCCAGCAGAGTTTGTTGGACTGAACAACGCAAACTAAAAAGGACCAACATAGCAACAGAACCATTTCTAAGTGAACACCCACCTGTTTGGCTTCCATTTATCACACAATTGCGTTTAGGTGCAAAACAGGAACAGCAATCTTTCAGTCTTTAAACATGTTATTCCCAGCAGAGTTTGTTGGACTGAACAACGCAAACTAAAAAGGACCAACATAGCAACAGAACCATTTCTAAGTGAACACCCACCTGTTTGGCTTCCATTGAATCCATCTTCTCATCCTGTATGAGAAATACCAGATTAATATAAACTTAAAAACTACTACCTCCGGAACTAAATATCAGACATTTTTGCAGTTCAAATTGAACTAAATAGACGTTTTCACAAACGTCTTCTATTTAGTTACAGAGGAGGTACAATCATATCATGTGACCAGCTGACTGGTGTCAAACAGAGTTACACTCACCAGTCCCCAGACCAATTCTTTGATGTTCTTAATCTCTGAACCAATATTCTCAAGCTTCAGTCGTGCGCCAGTAACCTGAACAGAAAAGTATATATCTGAAAACCATATGCACCCCATGCACACTTAACAAAGTTAATAGAGAAAAAAATCATCTCTTGAAAGATTATATAGACAGTAAGTTATTGCACCTAGTCTTGTCATATATGCTACTTTAAACTTTCTACCCAACGCATATGCATTCCAATAAACATAGATATGCAGATACATCATACATATGAAGGTGTTAAGGAGAAAGTACATCATCTTTTATTTGCCCAGAAAGCGCCTTCTGCTGATCCAATTTGTCATCCAACTTCTCAATGCGTTGCGTCAAATGCTTTTTAGCAGCCTGCATAATTATCAAATTAATTCAATATTAGATAATATGATATGAAACTACAGAATACCTCCTATATGACAATCAAACCAAATGGCACAGTACAGAGCCAACAATTTGGAAGAAAACTCCCGGTTCATCTTCAACAATCTCAAACGAATATCAGTTTAAACATCAAACAAAATTAAGATTGCTGGTCCAAATGGTTAAGGAAATTAAGACCGAGGACCAATCAAACAACTGTTCTTTCTGCACACAACAATAGTTGGTTAAACTAATAGAGGATGTCATGTGAACAACTGCCCTTTCTGTGGGTAACAAGACAACATTATCAACACAACAATGCCCTAACAAGTTAGACCGTCGACTGAATTTCTGCACGTCAGTACTAGTTTGTAAACAATAGAAGCTACAAAACTCATAATCCTAGCAGCATAATACATATTAGAATCATCTAATACCTACATTTAACTACGTCTCCTCGGAATGAATGGAAACAGATGTTATTTTAAATCTTATGGAAACAGATGTTTTGCAGTGCGGAACTACGGGCACCACTTGTACTTACAGCAAGAGAGCTCTGAACTTGCTCCAGATGTTTAGTCATACTTGAAACAACGTTAGCCATGTTTTGCTTGGTGACATACATTAAGTCCCCAAAGGAGATGCCCTGAAGAAGTAACACTTCAAAATGAATTGGTCTTCAAGAAGACATTATGGCAGTTTCGAGAAGAACAGATGTACTCCCTGCATCCCAAAATGTAAGACATTTTTTGATACTATGATAGTGTCAAAAAACGTCTTACATTTTGGGACGGAGGGAGTAGCTTAGAAGTGATGGTAGTAGAAATAATGGGGAAAGCAGATCGATCCTATACTTTTGGCAGGTAAGGATATTGTGAGCACTACACAAGCATAAATGCCATGATGGGAAGAAACATACTTTCCACCACATATAACCATAACCCAGTGCTCCAACAGTTGCTGCAGGTACTATTAGTCCTGATACTCCTGCAAAAACATTAAGAACACTGTCACAATGTATGTATGACGGCAGTAAGTTTGTTTGACCACACACAACTGACACGATAGCTAGGAAATTTTGCTGGAATAATCAACACAAAGTGACATGGGCTAACACAATACCAAAGGGGTTGTTTGGTTAAGGAGATTTTACTAGATCGGTTTTGCATAAATATGTGTATGGTTGTGACTAACTGAAACTCTGCTTGGTTAATCTAACAAATCTGAGGAAAAGTAAATAATGGTTCCTGTAAAACTGGGAAACCGGTTTTTTAGAAAAATGATGATTAGACGGTTTCTATAAACCAGTATTAGTTTATCTCGTACACACAGGTGAAACATGTTCTACGTTTCCCAGTCCAAACAAGACTCTGCATACTTATCTCTTAACCTAATTATTAGTAAAAAAACGGTTTTCCAAAATATTCTACTAAAATGTGTTCTGTTAAAACTAATTTAACCAGACAACACCAAGAGAAATCCACCTAACACAAAGTAACTGAAAACTATATAACGAAGTTCAGTGTATCAATAATGTCTAGAAGTGGGAAGAAGTAAATTAGGATGAATGAAACAAACGGAAGCAACTAACAATGAGAGTGCAATATTTACTACAGGCTAATGTATAGCCAAGATTTGTTAGGCAGCTATCCCTGGTCGGAAACATACAAATTTGACAATTTATCAAGTTGACAATTCTTAAAGAAGAAAAAGAAGTTGTCGCAAGCTAGACAAACCTGTTTGTCCAGAACCTCCACTGAGAACAGTTATCGAACGTGGAGAACCTAGATTGCGTACCTGCATAGCAAGTTGGCGCACCTAAAAGGACCAGAGTGTAAGTTTAGCATGACAAGATTGAATTATTATATGCTTATGAAGATGAGTACTTAGCAAAGAAAAGAAATACTGGTTGTAAGTCTAGATTAACTTCACCAATGACTATCATTATCTCTTATCAGCCATTTAAAATGTTGGTCTAAGAACATTAACCTTTTTTAGGTAGAGTAAATTTTACTTTAGGACAACAGGACATGTTAATGTAAAAAAAATCAAGCATTTAATGCATCTCAAGTTTAATGCATCATGTGATTCATCCATCTAGGAAGAATTGCACAGCAAAAGATCTTTTAATTCAACAAGGAAGTCAATAATCCCAAGTTCATACCAGCTTCTCACACTAATGAACTATCAGGACAAGGCATCCATTGTGAAGAACCAAAAAAAAAAGAGAGAAAAGAATGCAAAGGCCACATTACTAAAGAGGAACTCACAAGAATAATAGGAAATAATCTAGCAAAGCAAATTGTGAGCCTCAGGCTTCGGAGTTACCAGATTTGTCTCTACGGATGCTGTGAATTTTAGTGAAGCTATTTCATAATGTTTACGGCAAAAGACAGTTCTGTACATTTACTAGTATCACATATTATTGCCATATAGACCATTAATACTACAGAATCCGTAGAAAACATACCAGCTGACATCAACATATCAGGAAACCAAATCCTATAATTGCTGAAAATCATCACATGTTTCTATTCTGAAATGGGGCCAGTCTATTGGACTAGTGGCAACAAGTCATCAAAACAAATTTTCATGCTGGATCAAAATATTACTTGCTAAAATAAAGCTACCACATATTTGCTGGAAGCCATAGCTAATAAAGTCAACAAGCCATGTAAACAAGGCTTTATCACGGGCATCACATCCAAGATATCGAACATTCATCACAAGGGCAGGCATAAATACTACTCCATCGGTAATACCAGCTGACCGGGGCATAGGGTCATATAAAAATACACTTAATCGTATCATGTACTTCAATTTGAGGTACAGGCTCCGGTGGAGATGCATGACAGCATGTGTCAAACTAATGGCAAGAGTACACATCATCAGGAGTACATGGCTAAGACTAAGGGTAGGTAGATCAACACGCGTACCTCGTTGAGCGCGTCGTTGATGCCGTGGTCCGCACCACCACCTCCTCCCTTACCCATCTCCCCCTTCTCCAGAAACTCCTGCAAGGCCACGCGACACGGATCATCAAAATCAAACTATCCAAAGCGAACCACCTTCCTGCCTCTTGAAGGATCGGGATCGGAGTTTTCGATAGAGGATAGCAGCTGCCAGGTCGTGGCCAGGAGACGCACCTGTATCTCGGTGAGGATCTCCGAGAGGCGGCCGTTTCGTAGGACGACGGAGCCGGCCACGCCCGCGCCGACGAGCATGACGACGCGGGTGAGGCCGAAGCCCGCCTGTGCCACCATCGCCATGGCTGCACGCCGCCGCGCGTCCGAGGTGATGCCGGTGGAGGTGGAGGTGGAGGAGGAAAACCTAGCTTAGGTTACGGCGTGAGGTGAGCTGAGGAGCGGGTCGGGCTGTCTGGGTGGAATGGAGGGGGTGGAAAGGGGAGCCCGTTCAGAAGGGGTGGGGCCCATATGTCAGCGAGTGCGGAACGGGGCAAACTCGATACGTCTAAAAAACCAAGTCGGACAAATCGTCTAAAAATATCGGGGAGAAAGATAAACCAGAAATGGATATATTTTTTAACGTCAATACAAGAGACGCAGGTGCTCATATACACAACACACACCATACCCTATGAGCACCTTCGAGAGACTGAGCCGACATATCATCTTGAGATTTTACGAAATCACCGTAGATGCCTCGTAGTTGACGGGAACGTCTCCTTGCACTGAACGTGCATCGCCGGAAATTCTGAAATAAATCCAGGATAAATGCGAGTATCAGGACTTGAACCCTGGTGAACTGAAAATACCACTGTCCATCTAATCATTCAAGCATAGCTTGGTTCGCAAAAAAACGGACAATTTTGATCTGAGATAAGACCTTTATATGATGTAGAAAAACTTGAACATCATATATAATAGTGGGATATTCGTGCATTGCCGCAAAACAACAAATGGATGACACATGTCGACATTGGCTTGTGTATACTTCATGGCTAAAAAAAGGTATCCATTGCACATCTCCCCTCCATCCCTCCCACCCCTCCTTCCCTCCCACCCCTCCTTCCCTCCCCCTCTCTCACTTTGGCACGTTTCACCCGCCAGTCACTGTTGGTGACCAGCCCCGCGGGTCTCCTCCCTCCACCCGTTGCTCCAGCAGCGCGAGGGTCGGAAAACCCTTATGTTGCCACTATCTCTCCTACCGTTGGGAGAGTTGTTTTCCCACCACCAGAGCGCGAGCACGATTTGGTCGTGATACATCTTTCCTGATATATGATCGCCAAGCATGTCCTTATAACTCACATGGTTGTTGAGTTATCTCGCATTAGGGAATCCTTTGTAGCACCGGTGTTTGCACGACCCTTCTCACGGTATCATCCTCCTCTGATTTCTCCACCCCCACCTAAGCCGGAGTTAGCCCCACAGTTTGGCTCTCTCGTTAGCTCACTCCCGCGTGGGCAGCAAGACAGTCTAACATGTCACACAAGAAAGTCGCGAGCCGTGTTTGTGCTTAGGCCCAGAGTGATTGTGATGTCCACCTAAACACTCACTCATCTCTCCACCCCATGACACCACGTCATGCGTTCCCGCCGAATTGTTGAGGGAGAGTCTCCTAGTCAGTCGCCAATTTGCACCTATTCCAGAGGTAGCTAGTGAGTCGTCTGCCCCTAGTGAGGGAGAGACTCATGACTTAGAGCACGAGCTTGAGTAGTACCCCGCAGTGTGTAGTATCCACGGGTTCACCTCATCGGCTAGTCACCAGTTATGTAAGCCCTAGTACGAGTTTGTATTTCATAAGCTATGGTAGTCTATTGCATTATGTCAATTGTCATGAGCAACACTAATCATGATCGCATGTCATGTATGATGTGCCATGTGCAATAATGTACCTCGATGCATGAATATGTTAAGTTATTTTTTTATTTGACTATTTGGTGTTCCCTCCCTGTCACGAATGTTGCTCATCTCCTTGTTCTTCTATTTGGGCATGGTGTCGACGAATAATGGTGCGTCTATCTTACTATTTGAGATTTTTCGTAGAAGAAAGTAGTGATAGATGGTGCCCAAAGGGATCTCATTGGTGAGGAAGGTAACACAATGGTTTTACCCAAGTTCAGGCCCCTGGTCGGGTAATAAACATACATCGTGTGTGCCTATTTTTATTGATGAACAACTAAGGGGACTAGTGTGTTCGCCAAGTGCTCAATCAAATTTTAGTCCCCAAACAATGGTTGTTGAACAAGGAGGCACCCAAATCTTATTAACGTTCCGAGTGTCTAAGGGCTCCCGAGTTCTGCACCTGAGTGGGACGCGTAAAGGAGCATGTCTTTAGAGATCGTCTAATCATATCGTATGCCTTGAGGATCGGAACCAAACTACCAGCCTGGGACTGGCTATATAAGGTAGTACCAACCTTCGCCAAGGCAGTTAATACATGTGAGCTCATTCTCGTACCCAAGCTCAGTAGACACTTGTTATAGCTATGTAATGCTTTCCGATCTATGTGTTTTCTTTGGCCAAGTCGATGAGTAGATCTTCGGTGGAAGTGGCGCATAGTTGTAGGTTCAATCTTGTGGTGTCCTAACCCAGTGACGGAAAAGGTAGCGAGGCACGTATTTGTATTGTTGTTGCTAAGGGGAAACGACGGGGTTCAATCATATTGCTTGGTTTTACTCTATCTATGTTATGTCATCTTGCTTAAAGCGCTACTTTGTTTGTCATGAACTTAATACCATATATGCATACTGGATAGCGGTCAATTGATGGAGTAATAGTAATATATGCAGGTAAGAGTCGGTCTACTTGACACGGACGTAATGCCTATATACATGATCATGCCATGAATAACGTCATAATTATGCGCTTTTCTATCAATTACCCAACAGTAATTTGTGTACCCACCGTATGATATTTTTTATGAGAGATGCCTCTAGTGAAAACTATGGCCCCCAGGTCTATTTTAGTCATTTACTAAAACAAAAATTACCTTGCTGTAATTTATTTAATTTTCAATTTATCTATCACCTACTATCAGATTTGATCTTTATAATTAATAAGTACAAGGGGATTGACAACCCTCTCACCCGCCTTGGGTGCAAATATTTGCTCTTGTGTATGTAGGTATTCTCGACAAATGTTTGTGTGAATCTAATATTGGTTCGATAACCTTGGTTCTGTACTGAGGGAAATAATATCCGCTACTATATTACTTCAACCTTCCTCTTCGGGGAAAATCCCAACGCAACTCACAACTAGCAGAAAGAATTTTTGGCGCCGTTGTTGGGAGGCTTACCAAACAACTCAGGGTTGCTTCATTCACATTATCATTTACTTCTTCTTCTTTTTTTTTTGCTTTTATTTGCCTTCTCTTTTTCATCTCAGTCCGCTTCTCTAAAAAAATAAAAAACACACAAAAAAATCTTGCTTGCTTGAATTGTCACTATGCCTCAAGAAAACATTGTGTCATGTGACTTTTGAATAGCCTCTTATTGCTTTCAAAAAATTTCTTGTGTCAATATAGAACAACATGAGTGTTGTGTCAATTTTTGTGATTTTTTCGGGGTTCGTTTAGACATTTTTATGCATTAACTGAGTTTTCAATGCATTTATGTGCATAATTCAAATTTGAACTACATGCACATGCTCCAGTGCATATAAATTGGTTAAAAATCAAATATGTGTCCTTGGGTGCATGCTTAGGTCCCATGCAAGAAATGGGCATTAATTTCAAATGCCAGAGCACCGTTGATTACCGGCAAAACGTTGAGATGCTTTATTTTTAAATTCTAGTAAATCCAAAATTCGTCTGAAATTCATGAAACTTGGCATGCTATCATGGAATGGCACCCGACATGTTGTGGTATTTTTCGTGTACATTTTGAGAGAAGGCACACTCGAATAATGACAGCCAAACAAAGGCATTTTGAAAAAATAGCGGGCACTTTAATATCTCAAACGTCTGTATAATTCAAACCGTGTGCGTTCTGTTAACCATTCACGTGACACTACGTGTCTTGGTTGTAATGGCTGTAGGAGGTGTCGTGCGGACAGCTGCTTGACCTTGACTAAACAGGAGGCGTGTGAGCGTAGTCCGGTGCGCAGGCTGACCGAGAGGCGTGTAAGCTGTCATCGAATGCGCAGGCTCACCGGGAAGCGTGCAAGTTGTACGCTGCGCAGGCTCACTGGGAAGCGAGCCCTTTGACTTCCATGGCCGCCCGCCTTCCTCTCCGTGCGCATGCCCCCCTCAGCGGCATGGGACGCCGCCATCGACAACGGCGTCCCGGAGGACGACAACGACAACAAAGGCGCGGCACGCCGCCTCCGCCGCCGCCGGAAATAGTTTTTTTCCTGGGTTTAATACTGTATCTCAATCATATGAATATAAATTCGCAGTATGACTGAATGAAAGATATGGTTTGAGCGAACTTGCGTTTTTCTCTCTTAATGTACAGACTTATCAAACGATGTTCTATTGAAAAAAACGTCAATGATTTTTAAATATAAAACACTCATCGCAAACGTTTTAGTTAGAACACCCGTATGCAAACCAGGAGCTTCCCCAGGAAGCCATGGGAAAATGTGCCGAGCAGGATTTTTGCGGCTCTTGATCGCAAACGTTTTAGATAGAACACCATATGCAAAGTGAGAGCAGGATTTGTGCATCTCTTCAACGCAAATGGTTCTTTTGGATGACAAGTGTGCAACCACTTACAAACAATTTGATAAGATTTGCATCTGTCATATTGGGTATGTTGCCATTTGTCAAACTGAAAAGATTGACATTTGTTGATCTAGTAACATTGCCATTTGTCAACCTTGTAACACTATGATTTGTCAAAATATGAAGCTAAAAATCACTAGCAGTATCTAATTTTTGCAACTAAAATCCAGTAATTAAGCATATATTTCATTCATAGATTAAGCAATAGTTCTTAATTTATACAAATAGTTCAGTTCGAAAGCTGAACCGACCAAACTTTTCCCCAATTGTTGCCAACCACGTATTGAAATAGCTAGTTCAACTATATATACTAGCTAATTTTAAGTACATTGTACAGTTCCACCACATCTATAGTCAGATGAACTAAACAAAATAGCCCCTATACTACTACTACTACTACGGAGGGGCTTTGTACTACTTCCGGTTGCCTCTCCTCTGCCGAGCACGCTCAGTAAGAGGCGGAGGAGGAGGAGTCTACCGACGAGCTGGGCAACCGCAATACGGTGCCTGCAGTTGTTGCAGCTTCAGCGAGGCTCACCTCGAACGCCCTCTGCCGCTCCAGACGACCCCTCTCAAAACGGTGGTTCTCCTCGTAGATCTCCTGATTCCTCGCCTCTAAGGCGGCGTGTGCCGCGACTATGGCGGTGGTTAGGCTCTTTGCATGCTCAATGAGGCACTCCTCCTCCTCCCGTAGGAACTCGGTGTAGCGCGCAAGGTCGCTGACGCACGTGTGGGCATCCACTTCTGCCTCCCGCCTTCGGGCGGCGATGGCGGAGCGGGTGATGACCCCGACGGTCGATGATGGGCTGGTGGCGGCCACGACCACCACCTCCCGCCTTCGGTCCGCGGTGGCGGAGGCGTAATGGCCACGGTGGCCGACAGTGGGGTGGCGGCCCCGACGGCCACCTCCCGCCTTGGGGCCGCGGTGGCGGAGTGGGCGATGGTCCTGGCTTTCGACGGTGGTGTTGCGGCAACGGCGGCCGGCAAACCTTGTTGTCAGCGAACGCACCGGCGGCGGCGTGTGTGGGTGTTCCGCGCACACCCAACAGGGACGCCACGCGCACTACACTACGCCGGGGACTGCGCTGCCGCCGTGGTGTAGCCTCCCAGCTGGAGCTGTCCTCTGATGACGGCGGAGTGGATGAGCGACGATGACGGACCGGTGCCATTGGCGATTGTGGGAGAAGCAGGCGAGACAAGCTACAGGGAGGGAGGGGAAAATGCGACGCAGGACTCGTCGACCGTGAGGGTTTTTATAGCAAGCCGGTAAGCATTGGGATTTTGGGGGATTTCATCGAGTCGGGCGGGAACCTGCGAGGTTGCGCGGGAATGGGCTCACCGACGATTCATTGGCGCCACCGTTTGGCCAAAAGAACGCCCCCACGCGCTGCACAAGCTTTCACTATAAGCCGTCTGCGGCAGCGGGATGACAAGACGTGCGAGAGGAGGAAGAAAGGCCACGTACACATATGGTTAATAAAAAAACTGTGATTTAATTACCTACTATACCCCCGTCCTGATTTATAAGTATGATTTAACTAATAAAATACGAATGCATGTCGCCAAAGATTATATAGTTGGATTCATATTTGAACAGTTTCCAATTATATAATTTTTATAACATGCATTAACATTTTGTTGGTTAAATTTGAGGGCATAGTATGGCATAGAATATAAAGGGGGCTATAGACTAGACGGAGGTGGTAGCACACGGTCGCTCTCCACGGAGCGACGCAACTGTCAGCCGGCTTGTAGGCGACCATCTCCTCCGTGTTCAACTGCTCTATGCGTGTGGTTGCTTGCGGTTCAGGCGGCCGCGGTGCGCTCTGCTCGCGTCCCACCGCGCGTGCTCTGCTCTCGCGTCCCTCCGAGTGCTCTGCCCTCGTCCCTCCACGTGCGCTGATAGTGTTTTAGGGTCGACATACGATCACGCACGTTCGTGTGCATGCGGTTGCGCCGGGCGCGGCACGATGATGCAGTTACCCGCTGCAAAAACTGCCATGCGAACGCGCAGAGAATCCAGCCCGCCCGGCCCCCATTTATTCCTGCGGTCATTTACCTTATATCTCTCGCGTCACACGACACAATAAGCCCACCCACGACAACACATACAGAGAGGACTTCCAGCGGTTTCAATGACGCTCCCCGTGGCTCCAATGGTGCTCCCAGTGGCCAATGACGACAATGGCAGGCAGTTCACCACGCATCACGTAGTGGACACCCACATGAGGGGGAAGGCCCTCTCGGTGGTGTACACGGATGATCCGGTCTCGGTGGAGAGCTCCATCCAAACTATGGAGCAGTTCCTTGCCGAGGACAAATCTTGAGTGGTCGACCGACCTCGAGTACACCATCGGTCGTCTTAGACACGATCGGAAGGTTAATCGTCGCCCAGTTGTGCGTGCGACATGACATCCTCGTCTGCCACTACCACCTTGCCACAAGGCCTTGTGAGCATTTCTCCAGGTTTATCAACAGCTCCGACTACAGTTTCGCTACGGTGGACACCACCAACGATCTAAAAGTACTCAAGGTTTCGGACTTGAAATGCCCGAATCTTGTCAACATCTAGCACCACTACAAGGTCTGGGGCAGCGACAAAAACAAACCAAACTCCCTGGTTGACCTCGCCTCGGCCATCATCGACCCCTACTACATGAAGATGAAGAATGAGAGCAATAAGGACAAGAATGCCTGGCACAATGTGTCGCATGAGAGACTGGATGAACAACATGTCAAGTACGCGGCCATGGACGCGTACACAAGCTACGAGATGTACATGCGAATCGTTGACTGATAACCCACAAGTATAGGGGATCGCAACAGTTTTCGAGGGTAGAGTATTCAACCCAAACTTATTGACTCGACACAAGCGGAGCCAAAGAATATTCTCAAGTATTAGCAGTTGAGTTGTCAATTCAACCACACCTGGATAACTTAGTATCGGCAGCAAACTGTTTAGTAGCAAAGTAGTATGGAAGTAACGGTAACGATAGCAAAAGTAGTATTTTTGGGTTTTGTAGTGATTGTAACAGTAGCAACGGAAAAGTAAATAAGCGAAGAACAATATGTGAAAAGCTCATAGGCATTGGATCGGTGATGGAGAATTATGTCGGATGTGGTTCATCATGTAACAATCATAACATAGGGTGACACAGAACTAGCTCCAATTCATCAATATAATGTAGGCATGTATTCCGAATATAGTCATACATGCTTATGGAAAAGAACTTGCATGACATCTTTTGTCCTACCCTCCCGTGGCAGCGGGGTCCTAGCGGAAACTAAGGGATATTAAGACCTCCTTTTAATAGAGTACCGGACCAAAGCATTAACACATAGTGAATACATGAACTCCTCAAACTATGGTCATCACCGGGAGTGGTCCCGATTATTGTCACTTGAGTTCTGGATCATAACACATAGTAGGTGACTATAGACTTGCAAGATAGGATCAAGAACTCACATATATTCATGAAAACATGATAGGTTCAGATCTGAAATCATGGCACTCGGGCCCTAGTGACAAGCATTAAGCATAGCAAAGTCATAGCAACATCAATCTCAGAACATAGTGGATACTAGGGATCAAAGCCTAACAAAACTAACTCGATTACATGATAAATCTCATCCAACCCATCACCGTCCAGCAAGCCTACGATGGAATTACTCACACACGGCGGTGAGCATCATGAAATTGGTGATGGAGGATGGTTGATGATGACGATGGCGACGGATTCCCCTCTCCGGAGCCCCGAACGGACTCCAGATCAGCCCTCCCGAGAGGTTTTAGGGCTTGGCGGCGGCTCCGTATCGTAAAACGCAATGAATCCTTCTCTATGATTTTTTTTCTCCCCGAACACGAATATATGGAGTTGGAGTTGAGGTCGGTGGAGCGTCAGGGGGCCCACGAGGCAGGGGGCGCGCCCCCACCCTCGTGAACAGGTGGAGGCCCCCCTGACATGGATTCTTCTTCCGGTATTTTTTATATTTTCCAAAAATAAGTTCCGTGGAGTTTCAGGTCATTCCGAGAACTTTTGTTTCTGCACATAAATAACACCATGGAAAGTCTGCTGAAAACAGCGTCAGTCCGGGTTAGTTCCATTCAAATCATGCAAGTTAGAGTCCAAAACAAGGGCAAAAGTGTTTGGAAAAGTATATACGACGGAGACGTATCAACTCCCCCAAGCTTAACCATTCGCTTGTCCTCAAGCAATTCAGTTGATAAACTAAAAGTGATAAAGAAAAACTTTTACAAACTCTGTTTGCTCTTGTTGTTGTAAATATGTAAAGCCAGCATTCAAGTTTTCAGCCAAGATTATAACTAACCATATTCACAATAACATGTACGTCTCATGTTTACTCATATCAATGGCATAATCAACTAGCGAGCAATAATAATAAATCTCGGATGACAACACTTTCTCAAAACAATCATAATATGACATAACAGAATGGTATCTCGCTAGCCCTTTCTGAGACCGCAAAACATAAATGCAGAGCGCCTTTAAAGATCAAGGACTGACTAAACATTGTAATTCATGGTAAAAGAGATCCAGTCATAGTCATACCCAATATAAATTAATAGTAATGAATGCAAATGATAGCGGTGCTCTCCAGCTGGTGCCTTTTAATAAGAGGGTGATGACTCAACACAAAAGTAAATAGATAGGCCCTTCGCAGAGGGAAGCAGGGATTTGTAGAGGTGCCAGAGCTCGATTTTAAAGCAGAGATAAATAATATTTTGAGCGGCATACTTTCATTGTCAACATAACAACCAAGAGATGGCGATATCTTCCATGCTACACACATTATAGGCGGTTCTCAAACAGAATGGTAAAGTTTATACTCCCCCTCCACCAACAAGCATCAATCCATGGCTTGCTCGAAACAACGAGTGCCTCCAACTAGCAACAACCCCGGGGGAGTTTTGTTTGCAATTAATTTGATTTGATTTGCATAAAGCATGGGACTGGGCATCCCGGTGACCAGCCATTTTCTCATGAGTGAGGAGCGGAGTCCACTCCTCTTGAGAATAACCCGCCTAGCATGGAAGATACGGACAACCCTAGTTGATACATGAGCTATTCGAGCATACAAAACAGAATTTCATTTGAAGGTTTAGAGTTTGGCACATACAAATTTACTTGGAACGACAGGTAGATACCGCATATAGGAAGATATAGTGGACTCATATGGCATAACTTTGGGGTTTAAGGGATTGGATGCACAAGCAGTATTCCCGCATAGTACAAGTGAAGGCTAGCAAAAGACTGGGAAGCGACCAACTAAAGAGCGACAAAAGTCATGAACATGCATTAAAATTAATAAACATTGAGTACGAGCATGAGTAGGATATAACCACCATGAACATAAATATCATGAAGGCTATGTTGATTTGTTTCAACTACATGTGTGAACATGTGCCAAGTCTAGTCACTTAAATCATTCAAAGGAGGATACCACCCCATCATACCACATCATAACCATTTTAATAGCATGTTGGCACGCAAGGTAAACCATTATAACTCATAGCTAATCAAGCATGGCACAAGCAACTATAATCTCTAATTGTTATTGCAAACATGTTTATTCATAATAGGCTGAATCAGGAACGATGAACTAATCATATTTACAAAAACAAGAGAGGTCGAGTTCATACCAGCTTCTCTCATCTCAACCAGTCCATCATATATCGTCATAATTACCTTTCACTTGCATGACCGAACGATGTGAATAATAATAATAGTGCACATGCATTGGACTAAGCTGGAATTTGCGAGCATTCAATAAACAAGAGAAGACAAGGCAATATGGGCTCTTGGTTAAATCAACAATAATGCATATAAGAGCCATTTCAACAATTTAATTATGGTCTTCTCCTATCGACCCCCAAAGAAAAGAAAATAAAACTATTTACACGGAAAGCTCCCAACAAACAAAAAGAAGAACGGGAAATCTTTTTGGGTTTTCTTTTTAATTATTACCACTACAGCATGAAAAGTAAACTAGCTAAAAGCTATTACTATTTTTTTGTTTTTTCTTAAGATTTATCAAACACACAAGAAGAAAGCAAGAAAAAGAAAATAAACTAGCACGGATATTACAGTGAAAGAGTATGAGCACCGACATCTAGCAATGAGTGTGTGAACATGAATGTAATGTCGGTGGGAATTACGTACTCCCCCAAGCTTAGGCTTTGGGACTAAGTTGGTTTATTGCCATGGATGGACTGGCGGATATCCATAGTTGTAAGCGGGGTCGTACTGAGATGAAGAAGCCCCTGATTGCCACTGGAGCTGTAGCGTGACGGCGAGCTGCCTTCGCCCTCCTCTCATACTCATCTACCTCCTCTCTGGTAATAAAATGTCTTCCTTTTGCCTGATAATCAAAGAAGGCAGGAGCAGGGAGAGTAATATGGACAGCACGACGTCTGTCAAAGATTAAGCGATACTGGAGGGACTGCTCGTTCCTCTCAAGAAAATGATGATGAACAATGGCATTATAATCTAAATAAACATTAGGCAGCTCAACATCATACTCACGTATAGGTACCTCAAGAAAATTAGCTATACGGGTTGCATAAATTCCTCCAAAGAAATCTCCATTAATTTTATTATTATGCAACCTACGTGCAACAATAGCTCCCAAATTATAAGATTTATCTCCTAACACAACACTCCTAAGAATACTGAGATCAGGGACACACATGTGACATGCTTCGTCCTTACCATTGATGCACCTACCTATGAAGATAGCAAAATAATGTATAGCAGGAAAATGAATACTCCCTATGGTAGTTTGTGTTATGTCTCTAGATTCAACCACAGTTATAGTGGCAAGAAAATCTCTAAATTCAGATTTGCGAGGTTCAAGAGGACTACCCCATTGTGGAAGTTTGCAAGCAGTGGTAAAATCCTCTAAGTCCATGGTATAAGAATTTTCATAAAGATCAAACAGGACAGTTTGAGAATTACGTGAAGATTAATATTCAAACCTCCTCACAAAGGAACTAGTGAGATAGTGGTACTGGGGACACTTTTCTGCCTCGAAGCTCACAAGATCAGCATTACGCAAATATTAAATTCTTCCTTAATTCCCGCTCGATCCATGAAGTCCTCTGAAGGCCATTCACAAGGCTGCACTGGGGCGTTCCTTGGTGGCTCATCGTCAGCATCACGCATTGCAAGCCTGGGTCCTTGTTTCCTTGAAGAACCACCTTGGTACATTTTCCTAAACATATTTATTCCTCTGAAAAATTTCTGAAATTTTTAGTAACTTCAAATAAAAGTGAACCAAGCTCAACAAAATTGATAGCAACAACTCCTACAAGTGCCTAGAGCCTATATCATGCATTAGAACTACTTGGAACCATATAAATTTGACATGCAAGCTCAAGAACATGGTCAACTAGGCAGCACAAATTTGCAATGAATAAAGCACTAGAACAAAAACTAATTGGACCAATGGAGGAGTCACATACCAAGGAACAATCCCCCCAAGCAGTTTTGTGAGAGGTGCTTTGAGCAAGGAGATCGAAAATCGCAGCAAAATGAGCTAGAACTCGTGCTTGAGCCGGATGGTGATGTTTTTGGGAGGAAGAAGAAGTGTGTGGGTGCAGGAATAAGTGGAGGGGAGCCACCATGGGCCCACGAGGCAGGGGGCGCGCCCCAGGGGTGGGCGCGCCTGGACCCTCGTGGTCGGTGCTTGCTCCCCTGCTGTGTTCTCGGTGCATGATATTCTCAAATATTCTAGAAAAAATCATATTTCATTTTCGGGCATTTGGAGAACTTTTATTTTCGGTATTTTTATATTGCACGGATAATTCAGAAAATGCATGTAAAAAATACTATTTTTTACTTTATTTCAACTAAATAGCGTAAAGTAGAAAGAGGGCATGTAAGGTTGTGCTTTCTAACTTCATCCATCTCATGCTCATCAAAAGGAATCCACTAACAAGGTTGATCAAGTCTTGTTAAGAAACTCATTCCGAATAACATGGAACCGAGAAATTTGAATAACACTACGTTACCTCAACGGAGGATATGCCCATCCCCAATAATAAGAATATCATATTTCTTCTTAACAGTAGGAAGAGGAAATTCAAAACCTCCAAAAATAATCGATGGAATTTTTCCAATAGAATTGATACTATGAACTTGAGGTTGTTTCCTCGGAAAGTGTACCATATGCTTATTACCATTAACATGAAAAGTGACATTGCCTTTGTTGCAATCAATAACAACCCCTGCAGTATTCAAAAAAGGTCTTCCAAGAATAATAGACATACTATCGTCCTCGGGAATATCAAGAATAACAAAGTCCGTTAAATAGTAACATTTGCAACTACAACAGGCACATCCTCACAAATACCGACAGGTATAGCAGTTGATTTATCAGCCATTTGCAAAGATATTTCAGTAGGTGTCAACTTATTCAAATCAAGTCTACGATATAAAGAGAGAGGCATAACACTAACACCGGCTCCAAGATCACATAAAGCAGTTTTAACATAGTTTCTTTTAATGGAGCATGATATAGTTGGTACTCCTGGATCTCCAAGTTTCTTTGGTATTCCACCCTTAAAAGTATAATTAGCAAGCATGGTGGAAATTTCAGCTTCGGTATCTTTCTTTTATTAGTAACAATTTCTTTCATGTACTTAGCATAAGGATTCATTTTGAGCATATCGATTAATCACATACGCATAAAAGATAGGTCTAATCATTTCAAAGAAAGCGCTCAAAATCCTCATCATCCTTTTTCTTGGATGGTTTGGGAGGAAAAGGCATGGGTTTCGAACCCATGGTTCTCTTTCTTTACCGTGTTTCCTAGTAACAAAGTCTCTCTTATCATAACGTTGATTCTTTGATTGTGGGTTATCAAGATCAACAACAGGTTCAATTTCTACATCATTATCATTACTAGGTTGAGCATCAACATGAACATCATCATTAACATTATTACTAGGTTCATGTTCATTACCAGATTGTGTTTCAGCATCAGAAATAGAATGTCATTTGGATTCTTAGGTGTTTCAATAACAGGTTCACTAGAAGCATGCAAAGTCCTATCATTTTTCTTTTTCTTCTTTTTAGAAGGACTGGGTGCATCTATATTATTTATTTGAGAATCTTGTTCAATTCTCTTAGGATGGCCTTCAGAATACAAAGGTTCCTGAGTCATTTTACCAGTTCTAGTAGCCACTCTAATAGCATAGTCATTTTTCTTACTATTCAATTCATTGAGCAAATCATTTTGAGCCTTTAGTACTTGTTCTACTTGAGTGGTAACCATAGAAGCGTGTTTACTAATGAGGTTAAGTTCACCTTTAACATTAGCCATGAAATTACTCAAGTGTTCAAGCGTATCGGAATTATATTTCAATTGTCTACCAATATAAGCATTGAAGTTTTCTTGTTTGACAATAAAATTATCAAACTCTTCTAAGCATTGTCTAGCAGACTTATAACGAGGAATATCACCTTCATCAAATCTATAGAGAGAATTTACCTTTACTACCTGTGTAGGGTTATCAAGACCGTGAGTTTCTTCAATAGGCGAGGGATTAAGATCATATGTTTCTTCAACAGGCGGTAAGTTAAGACCATGTATTTCTTCAATAGGAGGTAAATTCTTAACATCTTCAGCTTTAATACCCTTTTCTTTCATAGATTTCTTTGCCTCTTGCATATCTTCAGATCGAGAAATAGAACACCCTCTTCTTCGTGAGTTGGCTTAGGAATAGGCTCAAGAATTGGCTCGGGAGGTGTCCAATTATTTTCATTAGTCAACATATTATTCAATAAAATTTCAGCTTCATCCGTGTTCTTTCCTGAAAATGTAACCAACACAACTATCCGTAATCTCTGGAAGCATCGGTTAGTCCATTATAAAAGATATCAAGTATTTCATTTTTCTTAAGAGGATGATAGGCAAAGCATTAAGTAATTGGAGAAGCCTCCCCCAAGCTTGTGGGAGACTCTCTTCTTCAATTTGCACAAAATTATATATATCCCTTAAAGCAGCTTGTTTCTTATGAGCAGGAAAATATTTAGCAGAGAAGTAATAAATCATATCACAGGGACTACGCACACAACCAGGATCAAGAGAATTAAACCATATCTTAGCATCACCCTTTAATGAGAACGGAAATATTTTAAGGATATAAAGGTAGCGAGATTTCTCATCATTAGTGAACAGGTGGCTATATCATTTAATTTAGTAAGATGTGCCACAACAGTTTGATTCATAGCCATAAAAAGGATCGGATTCAACCAAAGTAATTATCTCGGGATCAATAGAGAATTCATAATCCTTATCGAACGCAGATAGGTGAAGTAGCAAAAGCAGGGTCAGGTTTCATTCTAGCATTAAGAGATTGCTGCTTCCATTTAGCTAATAACTTCTTAAGATCATATCTATCATTGCAAGCTAAAATAGCTCTAGCAACTTCTTCGTCCATAACATAACCCTCAGGAACAACAGGTAATTCATATTTATTAGGGGAAGAGTCTTCATCATCACTTTCATCAATATTATCATTTTCAATAATTTCATTCTCTCTAGCCCTAGCAAGTTGTTCATCAAGAAATTCACCAAGTGGCACGATGGTATCAAGCATAGAAGTAGTTTCATCATAAGTATCATGCATAGCGTAGTGGCATCATCAATAACATGTGACATATCGTAATGAATAGCGAAGCGAGGTTTAGGTGTCGCAAGCTTACTCAAAAGCAGGAAGGTGAATCAAGTGCGAGCTAGATGGCAGTTCCTTACCTCCCTCGTAGTTGAGGGATAAATTTTTGTTTTTCGTCTTTCAAGTTCTTCATAGTGATCAGAAGATATAAATCCCAAGTGACTCAAAGAATAGAGCTATGCTCCCGGCAACGGCGCCGGAAAATAGTCTTGATAACCCACAAGTATAGGGGATCGCAACAGTTTTCGAGGGTAGAGTATTCAACCCAAATTTATTGATTCGACACAAGGGGAGCCAAAGAATATTATCAAGTATTAGCAGTTGAGTTGTCAATTCAACCACACCTGGATAACTTAGTATCTGCAGCAAAGTGTTTAGTAGCAAAGTAGTATGGAAGTAACGGTAACGATAGCAAAAGTAATATTTTTGGGTTTTGTAGTGATTGTAACAGTAGCAACGGAAAAGTAAATAAGCGAAGAACAATATGTGAAAAGCTCGTAGGCATTGGATCGGTGATGGAGAATTATGCAGGATGTGGTTCATCATGTAACAATCATAACATAGGGTGACACAGAACTAGCTCCAATTCATTAATGTAATGTAGGCATGTATTCCGAATATAGTCATACGTGCTTCTGGAAAAGAACTTGCATGACATCTTTTGTCCTACCCTCCCGTGGTAGCGGGGTCCTAGCGGAAACTAAGGGATATTAAGGCCTCCTTTTAATAGAGTATCCGACCAAAGCATTAACACATAGTGAATACATGAACTCCTCAAACTATGGTCATCACCGGGAGTGGTCCCGATTATTGTCACTTCGGGGTTGCCGGATCATAACACATAGTAGGTGACTATAGACTTGCAAGATAGGATCAAGAACTCACATATATTCATGAAAACATAATAGGTTATTAGTTTAGTTTGGCCTACTAGATTGATCTTTCTTGCAATGGGATAAGTGCTTAGCTTTGGGTTCAATCTTGCGGTGCTCGATCCCGGATGAGGGGGAAACGACATGTATTGTATTGTTGCCATCGAGGATAAAAAGATGGGGTTTATATCATATTGCATGAGTTTATCCCTCTACATCATGTCATCTTGCTTAAAGCGTTACTCCGTTCTTATGAACTTAATACTCTAGATGCATGCTGGATAGCGGTCGATGTGTGGAGTAATAGTAGTAGATGCAGGCAGGAGTCGGTTTATTTGTCACGGACGTGATGCCTATACACATGATCATACCTAGATATTCTCATAACTATGCTCAATTCTATCAATTGCTCGACAGTAATTTGTTCACCCACCGTAATACTTATGCTATCTTGAGAGAAGCCACTAGTGAAACCTATGGCCCCCGGGTCTATTTTCCATCATATTAATCTCTCGTCAACGAGTTATTTCTAGCGCCATTTACTTCGCATTCTTTACTTTTAGTCTTTATCATAAAAATACCAAAAATATTATCTTATCATCTCTATCAGATCTCTTTTGCAAGTGGCCGTGAAGGGATTGACAACCCCTTTATCGCATTGGTTGCAAGGTTCTTATTTGTTTGTGTAGGTACAAGGGACTTGTGTGTGGCCTCCTACTGGATTGATACCTTGGTTCTCAAAAACTGAAGGAAATACTTATGCTACTTTGCTGCATCACCCTTTCCTCTTCAAGAGAAAACCAACGCAGTGCTCAAGAGGTAGCAGGCCCCCGGGTCTATTTTCCGTCATATTAATCTCCCGTCAACGAGCTATTTCTTGCACCATTTATTTTGCAATCTTTACTTTTAATCTTTACCATAAAAATACCAAAAATATTATCTTATCATCTCTATGAGATCTCACTTTTGCAAGTGGTCGTGAAGGGATTAACAACCCCTTTATCGCGTTGGTTGCAAGGTTCTTATTTGTTTGTGTAGGTACGAGGGACTTGCGTGTGGCCTCCTACTGGATTGATACCTTGGTTCTCAAAAACTGAGGGAAATACTTACGCTACTTTGCTGCATCACCCTTTCCTCTTCAAGGGAAAACCAACGCAGTGCTCAAGAGGTAGCATAATGCAGTCTCATGTCATAGTCCTTGATCAACTCTAACCATCTCCTCTGTCTGAGGTTCAACTCCTTCTGCGTGAAGATATACTTCAAGCTCTTGTGATCCGTGTAAACATCACAACTATTTCCAAGAAGGAAATCTCTTCGGGTATTGAGCGCATGCACTATGGCTGCTAACTCCAAATCATGAGTGGCATAGTTCAACTCATGAGGTCGTAGTTGTTTGAATGCATAGGATACAACTTTTCCTTCTTGCATGAGCACTCCTCCGAGTCCCTGACGTGAGGAGTCGCAGTATATCTGAAAATCTTTACGAATGTTTGGCAAAATCAGCACTGGGGCTGTAACCAAACGTTTCTTCAACTCCTGAAAACTAGCTTCACATTCCTCAGTCCAAGTGTACCTGGTCTCTTTCTTCAATAACTCGGTCATGGGATTTAAAATCTTCGAGAAGTTCTCAATAAACCTCTGATAATATCCTGCAAGTCCGAGAAAATTGGGATCTCCTTGACTGAGGTGGGTGCTTTCCATTTTGTGATGGCTTCAACCTCAGAAGGGTGATACGTCTCCGTCGTATCTATAATTTTTTATTGTTTCATGCCAATATTATACAACTTTCACATAGTTTTGGCAACATTTTATATTATTTTTTGGTAGTAATATACTGATCCAGTGCCCAGTGCCAGTTCATGTTTGTTGCCTGTTTTTTGTTTCGCGGAATATCCATATCAAATGAAGTCCAAATGCAATAAAAATTTACGGAGATTTTTTTGGAATATATGTGAATTTTTGGATGAAGAATCAACGCAAGGCGGTGCTCAGGGGGGCCATCACCCACCAGGGCGTCCCTGGGCCCCGTAGCGCGCCCAAGTGTCTCATGGCCACACCGTAAGTCGGTCGGGGCTCTACTTCGGGCACAAGGAAGCTTATATCCGGAAAAAATCGTGTTAAAATCTCAGCACAACTGGAGCTACGGATCTCCGGGAATATAAGAAATGGTTTTCGGCCAGAAAACAGGAACGCAAAACAGAAGAGAATAGAGAGATGGATCCAGTCTAAGAGGGGCTCCTGCCCCTCCGCCGCCATGGAGTCCATGGACCAGAGGGGAAACCCTCCTCCCATCTAGGGGGAGGCCAAGGAAGAAGAAGATGGAGGGGGGCTCTCTCCAATCTACTCCAAAAACTTTGCCGCCGTCAACACCAACTCTCTCCCCCTCTATGCAGTAGTGTAACCTCTCCTCTACCTGCTGTAATCTCTACTTAAACATGGTGATCAACATTATATATTATTTCCCAATGATCTATGGCTATCTTATGATGTTTGAGTAGATTCGGTTTGTCCTATGGGTTGATTGATGATCATGATTGGTTTGAGTTGTATGTTTTGTTTTGGTGTTATCCTATGGTGCCCTCTGTGTCGCGCAAACGTGAGGGATCCCCATTGTAGGGTGTTTCAATACGTTCATGATTCGCTTATGGTGGGTGGCGCGAGTGATAGAAGCATGGACCCGAGTAAGTGGGTTGTTGCGTATGGGAGTAAAGAGGACTTGATACTTAATGCTATGGTTGGGTTTTACCTTAATGATCTCTAGTAGTTGCAGATGCTTGCTAGAGTTCCAATCATAAGTGCATATGATCCAAGTAGAGAAAGTATGTTAGCTCATGCCTCTCCCTCGTATAAAATTGCAATAATGATCACCGGTCTATTTATCGATCACCTAGGGACAAATGACTTTCTTGTGTGACAAAAGCTATCTACTTTTATTATCTTGCAATTTATTCATAGTTTTATTCTCGCAAAGTACTTCTAGTTTTATTCTTGTTCTAGGTAAAGCAAATGTTAAGTGTGCGTAGAGTTGTATCAGTGATCGATAGAACTTGAGGGAATATTTGTTCTGCCTTTAGCTCCTCGTTGGGTTTGACACTCTTATTTATCGAAAAAGCTACAATCGATCCCCTATACTTGTGGGTTATCAAAGGTTCAATTGCTATTCCTTCTCCAGAAATAATATGTCTGAGAAGTCCGACTTCCTTCAACCAAAATTCACATTTGCTGAACTTGGCATATAACTGATGTTCTCAGAGTTTCTCCAGAACTAAACGCAAGTGTTCCCTATGCTCCTCCTCGCTCTTGGAGAAAATCAATATATCATTGATGAACACCACAAGAAACTTATCCAGATATTCCATAAATACCTTGTTCATCATACTCATAAAATATACAGGGGCATTAGTCAATCCAAATGACATGACTGTATACTCATATAGACCATACCTTGTGGTGAAAACAGTTTTGGGTATATCATGTTCATGAATCTTCAACTGATGATACCATGATCAAAGATCGATCTTGGAGAATACACTAGCTCCAACTAGTTGGTCAAACAAATCATTGATCATCGACAATGGGTACTTATTCTTGATGGTCACCTTGTTCAAAGAACGATAATCCACAAACATTCTCAAGATTCCATCCTTCTTCTCTACCAAGAGAACTGGGGCTCCCCAAGGTGACGAACTTGGGTGAATATATCCTTTGTCCAATAATTCCTTAATCTGCTTTTTGATTTCCGCCAAATCATTAGCGGGCATTCGATAGGGTCTCTTGGATATTGGTGTTGTGACTGGCAATAACTCAATCAAAAACTCAATATCTCAGTCTGGTGGCATGCCTCGCAATTCCTCTGGAAATACATCAGGAAAATCATGTACTACCGGCACTTCATCTTGAACAACTCCCGTAAGGGAGTTCACCTGAGTCTTCCTTGGTGTGTATCTGGATACATACTTGATCCTCTGCTCCAGGGTGGTGGGATAAATCGACTTGCAACCACAGTCGATGTTTCCTTCATACTTGGTCAGCCAATCCATGCCTAGGATTACATCCAATCCCTGTGACTCCAATACGATGAGGTCGGTAGGAAATTCATGATTTCCAATGTTGAGGTTCATCGGGTGACAACCTATTTCTGTCGTCATCTCGACTCCTGGGGAACTGACCTGAAGGAGTCTATTAAGGGTTCTAGTGGGAAAACCATACTTTTCCACAACTACCCTTGATATGAATGAATGCAATGCACCAGAATCAAAAAGTACCAATATTGGACGTGAATTTAACAAAAACTTACCAACCACAGTCTCTGGCTGATCATAGACCTCCTCCACATCAATGTGGTTCACCTGAGCACGGGGAAAAGGGTTGGATTTCTTGGTTGCTAAGTTTCCATTGCCATTGCCATTTCCCGGCTTGGCCTCAGTACAATCGGTGGCATAATATCTGCTACTTCTTGAGTTGCATTGTTTTTTCCCTTGAAGAGGAAAGCGTGATGCAACAAAGTAGCGATAAGTATTTCCCTCAGTTAAGAACCAAGGTATCAATCCAGTAGCAGGAACACACAAGTCTCCAATGATAGCACCTGCACAAACAAACAAATACTTGCACCCAACATGATAAAGGGGTTGTCAATCCCTTCACAGTTACTTGCAAGAATGAGATCTGATAGTGATAGATATAAACAATAAGTTAAAGTGCAAAATAAGATCAAGGTAAATAAATTGCAGCAAGGTACTTTTGGGGTTTTTGGTTTTATAGATCTGACAATAATATGATAGAAATAGACCCTGGGTCCATAGTTTTCACTAGAAGCTTCTCTCTTGAAAGAAAGCATACGGTGGGCAAACAAATTACTGTTGAGCAATTGATAGAAAAGCGCATAGTTATGACGATATCTAAGGCAATGATCACAAATATAGGCATCACGTCCGTGACAAGTAGACCGACTCCTGCATGCATCTATTACTATTACTCCACACATCAACCGCTATCCAGCATGCATCTACTGTATTAAGTTAACAAGAGTGGAGTAACCCCTTAAGCAAGATGACATGATGTAGAGGGATAGATCCCATCAATATGAACAAACCTCATCTTTTTATCCTTAATGGCAACAATACAAATACGTGTCATGTCCCCTTCTATCACTGGGAATAAGCACCGCCAGATTGAACCCGTTACAAAACACCTCTCCCATTGCAAGAAAAATCAATCTAGTAGGCGAAACCAAATCAATAGAACGGACAGAAATACAAACCTATCTTAATCATGCATAAAAGAGTTTAGAGAAGACTCAAATAATATTCATAGATAATCTGATCATAAACCCGCAATTCATCGGATCTCAACAAACGCGCTGCAAAAGAAGATTACATCGAATAGATCTCCAAGAACATCGAGGAGAACATTGTATTGAAGATCAAAGAGAGAGAAGAAGCCATCTAGCTACTAGCTATGGACTCGTAGGTCTATGGTAAACTACTCACACATCATCAGAACGGTAGCAAGGTTGATGTATAAGCCCTCCATGGTCGAATCCCCCTCAGACAGAGTACTGAAAAAGGCCTCCGGATGGGATCTTGCGAGAATAGAAACTTGCGGTGGCGGAAAAGTATTTTTTGTGTTCCCTCTGGTATACTGGGAATATTTTGGTATTCATAGAGCAAAGATTAGCTGTTAGAGGAGCATCAGGGGCCCACAAGTCTAGGGGTGTGCCTGCCGAGCTTGTCGCCAACTGGTGGCCCCTCTGACCTCCTCCCGAAGGTTCCTGGGTGTCTTCTGGTCCAAGAAAAATCCTCAAAACATTTAGTTTTGTTTGGTATTGATTTTATGTAAGGCAAAAACAAGGAAAAACAACAACTTGCACTTGGCACTAGGTTAACAGGTTAGTTTCATAAAATGATATAAAATAGCATAATAATGCATATAAATAATCCAAGGTTGATAATATAATAGCAAGGAACTATCAAAAATTATTGATACGTTGGAGACGTATCAAGCATCCCCAAGCTTAATTCCCGCTCGTCCTCGAGTAGGTAAATTATAAAAACTGAATTTTTGATGTGGAATGCTACCTAACATGTTTATCATGTAATCTTTTCTTTATGTGGCATGAATATTCAGATCCATAAGATTCAAAACAAAATTTTAATATTGAGAAAAACAATAATACTTCAAGCGTACTAAAAAGCAATCATGTCTTTTGAAAATATCATGGCTAAAGAAAGTTATCCCTATAAAATCATATATTCTTGACATGCTCCATCTTCTTAACACCAAATATTTATCATGCACAACCCCGATGACAAGCCATGCAATTGGTTCATACTTAACATGCTTTAGATTTTTCAACTCTCATGCGGTACATGAGCATGAGCCATGGATATAGCACTATGGGTGGAATAGAATATGATGTTGGCGGTTGTGTGGAGAAGACAAAAAAGGAGGAAGTCTCACATTGATGAGCCCATCAACGGGCTATGGAGATGCCCATCAATTGATGTCAATGCAAGGAGTAGGGATTTCCATGCAACGGATGCACTAGACCTATAAGTGTATGAAAGCTCAAAAGAAAACTAAGTGGGTGTGCATTGCTTGCTCATGAAGACCTAGGGCAATTGAGGAAGCCCATCATTGAAATACACAAGCCAAGTTCTATAATAAAAATTCCCACTAGTGACATATCAAAGTGACAAAATAGAAGACTCTCTATCATGAAGAACATGGTGCTACTTTGAAGCACAAGTGTGGAAAAGGATAGTAACATTGTCCCTTCTCTCTTTTTCTCTCATTTTTTCTTTTTCTCTCTCTCTTTTTCTTCTTTTTGGGCTCTTTGGCCTCTTTTTTTACTTTTTTATGGGCTCTTTGACCTCTTTCTCTTTTATTTTCGTCCGGAGTCTCATCCCGACTTGTGGGGAATCATAGTCTCCATCATCCTTTCCTCACATGGGAAAATGCTCTAATAATGATGATCATCACACTTTTATTTACTTACAACTCAAGAATTACAACTCAATACTAGAACAAAATATGACTCTATATGAATGCCTCTGGCGGTATACCGGGACGTGTAATGATCTAGCATGACATGTATAAAAAATATGAACGGTGGCTAAGCCACAAATACTATGCCAATTATATGATCATGCAAAGCAATATGACAATGATGATATGTGTCCTAATAAAACGAAACGGTGGAAGTTGCATGGAAATATATCTCGGAATGGCTATGGAAATGCCATAATAGGTAGGTATGGTGGCTGTTTTGAGGAAGATATAAGGTGGCTTATGTGTGAAAGAGTGTGTCATATCATGGGTTTGGATGCACCGGCGAATTTTGCACCAACTCTCAAGGTGAGAAAGGGCAATGCACAGTACGGAAGAGGCTAGCAAAATGTGGAAGGGTGAGAGTGTGTATAATCCATGGACTTAACATTAGTCATAAAGAACTCACATACTTGCAAAAGTTTATTAGCCCTCGAAGCAAAGTACTACTACGCATGCTCCTAGGGGGGATATATTGGTAGGAAAAGACCATCGCTCGTCCCCGACCGCCACTCATAAGGAAGACAATCAATAATAAATCATGCTACAGTATCATCGCATAACGAGAGACCATACGTGCATGCTTCAGGAATCACAAAACTTAACACAAATATTCTTACTAAACCACAATTACTCACTAGCATGACTCTAATATCACCATCTTTATATCTCAAAAGAAATGCTAGGAATCAAACATCTAATATATTCAACGATCTTCATGAAAGGCTTTATTATATCCCTCTTGAATACCCATCATATTAGGACTAAATTCATAACCCAAGAAAATTGCCATAATATTTACAAGACTCTCAAAATAATCTAAGTGAAGCATGAGAGTTCATCAATTTCATTAAAATATAACGACTGACGTTCTCTAAAAAGGATATAAGTGAAGCACTAGAGCAACTGCCTAGCTCAAAAAATATAAGTGAAGCACATAGAGTATTCTAACAAATTCACAATTAATGTGTGTCCCTCTCAAAAGGTGTGTCCAGCAAGGATGATTGTGGCAAACTAAAAACCAAATAAAGCAAATACTCGTATAATATAAGACGCTCCAAGCAAAACACATATCATGTGATGAATAAAATATAGCCTCAAGTGATTTACCGATAGATTATAGACAAAAGAGGGGATGCATCCGGGGCATCCCCAAGCTTAGATGCTTGGTTGTCCTTGAATATTACCTTGGGGTGCCTTGGGAATCCCCAAGCTTAGGCTCTTGCCACTTCTTATTCCATAGTCCATTGAAACTTCACCAAAAACTTGAAAACTTCACAACAGAAAACTCGTGAGATCCGTTAGTATAATAAAGCAAATCACCACCTTTAGGTACTATTGTGAACTCATTCCAATTTCATGTTTGCATTATATATACTGTATTCTAACTTCAACATGGTTCATACCCCCCCCCCCCTATACAACCCATAGATTCATCAAAATAAGCGAACAACACAATGAAAATAGAATCTGTCAAAAACAGAACAGTCTACAGTAATCTGAATTTTGACCATACTTATGTAACTCCAAAAATTCTGAAAAACTAGGAAAACATGGGAAATTTGTATATAAATCTTGTGTAAAACATTCAAAATAAGAACACGTTTCTGTGAATTTACAAAATTCCAGAACTGAGGCTAAAAGTTTCTGTTTTTTCATAGAATCAAATCAACAATCTTCCAAATCATCCCAAAGGTCTTAATTGGCACAAACACTAACTAAAACACCAAAACTCAATCATAACATAAGTATAATTGCATATTTATTGAAAAACGGAAGCAAAAAGTAAAAAACATAAAATATAATAAAATTGGGTTGCCTCCCAACAAGTGCTATTGTTTTACACCCCTAGTTAGGTATGTTGCATAGATCTAGGTTTTGTCATCTTTCTTCTTATTTTCCATAGACGTGTTTTAGTCAGGAGGTTTTTCAAATATAACATGAAACACATCATCCATAGAAATTTTAGTATTACCAAGTTCTCCATCCGCATATCCCCTTTGATTACCGGCTACAATCCAAAAAATATTGTTGATTAACACCATTGAAAACTTGTTGTATCACCCAAAACGGGAACTTCCTTTTTAATATTCTCATAAAAGATGTGATCATTTCCAAGAAAATGTCTTAATAAATAATCACTATTGTAAAGAATCTCATCTATTACCGGTTTTTCAGGGTTCATACCATAAAAACCAAAGATCTCCCTAGCTTCCCGCTATATGTAATCAAACTCATTCATAAGGACAAGGGTAGCTATCTTCTTAGCTCTAGGATCCTTTATAATGGGTAGCTCATAAAACAATCTTTGTAAGGTAGGATGAGTGCGAATAAATCTTTTCTCAAGTTTAAGAACGAGTGCCGAAATAGATTCCGCATAAGTTTTAGTTCTTTTAAGTATAGGAGCATCATCACAAGTCAAAGATCCAATGCAATTAAAGAATTCTTGAATGGCACCTTTTCCAATAACACTCCCTTGTACTAAAATAAAAGTTTTAGCATCTAGATTAGTGGAACGTCCAATTTTAGGAGTTCTACCATCAGCTATTTCTGCCATACCAAAATCACTCATGATGATAGGTTCAAAGTAAGCGATCTAGCACACAAGCAAACAAAAATCGAACGGAAAGAAGGTGAATAAAAAGGCAAATATTTTTTGCTTTTTTTAAATGTTTTAGAAGTGGGGGAGATGAAAACAAGAGGTAAATGGTAAATAATGTAAATGCAAGAGATGAGACTTTATGATAGGTACGGTAGGCTTGATGTAGATCCTCCCCGTCAACGGCGCCAGAAATTCTTCCTGCTACTTCTTGAGCTTGCGCTGGTTTTTCCCTTGAAGCGGAAACGGTGATGCAACAAAGTAGGGATAAGTATTTCCCTCAGTTAAGAACAAAGGTATCAATCCAGTAGGAGGAACACACAAGTCTCCAATGATAGCACCCACACAAACAAACAAATACTTGCACCCAACGGGATAAAGGGGTTGTCAATCCCTTCACGGTTACTTCCAAGGATGAGATCTGATAGTGATAGATATAAACGATAAGTAAAAGTGCAAAATAAGATAAAGGTAAATAAATTGCAGCAAGGTAATTTTTGGGGTTTTGGTTTTATAGATCTGAAAATAATATGATAGAAATAGACCCGGTGGCCATAGTTTTCACTAGAAGCTTCTCTCTTGAAAGAAAGCATACGGTGGGTAAACACATTACTATTGAGCAATTGATAGAAAAGCGCATACTTATGACAATATCTAAGGCAATGATCATGAATATAGGCATCACGTCCGTGACAAGTAGACCGACTCCTGCCTGCATCCACTACTATTACTCCACACATCGACCGCTATCCAGCATGCATCTAGTGTATTAAGTTAACAAGAATGGAGTAACGCCTTAAGCAAGATGACATTATGTAGAGGGATAGATCCAATCAATATGAACAAACCCCATCTTTTTATCCTTAATGGCAACAATACAAATGCGTTTCATGTCCCCTTCTATCACTGGGAATAAGCACCGCAAGATTGAACCCATTACAAAGCACCTCTCCCATTGCAAGAAAAATCAATCTAGTTGGCCAAACCAAATCAATATACCAGAGAGAAATACAAAGCTATCTTAATCATGCATAAAAGAGTTCAGAGAAGACTCAAATAATATTCACAGATAATCTGATCATAAACCCACAATTCATCGGATCTCAACAAACACACCGCAAAAGAAGATTACATCGCAAGAACATCGAGGAGAACATTGTATTGAAGATCAAAGAGAGAGAAGAAGCCATCTAGCTACTATCTATGGACCCGTTAGTCTGTGGTAAACTACTCACACATCATCGGAAGGGCAGCAAGGTTGATGTAGAAGCCCTCCATGGTCGAATCTCCCTCCCGAAATAGGAAAAGGCCCCAGATGGGATCTTGCGAATGTAAACTTGTGGAGGTGGAAAAGTATTTTGGGTGTGCCCTCTGGTATGAGGAATATTTGGATATTTGTAGAGCAAATATTAGGGTTAGAGGAGCATCCGGGGGGCCACAAGCCTGGGGGCACCCCCTAGGGCACGCCCTCCGAGCTTGTTGCCAACTGGTGGCCCCTCTGACCTCCTACCAAAGGTTCCTGGGTGTATTCTGGTCCAAGAAAAATCCTCAAAAAATTTCATGCCGTTTGGACTCTGTTTGGTATTGATTTTCTGTAAAGGCAAAAACAAGGAAAAATAACAACTGGCACTTGGCACTAGGTTAATAGGTTAGTCCCAAAAATGATATAAAATAGCATAATAATGCATATAAAACATCCAAGCTTGATAATATAATAGCATGGAACAATCAAAAATTATAGATACGTTGGAGACGTATCAATATCCCATCTTCTTGCACTTGAAGTAGGTAATATGGCTCAGATATTTCTGAGCGGGAGCGGGACGGTGTTGACTGCCATTGCCTCCATTTCTATTCTTGAAGCTGCTATTGTTGTGACGGTTGTTCCCATTTCCTCCATGGTTATGTCCTCCATGATGATTATGACCTCCATGGTTGTGATGGTTATGACCATTGAACTTCTCAGTCTCACTATTATGAATATCCCAACACTACCCTAGCATTACTGAATGTTAAGTGTGTGACCCTACGGGTTCGAGAACAAGCAGACATGACCGAGGCACCTCTTAGATCAGTAATAAATAGCGGGACCTGGGTGCCCACATTAACTCTCACATATTTAACGAAGATCTTTATCGGTCTGAACCAATATGCCGAGGATTCAGTTAATCCCGTATACAATTCCCTTTTTTTCATGTGGTATATTACTTGCCCTGAGATTCGATCGTCAGTATAGCCATACCTAGTTCAATCCCATTACCGGCAAGTCTCTTTACTAACTCCGCAATACAATATCCCCATTACTAAACTCATTAGTCACATGCTTGCAAGCTATTCAAGACGTTGTATTACCAAGAGGGCCCAGAGATATCTCCTCGTCACATAGAGTGACAAATCCAAGTCTCAATCCATGCAACCCAAAAGACACTTTCTGAGATACCTGTAGAGCACCTTTATGATCACCCAGTTACAAAGTGATGTTTGATTACCCACAAATTATTCTTCCGCTATTAGGGAGTGGCACGATCTCATGGTCTAAGGAACATATACTTGAGATGAAGAAAGTTGTAGCAATTAAACTAAGTGATACAATCAGATGCTAAGCTTACGATTGGGTCTATCCAACACATCATTCTCTTAATGATGTGATCCCGTTATTAAATGACAACTCGTGTCTATGGTTAGGAAACCTTAACCATCTTTAATAAACAAGCTAGTTTAGTAGAGGCTCACTAGGGAAACAGTGTCTGTTTATGTACTTTATGTATCCACACATGCATTTAAGTTTTCGGTGAATACAATTCTAGCATGGATAATAAAAATTTATCATGAACAAGGAAATATGACAACAACATCTTTATTATTGCCTCTAGGGCATATTTCCAACACCTACATGGCATTTTCATATCCATTCCGAGCATATCGCCATGCACTACCATCATTTTACATTACATGATTAGAGACATGTTTTCATTTGCCTTGCATGATCATAGTATAGGTAGCTCGATATTACGGCTTGTCCATTTTTTGATGTCTATGTTATGCAGGATCATTGCACATACTGGTACACTGCCAGAGGCATTCATCATATAGAGTTTCTCTCAATTTTTTTAGTTTTGAGTTATGATTACATTCAGTTGAACTAACTCATTGTAAAGTGTATCATTCATCATTGTAAGGTGTTTCTCCTACCCCCCCCCCCCCCAAAAGGCAAAATAAAAGATGCGCCACAAAAAAGAAAAGAAGGAAAAAGGAAAGAAAGAGAGAAAAGAACAAGGTGAGGAAGAGAGAAGGAGCAACACCATTATCCTTTTTAGTATACACTTATGCTTCAAAGTATCACCACTTCATGCATTGTCAAGTAGAAAGTTTCTTGAGCTTCATGTATCATACTAGTGGGGAACCTACACTATAGAACTTGACTTGTATATTCCGACAACGAGCATTGCTACTTGTAAACTGCGTTGGGATTTCCCCGAAGAGGATGGGTGAAGCAGTACAGAAGAGATAAGTATTTCCCCCCAGTGAGAACCAAGGTTACCGAACCAATAGGAGAACCACGCAAATTCCCTTCTGCAACACCTACACACATAAAAGCACAAACTTGCACCCAACGCGGGCAAGAGGGTTGTCAATCCCCCTTGAACTCGTTATTTGCAAGGATTAATTCTGATAGTGATAGATAGATAAAAAGTAAAGTAAAATAGAAAGTATAAAATTGCAGCAAGGTGTTTTTTGGTTTTATAATATGATAAATGTAGACATGGGGAGCATAGTTTTCACTAGAGGCTTGTCTCTCGAACACATAGCATATAATGGGTAAAGACATTAATGTTGGGCAATTTATAGAAAAGCGCATAGTTATGACATATTCATGGCAATGATCATGTATATAGGCATCACGTACGTGACAAGTAGACCGACTCCTTCCAGCATCTACTACTATTACTCCACCAATCGACCGCTATCCAGCATGCATCTAGGGTATTAAGTTCATGACAAACAGAGTAATGCCTTAAGCAAGATGACATGATGTAGACAAAGCAAACCCAACCAATATGAATAAACCCCTCGCGTTACCCTTGATAGCAACAATACAATAAGTGCCATGCTACCTGAAAGATCGAGAAGAGGGGTCTAGAAGGGGGTGATTAGACCCTTAACAAGTAAAAGTGACAGTTTTTAGATTCTTCGAGTTAAGGTTGAGTTTAGCACATATTAATGGGCACACAATACATTTTACACAAGCATATCAAGAGTATGGGCAGCGGAAAGAGTAAAGCATGCTAAGTGCAAGAATGTAAAGGGATGGGAATTAGAGAGTGCAAACGCAATGGAGACGCGGAGTTTTTTGGCGTGGTTCTGATAAGTGGTGCTAATGTACATCCACGTTGATGGAGACTTCAACCCACGAAGGGTAACGTTTGCGCGAGTCCATGGAGGGCTCCACCTATGGAGGGTCCACGAAGAAGAAACCTTGTCTATACCATCATGGCAATCGTCCACGAAGGACTTGCCTCACTCGGGTAGATCTTCACAAAGTAGGCAATCTCCTTGCCCTTACAAACTTCTTGGTTCAACTCCACATCATGTCGGAGGCTCTGAAGTGACACCTAACCAATCTAGGAGACACCACTCTCCAAATGGTAATACACGACATGTTGATGATGAACTCCTTGCTCTTGTGCTTCAAATGACAGTCTCCCCAACACTCAACTCTCTCACACAGATTTGGCTATGGTGGAAGAAGGATTTGAGTCGAGAGCAACTTGGGGAAGGCTAAAATCAAGGTTCAAATGATAGGAATGGAATCTCTTGATCTCAACACATGACTAGGTGGTTCTCGCACAGAAAATGAGTAGTGGAAGTGTAGGCACGTTGTGATGGCTCTCTTACTGGGTAAGAGAGGGTGGAGGGGTATAAATAGCCTCCACACAAAATCCAACCGTTACACACTTTTGACCCAACTCGGTGGCACCAATCAGAAATCTCGGTGGCACCAACCTGTGTAAAAATATGAACGTTAGGAATCTCAGTGGGACCAACTGGAACACCTTGGATGGACCGATGTGCAATGGTTAGGGAAAGCCTCGTTTCGGTGGCACCGGTTGCATAAACTCGGTAGGACCAAAATGAAGCAATAAGGCAACAAAAAGGTTGGCATGCCGTCTCGGTGACCGATTGCAATCTCGGTGGGAGCGAAATAATTGCGACAAGCTTACAGAAGGTTTCCAAAGCATCTCGGTGGGACCGAGAGCAAATCTCGTTGAGATCAAAATATTTGCAACTGGTTACAGAAGGTTGGGCAAGCAAAACCGATGGGACCGAGAACCATATCGGTGGATCCGATTTGTTAGGGTTTGGCAGTGGCTATGTCCAGATGAACTCGGTGGCTCCGGGATAGGGAAATTTCGGTGGGGTGGAGTTGTAATATAGGTTTTGGACATGTTTGGATAGAGAAAGTGGTTCAGGGTTTTGGAGCAATATCACTAAGCTCTTGAGCAAATAGATCATAATCAAAACCTCATCCCCTTTTAATAGTATTGGCTTTGCTATGGACTCAATGTGATCTTGGATCACTAAATCAAAAATGTAGAGTCTTGAGCTTTTGCTAATCCATGTCCTTAGCATTTTGAAGGGGGTCCACATCCTCTTGTCCTTGCCATGCCACTGTTGAACTTGTCTGAAATATACTAGATAAAACTATTAGTCCAATAAAAGATATGTTGACATTAATTACCAAAACCACCAAGGGAGCACTTGTGCTTTCAATCTCCCCCTTTTTGGGAATTGACGACAACATACATCAAAGCTTCAAGTAAAGATATGATGAGTAGTATATTTAAAGCTTTGGAAAAACATGTAACTTGCATGAGCTCCCCCTACATGTGCGCAATCATGTAACGATAGGATTGGAAGCCATGTGAATTCACAACATGCCGGAGTACGTAATGAGTTACACGCACCTTGGCCATATGCATCAGAGCTAAAAGTAATGAGAGATATACCTTCATGTTTATGATTCTCTTGCAAACAATATGTGCAAAAGCAAGAGATCATCATGCGCATGAGGGAGATGCATATACTTACCTTGTGGTCATTGAACTGACTCTTGAAGAAGCAAGCTTGAGTAAATAAGGTTAGATAACACAAGAGAAGTTCAAACAAGAAAGAGACTTCAAGATCCACAAGATTATCAAGACTGAGATGACATGTAATTGGTGAGTATCATAGAGTGAGTACTCCTTTTGAATATAGACATGTCCCCAAAGAATTTAAGGATTTGCAATATATTTCCAAGGATTTTCTCACCTAAACATAGAATTCCTCTCCCCCTGGATCTAGCATCGGATAATGGGAGTAGGTAGGGTCAGATAAAACTAGAGCAAACTGAAATTTATCAAGGTCTCATCAGAGCAGAATAGAATTACAGCAAATTAGGCTCTAATGAATTAACTGACATGTCTCTCCCATCTTAAATACATGTGAATTCTCTCCTCTTATGAAAGTGCATCTCTATTCCTTTCTTAGTTGAGCTTAAGATATGATAAGCGTTTGATTCTATGTAGGATAAGTTTTCATGTGCTCTCTCCCCCCCTTTGACATCTATTTCCAAGAAAGGTAGTCTTCATGGATATGAGTCAAGTGAGTGTGATCCATGAGAGACACAACTAAGCAGAATGCAGCTTAAGATGTAGGTAGAGGGAAAGAATTATTGAGTGGAGCTGATAAGAATAAACAGTATAAGATGGCAAAGTATTTTCTCAGCAGTGAAAGCAGTGGTGCCAATTTGTGTCGATCAGTGACTCCAGATAGTAGAGTCACAGACAGATCACATCGGTGAGGCCGAAGTAGTCCCTTTCGGTGGAACCGATGAACTGTATACAAGTTGAACTTGTTCTTTGGTCTGACCGATAGGCTTTGGATCGGTGTGATCGAGTTCAATGCAGAGGAAAAATTTGTCAACTCAGCTCACTTGCAATAGAATTTTCACAAAGATTTTCATGGAATTCCGAAAGAAATTGCAATGAATTTAACTCAAAGAAAAAAGATCACAGAAAATAGAAAAGGATCTAGATGAAGTTTTTTTATGAAAAGGAAACACTCTAGCAAAAGAAATGCAAAGAGAATGCAGCTAAGAGAAATAAAACACTAGAGAACTTCATCTAGTGGTGGTCGGCAGCAAAGTCACCTATGTTAGAGTATATTGACTTAGGAGTCAAGTGAGATCACTTGATCATAGGTTATACTCATTGTTAAGCTCAAAATGGGGTTGCCATTTTTCATTTAAGTGTCTTGATTTATTCACATCTTGTTGAGTTGCTTTAACTCATGACTTTGAGCAAAGCTTCTCTAAGATGGAAAAACATACCTTGGGTTTGTTGTTGAACTTGATCATGTAGTTGAACTTGTGGTGGATGCTCAATGTTGACGTAGTCCATCAAGAGTTGGGAGCATCCCTTTGAATTTGAAGCTCATCTTCCTACATGGGTTAGTCTTGCAAGGAATAACTCTTACGTATCCAAATTGACAAGAGTGAATTTCATCATATGGGTGTTGTCAGAGGATATGTTGAGTGTAGGCTTGTTCCTTGATTACAACAACCAAAGCATAGATACTTAGTAATTTAAAGATTGCTCAAGATGTGAGCTATTTGCAGTCTTATAGAATGAGGCTCATCCAAGTACCTACAAGGGTTAGTTACCATACAAGGGTGAAAATATATCCAAGATAAATGATCATCATCATAAGAGAAATATCAAGGATTGGTCACATAGGCTCATGCCTTGCATGTATCCAAAGGAATTTCTATTCCAAACTTGAGGCATCAATGATGTTCAACTCACTCCTCAATCGACAAAATATCTTCTCATCAAGCAGTTTAGTGAAGATATCCGCCAATTGCTTGTCGGTAGGAACATTCTTAAGATTAATGTCACCTTTAGCAACATGATCACGAATGAAATGGTGACGAACTTCAATATGCTTAGTTCGAGAATGTTGCACGGGTTTGTGTGCAATCTTAATAGCACTCTCATTGTCATAAAGCAATGGAACATGTATAACATGTATCCCATAATCTTTGAGAGTTTAGGTCGTCCAAAGTAATTGAGCACAACATGATCCCGTGGTAATGTATTCCGCTTCGGCGATGGATAATGATACCAAATTTTGTTTCTTGGAAGACCAAGAGACAAGGGATCTACCAAGAAATTGACATGTACCCGAAGTGGATTTTCTATCAACCTTGTCACCAGCATAGTCCGAGTCGGAATAGCCAACAAGATCAAAACAAGACCTCTTAGGGTAACAAATGCCAAAGTTTGGTGTATGAATCAAATATCTCACTATACTTTTCACAGTCTTAAGATGGCATTCTTCTGGAGCAGCTTGATACCGTACACACATGCACACACTTAGCATAATGTTGGGATGGGAGGGACAAAGAAATAATAATTAACCAATCATAGATCGGTAAACCTTTTGGTCAACCGGGTTGCCATCCTTAGTCAAGTCAAGATGTCCACTAGTATGCATGGGTGTTTTCATACAGTGCTTTCTTGCATGTTGAACTTCTTGAATAGATCCTTGGTATACTTTGTTTATGAGACAAAGGTACCTTCCTTAGTTTGCTTGATTTGCAAGCCAAGGAAAAAATTGAGTTCACTCATCATAGACATCTCAAACTTCTCGACATCGATCTTCCAAACTTTTCACTAAAATGAGGGTTAGTCGAACCGAATATGATATCATCAACATAGATTTGGCATACAAATAATTCTTCATTAACCCTTTTAGTGAAGAGAGTAGAATCAATTTTCCAAATTTCAAAACCTTTCTCAATAAGAAACTTAGTCAAGCATTTGTACCAACCTCTAGGGGCTTGTTTAAGACCATAAAGAGCTTTTGAAGTTTGTAAACATGATTAGGTTTCTTGAGATTAACAAAGCCGGGAGGTTGTTTTACATAAACGTCTTCCTCAATTTCACCATTTAGAAAAACACTTTTAATATCCATTTGGTATAAGGTGATATCATGGTGATTAGCGTAAGAAAGTAAAATGCGAATGGACTCAAGTGTAGCAATAGGGGCATATGTCTCACCATAGTCCATACCTTCGACTTGAGTGTAGCCTTGAGCAACGAGATGGGCCATGTTGCATGCACTTGTCCATCATCATCTTGCTTATTCCAAAACACCCACTTTGCTCCAATGATGTTTTGATCATCGTTCGGCTTCTCAACCAATGTCCACACTTGGTTTCGCTCAAAGTTGTGTAGCTCTTCGTGCATAGTATTTATCCAATCCGGGTCCTCAAGGGCTTCTTCTACCTTCATATGTTCAATACTAGAGATGAATGAGTTATGTTCACAAAAGTTAGCCAAACAAGTTTTAGAGCAAGTGATTCTCCCGGTGTTGATGTCGTCGAGGATTTGTTCAACGGGATGATTCTTTGAGACTCTTGCTCTAACTCATGAGAGCTTTTGCTTGGGTTGTGGTGGAACATCCTCATCATCATCTTCTTCTTCAATTTTGGTGGCATCATTGTTCGTTTGTGGAGGTGGAGAAGGAAGTCGAGGTGGATCATCTTGTTGTACTTCCTCATTTCCTTCGTCTTGAGGTGTTCCACTTGTGGATGCCTCCAAGTCAACTTGGGGTTCACCTTGATGTGAAGTTGAGGCTTCCACTTGAATGCACGAAGTGCTCTCCTTCACCTCCATTGGACGGATCTTGCCAATAGAGAAATCCTGAATTGCTTCCGAGGGGTCTTTGTCTCCTACATCAATTGGTATTTGCTCTACTTGCGAGCCGTTAGATTTCATCAAACTTCACATCTACCGTATCTTCAACCTTTCGGGTGAAATTGTTGTAGACACGGTAAGTGTGAGAGTTCGAGCCGTAACCGAGTAGAAAACCTTCATGAGATTTAGGAGGAAATTTCGAATGATGATGCTTATCAAGAATGTAGCACTTTGAGCCAAATACTCGAAAGTATCCAACTTGAGGTTTGTTACCGATGAGTAGCTCGTATGTCGTTTTACTGCGAAGCTTGTGAAGATATAGTCGATTCATAGCATGACAAGCTGTCTCAACCGCTTCCACCAAAAAGTGTCTTGGCGTCTTAAATTCATCAAGCATCATTCCCTCCATCTCAATAAGAGCTCGGTTCTTCCTCTTAACAACTCCATTTTGTTGAGGTCTGTACGTAGCCGAGAACTCATGTGAAATACCTTCTTCTTCAAGAAAGGTATCCGCATTAGCGTTCTTGAACTCCATTCCATTATCGCTCTGAACCTTCTTGATCTTCACTTCAAATTGATTTTGGGCATTCCTAGTGAAGTTCTTGAAGATATTTTGAACCCGCGATTTGTCATCAAGAAAGAACACTCACGTAAATCTAGAAAAATCATCAACAATGACCAAATCGAAACAGTTACCACCAAGGCTCTTATAAGCATTGGGACCAAAAAGATCCATGTGAGTAGCTCAAGTGATCTTCCTGCGGTCATGACATTCTTCACGACATGACTTCCTCCAACTTGTTTTCCTGCTTGGCAAGCACTACAGAGTCTATCCTTGTCAAATATAATATCTTTAAAACCAAGGATATGATCACCTTTAATGAGTTTATCAAGATTTTGCGTGCCAACATGTCCTAACTTTCTATGCCATAACCAACCTTTAGAAGATTTAGCAATTAAACAAGGACGAGGTTGGGCACTCTTAGTGAAATCAACAATGTATAAATCACCTCTACGAATGTCGGTAAAGACCATATTATGATTATCTCGACGAAACACTTGGCAATCTACTTCCATAAATAGAACATTGAAACCAAAGTTGGCTAGTCTAGATACGGAAAGAAGATTGTAACCAAGAGATTCAATGAGCAGAACATTTTGGATAGAGCTATCATTGGATATGGCCGCCTTACCAAGGCCAAGTACCTTACCCTTGGAGTTATCTCCAAAAGTCACATACTTATGTGGACCATCATTTTTTGGCAAGATCACGGAACATGTCTTTATCTCCGGTCATGTGATCGGTACATCCACTATCAAGAATCCACTCTTTTCCTCCAGATATGTAGTTTTGAAGATTTGCCATGAGACTAAGAATCCTCATAGTCTTCTTTGTGATCGATACCGAATTCTTCATCCTCATCATAATAGCCATGCTCAATATCATCATCATCATGTGTGTAATCATCACCTAGTTCAAGTGATTTGTTAGATTTATGACCATGACAATGTGCAAGTTTATGAATTCTAATTGTTTCCGTGATGATGTTGCTAATGGTTCCAACATCACCCTTAGCACGCATAAGGTCACGGAGCTCGAATAGACATTCATCAAACTAAGGATCACTAGGCTTCATTTTATAGAAAGCAATGGACTTCTGAAGAATTTCATTGAGATTTTTCAAGGAATAATTTGGAAAGCATTCCTCTGGATAATTCCATATAGTGTATGCGCACTCACAGTTTTGCAAGCAAACAAGTACATTTCTAGGAAATCCTCTAATGATAAGATTGACGGTCCTAAGATTGCCAACCATGTCAAGATACTCATCGGGGGTAGGATGCAAATGATCAATGGGAGGCACATAAGGGCTAAGAATATACTTGCTCAAATTGTATTCATTAAAGATCTCAAGCATTTAATTTTTCCAAGAACCATAGAACTCCCCATCAAGAATAGGCACTCTATGTCTAATACTCCCAAACATAGACTCATCCATCTTCCTCCAATGGTGATTAAACCAAAGCAATGGAGACCAAAGCTTTGATACCAATTGAAAGATCGGGAAGAGGGGTCCAGGGGTGATTAGACCCTTAACAAGTAAAAGTGGCAGTTTTTAGATTCTTCGAGTTAAGGTTGAGTTTAGCACATATTAATGGGCACATAATACATTTTACACAAGCATAGCAAGAGTATGGGCAGCGGAAAGAGTAAAGCATGCAAGTGCAAGAATGCAAAGGGATGGGAATTGGAGAGTGCAAATGCAATGGAGACGCAGAGATTTTTGGCGTGGTTCTGATAGGTGGTGCTATTGTACATCCATGTTGATGCAGACTTCAACCCACAAAGGGTAACAGTTGCGCGAGTCCACGGAGGGCTCCGCCCACGAAGGGTCCATGAAGAAGCAACCTTGTATATCCCACCATGGCCATCGTCCACGAAGGACTTGCCTCACTCGACTAGATCTTCACGAAGTAGGCGATATCCTTGCCCTTACAAACTTCTTGGTTCAACTCCACATCATGTGTGACGCCCTCGATTCAATCGTACACTAATCATACATGCAAATGTGTATGATCAAGATCAGGGACTCACGGGAAGATATCACAACACAACTCTAGACACAAATTGAAATAATACAAGCTTTATATTACAAGGCAGGGGCCTCGAGCGCTCGAATACATAAGCTCGAATACACAAGAGTCAGCGGAAGCAACAATATTTAGGGTAACGAAAAGAGCCGAGAAAAATGTGGGACTTAGCCTATTAAATAGTTCACATTTTTAGGCAGTGCCACAAAAAGTTTGGAGGCCAGAGGAATCCATTTGCATTTTTCACAAATAAAATAGTACTTTAAAATGCTGAAATTGCATTGTAACCATTGCTACAGTCCATCTTAGCTCTTAGGTGATGTTTTTTCCTTAACAATTAAATGTCATGGAATTTTGGCTAAATGATGAACTATTTTGCAGCAACTTTGGTGCAACTCCATATTTCATTTGCAAAAGGAATTTCATTTCAAAGTGGAATTTCAAATGATATTTGAATCGAAGTTGATCAAGCACTGTTTAGCAAAATGATCAGCTTTAATCACAGTGGGTTACTGTAGCATAACACTGGGGGTGTTACAAATCTCCTCCACTACAAGAAATCTCGTCCCGAGATTTAAGGGGTGGTGTAAGGGGGGGAAGACTCGGGAAGGACGGAACTCAACACAAAGTAGGTACCTGGGGGCTATCTCAGTGTCATGGCATAAAGGCACCTCTTGAGTCGAGATTCAAGAAAGACGTCGAGAGCAAGGTAAGGAGGTGCAATAAGAAGCTTCAACCCGGTAGGCAATCGTTCATTGCCTGAAACAGAGGGTGAAAGGGGTTCAGAGCAATGGGAATAGGTATTGAACCTGATACCAGAATAGATCGCTAGGAATGTGGCTCGTGATTTATATATGAAGCCAAGTGCGAGGAACAATTTTGGAAAACAGGGGTGTACACGAGAGTCAGGTTTCGATCCAGTGGAACTGTGGGTTATGGGCCCACCATGTGGGTTAAGAGTATGACGAGCGGTGACATCTTGCATGGTCATGATAACATGGCATGTCAGAGGATATCTTGTCAGCCATGTGGCAACCATGTCGGTACCAAGGGCGAGGGACAGAGAGAACCATTTTCCTGCTCGTTGAACGAGGCGGACCAATAGGCTAAGTTCTCGTCCATCGGTGTTTACCGGAATGTCTTCAACAATGGTAACAAGGTTATACTTGGCAGATTTGTACACCGAGGTGTTTACATAAGTAGGGAAATATTGCTGCTTAGATCATACGTGGATCACAAGAAAGGTTAAACAAAACAATGGAAAAAAGTGATCATTAGATTAATCAGAACATTGGAAAGGAAAATGTGTTTACACACAAGAATTGGGAGTATATCCTTCCCAAGGGGAAGCAGAGCAGGATATACATGATATGACAACAAGTTCAAAAGCATTTAGATAAAGGGAGCGAGGGAAGAATCATGATATTATCCATACAACGGTATTTGGATAATAGATCAAGAAACATTCGACAATGTGCTTCCAATGTTCTTGTTGATGTTCGGAGTAACACAACCATACTTTTGGATAGCATTTACATGGTCATCGGGTAAAGGGCGGACCTTGGGAACACAAAGGATCCATCGGGAATTACTTGAACACCTCATGCAATTTTATCAGGGAAGATGAGGAGGTGGCCAATGGTTTCAAAAAAATCCATCGACGTGTCAAAAAGGATGTATTTCCAAAATTTAAATGAACAAATTCGTGTTGGGGGAGGCAAGAATGTTGTCAATGATAACACAAATCATCGAGGGGCAAGGATGGTATTGCTCATCACGAATTCGATTGATATTCTGGAAGAGCTCAGAATGTTGATGATGAGCTCGACACAATTGTCGAGAGATTTCAGGAAGACGTAATCGATTGGAGATGACATCAAGTCAAAGGAATGATGAAGCGAAAGGTTATTGGAACCACGGGTACGACACAAGCTTGTAATCAAGCTTATTGTTCAAGGCGAAATGATATGATGAGGAAGATCGACGTAAGCTTAGCTCATCGTCGAAAATTGTGCTCCGGGAAGAAGAACCAGGTAGCACAGTTAGAATTTGGCACGAAATGATATAGCCGATCAGGCTAGGAATGACTTGAAGGATTATTAAACTCGTAAGCAATGAAAAATACTTAGAGTTATTATGACGCCCCCGATTCAATCGTACACTAATCATACACGCAAACGTGTACGATCAAGATCAGGGACTCACGGGAAGATATCACAACACAACTCTAAAAAAAAAGTCATACAAGCATCATAATACAAGCCAGGGGCCTCGAGGGCTTGAATACAAGTGCTCGATCATAGACGAGTCGGCCGGAAGCAACATAATCTGAGTACGTATATAAGTTAAACAAGTTTGCCTTAAGAAGGCTAGCACCAACCGGGATACAGATCGAAGAGGCGCAGGCCTCCTGCTCGATCCTCCTACACTACTCCCCGGTCGCCGCCAGCAGCAACACGTAGTAGTAGGCACCTCCAGCTAGTAGTCGCCATCGACGGTGGCATCCGCTCCCCGGCTCCATCGTCTGGTCGTAGTAATCGGGTAAAGAAAGGGGAAAAGGGGGAACAAGGCAACCGTGAGTACTCATCCAAAGTACTCGCAAGCAAGGAGCTACACTACATATGCATGGATATATGTGTAAAGGGCCATATCGGTGGACCGAATCGCAGTAATGCCGTAATAAGAGGGGATAACTAATCCTGTCAAGACTACGCTTCGCAGCCTCCGCCTTGCAAAGCATGTAGAAGAGAGTAGATCAAGTCCTCCAAGTAGCATCGCATAGCATAATCCTACCCGGCGATCCCTCCTCGTAGCCTCGTAGAGAGCGATCACCGGGTTGTATCCGCACTTGGAAGGGTGTGTTTTATTAAGTATCCAGTTCTAGTTGTCATAAGGTCAAGGTACAACTCCAAGTCGTCACATTATCAAGATCACGGCTATTCAATAGATTAACTTCCTTGCAGGTGCACCACATAATCCAACACGCTTGATCCCATTTGGCGGACACACTTTCCTGGGTCATGCCCGGCCGCGGAAGATCAACACGCCGCAGCCCCACCTAGGCACAACAGATGTCAAGACGCCGGTCTAAACCTAAGCGCAGGGTCCGGGGCCCATCGCCCTTAGCACACACCGCGTTCGCGTGGGCAGCCGAAGCGTAACTAGCCCCTTAATACAAGAGCAGGCTTACGTTCCAAACCGGGCGCCGCTCGATTCGTGACGTCCACGAAGGCTTTGGCCGATACCACGACGCCGAGGGCCCATATCTTTCCCACGTAGTTGGTTAGTGCGTATAGACCAAATGGCGGACTCGGATCAAATACCAAGATCTCGTTAAGCGTGTTAAGTATCCGCGAACTCCGACCAGGCCGTGCCCACCTCTACGCTAGGTGGTCTCAACCTGCCTGTCTCCGCCCTAAAGTAACAGCTTGGGGGCAGCCGGAACCCAGCCCACCTCTACCGGGATGGAGCCACCCGTCCTTTCAAATTTCCATCTCCGAACAAAGTATCACAAGTAATGTAATAGTGTAAAGTATATAGTATATGCCCGTGATCACCTCCCGAAGTGATCACAGCCCAGTAGTATAGCATGGCAGACGGACAAGAGTGTAGGGCCACTGATGGAACACTAGCATCCTATACTAAGCAGTAGGATAGCAGGTGAGGGTAACAACTGTAGCAACAATGACAGGCTATGCATCAGAATAGGATTAACCGAAGCAAGAACATGCTACACTACTCTAATGCAAGCAGATAGAGAAGAATAGGCGATATATGGTGATCAAGGGGGGCTTGCACAGAAGCTCACCGAGAAGGAGGGTCGCCAACACCGTAGTCGTCTTGGGTAGCAAGGCCGGTCTCGGTGTCTACCAAGAGAAGAGGGGGAAGAAACAATAAATATAATGCAAACATAAGCACGACGGTGCATGACAAGACAATGCGCGGTGCTAGGTGTGCCCTAACGCGGTAGTAGGTGATACCGGCGAAGGGGGGAAACATCCGGGAAAGTATTCCCGGTGTTTCGCGTTTTCGGACAGTTGAACCGGAGGGGGAAAGTTGCGTGTTTGCTATGCTAGGGACGTGTGGCAGACGAACGGGTTGCGTATCCGTATTCGTCACGTCGTTCTGAACAACTTTCATGTTGAAAATAATTTATTTCGTGTTACGGATTAAAAGTTATGATTTTCTAAAGATTTTATTAATTTCTGGAATTTAATTAATTATTTAAATTAATTTGAAAAATGGATTAATGACATCAGCATGAGGTCATGCTGACGTCAGCAGCCAACAAAGTTGACTGGTCAACCTGACGTGTGGGTCCTGCATGCCATAGGCTAAGACTAACTAATCAGGTTTAGTTAGTCTAACTAAATGATTAGGTTAATCTAAACAAGATTAATTAAGTTAATTAATTAATTAATTAATTCAATTATTATTAATTTTATTTTATATATTATTTTTCTTATTTTTTTTGTAAACGTTCTGGGGCGGGGCCCCACATGTCTGTGGCCCCAAGGGGCCAATCGGGCGCCGCTAGCGGGCGGGAGGCTTGACGCGCTGAAGCGGGCGACGCCCAAGACGGGCGGATTCCAGGCACGGGCAGGGAGGTCATGGCTATGGCGAGGCCATTGCCGGAGCAGGTCCGCCGGGCGCGGCGACGGGACTACAGAGGCGGGCGGAGTGCAAGGCTTGACGCTGCCACGGAGGAGCAAGGCGGCAAAGTAGTAGGGCTGGGGAGCGGCAAGGTTTCGGCGGAGTGGCGGTGGTGAGCACGAAGCGACCGCTGGGAGGAGCAACGCGGGGTCGGGCGCTGGCGCCACGGCGGGCTCGCGCGTCATGGGCGAGGGAGAGAGAGGAGGGCGTGCTCACATCGAGGAGTAGGGCAATGGCAGCGGGGTCGAGGGGTGACGGGACGACGCCGCGGAGAGGAGGCAGGTCGGCGGGGCAGCTCCGGCGAGTGCGTCGAGTGGCGGGGGCGAGGCGGTGATGGACGGCGACGGATCCGAGGCGATGCGGGGCTCCAGGCGGCGGTGGTGGCACACGACGACGACGAGCGGGTGCGGCTAGGTGATGAGTGGAAGACAGAGAGGATAGGAGGACGGGGGGGGGGGGGTCCAGTGGGTGGCGCCGGTGAACGGCGAGACGGCGGGGACTGTTGGGGAACGTAGCAGAAATTCAAAATTTTCCTACGTGTCACCAAGATCTATCTATGGAGAAACTAGCAACGAGGGAAGGAGAGTGCATCTACATACCCTTGTAGATCGCTAAGCGGAAGCGTTCATGAGAACGGGGTTGAAGGAGTCGTACTGCCGTGATCCAAATCATCGGAGATCCTAGTGCCAAACGGACGGCACCTCCGCTGCTCAACACACGTGACAGCCCGGGTGACGCCTCCCACGCCTTGATCCAGCAAGGACAGAGGGAGAGGTTGAGGAAGACTCCATCCAGCAGCAGCACAACGGCGTGGTGGTGGTGGAGGAGCGTGGCAATCCTGCAGGGCTTCGCCAAGCACCGCGGGAGAGGAGAAGGGAGAGAGGTAGGGCTGAACCAAGAGGGAGAGGTTCTCATGTGTTGGCAGCCCCAAAACCCTCAATATATATAGGGGAGAGGGAGGGGGGTGCGCCCCCTCTAGGGTTTCCACCCCAAGGGGTGCGGCTGCCCCAATCCCATCTAAGGGTGGCAGCCAAGGGGGGAGAGGGGGGAAACTTGCCCCCCAAGTTAGGTGGAAGCACCCCTCCAAGAAACCCTAGGCGCCTTGGGCCCTTGTGAAGGCGCACCAGCCCACTTGGGGCTGGTCCCCTCCACACTTGGCCCATGCAGCCCTCCGGGCCGGTGGCCCCACTTGGTGGACCCAGGACCCTCCCGTGGTCCCAGACGTTACCGATAAAACCCAAACTTTTCCGGTGACCAAAACAGGACTTCCCATATATAAATCTTTACCTCCGGACCATTCCGGAACTCCTCGTGACGTCCGGGATCTCATCCGGACTCAACAACATTCGGTAACCACATACAAACTTCCTTTATAACCCTAGCGCCATCGAACCTTATGTAGACCCTACGGGTTCGGAGACATGTAGACATGACCGAGACGTTCTCCCGTCAATAACCAACAGCGGATCTGGATACCCATGTTGGCTCCTACATGTTCCACGATGATCTCATCGGATGAACCACGATGTCAAGGACTCAATCAATCCCGTGATACAATTCCCTTTGTCTAGCGGTATTGTACTTGCCCGAGATTCGATCGTCGGTATCCCGATACCTTGTTCAATCTCGCTTCCGGCAAGTCTCTTTACTCGCCCGTAACACATCATCCCGTGATCAACCCCTTGGTCACATTGTGCACATTATGATGATGTCCTACCGAAAGTGGGCCCAGAGATACTGTTCACGCTTCAATATGCGACCCTATCCAAAAGGAACTCAAGGTCCCACCAAGGATAGACCCGCATATTGAAACGCTTTTGCAAGGTGGATATCATTACATCAACATTACATAATAGATGGGGATACATACATAAGGCACAAATGCCACAAGAATACATCAACATCATATACAAGAACAACATCCGACTACGGATGAAACATAAACGTAAGCTCAAACGACATCCACTTCGCTAGCCCAGTCAGCCGACCGAACCTATCCCCGATCGAAGAAGAAGCGTAAGAGGAACTCCAATACAAGCAAACATCGCTCTCACGCCATGATCATCGCACAACTTGTACCTGCAATCGGTGGTGTAGTAATCTGTGAGCCACGAGGACTCAGCAATCCCATTACCATGGGTATCAAGACTAGCAAAGCTTAATGGGAAAAGGAAGGGGTAAAGTGGTGAGGTTGCAGCAGCGGTTAAGCATATATGGTGGCTAAGATACGCAGATGAGAGCGAGAAGAGAAACAAAGGAACGGTCGTCAACTAGTAATGATCAAGAAGTGATCCTGAACTCCTACTTACGTCAAACATAACCCAGAAACCGTGTTCTCCTCTCGATCATCCCCGAAAAGAGACACTCACGGTTACGCACACGGTTGGTGTATTTTAGAAGAGTTTGCTTCAAGTTTACTACAACCGGACATTAACAAATTCCCATCTGCCACTTAACCATGGCACGGCTCTCGAAAGTTTATACCTGCAGGGTGTCCCAACTTAGCCCATGATAAGCTCTCGCGATCAACGAAGGATATTCCTTCTCCCGGAAGACCCGATCGTCTCGGAATCCCGGCTACAAGACATTTCGACAAAGAATAAAACAAGACCAGCAAAGCCGCCCGAATGTGCCGACAAATCCCGATAGGAGTCGCACGTACCTCGCTCGTGGCACATCCGGATGAGCAGTCCGTACAACTAAAACCAGACCTCAAGTTGCCTTGAGGGGCGCCGCAGCTCTAGTTCGGGCCAAAGACTCGAAGGAGCACCGGTCCGAGGGGGCTAAAAGAAAGATGACCCTTGGGCTCCGGAAACCCAAGGGAAAAAGGGCATATGTGAGGCAAATGGTAAAACCAATGTTGGGCCTTGCTGGAAAAGTCTTATTCAAAGCGAATCGTCAAGGGGGTCCCATAAATCACCCGACCGTTAGGGACGCAAAATCCGGAACATAATAACGATATGACGGAAACTAGGGCGGCAAGAGTGGAACAAAACACCAGGCATAAGGCCGAGCCTTCCACCCTTTACCAAGTATATAGATGCATTAATAAAATAAGATATATTGTGATATCCCAACAAGTAAACATGTTCCAACAAGGAACAACATCTCCATGTTCCAACAAGGAACAAACTTCATCTTCACCTGCAACTAACAACGCTATAAGAGGGGCTGAGCAAAGCGGTAACATAGCCAAACAATGGTTTGCTAGGAAGGGGAAAAATGGTTAGAGGTCGACATGGCAATTTGGGATGGCTTGATAAACAGTAATAGGTAGCGCAAAGATAGCGATAGAACGAAGCAACTAGCATAGCAATGATAATAGTGAGATCCAGTAGAAGCGGTCATCTTGCCTGAAATCCCGCAAGGAAGAAGAACGAGTCCATGAAGAAGACGAATGGATGAAGCCGGACCAAGCGTAGACGAACGAATCCTCACGATCGCAACGGAACAGGAACTAACAAGAAGAAGCACGCAACATAGTAAACACACCACACACGAACAAGGCATGATGCACGAACAAGCATGATGCATGACAAAGCTACATGAGGCTTCTCATGGCAAGAGATGATGCATACAAGAGCAACACATCAAAGCAAGTTTAAATGAGGCCGGGAACAACATATAACAATTCCGGTAAGTCCTCATATGCAAATTTCGAAATTGGTCCAGATCTGAATAAACATTATGTTCAAGTTGTTAAACAGCAAGTTAAGATGCACCACAATGATCTACACGAAATTCTAGTCAAGTTACATATAAAGTTCATTAGATTCGGAGCTACGGCCTAGAAGATATGAGCAAAACAAGATAACCATGGCATTGATGCAAAATGCATACAAACATCAAGCAAACACCTCAAATCAAGGATGCAACATGATAATATGAAGCTACATGCAAAATCAAGCAAGTTTCATATAGAGCACACTCAAAACGGAGCAACGGTGCAACACATACACACCATACAAGTTATAGCAACAATCTATCCAAAACAGCAAGTAGGCATATTGCAAGCATCAAAACACTATGCTACAGCACCTCACCATGATAACAAAAGGCATGGGAATGATGTACAGGTAAAGCATTACAAAACATGAACACTGAGCTATCTCCAGAAATCACTAGAACATGCTCAAACACACATGGCAAGATTGCAAATAATAACAGCTTGTGCATTGGCAGAAATAACATCAGGTTGCAATGTTTAGAGCTATCAAACAATATGCTACAGGAACTTAACATGGCAAACAAAGGCATGTCATGAATCTAATAAGTTCATAGAACAAAAGTCCTTTAATGACCATGAGCCAAAAAGGGTACACGGATCAACAACAACAACCTTGGCAAAATTGAATAACATGTAAACAATCTGCCAGGAACATTTTATAGCAAAAGTAGAGCTCGATTGACTCAACCTATGGCACTCCATAATTGCAAACAAGGGCATGGATGGATAGAGCATAACCATATGTTCAAAACATCCTTACTGTAGTATCTCAAAATAAGCATGGATCTCTCGGTAGCATCAAGTTTACATGGAAACAAAATATAACAGAATCTGCCAGGAAAACAGCAACAGCAAGTACCCTACTTAACAAGCTTGATGCACTCACTACACAACTCACAAAAATACATGGCAAGCACCCCTGGAAAGATGGCATGGCATATGACAAAACACATGTAGGACTCAAGTTCATAGGATGCACACATCAATCATGGCAAAAATGACAAAAGTGCATGTTCTGATAAGAAACTGAAACTAACATCACATAGCCCTTTTCTAACAGCATTTAGGGCATCAAGATGAGCTCAAATGAAAATGATGCAATGAGATTAAATGATCTACTCTTCGAGGCATACGTTTTGATATATTACACGCGCAAATCGGAGTAATGATGACAGAGTTATGACATGATGAAAATGCATGAAAATTACTGAAAACACGGGGACAGCAGTTTCGGGGAAGGGGAAAGTCAACCTCCGTGCACGGACTTTGAGGCAGGAGGCGGCTCGCCGGAGTTGTGGCCGAGGAGGTCTCCGACGACGTCGGGGATGGCGGGGGAGGTGACCCCGGACTGGATCCGGGCGGATCCGGCCGGCGGCGGGCGCGAGGCGCGGCCGGCCTCATCGGGAGGCGACGGCCGGAGGTCGCGGCGGAAGAGGCCCGGTAGGAGGCGAGGTGGCGGGCCACGCCTGGGTGTGCGAGGCGCGGGCGGCGGCGAAGCGCCGGCCGAGGCGCGGGCGGGCGGGCGGAGGCGCGACGCCACGGCGGGCGGCGGGGCCAGCGTGGGACCGGGCGGCGTGGAACTCCCGGCGAAGGGTCGGTGAGGTCAAGACGGGCCGGCCAGTGCAGGCGCGGCGCGGGAAGGAGAGAGAAAGCGCGCGGGTGAGGTGGCGCGCACCATTGGTCGGGCGGCGCTGGCCTGAGGTGGCGGGTTCCGGATTGGTCCGGACGACGTGGAAGGCGGGCGGCGACGCGTTCGGCGGCGGGGTGGACACGTCCGGTGGCGTGCGGGGGGGATTTTTAGGGTTTGATCTGCGCGAGAAAATGGAGGGAGACACATATTTATAGGTAGAGGGAGCTAGGAGAGTCCAAATGAGGAGCGGTTTTCGGCCACGCGATCGTGATCGAACGACCGAGAGCATGGAGGGGAGTTAGGTGGGTTTTGGGCCACTTTGGAAGGGTGTTGGGCTGCAACACAAAAGAGGCTTTTATGTTACCCTGCTAACTGCTGGAGTATCAAACGACCTCCAAATGGCACGAAACTTGACAGCGGTTCTACTGGTGCTATACCAAGGCCGCATGGCAAACCTCGTCCATTCCGAGACCGCTTAACACCCGCATTACCTAAAAGAGGTAAAAGGGGCGCCGGGAGACATAGGAGTGCCGGATTGGAAAACGGACAACGGGGAAAATGCTCGGATGCATGAGACGAACACGTATGCAAAATGAAATGCACATGATGACATGATATGAAATGCATAAGATGACATGACAATGTGCAACACGCAAGCAAATGACATGGCAAAGACGGCGAATAACTGAAGGACACCTGGCGCATCGAATCCGGGGCGTTACAACACTCCTCCACTAACAAGAGATCTCGTCCCGAGATCTTAGGACCGAGACGGAAGGGAAAAGGGATGAGGTGAAACAAGAACGCAAAGAAGAAGCAAGGAATCGAGAGCACTCGAGAAGAAGAGAGGAACGACGAGAATGACGAGAATCGAAAGCTCACGGAATCAAGACAGACTATGAAACCACTCGTTCTAACCGGAGTGGTTAGAATGAGAAAAGAAACGAATAGGACTAAAAAGGATTTAGGCAACACCTCATCAAACATGGAAGGAATAGAATCTGAACTTGAGAAGATGGAATGACACCCGATGAGCTCTTGAAGAATGAATTAAATCATGAAGAACCACCATGAAAAACTCCGGTAATAAAAGAATGGCAAGATACGATTGAAGGATGAAAGGAAAAGATTAAGGCCTTATGATTATTTAGATAGAGGTTCAATTTAAAAGGCCGAGGAAATTGAACTCCGGAAAAGAAAGATGATAAGACTTGGAACTAGAATTTATTCACCAAGAACAAACTCCAAGGAAGGATTACTCACTTGGATGAAATAAGAATAAGATTTATTGTATGCTTATCCTTCATCAAATTAAATCGATGACAAGCAATGGATTTGGCATATTACTTATTCTTCTTGAAAAGGATTGAGAAGTGACATGTCGCAAACTTGAGAAGGTCTTCATGAACCACCGGTAGGAATGAAAAGAACGAATGGATTAATATGATAATCAAAGAAGAAAAATCTTGAACGAACCACCGTGAAAAATGAAAATTAACATAGAGAAGAGAACGGATCACGGAAAGAATTAGAAAAGCACGAAGATACTTGAGGGAATTTAGAGAAAAGAGATCAAGAGATCGCGAACTGATTAATGAATGCTTGAACGCAGCACCGGAAGAATATTGAGACAAACGAAGGGCACGGATATAGAATAATTGGAGAACGACATTGAAAAACTTGGAACGAAGCAATATTCTGAAAAGATGGCCCCCGGATGATCGAGACGGTAAAACAACTCCTGAAATACTCCAGATGGATGAAAAGAATTTGCACGATTGAGAACAATTCGGAGGATAACATCGAGCTAGCACCGTGAATCTCCGGGAGAATGGACAAGATTTAGAGGAAAGACTCTTCTTCGGTCTTCAAATGACGCATTTATATAAACAGCACCAAAAATTACCGAGATACTCCGGAGAATGGAAAGCAAAGACGTTGAGTCAACAATGAAATGATTTGAAATCGATCTTGAAAAAGGCATCTGACTGATGAAATTCATTCTTACGTCAAACTCCGAAAAGAATTGAGAATAACTCCGGGGAAATTAGAAGAGTCGTAAGATCCTCGAAAAGACCCGTGGGTTAGGGCCCACTAAAAGACAACACCGTTGGAAAAGGATTCTTGAACAGATAGATGATGCACCGGAACAACTGGAATATCTGACTGAGGTGACAACCTCGAATTAATTCAAGATGTATTTAATCTCCGAGATGTCTTGAACACTCCTAAGGATAAATCAAGGCGAGACGAACGGCAGGAGAACACTTGATCCAGGAAAAGAATGTAATCAACCCGAAAAACTTGAACTGAGTGCACCGGAAAAAGAGAGGGGTGAAGAATGACCAACGAGACGAGAATTCACCGGTTGAGATGATTGACGAAAGACTGAAAAGGCTCCGCACGAATGAGATAGATGGTCGAGAGAGACTCAGACTTCGGGAAGAAAAAGGGTGGGAGGGCGGGAAAACAAAGACAACTTGGAAGGGGAAAATGACGAATATCTTGAAGAGAAAACACCGGTTAAGAACAAAGAGGATAGAAAGCAAAGATCAAGCATCAGTAGGATGGATACTCAATTACGGACTCGTTCCGAGAAGAAGAACAGGAGGGCGGTGGGAAAACAAGGGCAACTTCGGACAAGGAAAAACAACGACGTCGAAGGAAGAACTGAGGATTGAACTTGGCAAAGATGAAGAGGCTCGAGTCAACTTGACGGGAAAAGCACCGGATAAAAAAGAGCTGAGGAACAACGATCGGAAAACCAACTGCGTGATCCTAAAAAAAATTTGAAGGGGAAGAGGAGTAATTCAAAACACCTACGTCAAGATTCCTCACCAGAGCGATTTAAGGGACCGAGGAGTAAAAGAATTCCTACTCCGATATAACTAGACTCGTAAATCAGTTTTCTAGACTCAACAACAGCCAAACTACACGATCAATCAAGGGGGCCTTAGGGTCGGTCGAGGCTCGATACTAACTTTGTCACGCCCAATATGAGACCCTATCCAAAAGGAACTTGAAGGTCCCACCGAGGATAGACCCAAGATATTGAAACGCTTTTGCAAGGTGGATATCATTACATCAACATTACATAATAGATGGGGATACATACATAAGGCACAAATGCCACAAGAATACATCAACATCATATATAAGAACAACATCCGACTACGGATGAAACATAAATAGAAGCTCAAACGACATCCACCTCGCTAGCCTGTGCTGCCGACCGAACCTATCCGCCGATCGAAGAAGAAGCGTAAGAGGAACTCCAATACAAGCAAACATCACTCTCACGCCATGATCATCGCACAACTTGTACCTGCAATCGGTGGTGTAGTAATCATGAGCCACGAGGACTCAAAGAATCCCATTACCATGGGTATCAAGACTAGCAAAGCTTAATGGGAAAAGGAAGGGGTAAAGTGGTGAGGTTGCAGCAGCGCTAAGCATATATGGTGGCTAACATACGCAGATGAGAGCGAGAAGAGAAACAAAGGAACGGTCGTCAACTAGTAATGATCAAGAAGTGATCCTGAACTCCTACTTACGCCAAACATAACCCGTAAAACCGCCTTCTTCTCTCGATCATCCCTAAAAGAGACACTCACTTACGCATACACGGTTGGTGTATTTTAGAAGAGTTTGCTTCAAGTTTACTACAACCGAACATTAACAAATTCCCATCTCGCCACATAACCATGGCACGGCTCTCGAAAGTTTATACCTCGCAGGGTGTCCCAACTTAGCCCATGATAAGCTCTCGCGATCAACGAAGCGATATTCCTTCTCCCCGGAAGACCCGATCAGTCTCGGAATCCGGCTACAAGAAATTTCGACAAAGAATAAAACAAGACCAGCAAAGCCGCCTAATGTGCCGACAAATCCCGATAGGGAGTCGCACGCACTGCCTCGTGGCACATCCGGATGAGCAGTCCGCATAACTAAAACCAGACCTCAAGTTGCCTTTGAGGGGCGCCGCATGGGCTCTAGTTCGGGCCAAGACTCAAGGAGCACTGGTCCGGGGCTAAAATAAAGATGACCCTCGGGCTCCTAAACCCAAGGGAAAAGGGCATAGGTGAGGCAAATGGTAAAACCAATGTTGGGCCTTCTTGGAAAAGTCTTATTCAAAGCGAACCGTCAAGGGGGTCCTATAAATCACCCGACCGTTAGGGACGCAAAATCCGGGAACATAATACCGATATGACGGAAACTAGGGCGGCAAGAGTGGAACAAAACACTGCATAAGGCCGAGCCTTCCATCCTTTACCAAGTATATAGATGCATTAATAAAATAAGATATATTGTGATATCCCAACAAGTAAACATGTTCCAACAAGGAACAACATCTCCATGTTCCAACAAGGAACAAACTTCATCTTCACCTGCAACTAACAACGCTATAAGAGGGGCTGAGCAAAGCGGTAACATAGCCAAACAATGGTTTGCTAGGAAGGGAAAAAAGGTTAGAGGTCGACATGGCAATTTGGGATGGCTTGATAAACAGTAATAGGTAGCGCAAAGATAGCGATAGAACGAAGCAACTAGCATAGCAATGATAGTAGTGAGATCCAGGGTAGCGGTCATCTTGCCTGAAATCCCGCAAGGAAGAAGAACGAGTCCATGAAGAAGACGAATGGATGAAGCCGACCAAGCGTGAGACGAACGAATCCTCACGATCAAGAACGGAACAGAACTAACAAGAAGAAGCACGCAACATAGTAAACACACCACACACGAACAAGGCATGATGCACCTAACAAGCATGATGCATGAAAAATCTACATGAGGCTTCTCATGGCAAGAGATGATGCATACAAGAGCAACACATCAAAGCAAGTTTAAATGAGGCCGGGAACAACATATAACAATTCCGGTAAGTCCTCATATGCAAATTTCGAAATTGGTCCAGATCTGAATAAACATTATGTTCAAGTTGTTAAACAGCAAGTTAAGATGCACCACAATGATCTACACGAAATTCTAGTCAAGTTACATATAAAGTTCATTAGATTCGGAGCTACGGCCTAGAAGATATGAGCAAAACAAGATAACCATGGCATTGATGCAAAATGCATACAAACATCAAGCAAACACCTCAAATCAAGGATGCAACATGATAATATGAAGCTACATGCAAAATCAAGCAAGTTTCATATAGAGCACACTCAAAACGGAGCAACGGTGCAACACATACACACCATACAAGTTATAGCAACAATCTATCCAAAACAGCAAGTAGGCATATTGCAAGCATCAAAACACTATGCTACAGCACCTCACCATGATAACAAAAGGCATGGGAATGATGTACAGGTAAAGCATTACAAAACATGAACACTGAGCTATCTCCAGAAATCACTAGAACATGCTCAAACACACATGGCAAGATTGCAAATAATAACAGCCAGCATTGGCAGAAATAACATCAGGTTGCAATGTTTAGAGCTATCAAACAATATGCTACAGGAACTTAACATGGCAAACAAAGGCATGTCATGAATCTAATAAGTTCATAGAACAAAAGTCCTTTAATGACCATGAGCCAAAAAGGGTACACGGATCAACAACAACAACCTTGGCAAAATTGAATAACATGTAAACAATCTGCCAGGAACATTTTATAGCAAAAGTAGAGCTCGATTGACTCAACCTATGGCACTCCATAATTGCAAACAAGGGCATGGATGGATAGAGCATAACCATATGTTCAAAACATCCTTACTGTAGTATCTCAAAATAAGCATGGATCTCTCGGTAGCATCAAGTTTACATGGAAACAAAATATAACAGAATCTGCCAGGAAAACAGCAACAGCAAGTACCCTACTTAACAAGCTTGATGCACTCACTACACAACTCACAAAAATACATGGCAAGCACCCTGGAAAGATGGCATGGCATATGACAAAACACATGTAGGACTCAAGTTCATAGGATGCACACATCAATCATGGCAAAAATGACAAAAGTGCATGTTCTGATAAGAAACTGAAACTAACATCACATAGCCCTTTTCTAACAGCATTTAGGGCATCAAGATGAGCTCAAATGAAAATGATGCAATGAGACTAAATGATCTACTCTTCGAGGCGAACATTTTGACATATTACACGCGCAAATCGGAGTAATGATGACAGAGTTATGACATGATGAAAATGCATGAAAATTACTGAAAACACGGGGACTTAGCAGTTTCGGGGAAGGGGAAAGTCAACCTCCGTGCACGGACTTTGAGGCAGGAGGCGGCTCGCCGGAGTTGTGGCCGAGGAGGTCTCCGACGACGTCGGGGATGGCGGGGGAGGTGACCCGGACCGATCCGGCGGATCCGGCCGGGCGGGCGCTGGGAGGCGCGGGCCGGCCTCCCATGAGGAGGCGACGGCGGCCGGAGGTCGCGGCGCTGAAGAGGCCCAGAGGGAGGCGAGGTGGCGGGCCACGCCGGTGTGCGAGGCGCGGCGGCGGCGAAGCGCCGGGCCGGAGGCGCGACGCCACGGGCGGGCGCGCGCGGGGCCGCGGACCGGCGGCGGAACTCCGGCGAGGGTCGCGAGGTCGCACCGGGCGGGCTGCCGTGGCTCAGCAGGTTGCGCGGCGCTGGAAGGAGAGAGAAAGCGGGCGGGTGAGGTGGCGGCGCACCATTGGCTGGGCGGCGCTGGCTGAGGTGGCGGCGTTCGATTGGTCCGGACGACGTGGGAGGCGGGCGGCGGACGCTGCTCATGGCGTGGGTGGACACGTCCGGTGGCGTGCGGGGGGGATTTTTAGGGTTTGATCTGCGCGAGAAAATGGAGGGAGACACATATTTATAGGTAGAGGGAGCTAGGAGAGTCCAAATGAGGAGCGGTTTTCGGCCACGCGATCGTGATCGAACGACCGAGAGCATGGAGGGGAGTTAGGTGGGTTTTGGGCCACTTTGGAAGGGTGTTGGGCTGCAACACAAAAGAGGCTTTTCATGTTACCCTGCTAACTGCTGAGTATCAAACGACCTCCAAATGGCACGAACTTGACAAAGGCGGTTCACCGGTGCTATACCAAGGTCAAGCATGGCAAACCTCGGTCCATTCCGAGACCGCTTAACACCCGCATACCTAAAAGAGGTAAAAGGGCGCCGGGAGACATAGGAGTGCCGGATTGGAAAACGGACAACGGGGAAAATGCTCGGATGCATGAGACGAACACGTATGCAAAATGAAATGCACATGATGACATGATATGAAATGCATAAGATGACATGACAATGTGCAACACGCAAGCAAATGACATGGCAAAGACGGCGAATAACTGAAGGACACCTGGCGCATCGAATCCGGGGCGTTACAACACTCCTCCACTAACAAGAGATCTCGTCCCGAGATCTTAGGACCGAGACGGAAGGGAAAAGGGATGAGGTGAAACAAGAACGCAAAGAAGAAGCAAGGAATCGAGAGCACTCGAGAAGAAGAGAGGAACGACGAGAATGACGAGAATCGAAAGCTCACGGAATCAAGACAGACTATGAAACCACCTGCTCTAACCGGAGTGGTTAGAATGAGAAAAGAAACGAATAGGACTAAAAGGATTTAGGCAACACTCCATCAAACATGGAAGGAATAGAATCTGAACTTGAGAAGATGGAATGACACCCGATGAGCTCTTGAAGAATGAATTAAATCATGAAGAACCACCATGAAAAACTCCGGTAATAAAAGAATGGCAAGATACGATTGAAGGATGAAAGGAAAAGATTAAGGCCTTGCGATTATTTAGATAGAGGTTCCGACGAAAAGGCCGAGGAAATTGAACTCCTAAAAGAAAGATGATAAGACTTGGAACTAGAATTTATTCACCAAGAACAAACTCCGAAGGAAGGGATTACTCACTTGGATGAAATAAGAATAAGATTTATTGTATGCTTATCCTTCATCAAATTAAATCGATGACAAGCAATGGATTTGGCATATTACTTATTCTTCTTGAAAAAGGATTGAGAAGTGACATGTCGCAAACTTGAGAAGGTCTTCATGAACCACCGGTAGGAATGAAAAGAACGAATGGATTAATATGATAATCAAAGAAGAAAAATCTTGAACGAACCACCGTGAAAAATGAAAATTAACATAGAGAAGAGAACGGATCGCCGGAAAGAATTAGAAAAGCACGAAGATACTTGAGGGAATTTAGAGAAAAGAGATCGAAGAGATCGCGAACTGATTAATGAATGCTTGAACGCAGCACCGGAAGAATATTGAGACAAACGAAGGGGCACGGATATAGAATAATTGGAGAACGACATTGAAAAACTTGGAACGAAGCAATATTCTGAAAAGGTGGCCTCCGGATGATTGAGACGGTAAAACAACTCCTGAAATACTCCAGATGGATGAAAAGAATTTGCACGATTGAGAACAATTCGGGAGGATAACATCGAGCTAGCACCGTGAATCTCCGGGAGAATGGACAAGATTTAGAGGAAAGACTCTTCTTCGGTCTTCAAATGACGACGATAAACAGCACCAAAAATTACTGAGATACTCCGGGAGAATGGAAAGCAAAGACGTTGAGTCAACAATGAAATGATTTGAAATCGATCTTGAAAAAGGCATCTGACTGATGAAATTCATTCTTACGTCAAACTCCGAAAAGAATTGAGAATAACTCCGGGGAAATTAGAAGAGTCGTAAGATCCTGAAAAAGACCTGGGTTAGGGCCCACTAAAAGACAACACCGTTGAAAAAGGATTCTTGAATGTATAGATGATGCACCTAACAACTGAAATATTTGATCGAGGTGACAACCTCGAATTAATTCAAGACAGACGAATCTCCGAGATGTCTTGAACACTCCTAAGGATAAACTGGCGAGAGACGAACGAGCAGGGAGAACACTTGATCCAGGAAAAGAATGTGATCAACCCGAAAAACTTGAACTGAGTGCACCGGAAAAAGAGAGGGGTGAAGAATGACCAACGAGACGAGAATTCACCGGTTGAGATGATTGACGAAGATCAAAAGGCTCGCATTTAATGAGATAGATGGTCGAGAGAGACTCAGACTGGAAGAAAAAAGGGTGGGAGGGCGGGAAAACAAAGACAACTTGGAAGGGGAAAATGACGAATATCTTGAAGAGAAAACACCGGTTAAGAACAAAGAGGATAGAAAGCAAAGACTGCGCACGAGTAGGATGGATACTCAATTACGGACTCCGGTTCCGAGAAGAAGAACAGGGAGGGCGGGTGGGAAAAACAAGGGCAACTTCGGACAAGGAAAAACAACGACGTCGAAGGAAGAACTGAGGATTGAACTTGGCAAAGATGAAGAGGCTCGAGTCAACTTGACGGGAAAAGCACCGGATAAAAAGAGCTGAGGAACAACGATCGGAAAACCAATCAAGTGATCCTAAAAAAATTTGAAGGGGAAGAGGAGCAAGTCAAAACACCTACGTCAAGATTCCTCACCAGAGCGACGAAGGGACTGAGGAGTAAAAAGAATTCCTACTCTCCGATATAACTAGACTCAGAAATCAGTTTTCTTCTAGACTCAACAACAGCCAAACTACACGATCAATCAAGGGGGCTCCTAGGGTCGGTCGAGGCTCTGATACCAACTTTGTCACGCCCAATATGAGACCCTATCCAAAAGGAACTTGAAGGTCCCACCGAGGATAGACCCGCATATTGAAACGCTTTTGCAAGGTGGATATCATTACATCAACATTACATAATAGATGGGGATACATACATAAGGCACAAATGCCACAAGAATACATCAACATCATATACAAGAACAACATCCGACTACGGATGAAACATAAATAGAAGCTCAAACGACATCCACCCTGCTAGCCCAGCTGCCGACCGGAACCTATCCGCTGATCAAGAAGAAGCGTAAGAGGAACTCCAATACAAGCAAACATCACTCTCACGTCATGATCATCGCACAACTTGTACCGCAATCGGTGGTGTAGTAATCATGAGCCACGAGGACTCAAAGAATCCCATTACCATGGGTATCAAGACTAGCAAAGCTTAATGGGAAAAGGAAGGGGTAAAGTGGTGAGGTTGCAGCATGCTAAGCATATATGGTGGCTAACATACGCAGATGAGAGCGAGAAGAGAAACAAAGGAACGGTCGCCAACTAGTAATGATCAAGAAGTGATCCTGAACTCCTACTTACGCCAAACATAACCCGTAAACCGCCTTCTTCTCTCGATCATCCCGAAAAGAGACACTCACGTTACGCATACACGGTTGGTGTATTTTAGAAGAGTTTGCTTCAAGTTTACTACAACCGGACATTAACAAATTCCCATCTGCCACATAACCGCTGCACGGCTCTCGAAAAGTTTATACCCTGCAGGGTGTCCCAACTTAGCCCATGATAAGCTCGCGATCAACGAGCGATATTCCTTCTCCCCGGAAGACCCGATCAGTCTCGAATCCGGCCACAAGAAATTTCGACAGAATAAAACAAGACCAGCAAAGCCGCCCGAATGTGCCGACAAATCCCGATAGGAGTCGCACGCACTGCTCTCGTGGCACATCCGGATGAGCAGTCCGCATAACTAAAACCAGACCTCAAGTTGCCTTGAGGGGGCGCACAGGTTTCTAGTTCGGCCAAGACTCAAGGAGCACCGTCCGGGGGCTAAATAAAGATGACCCTCGGGCTCCGAAACCCAAGGGAAAAAGGGCATAGGTGAGGCAAATGGTAAAACCAATGTTGGGCCTTGCCGAAAAGTCTTATTCAAAGCGAACTGTCAAGGGGGTCCCATAAATCACCCGACCGCTGTTAGGGACGCAAAATCCGGGAACATAATACCGATATGACGGAAACTAGGGCGGCAAGAGTGGAACAAAACACTGTGCATAAGGCCGAGCCTTCCATCCTTTACCAAGTATATAGATGCATTAATAAAATAAGATATATTGTGATATCCCAACAAGTAAACATGTTCCAACAAGGAACAACATCTCCATGTTCCAACAAGGAACAAACTTCATCTTCACCTGCAACTAACAACGCTATAAGAGGGGCTGAGCAAAGCGGTAACATAGCCAAACAATGGTTTGCTAGGAAGGGAAAAAAGGTTAGAGGCTGACATGGCAATTTGGGATGGCTTGATAAACAAGTAATAGGTAGCGCAAGATAGCGATAGAACGAAGCAACTAGCATAGCAATGATAGTAGTGAGATCCAGAAGCGGTCATCTTGCCTGAAATCCCGCAAGGAAGAAGAACGAGTCCATGAAGAAGACGAATGGATGAAGCCGGACCAAGCGTGAGACGAATCTAATCCTCACGATCGCAATCGGAACAGAACTAACAAGAAGAAGCACGCAACATAGTAAACACACCACACACACGAACAAGGCATGATGCACGAACAAGCATGATGCATGAAAAATCTACATGAGGCTTCTCATGGCAAGAGATGATGCATACAAGAGCAACACATCAAAGCAAGTTTAAATGAGGCCGAACAACATATAACAATTCCTAGAAGTCCTCATATGCAAATTTCGAAATTGGTCCAGATCTGAATAAACATTATGTTCAAGTTGTTAAACAGCAAGTTAAGATGCACCACAATGATCTACACGAAATTCTAGTCAAGTTACATATAAAGTTCATTAGATTCGAGCTACGCCTAGAAGATATGAGCAAAACAAGATAACCATGGCATTGATGCAAAATGCATACAAACATCAAGCAAAACACCTCAAATCAAGGATGCAACATGATAATATGAAGCTACATGCAAAATCAAGCAAGTTTCATATAGAGCACACTCAAAAGCGAGCAACGGTGCAACACATACACACCATACAAGTTATAGCAACAATCTATCCAAAACAGCAAGTAGGCATATTGCAAGCATCAAAACACTATGCTACAGCACCTCACCATGATAACAAAAGGCATGGGAATGATGTACAGGTAAAGCATTACAAAACATGAACACTGAGCTATCTCCAGAAATCACTAGAACATGCTCAAACACACATGGCCAGATTGCAAATAATAACAGCTTTCAGTGCATCGCGTAAATAACATCAAAGTTGCAATGTTTAGAGCTATCAAACAATATGCTACAGGAACTTAACATGGCAAACAAAGGCATGTCATGAATCTAATAAGTTCATAGAACAAAAGTCCTTTAATGACCATGAGCCAAAAAGGGTACACGGATCAACAACAACAACCTTGGCAAAATTGAATAACATGTAAACAATCTGCCAGGAACATTTTATAGCAAAAGTAGAGCTCGATTGACTCAACCTATGGCACTCCATAATTGCAAACAAGGGCATGGATGGATAGAGCATAACCATATGTTCAAAACATCCTTACTGTAGTATCTCAAAATAAGCATGGATCTCTCGGTAGCATCAAGTTTACATGGAAACAAAATATAACAGAATCTGCCAGGAAAACAGCAACAGCAAGTACCCTACTTAACAAGCTTGATGCACTCACTACACAACTCACAAAAATACATGGCAAGCACCCCTGGAAATATGGCATGGCATATGACAAAACACATGTAGGACTCAAGTTCATAGGATGCACACATCAATCATGGCAAAAATGACAAAAGTGCATGTTCTGATAAGAAACTGAAACTAACATCACATAGCCCTTTTCTAACAGCATTTAGGGCATCAAGATGAGCTCAAATGAAAATGATGCAATGAGACTAAATGATCTACTCTTCGAGGCGAACATTTTGACATATTACACGCGCAAATCGGAGTAATGATGACAGAGTTATGACATGATGAAAATGCATGAAAATTACTGAAAACACGGGGACTTAGCAGTTTCGGGGAAGGGGAAAGTCAACCTCCGTGCACGGACTTTGAGGCAGGAGGCGGCTCGCCGGAGTTGTGGCCGAGGAGGTCTCCACGACGCCGGGATGGCGGGGAGGTGACCCGGACTGGATCCGGCGGATCCGGCCGGGCGGCGGCGCTGGAGGCGCGGCCGGCCCCGGCGAGGCGGCGACGCGGCCGGAGGTCGCGGCGCGGAAGAGGCCCAGAGGAGGCGAGGTGGCGGGGCCACGCTGGTGTGCGAGGCGCTGGCGGCGGCGAAGCGCTGCCGGAGGCGCGACGCTGGCGGGCGGCGCTGGGGCCGGGCGCGGGACCGGGCGGCGTGGAACTCCGGCGAAGGGTCGCGAGGTCCGCATCGGGCGGGCCGTGGCCGCAGTGGGCGCGGCGCGGGAAGGAGAGAGAAAGCGCGGCGGGTGAGGTGGCGGCGCACTATTGGCTGGGGCGGCGGCGCTGGCCGAGGTGGCGGTTCGGATTGGTCCGGACGACGTGGAAGCGGGCGGCGACGCGTTTCAAGCGGGGCGTGACACGTCCGGTGGCGTGGGGGATTTTAGGGTTTGATCTCAAGGCGAGAAAATGGAGGGAGACACATATTTATAGGTAGAGGGAGCTAGGAGAGTCCAAATGAGGAGCGGTTTTCGCCACGCGATCGTGATCGAACGCATCGAGAGCATGGAGGGGAGTTAGGTGGGTTTTGGGCCACTTTGAAGGGTGTTGGGCTGCAACACAAAAGAGGCTTTTGCGGTTACCCTGCTAACTGCTGGAGTATCAAACGACCTCCAAATGGCACGAAACTTGACAGGCGGTTCACCGGTGCTATACCAAGGCCGCATGGCAAACCTCGTCCATTCCGAGACCGCTTAACACCCGCACACCTAAAAGAGGTAAAAGGCGCCGGAGACATAGGAGTGCCGGATTGGAAAACGGACAACGGGAAAATGCTTTGATGCATGAGACGAACACGTATGCAAAATGAAATGCACATGATGACATGATATGAAATGCATAAGATGACATGACAATGTGCAACACGCAAGCAAATGACATGGCAAAGACGGCGAATAATCAAGGACACCGCGATCGAATCCGGCGTTACAACACTCCTCCACTAACAAGAGATCTCGTCCCGAGATCTTAGGACCGAGACGGAAGGGAAAAGGGATGAGGTGAAACAAGAACGCAAAGAAGAAGCAAGGAATCGAGAGCACTCGAGAAGAAGAGAGGAACGACGAGAATGACGAGAATCAAAAGCTCACGGAATCAAGACAGACTATGAAACCACTCGTTCTAACCGGAGTGGTTAGAATGAGAAAAGAAACGAATAGGACTAAAAGGATTTAGGCAACACTCCGACTGAAACATGGAAGGAATAGAATCTGAACTTGAGAAGATGGAATGACACCCGATGAGCTCTTGAAGAATGAATTAAATCATGAAGAACCACCATGAAAAACTCCGGTAATAAAAGAATGGCAAGATACGATTGAAGGATGAAAGGAAAAGATTAAGGCCTTGCGATTATTTAGATAGAGGTTCCGACGAAAAGGCCGAGGAAATTGAACTCCGGAAAAGAAAGATGATAAGACTTGGAACTAGAATTTATTCACCAAGAACAAACTCCGAAGGAAGGGATTACTCACTTGGATGAAATAAGAATAAGATTTATTGTATGCTTATCCTTCATCAAATTAAATCGATGACAAGCAATGGATTTGGCATATTACTTATTCTTCTTGAAAAAGGATTGAGAAGTGACATGTCGCAAACTTGAGAAGGTCTTCATGAACCACCGGTAGGAATGAAAAGAACGAATGGATTAATATGATAATCAAAGAAGAAAAATCTTGAACGAACCACCGTGAAAAATGAAAATTAACATAGAGAAGAGAACGGATCACGGAAAGAATTAGAAAAGCACGAAGATACTTGAGGGAATTTAGAGAAAAGAGATCGAAGAGATCGCGAACTGATTAATGAATGCTTGAACGCAGCACCGGAAGAATATTGAGACAAACGAAGGGGCACGGATATAGAATAATTGGAGAACGACATTGAAAAACTTGGAACGAAGCAATATTCTGAAAAGGTGGCCTCCGGATGATTGAGACGGTAAAAACAACTCCTGAAATACTCCAGATGGATGAAAAGAATTTGCACGATTGAGAACAATTCGGGAGGATAACATCGAGCTAGCACCGTGAATCTCCGGGAGAATGGACAAGATTTAGAGGAAAGACTCTTCTTCGGTCTTCAAATGACGACGATAAACAGCACCAAAAATTACTGAGATACTCCGGGAGAATGGAAAGCAAAGACGTTGAGTCAACAATGAAATGATTTGAAATCGATCTTGAAAAAGGCATCCGATCGATGAAATTCATTCTTACGCCAAACTCCGAAAAGAATTGAGAATAACTCCGGGGAAATTAGAAGAGTCAGGTAAGATCCTGGGAAAAGACCTGTGGGTTAGGGCCCACTAAAAGACAACACCGTTGAAAAAGGATTCTTGAACAGATAGATGATGCACCGGAACAACTGAAATATTTGACTGAGGTGACAACCTCGAATTAATTCGAAGACAGACGAATCTCCTGAGATGTCTTGAACACTCCGGAAGGATAAACTGGCGAGAGACGAACGAGCAGGGAGAACACTTGATCCAGGAAAAGAATGTGATCAACCCGAAAAACTTGAACTGAGTGCACCGGAAAAAGAGAGGGGTGAAGAATGACCAACGAGACGAGAATTCACCGGTTGAGATGATTGACGAAAGACTGAAAAGGCTCCGCACGAATGAGATAGATGGTCGAGAGAGACTCAGACTTCGGGAAGAAAAAGGGTGGGAGGCGGAAAACAAAGACAACTTGGAAGGGGAAAATGACGAATATCTTGAAGAGAAAACACCGTTAAGAACAAAGAGGATAGAAAGCAAAGACTGCAAGACGAGTAGGATGGATACTCAATTACGGACTCGGTTCCGAGAAGAAGAACAGGAGGGCGGTGGGAAAAACAAGGGCAACTTCGGACAAGGAAAAACAACGACGTCGAAGGAAGAACCGAGGATTGAACTTGGCAAAGATGAAGAGGCTCGAGTCAACTTGACGGAAAAGCACCGGATAAAAAGAGCCGAGGAACAACGATCGGAAAACCAATCAAGTGATCCTAAAAAAATTTGAAGGGGAAGAGGAGTAATTCAAAACACCTACGCCAAGATTCCTCACCGTAGCGACGAAGGACCGAGGAGTAAAAAGAATTCCTACTCTCCGATATAACTAGACTCAGAAATCAGTTTTCTTCTAGACTCAACAACAGCCAAACTACACGATCAATCAAGGGGGCTCCTAGGGTCGGTCGAGGCTCTGATACCAACTTTGTCACGCCCAATATGAGACCCTATCCAAAAGGAACTTGAAGGTCCCACCGAGGATAGACCCAAGATATTGAAACGCTTTTGCAAGGTGGATATCATTACATCAACATTACATAATAGATGGGGATACATACATAAGGCACAAATGCCACAAGAATACATCAACATCATATACAAGAACAACATCCGACTACGGATGAAACATAAATAGAAGCTCAAACGACATCCACCCTGCTAGCCCAGGCTGCCGACCTGGAACCTATCCGCTGATCGAAGAAGAAGCAGAAGAGGAACTCCAATACAAGCAAACATCACTCTCACGTCATGATCATCGCACAACTTGTACCTGCAACTGGTGGTGTAGTAATCTGCGAGCCACGAGGACTCAGCAATCCCATTACCATGGGTATCAAGACTAGCAAAGCTTAATGGGAAAAGGAAGGGGTAAAGTGGTGAGGTTGCAGCAGCGGCTAAGCATATATGGTGGCTAACATACGCAGATGAGAGCGAGAAGAGAAACAAAGGAACGGTCGTCAACTAGTAATGATCAAGAAGTGATCCTGAACTCCTACTTACGTCAAACATAACCCAGAAACCGTCTTCTTCTCTCGATCATCCCCGAAAAGAGACACTCACGGTTACGCACACGGTTGGTGTATTTTAGAAGAGTTTGCTTCAAGTTTACTACAACCGGACATTAACAAATTCCCATCTGCCACATAACCGCGGGCACGGCTCTCGAAAGTTTATACCTGCAGGGTGTCCCAACTTAGCCCATGATAAGCTCTCGCGATCAACGAAGGATATTCCTTCTCCCGGAAGACCCGATCAGTCTCGGAATCCGGCTACAAGAAATTTCGACAAAGAATAAAACAAGACCAGCAAAGCCGCTCGAATGTGCCGACAAATCCCGATAGGAGTCGCATCGCACCTCGTTCTCGTGGCACATCCGGATGAGCAGTCCGTATTACAACTAAAACCAGACCTCAAGTTGCCTTGAGGGGCGCCTGACAGGCTCTAGTTCGGGCCGACTTTCGAAGGAGCACTGGTCCGGGGGCTAAAATAAAGATGACCCTCGGGCTCCGAAACCCAAGGGAAAAAGGGCATAGGTGAGGCAAATGGTAAAACCAATGTTGGGCCTTGCCGAAAAGTCTTATTCAAAGCGAACTGTCAAGGGGGTCCCATAAATCACCCGACCGTTAGGGACGCAAAATCCGGGAACATAATACCGATATGACGGAAACTAGGGCGGCAAGAGTGGAACAAAACACCAGGCATAAGGCCGAGCCTTCCATCCTTTACCAAGTATATAGATGCATTAATAAAATAAGATATATTGTGATATCCCAACAAGTAAACATGTTCCAACAAGGAACAACATCTCCATGTTCCAACAAGGAACAAACTTCATCTTCACCGCAACTAACAACGCTATAAGAGGGGCTGAGCAAAGCGGTAACATAGCCAAACAATGGTTTGCTAGGAAGGGGAAAAAAGGTTAGAGGCTGACATGGCAATTTGGGATGGCTTGATAAACAGGTAATAGGTAGCGCAGCATAGCGATAGAACGAAGCAACTAGCATAGCAATGATAGTAGTGAGATCCAGGGTAGCGGTCATCTTGCCTGAAATCCCGCAAGGAAGAAGAACGAGTCCATGAAGAAGACGAATGGATGAAGCCGGACCAAGCGTAGACGAACGAATCCTCACGATCATAGCGGAACAGGAACTAACAAGAAGAAGCACGCAACATAGTAAACACACCACACACGAACAAGGCATGATGCACGAACAAGCATGATGCATGAAAAATCTACATGAGGCTTCTCATGGCAAGAGATGATGCATACAAGAGCAACACATCAAAGCAAGTTTAAATGAGGCCGGGAACAACATATAACAATTCCGGTAAGTCCTCATATGCAAATTTCGAAATTGGTCCAGATCTGAATAAACATTATGTTCAAGTTGTTAAACAGCAAGTTAAGATGCACCACAATGATCTACACGAAATTCTAGTCAAGTTACATATAAAGTTCATTAGATTCGGAGCTACGGCCTAGAAGATATGAGCAAAACAAGATAACCATGGCATTGATGCAAAATGCATACAAACATCAAGCAAACACCTCAAATCAAGGATGCAACATGATAATATGAAGCTACATGCAAAATCAAGCAAGTTTCATATAGAGCACACTCAAAAGCGAGCAACGGTGCAACACATACACACCATACAAGTTATAGCAACAATCTATCCAAAACAGCAAGTAGGCATATTGCAAGCATCAAAACACTATGCTACAGCACCTCACCATGATAACAAAAGGCATGGGAATGATGTACAGGTAAAGCATTACAAAACATGAACACTGAGCTATCTCCAGAAATCACTAGAACATGCTCAAACACACATGGCAAGATTGCAAATAATAACAGTTTCAGGCATTGGCAGAAATAACATCAGGTTGCAATGTTTAGAGCTATCAAACAATATGCTACAGGAACTTAACATGGCAAACAAAGGCATGTCATGAATCTAATAAGTTCATAGAACAAAAGTCCTTTAATGACCATGAGCCAAAAAGGGTACACGGATCAACAACAACAACCTTGGCAAAATTGAATAACATGTAAACAATCTGCCAGGAACATTTTATAGCAAAAGTAGAGCTCGATTGACTCAACCTATGGCACTCCATAATTGCAAACAAGGGCATGGATGGATAGAGCATAACCATATGTTCAAAACATCCTTACTGTAGTATCTCAAAATAAGCATGGATCTCTCGGTAGCATCAAGTTTACATGGAAACAAAATATAACAGAATCTGCCAGAAAACAAAGCAACAACAAGTACCCTACTTAACAAGCTTGATGCACTCACTACACAACTCACAAAAATACATGGCAAGCACCCTGGAAAGATGGCATGGCATATGACAAAACACATGTAGGACTCAAGTTCATAGGATGCACACATCAATCATGGCAAAATGACAAAAGTGCATGTTCGATAAGAAACTGAAACTAACATCACATAGCCCTTTTCTAACAGCATTTAGGGCATCAAGATGAGCTCAAATGAAAATGATGCAATGAGACTAAATGATCTACTCTTCGAGGCGAACATTTTGACATATTACACGCAAATCGGAGTAATGATGACAGAGTTATGACATGATGAAAATGCATGAAAATTACCGAAAACACGGGGACAAAGTTTGGGAAGGGGAAAGTCAACCTCCGTGCACGGACTTTGAGGCAGGAGGCGGCTCGCCGGAGTTGTGGCCGAGGAGGTCTCCGACGACGTCGGGGATGGCGGGGGAGGTGACCCCGGACCGGATCCGGGCGGATCCGGCCGGCGGCGGGCGCGGGGAGGCGCGGCCGGCCTCATGAGAGGGAGGCGACGGCCGAGGGCGGCGGCCACCGGCGGCCGGAGGCCGCGGGTGCGGAGGCGCGGGCTGCCTCGCGAGGAGGCGACGGCCGGCGGCGGCGGCGGCCACCGGCGGCCGGAGGTCGCGGCGCGGAAGAGGCCTGGTAGGAGGCGAGTGGCGGGGCCACGCCGGTGTGCGAGGCGCCGGCGGCGAAAGCGCCCAATGGAGGGCGCGACGCGCCGCTGGGCGGCGCGCTGGGGCCGGGCGAGGGACCGGGCGGCGGTGGAACTCCGGGCGAGGGTCGGCGAGGCTGCCGGGCGGAGCGGCGGCGCGCTGGGCGGGCCGTCGGGCCAGACAGGGCCGCGGCCCGTGGAGGAGAGAGAAAGCGCGACGGGGTGAGGTGGCGGCGCGCCATTGGCTGGGGCGGCGGCGCTGGCTGAGGTGGCGGCTCCGGATTGGTCCGGACGACGTGGAGGTGGCGGCGGACGCGTCCGGCAGCGGGGTGGACACGTCCGGTGGCGCATGGGGATTTTAGGGTTTGATCTGCGCGAGAAAACGGAGGGAGACACATATTTATAGGTAGAGGGAGCTAGGAGAGTCCAAATGAGGAGCGGTTTTCGGCCACGCGATCGTGATCGAACGAGCGAGAGCATGGAGGGGAGTTAGGTGGGTTTTGGGCCACTTTGGAAGGGTGTTGGGTTGCAACACAAAAGAGGCTTTTGTGGTTACCCGGTTAACCGTTGGAGTATCAAACGACCTCCAAATGGCACGAAACTTGATAGGCGGTCTACCGGTGCTATACCAAGGCCGCATGGCAAACCTCGGTCCATTCCGAGACCGCTTAACACCCGCATACGAAAAAGAGGTAAAAGGGGCGCCGGGAGACATAGGAGTGCCGGATTGGAAAACGGACAACGGGGAAAATGCTCGGATGCATGAGATGAACACGTATGCAAAATGAAATGCACATGATGACATGATATGAAATGCATAAGATGACATGACAACGTGCAACACGCAAGCAAATGACATGTCAAAGACGGCGAATAACTGAAGGACACCTGGCGCATCGAATCCGGGGCGTTACAATACCTCTCCGTTTACACGAAGTGACAAATCCCAGTCTCGATTCGTGCCAACCCAACAGACACTTTTGGAGATACCTGTGGTGCACCTTTATAGTCACCCATTTACGTTGTGACATTTGGTACACCCAAAGCATTCCTACGGTATCCGGGAGTTGCACAATCTCATGGTCTAAGGAAATGATACTTGACATTAGAAAAGCTTTAGCATACCTAACCACGATCTTTGTGCTAGGCTTAGGATTGGGTCTTGTCCATCACATCATTCTCCTAATGATGTGATCCCGTTATCAACGACATCCAATGTCCATGGTCGGAAACCATAACCATCTATTGATCAACGAGCTAGTCAACTAGAGGCTTACTAGGGACATGGTGTTGTCTATGTACCCACACATGTATCCTGAGTTTCCTATCAATACAATTAGAGCATGGGTAATAAACGATTATCATGAACAAGGAAATATAATAATAACTAATTTATTATTGCCTCTAGGGCATATTTCCAACAGTCTCCCACTTGCACTAGAGTCAATAATCTAGTTCACATCGTCATGTGATTAACATCGATAGGTCACATCGCCATGTGACCAACATCCAAAGAGTTTACTAGTGTCTCAGAACTAGTTCACATCATCATGTGATTAAGACTCAATGAGTTCGAGGTTTGATCATGTTTTGCTTGTGAGTGAAGTTTTAGTCAACGGTCTGCAGATTCAGATCCGTATGTACTTCGCAATTCTATGTCATATTGTAAATGCTGCTTCCACGCTCCACTTGAAGCTATTCCAAATGGTTGCTCCACTATACGATCCGGTTTGCTACTCGAGTCATTCGGATAGGTGTTAAAGCTTTCATCGACGTAACCCTTTACGCCAACTCTTTATCACCTCCATAATCGAGAAATATTTCCTTATTCTTCTAAGGATAATTTTTTGACCGTCATTCAATGATCCGCTCTGGATCATTCTTGTACCCTCGACCGACTCATGGCAAGGCACACTTCCTGCGGTACACAAGCATAGCATAATATAGAGCCTACGTCTGAAGCGTAGGGGACGGCCTTCGCCCTTTGTCTCTCTTCCGCCGTGGTCGAGCTTTTTAACTCTTAACTTCATACCTTACAACTCGTGCAAGAACTCCTTCTTTCGACTGATCCATCTTGAACACCTTCAAGATCATGTCAAGGTATGTGCTCATTTGAAAGTATTATTAAGCATTTTGATCTATCTTATAGATCTTGATGCTTATTGTTCAAGTAGCCTAATCCAGGTTTTCTATTGAAAAACACTTTTCAAACAACCCTATATGCTTTCCAGAAATTCTACATCATTTCTGATCAACAATATGTCAACAACATATACTCATCAGAAATTCTATAGTGCTCCCACTCACTTCTTTGGAAATACAAGTTTCTCATAAACTTCATATAAACCCAAAATCTTTGATCATCCTATCAAAGTGCATATTCCAACTCCGAGGTGCTTACTCCGGTCCTTAGAAGGATCACTGGAGCTAGCATACCTTTTAGCATCCTTAGGATTGACAAAACTTTTCTCGATTGTATCCCATACAACCTTTCCTTACGTACCCCGGGAAGGAAACTCGTCTTGACATCCATCTGCCAGATTTCATAAATGCAGCTAATGCTAACATGATTCCGACGGACTTAAGCATCGCTACGGATGAGAAAATCTCATCGTAGTCAACTCCTTGAACTTGTGAAAAACTCTTCGCCACAAGTCGAGCTTCATAGACGGTGACATTACCGTCCACGTCCGTCTTCTTCTTAAAGATCCATTTATTTCAATAGCTTGACGATCATCGGGCAAGTCCACCAAAGTCCATGCTTTGTTATGATACATGGATCCTATCTCGGATTTTATGGCTTCTAACCATTTGCCGGAAATTGGGCCCACCATCGCTTCTCCATAGCTCGTAGGTTCATTGTTGTCTAGCAACGTGACCTTCAAGACAGGATCACCGCATTCACTCAAGCAAAGACGCATCCTTGTCACCCCACGAGGTACGGTAGTGACTTGATCCAAAACTTCATGATCACTATCATAAGCTTCGACTTCAATTGGTGTAGGTGCCACAGGAACAACTTCCTGTGCCCTTGCTACACACTTGTTGAAGTGACGGTTCAATAACCTCATCAAGTCTCCACCATCCTCCCACTCAATTCTTTCGAGAGAAACTTTTCCTCGAGAAAGGACCCGTTTCTAGAAACAATTACTTTTGCTTCCGGATCTGAGATAGGAGGTATACCCAACCATTTTGGGTATCCTATGAAGATGTATTTATCCGTTTTGGGTTTGAGCTTATCACGATGAAACTCTTTTACATAAGCGTCGCAGCCCCGAACTTTTTAAGAAACGAAAACTTAGGTTTCTCCAAACCATAGTTCAAACGGCGTCGTCTCAACGGAATTACGTGGTGCCCTATTAAAGTGAGTGCGGTTGTCTCTAATGCCTAACCCATGAACGATAGTGGTAATTCGATAAGAGACATCATGGTACGCACCATATCTGATAGGGTGCAACTATGATGTTCGGACACACCATCACACTATGGTGTTCCAGGCGGTATTAATTGTGAAACAATTTCCACAATGTCTTAATAGCGTGCCAAAGGTCGTAACTCAGATACTCATCTCTATGATCATATCATAGACATTTTATCCTCTTGCCACAATGATCTTTAACTTCACTCTGAAATTACTTGAACCATTCAATAATTCAGACTTTGTGTTTCATCAAGTAAATATACTCAACATCTACTCAATCCTCCGTGAAGTCGTAACATAACGATATTCATCGCATGCCTCAAAGACTTCATTGCACCGCACACATCAAAATGTGTTACTTCAACAAGTTGCTATCTTGTTCCATCTTCTTTGAAACCGAGGCTTTTCAAATCATCTTGCCCATGTGGTGTGTTTTGCATATCTCAAGTGATTCAAAATCAAGTGAGTCCAAACGATCCATCTGCATGGAGTTTCTTCATGCGTACACACCAATATGACTTACATGGCAGTGCCACAAGTAAGTGGTACTATCATTACTATCTTATACTTTTGGCATGAAAATGTGTATCACTACGATCGAGATTCAATAAACCATTCCTTTAGGTGCAAGACCATTGAAGGCATTATTCAAATAAATAGTGTAACCATTATTCTCCTTAAATAAATAACCGCATTGCGATAGACATAATCCAATCATGTCTATGCTCAACGCAAACACCAAATGACAATTATTCTGGTTTAATACTAATCTTGATGGTAGAGGGAGCGTGCGATGTTTGATCACATCAAACTTGGAAACACTTCCAACACATATCGTCAGCTCACCTTTAGCTAGTCTCCTTTTATTCCGTAGCCTTTTATTTCGAGTTACTAACACTTAGCAACCGTACCGGTATCTAATAACCTGGTGCTACTAGGAGTACTAGTAATATACACAATAACTTAATGTATATCCAATATAGTTCTATCGACCTTGCCAGCCTTCTCATCTACCAAGTATCTAGGGTGGTTCCGCTTCTGTGTCCGTTCCTCTTATTACAGAAGCACTTAGTCTCGGGTTTGTGTTCAACCTTGGGTTTCTTCACTAGAGCAGCAACTGTTTTTGCCGTTTCATGAAGTATCCCTTGTTGCCCTTGCCCTTCTTGAAACTAGTGGTTTCACCAACCATCAATAATTGATGCTCCTTCTTGATTTCTACTTTAGGTGTCAAACATCGTGAATACCTCAAGGATCATCATATCTATCCCCGATATGTTATAGTTCATCACGAAGCTCTAGCAGCTTGGTGGCAATGACTTTGGATAAACATCACTATCTCATCCGGAAGATCAACTCCCACTCGATTCAAGTGATTGTTGCACTCGGACAATCTGAGCACAAGCTCAACGATTGAGCTTTTCTCCCGAAGTTTGCAGGCTAAGAAAATCGTCGGAGGTCTTATACCTCTTGACGTGGGCACGAGCCTGAAATCCCAATTTCAGCCCTTGAAACATCTCATATGTTCCGCGACGTTTCGAAAACGTCTTTGGTGACTCGACTCTAAACCGTTTAACTGAACTATCACGTAGTTATCAAAACGTGTATGTCCGATGTTCGCAACATCCACAGATGACGTTTGGGGTTCAAAGACACCGAAGCGTGCATTAAGGACATAAGCTATCTATTGTTCGTGATAATCGCCACCGCCAACGCTCAACTATATTTTCTCTAGGAACATATCTAAACAGTGGAACTAAAACGCCGAGCTTACGACATAATTTGCAAAAGGTCTTTTGACTATGTTCAGGATAATTAAGTTCATCTTATGAACTCCCACTCAGATAGACATCCCTCCGGTCATCTAAGTGATTACATGATCCGAGTCAACTAGGCCGTGTCCGATCATCACGTGAGACGGACTAGTCATCATCGGTGAACATCTTCATGTTGATCGTATCTACTATACGACTCATGCTCGACCTTTCGGTCTCGTGTTCCGAGGCCATGTCCGTACATGCTAGGCTCGCTAAGTTAACCCTAAGTGTTTCAAGGTGTAAATCTGTCTTACACCCGTTGTATGTGAACGTAAGAATCCATCACACCCGATCATCACGTGGTGCTTAGAAGCGACGAACTTTAGCAACGCGCGATTTAGGGAGAACACTTCTTGAAACTGTTGTAAGGATCATCTTATTTACTACCGTCGTTCTAAGTAAACAAGATGCATAAACATAATAAACATCACATGCAATTATATATAGTAGTGACATGATATGGCCAATATCATATAGCTCCATTGATCTCCATCTTCGGGCTCCATGATCATCATCGTCACCGGCATGACACCATGATCTCCATCATCGTGTCTTCATGAAGTTGTCTCGCCAACTATTACTTCTACTACTATGGCTACCGTTAGCAATAAAGTAAAGTAATTACATGGCGTTGTTTAATGACACGCAGGTCATACAATAAATAAAGACAACTCCTATGGCTCCTGCCGTTGTCATACTCATCGACGTGCAAATCGTGAATCCTATTACAAGAACATGATCAATCTCATACATCACATATCATTCATCACATTCTTCTTGGCCATATCACATCACATAGCATACCCTGCAAAAACAAGTTAGACGTCCTCTAATTGTTGTTGCATGTTTTACGTGGCTGCTATGGGTTTCTAGCAAGAACGTTTCTTACCTACGCAAAACCACAACGTGATATGCCAATTGCTATTTACCCTTCATAAGGACCCTTTTCATCGAATCCGTTCCGACTAAAGTGGGAGAGACTGGCACTTCTAGCCACCTTATGCACCAAGTGCATGTCAGTCGGTGGAACCTGTCTCACGTAAGAGTACGTGTAAGGTCGGTCCGGGCCGCTTCATCCCACAATACCGTCGAAACAAGATTGGACTAGTAACGGTAAGCATATTGAACAAAATCAACGCCCACAACTACTTTGTGTTCAACTCGTGCAAAGAATCTACGCAATAGACCCAGCTCATGATGCCACTGTTGGGGAACGTAGCAGAAATTCAAAATTTTCCTACGTGTCACCAAGATCTATCTATGGAGAAACTAGCAATGAGGGAAGGAGAGTGCATCTACATACCCTTGTAGATCGCTAAGCGAAGCGTTCATGAGAACGGGGTTGAAGGAGTCGTGCTCGTCGTGATCCAAATCACCGGAGATCCTAGTGCCGAGCAGACGGCACCTCCGCTGCTCAACACACGTACAGCCCGGTGACGTCTCCCACGCCTTGATCTAGCAAGGGGAGAGGGAGAGGTTGAGGAAGACTCCATCCAGCAGCAGCACAATGGCGTGGTGGTGGTGGAGGAGTGTGGCAATCCTGCAGGGCTTCGCCAAGCACCGCGGGAGAGGAGAAGGGAGAGAGGTAGGGCTGCACCAAGAGGGAGAGGTTCTCATGTGTTGGCAGCCCCAAAACCCTCAAGTATATATAGGGGAGAGGGAGGGGGTGCGCCCCCTCTAGGGTTTCAACCCCAAGGTGTGCGGCTGCCCCAATCCCATCTAAGGGTGGCAGCCAAGGGGGGAGAGGGGGGAAACTTGCCCCCCAAGTTAGGTGGAAGCACCCCCTCCCCAAACCCTAGGCGCCTTGGGCCCTTGTGGGGCGCACCAGCCCACAGGGCTGGTCCCTCCCACACTTGGCCCATGCAGCCCTCCGGGGCAGTGGCCCCACTTGGTGGACCCAGGACCCTCCGGTGGTCCCGATGCGTTACCGATAAAACCCGAAACTTTTCCGGTGACCAAAACAGGACTTCCCATATATAAATCTTTACCTCCGGACCATTTCGAACTCCTCGTGGACGTCCCGGATCTCATCCGACTCAACAACATTCCGTAACCACATACAAACTTCCTTTATAACCCTAGCGCCATCGAACCTTATGTGTAGACCCTCACGGGTTCGGGAGACATGTAGACATGACCGAGACGTTCTCCGGTCAATAACCAACAGCGGGATCTGGATACCCATGTTGGCTCCCACATGTTCCACGATGATCTCATCGGATGAACCACGATGTCAAGGACTCAATCAATCCCGTATACAATTCCCTTTATCTAGAGGTATTATACTTGCCTGAGATTCGATCGTCGGTATCCCGATACCTTGTTCAATCTCATTTCCGGCAAGTCTCTTTACTCGTTCCGTAACACATCATCCCGTGATCAACCCCTTGGTCACATTGTGCACATTATGATGATGTCCTACCGAGTGGGCCCAGAGATACCTCTCCGTTTACACGGCGTGACAAATCCCAGTCTCGATTCGTGCCAACCCAATGCACACTTTCGGAGATACCGTAGTGCACCTTTATAGTCACCCATTTACGTTGTGACGTTTGGTACACCCAAAGCATTCCTACGGTATCCGGAGTTGCACAATCTCATGGTCTAAGGAAATGATACTTGACATTAGAAAAGCTTTAGCATACGAACTACGATCTTTGTGCTAGGCTTAGGATTGGGTCTTGTCCATCACATCATTCTCCTAATGATGTGATCCCGTTATCAACGACATCCAATGTCCATGGTCGTGAAACCGTAACCATCTATTGATCAACGAGCTAGTCAACTAGAGGCTTACTAGGGACATGGTGTTGTCTATGTACCCACACATGTATCTGAGTTTCCTATCAATACAATTATAGCATGGGTAATAAACGATTATCATGAACAAGGAAATATAATAATAACTGATTTATTATTGCCTCTAGGGCATATTTCCAACAGGGACGAGCCGGGGCATCGGCGTCGGGTGCCCCATTCCCGATCCAGATTCGGGGGGAGCAGAGGGGGAGTGGGATCGTGGGGGTGGGGAGTGAGGTGGGTCGTGGGCTAGGGTTTCCTCCCTGGTGGGGATATGGAGGGAGTGGGCCAGTCGGCTGGGCCTTTGCCGATTAGCTGGCCAATTTGGGCCACAGATGGCCCAGTGGGGGTGCCTCTTTTATTTTTAGTTAGATTTGTCTTTTCCTTTTATTTATTTATTTATTTCACTTTTTCTTTTATTTCATTTTAATATATTTAGACATTTTCAAAAAGGGTGTTCATTGCACTATAATCACCTAGGCATTTAACCGCACACTCCGAACATCTTAGTTTAATATTTTGAAAACTTTGTCGTTTGACATTAATTTGAATTTGAATTTGAAATGGTTTCGAATCATTGCGAGGTTAGCAACAGTAAGAGTGGTGATGTGGCATCATTAACAGAGGTTACTGTAGCTTGATTATCCGGGCGTCACAATTCTCCTCCACTACAAGAAATCTCGTCCCGAGATTTAAGAGGGGAGTAAGGGGGAAAGTTCTGGTTAAGAAATTCTAGCGAGGGTTCTCGGTCTTCGTTACTCTTCTCAAGAGGTTGATCCAATACATTGATGTCTTAATTTCTCTGCTTGGTCCTCATGATGAAGTTTGTCGTCCTTCCTTCGTGATCTTCACCATACTTACGGAAGGGTGAGAAGGAGAACCCTATAAGGACGGATTCTAACAAGATCGAGCATCAGACGGTTAACCCAGGGGAAGAAGCATAAGTATCTCTCGAATTGAAACTTAAGAAGATGTCGAGAGCAAAGTAAGAAGGTACCATGAGAAGTTTCAAACCGATAGGCAAGCGTTCAATGCCTATCAGAAGGTGAAGGGGTTCAGAGCAACGAGAATAAGTATTGCGTCTGATACCCGAATAGATCACTTGGCAAGGGGCCCGTAAGTTACATAAGAAGTCAAGCGCGAGGAATAACTTTGGAAATTGGGGGTGTATAGGAGAGTCAGGTTTCGATCCTGTGGAACTGTGGGTTATGGGCCCACCATGTGGGGTTTTTTAGGAGTAGTGACATCTTGCACGGTCATGATAGCAAGGCATGTCAGGGAGTACCATGTCAGCTATGTCGGCAACAACGTTGGTACCAAGGGCGAGGGACGAAGAGAACCATTTTCACCTTTCGTTTACGAGGCGGACCAATAGGCAAAGTTTTCATCCATCGGTGGTTACCGGAATGTCATCAACAAAAGTAACAGGGTCTTACTGACAGAATTGTACACCGAGGGGTTTACATAAGCAGGGAATTAATATTGCTTAGACCATAATGATCACCAGAAAGGTTAAACCAAATAATGGAAAGGAAAATATGATTATCGGATATTCCAGGGGTATATCCTTCCCAATGATAACCAGAGCAGGATATCCATGACAGGATATAATGTCGAAAACCTTTTAGGTAGGGGGAGAGAAATTTCGTGACATTACCCATACAACGGTGTTTGGATAATTGATAAAGAAACATTTAGCATTGGGCTTTAAATGTTCTTGTTGAAAATCGGAGTATCACATACATGCTTCGAGATAGCATTGACATGGTCTTCAAGCAAAGGTCGGGCTTGGATATACAAGGGATTCATCATCATTAACCCAAGGAGAGGATGAGGGGGGCGGCTGATGGAATCAGCGGCAATTTATCGAGATCAACAAAGATGGATTTCCACAATTATCTGAACAAGGAGATAACATTTGTCAGATCAAATGGTATAATGATGTATGCTCGAGGAAAACATACACATTTAAACATTGGTTGAAAGGTGCACCCGAATATGGGCTGGGTTGCACGACCAACGTCGGAATGGTGATTCAATAATCAATAATCTAAGAATGAACGGCCGACCATTAACTTCAAAGCAAGAGGGTTGCTAGAAGGGCAGAATCCAAACAGCACCGCTCACTTGTGGGTACCCCGGTTGGAATCAACATGAGGACCAAGAAAGAATGGTGATGGTGAGAAGTATCGTTATAGCAAGAATTCTGAAGAGGTGGAGCAATCCTCACAACATTCCTGACATCAAATACGGTAATACTCCGCGGTAGAATCATAACATAAGTTGGATAGCAAGGAACTCAAGGTATAACACGAAACACGAACAAGTTTGTGTTGGAGGGAAGGCAATAAGTGGCCGATGATAACACAACTCATCGAGGGCAAGGATGGTATTTCTCTTCATGAATCCGGTTGATATCCTGGAAGAGCTCATAAGGTTGATGATGATCACGACACCTTTGTCGAGAGATTTCATGAAGATGTAATCAATCAGCGACGACATCAAGTCAAAGGAATGATGAAGCAAGAGGTTATTGGAACCACGATTCTGACACAAACTCGAACTCAAGCTTGTTGTTTAAGGTGAAAGGGTATGACGAGGAAAATCGACGTAAAGCTTAGCTATCGTCGCAAATTGGTGCTCCGAGAATAAGGACCAGGTAGCACAGTTAGAATCATCACGACAATGATATAGTCAAACAAAGCTAGGAATGGCGTGATCGGGTACAAACTCGTACTTATAGAAGCTATCGAAGAGTTGTTGAACCGTGAAAGCGGACTCGGTTCGCTTATTGGTGTCTTTGAGTGTTTAAAAACTCAGAGCCCGTGAAAAATTGGAATCAGTGGGAATGTAGCACTTGATGAAGAACTCATAAGAAGTTACGCAGTTCCATGATAATCTCGAGATGCCAGGGGGGTAATACTGGCGATGTATCAAAGTAGAGGTTGGACTGGGTATTTCTCTACGTAATACAAGTGCTTAAACTTGCACGAGAACTGGTATTTAAAAGAGAACATGGTCGGAACCACGATTGCAAAGGCGGATCCCAGATATAAGATGAACTTATACCAAAGGGATAATTAATTTAAGAGAAGCTTTAATGATAAGATCTACATCGTGTCCATGGGCATGAACACAAGTTCAAGGTCGACTCCCACTTCTCCAATGCATAACCTTTCATTCACTTCTCACTTTCGAGGAGGTTGTAGTGTTGAAATTTTATCCGCAAAGTACCAGGAGTGTATGACTCGTGAAAACTTTCTAGTTCACACATATTAAGGAAGGCATAGGTTCAAGCCATCGGGGCTTCTTAGAACATATACCACGAACTTCAGGAGTAATTGACACAAGCTCAAAGTAGAGCATGGTTGACAAAGCAAAGGATACAATATATCCTAGGAAAGGCTCAAGGTTATTGAATATGAAGGATATTGTCGGATAAAATCCAACAAAGGATCTGGGGTGAGTATCGGCACACAACCAGAGGAAGAAGCAAGGCAAAGACATTGGATTATAGAAACAACTGAATAACTTAGAGCTCAATTGCTAAGGAATTATGATTTACAAAGCGAAGGATCAGAAGCAGACGCTCTGATCAAGGATGGATAAGTTCAATAGACTTAGGGGCACAATCGACGACAATTTAATTGGCGAGAACCAGCTCATGATTAAAACGACGTCTGAGCGGAAGGATGAATTCTAGGATCTGTCTGAGGATTGCGAGCATTCGCAACAAATCGAAGCAACGGACTCAAAATGACAATGACAATGGATGTCAACAAGATTACTAGACTTATGGGATTAACCATAATGCAAGCAATCAAGAATTTCAAGAGCAATAGGATGCTCGGGATTTTCGGAAGATCGAATGATATTTCAAGGATTTGTGACATACATGCATCAACTGGGGATGAGTCGATACTCGGTAAGTGCGAGAAATTATCCGTAGGGGTATTCAGGCGACAAGGAACTGCAAGGCAGTAGGCACAAAAGGATTCTCGGAACAATAGAGAGAATTTCGGGTATCTTGTAATAACAAGATCAATGGGGAATGATTATATGAATGGCAAGTGTATGCAGTTTTCATCGGGGTTGTGATAAGGAAGGAAATCGCAAATGCGATGGCACAAAGACTCGAGAGAACATCGTAGAGTAACTTCAGAATCTTCTAGTGCAGCAGGCGATCATCTGAAGTGAGGGGCTCTCCGGGAGATAGTACTTGCGAGAACCTAAAGTTAGTTTTGTTTTTAGCAAAATCGTTTAACCCGAATAGAAGAGAGCTCGAGTCCTGCAGTAAAGATCGAGGAGTAAAAGATCCTAATACCACCCAACGGCAACGTAAATGTAAGGCACACAGCCATGTTAGTAAAAGTTTTGCAATGACTAGACTCGACTTCGCCAAGGAGTATGGAAGGGGATTCCTACAGCAAATGGCTCTGATACCAACTTGTGACGCCCCCGATTCAATCATACACTAATCATACACGCAAACGTGTACGATCAAGATCAGGGACTCACGGGAAGATATCACAACACAACTCTAAAATAAAAAAATAAGTCATACAAGCATCATAATACAAGCCAGGGGTCTCGAGGGCTCGGATACAAGTGCTCGATCATAGACGAGTCAGCGAAAGCAACATAATCTGAGTACAGACATAAGTTAAACAAGTTTGCCTTAAGAAGGCTAGCACCAACTGGGATACAGATCGAAAGAGGCGCAGGCCTCCCCGCCTCGATCCTCCTACACTACTCCCCGGTCGCCGCCGCCAGAGCAACACGTAGTAGTAGGCACCTCCGGTGTAGTAGTCGTCATCGGCCGGTGGCGTCGCTCACTGGGCTCCATCGTGCAGTCGCAGCAATCGGGTAAAGAAAGGGGAAAAGGGGAACAAGGCAACCGTGAGTACTCATCCAAAGTACTGCAAGCAAGGAGCTACACTACATATGCATGGATATATGTGTAAAGGGCCATAACGGTGGACCGAATGCGAGTAATGCCGTAATAAGAGGGGATAACTAATCACGTCAAGACTACGCTGGCAGCCTCCGTCTTGCAAAGATGTAGAAGAGAGTAGATCAAGTCCTCCAAGTAGCATCGCATAGCATAATCCTACCCGGCGATCCCCTCCTCGTAGCCCTGTTAGAGAGCAATCACCGGGTTGTATCTGGCACTTGGAAGGGTGTGTTTTATTAAGTATCCAGTTCTAGTTATCATAAGGTCAAGGTACAACTCCAAGTCGCCCCTGTTATCAAGATCACGGCTATTCGAATAGATTAACTTCTTTGCAGGGGTGCACCACATAACCCAACATGCTTGATCCCATTTGGCCGGACACACTTTCCTGGGTCATGCCCGGCCGCGGAAGATCAACACGTCGCAGCCCCACCTAGGCACAACGGAGATGTCAGCACGCCGGTCTAAACCTAAGCGCGCAGGGGTCTGGGCCCATCGCCCTTAGCACACCAAGACGCTATGCGGCAGCCGGAAGCGTAACTAGCCCCTTAATACAAGAGCAGGCTTACGTTCCAAACCGGTAGCGCCGCTCGATCGTGACGTCACGAAGGCTTTGGCTGATACCACGACGCCGAGGGCCCATATCTTTCCCACGTAGTTGGTTAGTGCGTATAGACCAAATGGCCAGACTCAGATCAAATACCAAGATCTCGTTAAGCGTGTTAAGTATCCGCGAACTCCGACCAGGGCCAGGCCCACCTCTCTCCCAGGTGGTCTCAACCTGCCTGCCGCCTCCGCCATTAAAGTAACAATGGGGCCGTCGGGAACCCGTGCCCACCTCTACGGGATGGAGCCACCGTCCTTTCAAATTTCATCTCCGCACAAGATCACGAGTAATGTAATAGTGTAAAGTATATAGTATATGCCCGTGATCACCTCCCAAGTGATCACAGCCAAAGAGTATAGCATGGCGACGGACAAGAGTGCATGGCCATCGATGGAACACTAGCATCCTATACTAAGCAAGAGGATAGCAGTGAGAGTAACAACTTTAGCAACAATGACAAAGGCTATGCATCGTAATAGGATTAACCGAAAGCAAGAGCATGCTACACTACTCTAATGCAAGCAGATAGAGAAGAATAGGCGATATCCGGTGATCAAGGGGGGGCTTGCACAAGCTCAAATGAGAAGGAGGGGGTCGCCAACACCGTAGTCGTCTTTGAGTAGCAATGGCGTCGATCTCGGGGTCTACCGAGAGAAGAGGGGGAAGAAACAATAAATATAATGCAAACATAAGCACGACGGTGCATGACAAGACAATGTGCGGTGCTAGGTGTGCCCTAACGCGGTAGTAGGTGATACCGGCGATGGGGGGAAACATCCGGGAAAGTATTCCTTGTTTCACGCTTTTACAGATGAACCGGAGGGGGAAAGTTGCGTGTTTGCTATGCTAGGGATGTGTGGCGGACGAACGGGTTGCGTATCCGTATTCGTCACGTCGTTCTGAACAACTTTCATGTTGAAAATAATTTAATCCGAGTTACGGATTAAAAGTTATGATTTTCGAAAGATTTTATTAATCTCTGGAATTTAATTAATTATTTAAATTAATTCGAAAAATGGATTAATGACATCAGCATGAGGTCATGTTGACGTCAGCAGTCAACAGAGTTGACTGGTCAACCTGACGTGTGGGTCCTGCATGCCATAGGCTAAGACTAACTAATCAGGTTTAGTTAGTCTAACTAAATGATTAGGTTAATCTAAATAAGATTAATTAAGTTAATTAATTAAGTAATTAATTAATTAATTAATTCAATTATTATTAATTTTATTTTATATATTATTTTTCTTATTATTTTGTAAACGTTCTGGGGCGGGGCCCCACATGTCTGTGGCCCCAAGGGGCCAATCAGGCGCCGCTAGCGGGCGGCGTTGACGCTGAAGCGGCGCCGACGCCAAGACGGGCGCATGCCCAAGACGGGCGACCGGCGTGGCACCGGGCCGGGAGGTCGGGCCATGGCGAGGCCATTGCGAGCAGGGTCCCGCCGGCGGCGGCGACGGACCTACGAGGCGGGCGAGTGCAAGGCGGACGCGCCACCACGGATGTGCGCAGGCGAGTAGGGCCGTGGGGAGCGGCGGTGCTCAGCGGGAGTGGCGGTGGTGAGCACGAGCGACCGCGGGAAGGAGCAACGGCGGGGGTCGGCGCGCGTCCACGGCGGGGCTCGCGCGGTCACGGGCGAGGGAGAGAGAGAAGGGGCACGTGCTCACATCGAGGAGTAGGGCAATGGCAGCGGGGGTCGAGGGGGGTGACGGGGACGACGTCGGCCGAGAGGAGGCAGGCCGGCGGGGCAGCTCCGGCGAGTGCGTCGAGTGGCGGGGGCGAGGCGGTGATGGACGGCGACGGATCCGAGGCGACGCGGGGCTCCAGGTGGCGGTGGTGGCACACGATGATGACGAGCGGGTGCGGCTCGGTGATGAGTGGAAGACGGAGAGGATAGGAGGACAGGGGGGTCCGGTGGGTGGCGCCGGTGAACGGCGAGACGGCGGGGACGAGCCGGGGCATCGGCGTCGGGTGCCCCATTCCCGATCCAGATTCGGGGGGAGCAGAGGGGGAGTGGGATCGTGGGGGTGGGGAGTGAGGTGGGTCGTGGGTTAGGGTTTCCTCCCTGGTGGGGATATGGAGGGAGTGGGTCGGCCGGCTGGGCCAGTCGGCTGGGCCTTTGCCCAGTTGGGCTGGCCAGCTGGGCCACAGATGGCCCAGTGGGGGGTGCCTCTTTTTATTTTTAGTTAGATTTGTCTTTTCCTTTTATTTATTTATTTATTTCACTTTTCTGTTTTATTTCATTTTAATATATTTAGACATTTTCAAAAAGGGTGTTCATTTCACTATAATCACCTAGGCATTTAACCGCATTAATTCAACATCTTAGTTTAATATTTTGAAAACTTTGTCGTTTGACATTAATTTGAATTTGAATTTGAAATGGTTTCGAATCATTGCGAGGTTAGCAACAGTAAGAGTGGTGATGTGGCATCATTAACAGAGGTTACTGTAGCTTGATTATCCGGGCGTCACAGTTATTGAATCGGAGTGTGGAATCGATTCACTTATCGGTGTTCTCGGTTGACAAACAACCCAAATCCCATGAAGTGACAAAGACAGGATAAGGTAGTACTCCATCAAAAGTTCATAAGATGTAGTGCAATGACATGATATCCTCGAGATACCAGAGGGTAATACTCGAAGGAAGATCAAAATAGAGGTTGTGGAGATGCATTGATCTGCAGAAGACAAGTGCTTTAACTTGTCCGAGAAATGGAATTAAAGGGGAACAATCACGGTCAGAACCACGGTTGCAAAGGACCAAACATAGATACCGGATGAACTTATAATAAGGGGATTGTTATTATCACAAGAAGCTTTCGTGATAAGTTCCACATCAGGTACATGGGCATTAACACAAAGGTTCAAGGTCGACTCCCACTTCTTCAATGCGTAACCTTTCATTCACTTCTCGTCTCTAAAGAAGTTGTAGAGTTGAAATTTTATCTGGCAAAACACCAGAAGAGTATGACTCGTGAAAACTCTCAAGTTCAAACGGATTATGGAACGCATAGATTCAACCCATCGGGACATCTTAGGGACATATACCACAAACTTCAAGAGTAAATAACACAAGCTCGAAAGCCGAGCATGTTAGCCAAATCAGATAATACAATTTACCAAAGGCATTATATATCGTGGGAAGAACTCACAAGGTGATTGAATATGAAGGACATTGTCAAATAATAATCCAACAATGGATCTGGCGATCCACACTAGAGCTGAGGTGAGTATCGGTACTCAATCATAGGAAGAAAGAATGCAATGGCATCGAATTATAGAAATATTTGGATAATTCCAAAGCTTAAATACAAAAGAATTATGATTTCCAGATCAAGGGATCAGAAGCAAACACTCTCATTAAGGATGGATAAATTGAATAGACTTAGGGGTACAATCGACGGTAATCTGATTGGTCGAGAATCAGCTCATGTCCGGAGTGACGTCTGAGCCAAAGGGGTGAATTATAGTTTCAAATGATGATTGCGAGCATTCATAAATATATCGAATCACAGGCTCAAAATGATGATGAAAAAAGGATGCTCATGAATATTGCCAGACATATGGAAAGTACCCATAATGCAAACAGACAAGTATTTGCAGAGCAATAGTTGGAGAGGATTATCGGAAGATCGGATAGTATTTCAAAGTATCTTGTGAATCACTTGATCAACTAGGAATGAACAAATCCTCGATAAGTGTGAGGAATTATCCTTAGATGAATCTGTATGGAAAAGGAGCTGCAAGGCAGCAGGCACAATGGATTCTCGAAACATCAAAGTGTATTTCGATGCATCTTGTAATAACAAGAGCAACTGGAAAATAATGTATGAACGACGGGTGTATGTAGCTATCCTTAGGGATTTATCGGTGATATGGAATTGCAAAGTCGAAGGCACAAGGGTTTCAGGGAAACATCAGAGAGTATCTTCGAAATCTTCTGGTGCAGCAAGCGATCATCTGAACTGAAGGGGCTCTCCGGGAGAAGTAGTTAGGAGAACCTAAAACTAGAGTTAGCAAAACCATTTAACCCGAATATAAGAGAGATCAGAGTCCCAGACTAAGGACGAGGAATAAAAGATCCTAATACCACCCATATGGCTACGTGGGCCCATAAGCCACACAGCCATGTTAGTAAAAGTTTTTGTAGTGACTAGACTCGACTTCGGCCAAGGAGTTGGAAAGGGGGATACATACAGGTAGTCGGCTCCGATACCAACTTGTGACGCCCCCGATTCAATTGTACACTAATCATACATGCAAATGTGTACGATCAAGATCAGGGACTCACGGGAAGATATCACAACACAACTCTAGACACAAATTGAAATAATACAAGCTTTATATTACAAGCCAGGGGCCTCGAGGGCTTGAATACATAAGCTCAAATACACAAGAGTCAGCGGAAGCAACAATATCTGAGTACAAACATGAGTTAGACAAGTTTGCCTTAAGAAGGCTAGCACAAAAGCAACAACGATCGAAAAGGCAAGGCCTCCTGCCTGGGAGCCTCCTAACTACTCCTGGTCGTTGGTGGCCTCCACGTAGTAGTAGGCACCCTCGGGGTTGTAGTAGTCGTCGGTGGTGACATTTGGCTCCTGGGCTCCGACATCTGATTGCATCAACCGGAAAGAAGAAGAAAGGGGGAAAAGGGGGAGCAAAGCAACCGTGAGTACTCATCCAAAGTACTCGCAAGCAAGGATCTACACTACATATGCATCGGTATCAATGAAAAGGGTTGTGTCTGTGGAATGGACTGCAGAATGCCAGAAGAGAAGGGGAAAGCCTAGCCTATCGAAGACTAGCATCTTCTGGAAACCACCATCTTGCAGCAACAAGAGGGAGTAGAGTAGAATAAAGTAAAGTAGTAGAAGTGTTATCAACCTCGGCCAGAGATCCTTTCTCGACTTCCTGCGAGAAAGCAATCCCAGAGCCATACTATCCATTTCTCATATCCATGTCTCATCTCAAGTATCCAGTTCTAGTTGTATCAATCGGGATACAACTCCAAGTGTCCGTTACCGTAGGATAGGCTATCGATAGATGTTTTCTTCCCTGCAGGGGTGCACCAACTTACCCACCACGCTCGCTTAATTCCGGCCGGACACACTTTCCTGGGCCATGCCCGGCCTCGGCTAAACAATACGTTGCAACCCGACCTAGGCTTAATAGAGAGGTCAACACGCCAGACTAAACCTATGCCCCCAGGGGTCATGGGCCATCGCCCCGGGAACTCCTGCACGTTGCGAACACGGCCGGTGAGCAGACCTAGCTACCTCCTTAAAAAAGGCAGGTGCTTACCAGTCCAACTCGGCGCCACTCAGTCGCTGATGTCTATTAAGCTTCGGCTGATGCATACGACACAGAACGCCCATACTATGCCCACGTGATGGTTAGTGTTATCAGTCCAGAGGCCCCTCGGATCAAATATCCAAATCGTAGTGGTTTAGGAACGCGCGGTAACAAGCAGAGACTCACGAAAGATGTGACCCCGTCGCCCCGTCTCGAGGACTTGCGGCAAGGGCTAAGAATGCCCGGCCACGCCTCGTAAGTATCTCGCGGGCACCTTCCAGGTCAACCCGTCTCCACATCACTCGCGGGTACCCCTCAGGGTCGACCCGCCTTTCCAAGTAACAGTTGTAAAGTCCAAGTATCCGTGTGTCCAAACATCAAGGGGGAAAACCCGAGGAATCACCCCCGGTGAATTCCACTCGATGTAACCATCAAGGTGAACGTAAGAGGATCCACCCTCGAGGTTCACACTTGAGGGGTTGCACAACAGAGCCGTATCGGAAGTGGTCAAGACGAAATCACCCTCGATGACCACGACCGAATAGCTACACTACAGGGTTAACATCAGAAGTACTGATGAGGTCTCACCCTCGGCACTCGATAGAAACCAAGTAGTGTCGAGCAACTAAGGGGAAAGTGATGTGCAGCGCCGGGGCCTAGTCTTCGATCCCACTGATCGGGTCTTCGATGATGAAGCAGGGGCAACAAGGACAAGGTGGGGGTCACTGATGGATCACTAACCAACCTATACTAAGCAGTTTAGGATAAGTAGGTAAGGTACAACAAACATACAAAAGCAAAGGCTATGCATCGTAATAGGAGCAAACAATTACAGAGGCAAAATCTAATGCAAGCATGAGAGAATGGAATGGGCGATATCGGAATGATCAAAGGGGGGCTTGCACAGTTGCTCACGGCAAGGAGGGGTTGTCGTCGACGTAGTCGATCACAGGGGCATCATCGGTCTCGGGGTCTACCGGAGAGAAGAGGGAGAAGAAACAGTAATTATAAAGCAAACATAGCATCACAAAGCATAACGTGGCAATATGTTGTGCCGGGAGTGGCCTAACGTAAGGTTACATGATAAAGGTGAAGGGGGAAAACAACCGGGAATGTTTTCTCGGTTCCGGACCTGTGTCAGACAGAAGACCGGAGGGGAATGTTCCATGTTCAGCATGCTAGGGGCATGTGACAGGTGAACAGGCCGCGTATTCGGATTCGTTGGATTTTTCTGAGCAACTATCATGTAGAAAACATTTTCATCCGAGTTACGGTTTAATTTCTATGATTTTTCAAAGATTAAACCATTTTCTGAAATTCCTTTTATCTATTTACTCTAATACTAGATAACAGAATACTTTTCACACCAGCCCGGGGGCTAGCCATGTGTATGACAGCGGGGCCAGGGGTTCCAATTGACCAAGTCAACGTCCAGTCAGCAGTCAACTAGTTTGACTGTTGACTGGGTCAAGAAGGGGGCCCGCATGTCATACACTCATGTTTAGATAGAAAAGTTTTAATAAGACTGATAAAGTGATGGGGCCACTTGTCATAGACACTATTTTTATTAAGCCAATAAATAAAAGATAATCAACAGGGGTGGCCCACTTGTCATCTTCTATTAAGCAAAATTAGATAGAGCTAATTAAACAAGGACCAGCCTCATATCCAGAGAGTCAAACGATCTCTGTGGTTGGGCTGCACGCTCGTGCGGAGGGCGCCGGCGACCTTGTGCAGCAGGAGGCGGCAGGCAGGAGCAGCTGCCGCAGCGCAGGGCTCAGCCAGGAGGCGAGGGGGTGCGCGAGCCGGGCAGGGGGCTATCGGCGACGCTGGCGTCTTGCGCGCCACGCGCGAAGCGGCCTGGTGGGGAGGTGTCAGCGAAGCGGGAGGCGGCGGGCGAGGGCGCGGTCGGGTGGAGCCGCTGCGAGAAGTGGCCGCCGGCACGGCCCCAGCTCGGCCAGGCGCGGCCAAGCGAGCGACGCAGGCAGGGCGGCTGGAGGCGGGCTCGGTGGCGCGTAGGAGCGCGGGCTCCAGGCGGCGTGGGATAGCGGCTGCAGCGGTGAGCGGCTGCAGCAAGTAGCAGTAGGTGCGGCAGAAAGCAGAGAGCAGCGGGAGCAAGGGCACGGCAGTAGTGGCGTCAACAACAGAAGCAACACACGAGCAGCACATCAACGGCATGGGCAGCAACACCAGCAGTAGGAGCGGCAGCTAGCGACTAGCAACAACAGAGGGCAGGCACGCAGGCGCGCGTGCACACGCAGGCCGCGGCCAGTGCGAAGGCGGGCCCGGGAAGGAGCGGACAGGGGCACACGGGATTCGGATCGGGCATGGCGAGCCGCAAGCACGAGCTCGATCGCAGGGGATCCGGCGTCCTACGTCAACAGGAAAACAGGAGGGGGAGTGGGAAAACCAAGGAGAGCTCACTACGGGGAGGTCGCGGACGAGCTCGAGGGGGGTTGGGGACGCATGAGGACGGCCGAAGGCGAGCGGGTCGACGATGTGGACGACGACGACCGTGGTCGGGGAAGAAGGCCGATGGCGACGGCTTGAGGTGCTCCGGCTCGACCTGGCGCTTGCAGACAGTGCAGAGGAGGACGACAGTGCTCCTCGACTTCCTCCCGAGCACCGGGGAGGCTAGTGGCCGCGAGCACGACGACGGCACGACGATTGCGGTCGGGCGACAGAGGAGGGAAGAGAGCGAGCGAGGAGGATGGGGAATGGGGATTAGGGTTCGTCTCGGCACTCGGGGTGGATCTTATCCATCTCCAGGACGAGCGGATGGCCTACACGGCGCCACCAGAGGCATGGATGGGCGCCACGCCCTGGTCTCTGCCTCTCCCCTGCAAGGTAGAAGAAAAGGTCGGCCAGGTGGGCTGGGCCTGGTACAGTGTAAGTACTGGGCTTAAGTGAGCAGGAGGTTTCTTTCCAATTTTCTCATTTCCTGTTTTCCTCTTTTATTTAAATAACAGAGATAGAAAATTATTATTTAGGGTAACCAAAAGAGCCGAGAAAAATATGGGACTTAGCCTATTAAATGGTTCACATTTTTAGGCAGTGGTGCCACAAAAAGTTTGGAGGCCAGAGGAATCCATTTGCATTTTTCACAAATAAAATAGTACTTTAAAATGCTGAAATTGCATTGTAATAATTGCTATAGTCCATCTTAGCTCTTAGGTGATGTTGTTTTCCTTAACAATTAAATGTTATGGAATTTTGGCTAAATGATGAACTATTTTGCAGCAACTTTGGTGCAACTCCATATTTCACTTGCAAAAGGAATTTCATTTCAAAGTGGAATTTCAAATGATATTTGAATCAAAGTTGATCAAGCACTATTTAGCAAAACGATCAGCTTTAATCACAGTGGGTTACTGTAGCATGACACAGGGGGTGTTACATCATGTCGAAGGCTCCCAAGCGACACCTGACCAATCTAGGAGACACCACTCCCAAAAAGGTAATAGAAGATGTGTTGATGATGAACTCCTTACTCTTGTGCTTCAAATGATAGTCTCCCCAACACTCAACTCTCTCTCACAGATTTGGCTATGGTGGAAGAAGGATTTGAGTGGAGAGAAACTTGGGGAAGGCTAGAAATCAAGGTTCAAATGGTAGGAATGGAATCTCTTGATCTCAACACATGAGTAGGTGGTTCTCTCTCAGAAAATGATTAGTGGAAGTGTAGGCACGTTCTGATGGCTCTCTTACTGGGTAAGAGGGGGTGGAGGGTATAAATAGCCTCCACACAAAATCCAACCGTTACACACTTTTGACCCAACTCGGTGGCACCAATCAGATATCTCGGTGGCACCGACCTATGTAAAAATATGAACGTTAGGAATCTCAGTGGGACCAACTGGAACAACTCGGATGGACCGATGTGCAATGGTTAGGGCAAGCCTCGTTTCGGTGGCACCAGCTGCATCAACTCGGTAGGACCGAAGTGAAGCAATAAGGCAACAAAAAGGTTGGCACGTCGTCTCGGTGGGACTGATTGCAATCTTGGTGGGAGCAAAATAATTGCGACAAGCTTACAGAAGGTTTGCCAAGCATCTCGGTGGGACCGATTGAAAATCTCGGTGAGATCAAAATATTTGACTGGTTACAGAAGGTTGGGCAGGCAAAACCGGTAGGACTAAGAACCATATCAGCGGATCCGATTTGTTAGGGTTTGGCAGTGGCTATGTCCAGATGAACTCGCTGGCTCCGGATAGGGAAATTTTGGTGGGGTGGAGTTGGAATATAGGTTTTGGACATGTTTGGATAGAGAAAGAGGTTCAGGGTTTTGGAGCAATATCACTAAGCACTTTAGCAAATAGATCATAATCAAAACCTCATCCCCTTTTAATAGTATTGGCTTTCCTATGGACTCAATGTGATCTTGGATCACTAAACCAAAAATGCAGAGTCTTGAGCTTTTGCCAATCCAATGCTCTCTTCACATTTTGAAGGGGTTCACATCCTCTTGTCCTTGCCATGCCACTGTTGAACTTGTCTGAAATATACTAGATAAAACTATTAGTCCAACAAAAGATATGTTGACATTAATTACCAAAACCACCAAGGGAGCACTTGTGCTTTCACTACCCCTTCTGTCACTGGGTGAGGGCACCGCAAGATTGGACCCGTTGCAAAGAACCTCTCCCACTGAAGATAAGTCAATCTAGTTGGCCAAACCAAATGGATAGATCAGAGAGAAATACAAAGCTATAACAATCATGCATAATAAAGTTCAGAAAAGACTAAATTACTTTCAATGAATAATATGATCATAAATCCACGATTCATCGGATCCCAACAAACAGACCACAAAAGAAGATTACATCGGATAGAACTCTAGAAGACTAAGGAGGACATTGTATTGAAGATCAAAGAGAGAAGAAGCCATCTAGCTAGTAGCTATGGACCCGTAGGTCTGTGGTAAATTACCCGCGCATCATCGGAAGGCAGCAAGGATGATGTAGAAGCCCTCCGTGATCGATTCCCCCTCCGCAAAAGTACCGGAAAAGGCCTCCAGATGGGATCACGAAAGAATAGAAGCTTGCGGCGGCGTAAAAAGTGTTACGGGTGGCTCTCTTTTGGTTCGGAAATATATGTGAATTTATAGAGGTGGAATTAGGTCAAACGGAGTTGCGTGGGGCCCACGAGCTCAGGGGCGCACCTTACCCCCCCCCCCCCAGGGCGCGCCCTATGAGCTCGTGGCTCTCTCGTAGCTCTTCTGGCCTCCTCCTCTTGAACCTTCTAAGGTCCCTTCTGGTCCAGAAAAAATCACCGTAAAGTTTCATCATGTTTGGACTTCGTTTGGTATTGATTTTCTAAAAAGCCAAAAACAAGCAAAAAAACAGGAACTGACACTAGGCACTAGGTTAATAGGTTAGTCCCAAAAAATGATATGAACTAGCATATAAAGCATCCAAGATTAATAGGTTAGTCCAAAAAATTGTAGATACATTGGAGACGTACCAAGCATCCTCAAAAGCTCGAGGTCTTTATGAGCAAGCAAGTTGGATGCACCCCCACTTAGTCCATAGGAGAGCTTTCACATATTCATAGCTCTATGTGCATCCTAGTTGCATGGAGATCCCTACTCCTTGTGTTGACATTGATCATAAGGCCTTCTCCATTGCTTAATGGTCAACTGCATTGATGCAAGACTTTCTTCATTTTTGACTTCTCAAAAACCCAACCATTATTCTATTTTCCCCTTAAGTGTGAGGCATAGGTTTGCCCTCGGTGTTGTTTAAGTAGTTGATCAGTTAAATAATGCAAACAAACGATCTTGCTATTGTACCTTGTATGCCTCTAGTTGGTGTTTTTGAAGCGATTGTTGATGCATGGTTTCTTTTGCCTTTGATCATCATTAATGTGTTCCTAACATAATTTTGACCTTCTCCCTAAACCTTTGGCAATGGGAATTTGGGCTCCACAAAAATATTTCCCTCTTTCTCGACCTCCATGCCAATGGAACTAAGGGGATAGCTTGTATCATTCCCTTGCTGGTTGACTTTTGCATGCTTGCACGATGAACATGGATATCACTTTTGGGGTTTGGTTCAATGTAAGCTTTAGAGTTGGTAGTGTTGTGTGTGTCAATGTGGTAAATCTTGGCGATCCTTTGGTTTTTGTTTCCATAAGATTCAACCATCAATACCTTTTTATAACATTCAACCATCAATGCTTTGGAAAAATGTGTTCGGGTCACTCCGAGGGAGCCTCGGCTGAAATCCTAGCCCCAACTCATGTCTTCCACTATTCTTCCAGGGGTGCCTTCAGCGGATATGCACTTTTCTTCCACCTTTTCTATTTTTCTGATTTGGAACCAGATTTAGACGAAAATTATCTGATCTGGTTTCACCCTTAACCCTCTCCTTACTCCCCACCACTATCATACGATGCTGACGGGCAAAGCCCAGGCGGCAGAACGCGGTGGCGGCCTCACCTCCTTGTGCAGTTGGGGGGGCTATGGCTGGTGTGATCTGGTCGGCGTTCGAGCGACACGCCTACGGATGCGTGCCACAACATTGACGGGACATGGCACAACGACAACTAAGTGGCGGTGCCGTGGTGCATGGTCATGGTTGGGCGATGACCTCGGGCGGTTTCCTTCATGACCCCTCTAGAGTTGGTTATGGAGTAGGCCGGTTTTAGGGGAGGGGTGGTGACCATTTTGTTGTAGGCACTAGAGTCACATAATATTCTTTTGCTAGAGTCAGTATGCAACAGAATATTCTTTCGGTATGCAATAGAATATATTTTTTGCATATTGACTCTAGCGTTGTCAAGAACATTGTTGAGCATTGGAGTAGGAGGACAGGTGATACTCAAATTTGTTGGAGGGATATGGCATGGGCTCTCGCTACTTATAGATGTGTCGTGCTCCTGACGAAAGTTGGGATTGACTTATGTTAGTTTGGGCCACAATGGTGTCTTCTGATATCATTTTCTACACGCATCTCCGACGTCGTGCCGCAAAATGCCCGCAAACGTCTGGACTGACGTGTCCGGGCTTTTTTTTGCCATCCAACATGGTGTCGCATACGTCTGTGGACGCTTTTGCGCGTCCGAATTCCTGTAAACTGGCACCAACCCCGTGGGAGGATTGCTGGCGTCCGGACCTCCGCCACGTACTCGTCAAGCAATGCGGTCCCACCCAAAAAGCTCTCCAGTATGACCGCTCCAACCGTCCCTCCACGAAGAGGCCCCACGTTCATGTCGGTCCAGCGCGGACGTGGCTGGTCTGCAATATGTTGGGCACTGAGGCGCGACAGCCAAAAGCACCGCCACGCCACATCTGCTCGCTTGCTCTCCACGTCGCGTTCAATGTCGGCTCAGAGTGACGCGACCGGACTGGGTGATGGGACGGCTTCTTACGAGTCTACGACATTACAGTCGATTGCTTGCCTGTTCACCTACCCGGCATTGAACATGTGCAATGGCAGAGAAACCCACTCTGGGCACCCACATTCAAACCGGCACTTCACCTAGCTGGCGCCCAATATATAAGCATGGTCGCGCATTGCAGAAACTGCACTACCTTCGCTTCCATTTGTCCTCTGCTCACAACCTTCCTCCCTTCGATGCAATGAAGGCGAGCGGCAACAAGATGTGCAAGTGTATCATGTCGGCGCAGAAGCACGAGACGGCGGGCCCTTGCAAACGGCTAGAAGGCCCGGTGTGCGCGTCGCATACAGGCTAGACTGTCATTGAGTTCGCTAGAGGAGAGTTCGAAAGATGACAACTGAAAATTGGAGGAAGCGTCCGACAACGAGTTTGAGTCCATGCCGGTTGCCGGCTTCGCGATGGCGCATGTGCGGGTACACATCGGGGACGTCGTGGCAAAGGAGGAGGAGCGGGAGCAGCCAGCGCCGCCGGTCTCCACGTTTAGAGCTACAGGATGAGAAGCAATACAATCTGCAACTCGTCGAGCAGCACTGACTTGTGGAGGGCCAGGTCAAGGGCGAGCGGGCAAACAAGGATGTCGTCGCGGTGATGGTCGTAGAGAATCCAACCTTCATGGATGAGCAGTGTGCGATGTACGAGTCCATGCGGATAGCGCCTGCGCCATCCGCTGTGAGTGGTGGCGGCTGCATATCATGGAGGCAGAGTGTGATGCCCTGTTCGAGGAGCTTGCAGCGAAGGCGGCGCAGGCGATCGCAGACGGGAACGCTGCTCATGTCGACAACTCTGCATCGTTCCGCCAGGCCGCAACTACCACTAAGCCGGTCCGTCATGTCTACCGTGGACCTCACCTCGATGGGCGACGTCCACGACCACAACACTGATGAAAAGTAGGACGTGGAAGACGAAACCATCCATGGTTAGGTAATAGTAGGACGAGGGACACGGACGTGTCCACGGTCGGCGAAGATTTAGAGTTGGCTGACTTTTGGTATGTCAAAAAAATTGTCATACTCACTTTTGTTTAATGTAATATGTCAAACTTCTTATTAATTTGATCCAATTTAAATAAAAATTATCCAGTTTGTATGAAATTCGTCCTTTTTGTTCAATTTACATTTGAAATACACGCAAACGTTTGGAGACACGATGTTGGATGGTCAACTACCGTATCCGTGTCCGTGAACACGCAGACATTTGAAATACACACACTAGTTCCCAACTAGTCTCGTAGTATCGCAGTATCACCTACGGACCGGTAGCACCTGATATTTTTCCAGTTGGGCAAAGTCCTTGTAGGCTGTTGTCGTTGCATGTGTAGTGTTGTAAGCCGAAAAGTGATGTGCTGGCCACTTGGCTCTTCCTCTCTTACAGGAAAAAAGGTACAGATCTCCATGGTGTATTCTATCCCCTCCGTTCTTATATATACACACTTCTAAATATATATAAGCCCTTTTAGAGATTCTAATATATACTGTATATGGAGCAAAATGAGTTTATCTACACTTTAAAATACATCTATATACATCAATATGTAGTTCGTATTGAAATCTCTAAAAAGCCTTATATTTAGAAACAGAGGAGGTACAAGAGAAAAGAACGTCAATAATTTGTTGTTGTGTTGATCCTAACGTTGGATATATATAAATCCTATAGAATGAAGAAATATCACTCTAGAAAAGAATGAAGAAACGTCACCGGCTACACTGGGCATTTAAAATATGGAAACTCAGTTTAATCCACAGATGAAGCATTCATGTGCAAGTTCCAACAGATAATTATCCGATGCATATCAAAGTATCAGGCAGATAGAACTGAAAAGAAAAAACATTCAGCAGCAAGCAACAATGGCTAGACTACCACAAATACTGTCTCTTTAATTCTTCTCCTACTCCATGATGATCATACGTTGGCGGGCTACGAACTGCCGCAAGGAAGGCAATAACCTGCCAACCTGGGCAACCAAGCAGCTCAGCACCATATCTGACCAAGCCCAGCACATGCTCTGTTGCATACTGACTAATTTGTACACCTACAACAAAATGCTCACCAACGATAAGTAAAGCGCGAGACTGACTAAAATCAAGCAGATCGCTTTGGATGAAGCCACGTCACTGAAGGCGAATCATGCTGGTGCGGGGACGGGGATTTCAGTCAAGCAGGGCTGCTTATTGCATCATATGATCGGCAGACGAAACAGTGCGCATGTGTGTTTCGCTTCCATTGGATTCTGCTGATGAATCCATGTCGGCTGTATCTGGGATCGTGAGGGTTCAAAGAAGATAAAATGGCATAAGCAAGGGGCATTCTAGCCAGATGTTTACAAACAAGCCAACAAAAGGAAATAATACTCACCAGATGCAGATTCACTAGGCTGGCTTGTAAACGAGGAGCTTCTTCCCAGACCTGCATACGTTTATGTTTACATAAGCTGTTGCAAGTGAAGGCAGTATAACAATCTGACATAATGTGCACATGCACTGCTGTAGTGCATAGTAACATATACGGTGGCAACACATGATAAATATAAAAATGTAGCTGTGCTAAAAAAACAATCCAACAGGTAATCAAAATCAACAGAAATGGTAAAGTGGACTGAAAAACAGCAATTACTACCGAGCTGAAAGGAGCAAAACTAAGCAATGAGCAGTTCCTATTTCTACCATTGAGCTAATCTGGGAAAGATAGACCCATTTTCAACATTGATGTAAAGGGGGGTTTGGCAAGTATAGACACCAAGTACAGCTATTTAAAAGCAGAGTTTTTGTTTTTCAATGAATTAGCCGGTACATGGTAGAAAAAATCGCCCAATATTTGCTCGTAAACTATTTTAAGAAAAAGGAAAACAAAACAGGAATCTCACCATAACATCTTTTGGGAACAAATAGCAAGATAAAGGTTAAAAGAAACTGTGTGCTTTAGGGAGGGAGGGGAGGTGCATCAGCCAGTTATAGTAAACTAAGCAAATCATCTGAAATGACTAATGATTACAAGGAAACAAACCTGCAGACTGACGCAAACCTTTCACAGCTTCGAAGTTCTTGTATGTATAGCCCACAAAGCTAAGGTCTTTAGAATTAGGAATCATCTGCAATAATGTTTCAAAAAAATGACGAAGAGCTTTGGAGTAAATAAAGAAATAATGGCATGTAGTCTGTTACAAAGGTTGAAATGATGCCTATCCATGGACATCTAAATGTGACCACTGATGAAGATGATTCAGTAACTTGAAGTGCAAAACAAAAGGTGTGTAGTTTATTACAAGACAGAAATTGATTCCTAGGCATGGACATTAAAAAGTGAAAGAAAAAGAACCCACCCCATCCCACATAGATAAATCATGATTGGCTAGATATAGCTACAATAATCATTGCAAAGACTAAAACTCTGCCTTCATGAAAATGTTTTGCAAAGTTGCAACACATTCTATGGCAAATTTTGGGGGGCACATACGTCATGAAATAAGAAACCGAATAGTTTGGTGATCCTACACGGTCCGTTACTCCTAAGCAGTACTGACAACAATCCAATGATTGCAGGATAATAGATCACTTAATTAGTAGAGCTGGAGTGGGTAGGATGATGGATAACCTTGATACGGACATATTTGTGCTTACCCTGCCTTTTCTCCACGTATAGGTTAAATTAAATACACAAAATGACAACGTTATGGAATTAAAAAGATAGATTATGAATGTATTAATATTATCAACAATATCACGTGGTCATTATCAACAATATCATGTGGTCTAAAAGATGAGTCAAAAATGGGCATACAAGGCAAAACATGCTTTTAGAGTAGTTTTGTCGAATCTGAGGGTTCATAAATTCATACCTTCCGTGAAGACCCAGAACCTGTTCTTGCTGGAGCGGGATTTACCTGAAGAGAAGAAAGAAAGTGATAAGTATAATTTATGCACGACAGAAAAGCATACGGAGCTGAAAGAATGACATATTGAATATGAAACGAAATATTCTTGAAAGTTGGGAATATTTAAAGAAGCAAACCACAGGGTGGGTGCTCTGGTTGTCTTCTGTAATAAGTGCCACCAGGGGGTCCCTGGTCAGTCTAGTTTAAAGGATCAAACACACAGCAAACTAATGCAAAAGAATTTGCTCACCTTGTCAAACTTCTGAAAATTCTGTGTATCCAGTTCATCATTTACTTGAGGCTTAAACGCCGCCTCCATTTCATAAAGCTTATCCCATTCAACTCCATGAAACCAAGGATGAGCCTAAGAAAAGAAATTGAGTGTAACAAACATAACATATGCAAGCAATACTCGGATGGAATCGTATGTATGTATAGTTGTGGAAGTAGTAGGGGTGGGACACAAGGGGACGAGTTCGTCCTCTGCATCAAGGCGCCATTGCCGGCGATTAAAAGGGCAGCAGAGATTAGATAGAGAGACTCAGAGGGGTCAGGAATAGAAACTAGAAGACCTGATTGTTATTACAAACAAGGACCTGGTTTATATAGTACCCACTGGACACAAACACAACTCTGATTTGAACTCTCGTCTCACTAATTCCTGGACAGACTTGACAATCCCAGTTTTTTTTTTCCTTAAGAGTATTATCTGAAACCTAGTCCTGCTCATCCATGTTTCTATCTGTCCTTGTGATCACAGTTTCCGGCCATGCGGCAGCCTCTCCTTCTTTCTTTAACTCCCCTTCTTTGATATTTTTTTGCCCCTAATACGAGTCCACAGGAGTATGCAACTATATTTCGTGATATATAGTAATACCAATTTCAGCCAGCCAATTTAGGTACTATTTTGTATATGGATGACTAAATCTAAAAAATGTTTTACCAGCATGGATTTTAAGATAACTTATATTTGCAACTGGAGACAGCAGATAATTTTGAGAGACAAATACCTTTATTTGATCTGCTCCTCCACTGCCAATCCTGTGGTCAACATCACATAAGAACCGACAAATCAGATCCTTAGCTTCAGGAGACAACCTTGGATTTTCTGGAAATTTTAAATAGCTTCTCCAATGTACAATCTAGGTAGTAGAGCAGAGTCAGTGCAGTACTTACAACAGAAAGTGGGAGCGCTTATAGAATATGGGTACTCATCTTTCTCAGGTTATTTATACCCAGAAAAAGAGACCAAAATACATAAGTTCACTGTCAATTGTATGAAATTCAAAGGCAGGTAGTCCAGGATTTCAAATCATGCCAGCATAGGAGTAATTTAAAGCTAAAGACCAAAGAACTTTGCCATTTACACACTTCCACACATGGGGGAGAATCAAGGCTAGTAACATTTGGCAAACCTTGCAGAGCAAGGAACTACTTCCACAACAACAACAACAACAAAGCCTTTAGCAAGGAACTACTTCGCTAACTATATTTCATCTACCTCATTCGACTAGGGTGATCTGGACCCGAAAATTTGTATGTTCCTGCACAACAACACAAATAGCAAATGCGTAGCAATGTTTTCAGTAAATTTAACGTGCAGCTAAAAATAAGCTCCATACTAAACTATAATAACTAAGATAATCAAATTAAACCACTACACTACAGTATGACTGTCCTAAAAAAATGAATCAAAATCAGTATAACCCTCAAGCAATAAATACATTGTTATATAATGAAAGTCAATGTGCGTTAGACTTATAACAAATAGAATATGCCATGAAATTCTCATTCAAAAAAGGAAAAACTTATATCCATCCTTTTTGGTGGGGCTAATGATGATGTGTGTTTAAACACCCTCAGTGGAAGAAGAGAACTATATGATAATAACTCACACTGAAAAAAAGAGCTCTATCCCACCAGTTGGCGGGATCCTATTATCTGCAACATATTCCAACTCACTAGATAATGTAATGATCTTGACCACAAAGACAACTCTCATAGGATATGTTACAAGTACAAGGAAAGATTGGAATAATGCCACTGGAAAGGTTGCAATTTTACTGTAAAGTTTGCAATGGCATGTCCAAATTTACATGTATACAACACGCAACTGCACGGGCTTACCGATTCAGTTATAGATAGATTATTCAGAAAACAAACCTTTCGGCATGTGGTTATTGGATCATCAGAATAGAATGGTGGATACCCAACAAGCATCTCATACATGATTGCACCCAGGGACCACCTGCATGCAAATAAAAATTAAGCAATCATACAACAGTTATTTAAAACAAGAGACAGGTTTAATTTTTTGCCTATTTTTTGCCTTGAAGATCAAAACAAGGAATAAAATATGTGAATATGAAATTCTTAACCTACCAGTCACACTCAACTCCATATCCCTTTTTCAGTAAAACCTCAGGAGCAATATAATCAGGCGTACCGACAGTAGAAAATGCCTGAAATTCATTTAAAATGGAAATGTTTGGCGATACTTTTCCCTTTTGAGAAATGATGTTGAGAATTTATGCCCACGGAATAAGGAAAAACAAATGGAGTTGTATGTAACTAGTTGGATGCTCGATATGGTAAGCAAGCACGCACCAATTTTCTCCTGTTCTTCTGCCAATGCTGAAGCTGTTCATTTGGACTTCTCCACCTTCTACCATTTGCTGTATCAGAGAGAGAGTAATCAATATCCATGGACTCCCTAAGGTTTTCATCAGTCATAGGTTCATCTTCATTCAAGGTTGACAATTTGGTACAGTCAATTGGCTTGCATAAGCCAAAATCTGACAACTTCATGTGTCCATTCTTATCGAGAAGGAGATTATCAGGCTTAATATCCCTGTAAGGACAATAAAGCCAAAAATAGATTTGAATAAACATATATAGAATATAGCATATGCAAATAAGATTCGGAAGTATGTGACCTGTGGATGTAATTATGTTTATGAATAGACTCAATGGCAAGAACTGTCTCAGCAATATAGAATCGAGCCACATTTTCAGTTAAGGTATCCTCTCTCATGAGGAGGGTCATCATATCACCTCCGGGAAGGTACTCCATGATAAGGTAGAGATACTCAGCATCTTGGAAAGAATAGTATAGCTTCACAATGCAGTGGCTACCAACTTCAGCCAGCAAGTTTCTTTCAGATCTAACATGCTCCACCTAATAGATGTAAAGAAAATATTAGTTCCAAAAAGAAGAACAGGGCAAACTAAACTTACTAAATATTCCCGTAATAATAGTTGAAAATATTTCAATTCAAAGCAAAAAAGAATAATCTGGGAGCTAACATACAAAGCCTCTCGCATTAAACAATAGTTCATGAAAACAACAGTACATCAAAAATTGTATTGAGGTAAAAAAAATTGTAGAGTAGAAAAATAACAGCTGACCATGACCGACAGTCCTAATCTACAATCTGAACCACGTGTTATCTATAACATCCGTGTCACAGTTATAAAAAAGGAATCCATGAAAGGCAGTCCTATACTCTTACTCTACAATCTCATCAAATAAATTCAGTCGGAACTTAACACACAGGTCAAGGTACAAGCAATTTTGAGTTCTCTAGCATGGCATCTATCATTGTTACTTCTTACATGACGAGACTGCTTTGGTGGCTAGCATCAAAATATATCAAAACAAAAATGTTCTAACATATCCACAAATATTAAAAAGAAAAGAAAATGCAAAACAAGCAGTACAGTACTCTTAAGCATACCTGACCCTTGACAACCATTTCAGACTTCTTTAATTTTTTCATTGCATAAATATTACCAGAGGATTTATCCCGGCATAGTTGAACCTATCAGAACAGCAAATCAAGTTATAACCTACAGGGGTCAGCAGCTCCAGCATGACAAACAGTTGTACTTTAACCATCAGGAATTTTAGAGTCAATAGATCTAGGAAATGCTACATGCAACCAACTGGCGCCGCCAGTATTGGTGTTTGCATACTATGTTTATTTGGCAAATGCCAACTATTTATTGAGAAGATACAACTGAATTGAAAGGGATTACAAAATATGGACTGCCTAAATGACTCAGAAAAGCATGCTTGTAGATACTGGAAGATGCAAACCTCCCCATAAGCACCTCTTCCAATGATGGTGAGCAGCTCAAAGTCATCCACACAAATTCTATGCCTTTTAAGTCTCATGTATTCAGTCTCCTTCCTCTGCAACTCCTTTATCAATTTTATCTGCTCCTCTCTAGGAACTTGAGAAGAAGCTAGCTGTTGTTCCAAAATCAAGCGTCTGCAATAGTACAATGGATCCAAGTTTCTAGTATCAATAGAAATTAAAGCAAACGACAGTGTGTGATAAGCTTGTCAATGTAAGCAATAAAAAGGCAATGTTTCCAAATGAAGTGATAGACCCAAGGATGAATATATGCTCCCTACAAATTACGAGCGCAAAAAGATGACAAGAAAGAGAAAGATTCCATTCACATTTAATACAACAACATATAGTCTAGACTTTGGTAGTTGAAACCAGGATGAAGACAAATTAAAATAAATGTATTTAAATTAGAATGAGTGAGGTTTCAAGAGATATTTGGAACGCATGTCTATTGAGTTGATTGGGTCATTGCTTGTGTTCAGCAGTGTGCAGCTCTGTGAAAGCATTGATCCTTGCTTGTGGAGCTAGCTGCTAGTTTCCTTTGATTGGGTCAAGGGGATTTGCAATTTGAAATGAAGATGTAGGTATAGTTGCAGGAGGGCGTGGACAGGAACAAAGTTCGCATTTGTGTTCGCTTTTCCATTTGAGTATGTGACGACTCATAATTTTTGTGCGTGATTGATGTGCACAATTACATTCGAAATAGTGTGGTTTGTGATTGTTTTGGTTTTTATCTTCGAAGAGAGTGTTAGAAAGCTATATGTTGATTTTCAGCTCAACGTTGAGAGTAGACAAATTTACATTAGTGTGTTCCTAGAGCAGGAGTTTTTTTTTTAAGTTTCACCTGGGTGGGTAATCCCGCAAGTACAAGGCTTATCGAGAGGAAAGAAAGTCACGCCAGGCCATGGAGAGAGGTCGGAGAGAGAAAGTTCCGTGTTACATCCTCAACGGGGAGGTTTTGTTGACGGAAAACTTTAGCATTCCTTGCATCCCAAATTAAGGGTAGTCAGGCTCACGGGCACCGTCATGGTCACGGGCAGCCCTGCCGGTGGTGTTGTTTCCCAAATGTCTTCCAAGGGGTTTGTAGCCCGATGAATTCCTGCCTTCCGCCAGACTCTGGCTGCTGCTGGGCAGCGGACGAATAGATGTAGGCGGCCCTCTGCATGGGCCATTCACATCGGGCATGTCACGGAAGGCACAAGGCTTTTGTGGTGCAGGTTGAAGCTTGTGTTGAGGCGGTTGAGATGCAGAAGCCAGCCACAAACTTTGCAGGAGATATATCTAGAGATCGGCAATTTCACAGCATATGCATAAGGAAACTAAAGTAGAGTGACACGGATGAATAATCTTTAATAGGAATGTCACCAAGCAAGTAAGTATAAAATTTTAACTTTTACTCATAACATATGCATAATACGTGGATCGCTCTCAACAAGTTCTCTTTTTCCTTTCGTGGGGACTCAACTTCTTTACTTGAAGATACAAACCCAGTCAATGAAAAGTATCAGAGATTTCCAAAATGTTGCCTAATAAACTTGGATGGAGGGAGTAGCTTTTATTGGCATTGGCAGTTAATACCAGCCATTTATCTCATCCCATGTGATTAAATGTCTGTTTGGACGAGGCTAAAAGGCACCAAAACAATATTCTTATTGAGCACTTCAAGTTCGCACTTAATCTAATTTCTACTGCACAAATACACAATGTTTTCCTAAACTACCAAAAATGTGCACAATGTTTCGTCTCTTTTGTTCGTTTAGGCTTTGATCAGGCACTTGTATCTGTTTTGTTTGTGCCATCAATTGACTAAGTGTAAGTAATGCGTCAAACTCATCGTCCAATGTCAAGTCAGTCAAGTACAAATTGTTAAGCTTCATGCACTAGCCAACGCAACCAAAAGTTCAAACTAATGGAAAGGGCTAGTGCAATCCACATATACTGTAACACCCCCTCTCACGTGTTACGGGGAAGATAAGTCAACACGTGCAACCGGAAGAGAGCAACGGCGCGCGAAACTCACGTATGACTCAAGAGGCCTCTACGTGGACACAAAGGGGGGCTATCAGCAATTTTTAAATAAATTGCGCAAACCAGGTCTTGAACTCAAGACCTTAGCTCTGATACCATGTTAAGCTTCATGCACTAGCCAACGCAACCAAAAGTTCAAACTAATGGAAAGGGCTAGTGCAATCCACATATACTGTAACACAAATGTGCGCTAAGTCCCACCACAATGGCCACCCACCTACATGCACACATGACAGAATCCTGGCTCCACCCACTATTGGCGAACTCCTTAAAGCACATTGATAAAACATGCCACTAAGGGCATCTCAAGGCTATCACAAAAATATCCCCTATTTGTCTGTCCTTCCTCCGCCCTCTTTTTTTCGCTAAGTCAAATTTCATCAATGTTCAAACAATTGGAAAATAAATTGTGCATGACAAATGACAAACAATTCAAACAAACTTCATAATCCAGATCCAACAATTCAAACAAAAGCAACCGAATGAATCAGTGCCAACCGCCATTTGCATAGCATGCAATGATTCCATCAAGCATTTAGTGAAACCACACCGCCTCATCGGCATCCAAGTCGTCAGCCTTGACATACATGACCTTGGACTCCTCGCACACTGTCTGCTGCAAGCCTCTTCTACTCAATGTCAACCTTCTTTGCTTGCATCTCCATGAACTCTTTAAACCTCTCCTCCTTTTCCTCCTTGAGCTCATTGTGTTTGGCACTTGCCACCTCGTTCTTGTCCATGATGTCCTCCCACTTCTCCGACATTTGGTCGCCCGATTGCACCTTGCCCTCTCGGTCTCCCACTTCCTCCCCCCCCCCCCCTCGGTACACGGGTTGCCAATGCAAGTCCCCCTTGAACTCCACCGCTTGTTTCACCAACTTCATCCATTTGGGAGAGGTTGCACCACTTTTGGCGTTTGCGGCTTTGAGTAAATTGGCCAAGTCACTCCATTTGATTTGGCCATTCGACTTGATTCAACAATGATGCATGATGAATGGCTTACCCTCGATTTTCTTGGACAATGGCGCCGCGAGGCCGGCTAGAAAAGTAAATAAATCACATGATGAAAAACACTGCAACATAGGGCAAATAAATCATATGATGAACTTTATGGGAAGCGAAGCTTACAAGCTCAACGATAACCATGCCACTTGGTGCATTGTTCTTGATTTGGGCACATGCACCACAATACTTGTTCCGATGATTGAAGGAGTTCTCACTCCGATCATCGATTTTCACCGCATGATACGGTGGGTAGTTCTTCATGCCATGAAAGAACTCACGCACCTTCCTCAATAAGGTCGCACCCCTTTGCTGGGCACCTTCCTAAAAACATCGCACCCCTTTGCTCAGCACCGACAAATGGATCAACACTATTGCCCAACCAAGCCAAGCAAAACAACTCGTCCTCCTTGGTGGTGTACACAACTCCTCTCTTCGCTTTCTTTGCTTCCATCTCAGGCGCCGGCGAGTATAGTTTTTCCACTCCTCCGTTCGTTTAACCATCGTTGATCATGGACATCATCACCTCTTTGGTCGTTGTCGAGCTTAGGAGGGGGAGGTCCGCTGAACAGGGTGCGAGCGCCTGCAGAGAAGATATCCTCCGGTGGTGTATGCTGCCGGATGAGCCGCAATGACTCGGTGAAGTTGTAGTCGATGTTGAGGTTGATGATGAACGGGAGACCAGAGTGGGTGGAGGTGGGGGACTGTTGTGAGTCCGGGCTGTAGTGGTAGGCAGGGGCGCAGTGGGACGACGCGTGTGCAGGCACACCCGGCACAGCAGCATAGCTTGCAAGACGAGTTCATGCTCACACCGCCTCACTGGCCCCTTGCGCCTTCTCTCTCGTGCGGCGCTCTTGCCACTTGATACTCTCCGGATTTGGCCGACGTGGGTGCTTGCGACGGTAGCACCTCAAAGATGTTGGACAAGGTCAAGTGCATTGGGCCAGAGAGATTCATTGCGGCGGCAAAGGCTAGTGGTGGTGGTATTGCTGCTACGGCGGCGGCCGAGGTGGATTTGGTAGCGGCCTTGGGGTCGGGCATGGAAAGAGAGAGAGGTGTGTGACGGGGAAGGGACTGATTAGGGTTTTTGGCGTGGGTCTGGGACGTCGGATCTGACGTGGCAGATTTCTGGACTCCCCTACTCCGCCCCTCGATTTGGGGCCAGGCTAGGATAGATAGTCCGGCTTAAAATGGGTGCCCGCGTTGGACGGCTAAAAGTGTATGTACCAGACAGGCCAAACATTTGCAGCCGGAATGGGTGCCCGACTTGGAGATGCCCTAAAACCCAACTTACAGCATGTCTGAGCATACCAACAGGCAAACCACCCCCAAAAAGTACAAAAGACAGCACTAGTGAGCATGGAGCAAGAAACTCAGGTCTGCACGCTGCAAACACCAATATGTCAAGACAAATTCTCCACATAAACAATCAGACAACACAAGCCCCTGTTTTCTTCTAGCTACAATCCAAGAACCGCATTGACAAAGGATGCTCAGCTCAACGAGAGCAATGAGCAACAATTCAATCCAATTAACAGATACTCCCTCCGTCCCATAATGTAAGATGTTTTTTGACACTACACTAGAGTCGAAAAACGTCTTACATTATGGGACGGAGAGAGTAACTATCAACCATCCAAAATCCCTCAGCGAATCAGCTCGCCCCAACCTACACTGTAATTGCACGTCCCAAAGTTCAAAGATAGGCCGGTTCTTCTCGTGGCTGGCCATGCGGAACCGTTGCTGGACTTCAGATGCGCGCTGAGGACTCCCACACCAAACTACGTGCCCATTTTGCAACCAACAAGTTGAAACAATCAACCACATCCTCCTCACATGTGTCTTTGCGAGAACCTGTGGCTATGGATTTGGAGCGCTTGCGACGAACCAAACCAAACTCCAGTGGCGGACGTGGAGTTGGTGGAGTGGTGCACCACGCGGGTTGCGGCTCAATGCTCACCAAGAGACCTAAAGGCGATTATCACGCTTTGCTTATGGGAACTTTGGGAACACTGTAACACCATAGTGTTCGACGGCGCATCCCCATCCCATCAACTAGCCTTGCGGAACATTAATCGTGAAGGACGGACATGGAAATCAGCGGGTCTACTAACTTTGAGTTTTTCTTCGGTGGTCTGAGAGGGTGCTTGGATCCAAGGGACTTATTTTAGTCTGACTAAAAATAGTCTCTTTAAGAGGCTAAAGTTCCAAGCACCCCTGACTAAAGAGGGGCTAAAACTAGTCTTGAGACTAAAAAAATTTAGTCAGGGGTACCCCTACTAAAATGTGGATTAGTCCTCTCTCCTCATTTAACTCCTCTCCTTTAACACAAGCGAGTTCTGGATTGGAGGGTTTGGAGGATGATAAATGCTCATTAACTTGATTTTAGTCTCTTTAGTATTTGGATCCAAACATGGATGAGGCTAGCAAGTTTTAGTCCCACTACTTTTAGTCATGGGACTAAAACGTATCCAAGCACCCTCTAAAACTTGCTAGCCTCATCCATGCTTGGATCCAAATACTAAAGAGACTAAAATCAAGTTAATGAGCATTTATTATCCTCCAAACCCTCCAATCCAGAACTCGCCTGTGTTAAAGGAGAGGAGTTAAATGAGGAGAGAGAGGACTAATCCACATTTTAGTAGGGGTACTCGACTAAAAAATTTTAGTCTCAAGACTAGTTTTAGCCCCTCTTTAGTCAGGGGTGCTTGGAACTTTAGCCTCTTAAAGAAACTATTTTTAGTCAGACTAAAATAAGTCTCTTGGATCCAAGCACCCTCTTAGTCATGGGACTAAAAACGTATCCAAGCACCCTCTGAGTAGGCAGGCTAGCCGCGAGTAATCCCATAGTAATGTAACTATCTTGTGGTGGCTAGTGAGAGCCTTGTAAATCGGTTGTAAACCTTGTGGAGGGTTTCTTGATTTCTTCACCCCTTTCTTCTGTAATACTCCCTCCTGTCTCAAAATAAGTGTCCGAGCTCACTTATTTTTGGACGGATGGAGTATATGATATGCACACTCATGCATATTCTAGAAAAGAAAAGGTTCAAAGATGGAGTAGCTCACAGTATAATCTACAGCCACAGTCTAGAACAAACTACCCTAAAAGTCGCCGAATTACCAGCTAGACATGCAGCGGAAACTACGGAGGACAAAAGTATAAACCCCCGAATCGCTGAGATATCCACAATCCCTCGATCATCCCGACCCCCCGAGATCCAGGTACACCCGCACGCGGCCGAATAGACAAAATCGGGAGTTTCGGGACGGGAGGCCGGCGGTACCTCTCGTTGCGCTCCCGGAGATTCTTCATGCGCTCGCGGTAGTCGTTCTCGATGATCTTCTTCGCAGCCGCGACGCGCTCCATGGTGCGGCTGGACCCCACCGCCTCCTCCGCCAGCGGCTGGCTCCGGCCACCGCGCGCCGCCGTCTCGCTCTCCATGCTAACGCGCACGCCCGCCCGCGGCCCCGCGACCCGGCTCTGCTTCTCGCTGTCGCGAACTCGAAATTCTTTTAAAATTGTTTTCTCTCTTGGTAGTGCTATGGTTTCTCTTTTGGCTTCGCCGACGCGGCTGCTTGTTTGGTTAGTTTGAGGTTAGAGTTGAATAACCTGGTCTTTTTTAGTGGAGGACTACAGGCTGGAGACAGCTTTTTTTAATATAATAATAATAAAACAGGCTGGAGACAGCTAGTGAGTAAATGGAGCACACCGAGCTTTATGGCAATTTTACACGATTGATTCGGAAGAAAAGGCAATTTTGCAGATACTATTCTATCTTTTCTTTTCCTGAAACACGATACCCATTGTATTTTTTATTTTATTAAACAAGAGGGTAAGGAAAGACCCGATTACATTAGATACTTCCGGAAGGACCTGTCAAGGGCACGTTTAGATATGCCCTAACTATTTTCATATCTAAGTGACTTGATCAAGTATAATAAAAAGAAACATCTACATATCTTGTTAAATCAAGGGATTTCTATTTATGTGTTCCCATTTGCTTAGTTGTGCTCAGTTTTGCTAAGACAACTAACTTTGCTTACTTTTGTCCTCCCCTTCACCACCAACTCACAAAAGCCCGAACATTGCACTGCTGTCCGGTCGAAGTATTTCACCATTACCTCCCGACTAGTTTTTTTTGTGTGTCTCCTCCTAACTAGTTGGGTCGCCTGATATCCTGACATGTGGGGCGGAGGCAACTTACTTCAGGTGGGGCCTAGGCAGGTGGATCTCTCTCTCTCTCTCTCTCTCTCTCTCTCTCTCTCCACATTTCGAACAGCCCGTACCCGAGCCGTTCCCCACACAACCACCGATGCCACTGATAGCCGACAGAGCGACCGAAGAAAGGTTGCACCGTACGTACCCCTCCCCCCCCAACCCCTACCCACGCAGCCCACCACCATCTCCCAATGTAGCCTGCAATCGACAAGAACCCTCGCCCACGATGCACTGATCCGCCGCGTTCTGTGCCCCAGGCTTGTACTGACTCAAGGGGATCTGGAGGGTGGACTTGCGGCAACAGATTGAGCTTCATAGGCTTGGGCAATGTCGAGGGACACCGGCCTCCTCCCATCGACCATGGGGAGGATTGGGGTGAACTAGGAGCAGCAGAGAACTCATGGATTCCGGCTGGATAAGACTCGAACCCCTTGAAATGTGTGATCTAACTCGATAATGTGCCTAGTATTAATTTGACCAATGGGCGCGTGAATTTTTGCCTACTTGACTAAATTATTGCCTGCCTAAGTATAGGATTGACGAGCGCTTGTGTTTCGGCTCGCAGTTATAATGGAAACTAGCATCGTGCGGGGTACAAAAGCGCATCATTTGTCTGGATTTTGCTATCCAACGGTAGTAGAAACAATTATTTCGTTTAAAGATTTATGCAACTCCCTCTGTTCTGATTATCCTTCGAGCCAAGCCGATGTTGTTGAACTGAAATATTTTGATAGTAGTGAGCAAAAATTTGTGTCACTAACGTGCGACAAGCATGTAGAAAATCTTCTTGCTTTAATGCTCTCGGCCATTTCGGAAAAATTCAAATCGATGTGCTTTGGCCTCCAAAAGAATGGGAAAAGGAAAGGGTGCGACACTTGATAACTCTGCTAATAGTGAGTGGTCCCGCACTCCTCGTAGGTCAGGACCGGCTAAACCTACTAGCAGTGAAAGCCAGACGAGTGATGTAGTGGGTGTAGAAGATGATGCACAGCCTGATGAGCCAGTGCCTCGTAACGATGACGAGGATGAGAGGATGTACCCTGAATTGGTTGATGAATTCAGTAAACAAGCAATGCGGGATGAATACCCGGAGGAGCCAGTCGGCCCTGCTAGATTTGATGACACTGATATGAAGAGAAGGAGGAGAACACTGACATGATGGTTCCAGATGAATACGCCGTGAGGACATGCCAACAATTGAGTGGGACAGGAATGATTCTAAAATTACCCAAGGAACAATACTTGAATCGATGATGGACTGTCGGAATGCACTGACTACATACTGCATTCTCACTCAAAATGATTCTGTGATTGACAAGGGTGAACCTAGAAGATTGACGGTTCACTGTCCATATGAGAGGTGTAGGTAGAGGTTATATGCCTCTTGTATGCGTACAAGTAAATATATTTAGGTATTTAATTTTGCACACAACATTAGTTTCAGTGATGCTTGATCCCTTCTATTTGATGCACTTGTTTCATTGATTTTTAGGTTAAATTGAACGCACATACGCACACTTGCCCACCTGGAGGGGGGAAGATCCAAACAACAAAATTAGCAAAAACTAGGTGGGTGGCAGATGCAATCATGGATTGGCTTAGACACCAACACTTGGTCCTACAACACTATACAAGTTGTTGTTTGAGAAGTATAAGATGAGCATACCGTACATGAGGATTGTTTTATGCAAACGAAATGGCTCTTGACGGAATTAATGGTCCATGAGATGATGGTTTTGGTTTGTTGTACACCTACAAAGCTGAAGTGGAGATGGCAAGTCCAGTCAGTGTTCTAGAGCTTGACAAGCATATTGTACAGTACAAAATTAGGGGGAAGATATTTGAGAAGGAATGTTTCAGGAGGGATTTTGTTTGTTTCAAGGCTTGCTGGAAGGGGTTTCTGGATGGTTGCAGGCCTTATTTCGTTGTGGATGCAACAACTTTGGATGGAAGATTTAGGGGACAACTAATAGATGCTTGTGTAGTTGATGCACACAACTAGCTTTTCCCAATGGCATATGGTGTGTTGGAGATGGAGTCAGAGAAAAGTTAGGTGTGGTTTTTGAAGAATTTGCGCAACATTTTAGGGCAGCCACCCGGATTGGCTATGCACATAGATGCTTGCAAGGGTTTAGAGACTGCGGTAGATGTAGTTTTCCCTGGAGTTGAGCATAGGGAATGTATGAGACACCTATCTACTAATTTTACAAGGAAATTCAAGGGTTAAGTGTATGATGAGAACCTATGGCCAGCATCATACACCTGCAACTTGAGGAAACATGAGCACCCACTACTGCAGGATGCTGCTAATGCGATACTACGATCAGAGACCCTTTGAGAAACTGTGTGCGATGCAATGACCGCAAACGGTGGTGTAGGAAAACCGTCAGAAATGTATAAAACGTTTGCGATGACGGATGCATCAAACACGGTTCAGGTTTTAGTTGCGTGTGCGATTAAGGGCATACGGTTCAGTTCAATTAACTATTTGTGATGAGGAGGAACAAAAGAAACGGGCAGACAGATGAAGGTGTATGTGATGTACAACATACGGTTCACTGGGATGAACTGTTTGTGATTAGGCAACACAAAAGAAACGGATAGCCCGATCAAGGTGTGTGCGATGTATAGCATACAGTTCACTCGGATGAACTGTTTGTGATTAGGCAAGAGAACAGAAACGGTTCAATATAACAAGATGTGTGTGATATGCATAAACAGTGCATCAGAATCAGAAATGTGTGCGAAGACCGATAATAACACAGACAATTGCTTCTAATAAGACATATGTGATATGATCTGTCTACACAACATCTATTGGCCATTGTGGGAGGGTAGTCATTCGGATACGCCATAAGGATGCGAAGAGGCATTCCTATCAGCAAGGACTAGTTGTTCCACCAGTAGCTCATGTAAGAAAACTATCAAGTTAAGTGTGCTCAGGCTGGAGTAGACATCGGATGGGTGACTGGATGAGAAGTTGTGTCGATGTTAAACTAGGTGATGGGATGGGTCATTTCGGTCAAATGACCGAAATGCCCCATTCCCTCAGCTAATTTAACCTCGAGGTCCTTGTTTTTTATTTATTTTTATTTTTTACCACATGTTAAAGAAGGTCTACCGCATTACTTTTTGACAATGTGCGATACGTGGCATACAGTTGATCCATCCGACCTATTTGTGATGGAATAGGCCGTGTGTGTTGTGGGCAAACGCTTGCTAGTATTCAACCGTTTGGGATTGATGAATTCATCACCGACGGGATCCCTAGTGTGGTCCGTGTTCATCTGATCATCATCTACTTCTTGTGCTAGCTCGATGATAAGTTTCCATTAACTGATGTCGTTTTATGAAAACGCCACCTTTTCCCACCATTCCTCACCTGTTTCTCGCCACCCTGCTATATTGCGCATAGGGGGGTGCGTCGCACGGAGGAGACAAGCGCAGCCTGTAGCACATCCACCTTTTCCAAGCATGCCAATCCACCAAAGCGCTGCCTCTGCCATCAACCTCGTTGACGAGGAAAACGAGCAGGCCCCACGGCCCGTCGAGGCTGAGGTGCTCCCCGGCAACGCGATGGACGACGCTATGATGCGCATCATCGCCAGGGTTGAGCAGACCTTTGGTGCATGGCGCTTCAGCGCCACAGATCAAGATAGGCATGTCAGCGCCGACAGGCTGCAACTCGCCGCACAACATGATCGATGGCGCGCCGCAGAGCAAGCTAGGCGCGTCCGCCCTGATAGGCTGCGGCTCGCCGCACGGCGAGAATGTTGGAGCGCCGCAGAGCGAGAGGCGCGGCGCACCGCACAGCAAGAGCGGATCCATCGGCACTTGCCTGCTGTCAACATGGTGTCGCAGCTGGGTACACGTCCCGTCAGTACCCCCATTCCTCGCCAGGAGTGGGCAGAGGCCCTCAACACCGTACTTGCACCAGAGGCCGGCCACGCCGTACTTGCACCGGACGCCCGCCGCGCCGTTCGCATGGGTGCCGCCGTTCGCCTTGTCCGCGGCCCGCTGGATGCCAACACGCTGGTCCGTAGGCTCGACCGCCTCCTTGGCCTGTATCCACCGGGCGCGATGAAGAACATGGCCGTCGCATCCTCGAGCTGGTGATCTCCGATGAAATAGCCAATTTGGAGCTCGAGATCGCGCTCCAGATGTAACGCGAGTGTGTCAACCGCTTGGACGAACGCATGCACGAGTTCCGGCAGAGCCAAGAGCTACCCTAGGCAAGGACTGTTGGTCATGGTCTCATGGACGCGTTTTATTTTGAAAAGTTGTTTCGACGTGGATAGCTTTGTATTCACAGCAATCATAGTGTTGCTCTGTTTATTGCTCTGTGAAAGTGTGTTATATCGACTAGAAGGGGGGTGAATAGGCGATTTTTACGAATTCTTCACTGAGGAATTTGCGGGTGAAGAAATTCCTTAGCGAAGAACTACTTGCAGCGGAATAAGTACTCAAAAGTAAACATAACAGAACGCAAGCATAGTCATCATGATGAAATGAAGACAAGCACAGAGTACAGAAAGCGTAAGCACATGATAACACAGGATGAAGACAAACAGACTGAAGAAATTGAACTGAGGAAATTGAGAAAGACTTCAGTCAAAGTCTTCAAACACAGATATGAACAAGCGCACAACACAGTTATGAGGAAATAGAACCAGTTGGCTTGGTGAAGACAATGATTTGGTAGACCAGTTCCAACTGCTGTCTCAGTTGTACATCTGGTTGGAGCGGCTAGGTATATAAACCTGAAGACACACAGTCCCGGACACGCAGTCCTCACCGTATTCTCCTTGAACTAAGGTCACACAGACCTCGTCCAATCACTCGTGGTAAGTCTTCAGGTGACTTCTGAACCTTCACAAACTCGGTCACTCAGCGATCCACAATTCCTCTTGGATGCTCTAGACCATGACGCCTAACCGTCTGGAAGAAGCACAGTCTTCAAAGGTAACAAGCGTCGGATCCACGCAGATCGATCTCTTGATGATGCTCAATCACTTTGGGTTTGTAGGTGTTTGGGTTTGGGTTTTCCTCACTTGATGATTTTCGCTCAAAGTCCTCGGAGGATGGGATGCTCTCAAATGACAAGTGTTAGTTTCTCTCGGAGTAGCCAACCAGCTAGTGGTTGTAGGGGGCGGCTATTTATAGCCTAGGGAGCAGCCCGACATGATAAGACATAAATGCCCTTCAATGATATGACCATTAGGTGGATAAGATATTTTGGGACAGCTGACACAAGGCACAACAACGGTCGGAAATTTGAGGTTCAAATTCCTCAGGGCTGTCATGTTCCTCACTGTGTAGGCAATCTGCACTGGCGAATTCCTAACTCCTCAGTCAGAACAAATTCCTCAACACCGGAAGAACTTCGCTCTCACATCCTTTGAAGAAATTGACTGGGTGTATGAGATTTCCAATGGCTTCACTCGAAGGGATTGGTAGGTGTAGGATTTTGAGTTGAGCATCACATGGAAATTTTTCCTTAGTATTTCCTCGACCCCCTTTAACGAGATGGTGTTTCCTATGACCAAGAAAGAGAAAATGAAACTATGAAAACAAAAGTCTTCACGCTTCATGTTCCTCGAATGAATACCAAGTCTTCAAGGTCACACCAATTTCTTCACTTTCAAAGTCTTCAGAAAGTCTTCAGTAATACAAAGTCTTGATCGAAGAACTTCATTTTAGGGTCGACTTTCTCTCATAAATATCAAACTCCTCATAGACTTATAGACTGTGTACACTCATAAACACATTAGTCCCTTAACCTATAAGTCTTCAATACACCAAAATCACTAAGGGGCACTAGATGCACTTACAATCTCCCCCGTTTTGGTGATTGATGACAATATAGGTTAAGTTTTCAACGGGGATAAACATATGAAGTGTAAATACTGAAATTGAGGAATTTGATTGCAAGATATAGAAGAACTCCCCCTGAAGATGTGCATCGTGAGGAATTTGCTTTTGAAGCAATGCACACTTGAAGAGTTGAATCATGGAGATCTCCCCCTATATCTTGTAATTCATACACGCATTTGACATATAATATGAAAATTTGGAAATGCATGATGAAATATGGTGACTGATGTAATTCAGCATGCGTGCATAAACATTAATGAGGAATAAGCATGCAGAAGAACACAACAAAAGTATCAGGCCACCATAGAGTTTAAGTTTACAACTCGATCCAGCAAAGTCATCAGAAGAACGAGAGTTGTAACTTAGAAAAAAACGCCCATATAAGATAGACCCGCTTGAAGACTAACTCAAATTTCTCCCCCTTTGTCACCGGATGACCAAAAGGATGGAAAATGAGGACTAACGCCCCTGAAGAATATCAAGTTGATGAAGGAGGTTCAGCGTTGTTGGGGTCGTTTGTCGAAGTAGGGCCTGCTGCTGTGTCGTCCAAGTCTTCATGCTCATCGGTGTCGCTCGATGAAGAATAGGAGCTGGCCACCAAGGAAGGAACCTTGACCTTCTTGTATTTCTTCGGTGGAGGTGCGCACTACCAAAGTCTTCCTTGAGACCCATTTTCTTAAGATCTTCTTCACCATATACATGTGACTGAATAGCCCAAGTGCGATCAAAGACTTCATGGAGGTAGTAATGGTTTTTCTTCACTACATTATGTGTAGCGGTCATGTTGTGAAGAATTGGACCAAACTGACGCTTAACCCATTTATGGTTTCGATCCACCTTCTGGTGAAGACTTAGCGTAAGCTCACGATCACCATCACACGAGGAGCGATAGCTTGAGGATTTGGCTTGGAGGCATTGGCAGCATAATCATGAGTGGCGAGTCACCATTGGTGGAATAAGATGCGACTTGCTAAACCGACCATCCAATGGACGAATGCCTACATCTATAATTGGTGCCTTGCCCTTTTCATCACCGAGGAATAGGTCCGCTTGAGGACTTCAATCGGGGCAAGTAGTCGAGGTGATTCTGAAAATCAGCCTTGTAGTTGAGTGAAGACCACATCTGAGGAATCTCATAATCCACGGTGCATAAGGCTTCAGCTCAAACGGAGAAAGTGCAACATTTTCCAGAGTCCTCATGAAGAAATCGTGATAATTGTCAGGAATGCCATGAATGATGTTGAATACCAGATTCTTCATGATGCCAACAATTTCCTCATCAGATGAGTCGTGGCCTTTGATTGGACTCATAGTCTTCGTCAGAATGTGATAGACTATCCTTGGTACATACTGCAATTCCTTCACGAGGAATTTTGTCCTTGAGGCTTGACCAGGCTTCAATGGCTTCATCAGCACTTGCATATAGTGATCTGTAATCTCAGGCTCTTGGTACATGCATCGAGCTCCTTCAGGTGGAGGACTGATGGGCAGGGCATGAAGTAATTCGGTGGCCGGTGCCTTATAGTGAGTGTTTTCGGTCATCCAGTCTAGAACCCAGGAGTTCACATTGTCAGCATCTCCTGTGATGTGCAAAGTTGCGTAGAATTGAAGAATGAATTCTTCATTCCAATCAACTATGTCTGTGCAAAAGTTGAGGAGGCATGTGTCATGAAGCACACTGAGGACAGGTGTGAAACACGGCAGTGATTCCATGTCCACATGAGGAATATGCTCGTGGTCAAAGACTTTGTCCTTATTGAAAAGTAGTGAGGAATAGAAGTTGGCCTGGCTGGCGGTCCAGAAGCGCTTCCTTCTAAGACGAGCAGAATCATAAGGATTATAGTCAGTGAAGAACACGTGCTCGCCGAAGAAATCATCAGCCTTGAATTTCTGTTTCTTTGAGAATGGATCCTTTGGATTGGGCTGAGGAGTATCAGTTAATTGCATAATCACCTCAGGAATCGCAATCTCAGGTTCTTCAGGCTGAGGAATTTCATCTTCTACTCCAGTGACAGCTTGGGTCTTCAATTCTTCATTTTCATTGTCTTCAGCACTAGCGGCTGGAATTTCTTCATGGACAGACGGTATTGCACGAGGTTCTTCAGATCCCATTTGTACTTCAGTAGCAATAGAGGACTGAGGAATTTGGTGTAAAGGTGTGAAGAGTGGAGAGTTGGGGTGCTGACTTTCCCAAAAGTCATCATTCATCACTGGTGTGGTGCAGCCAATGTCCACATCTTCATCTTCCATTTCTTCAACGCCGACCTCTTCAGCAGTAAACTGAGGCATAGGCGAGGAAACTGTGAGGGTTGAAGGGATTTTATCCACTTCAATTTCTTCATCCATTTGCTCTGACGAAGCAACAGAAGAATTTTCTTCATCAGATCCGCTAGGGATCACATATTCTTCATCAAAAGGGATGATTTCCTTTGATGGCATGGTTGAGATAGGAACAACATCAATAGGGTTTGCAAAGGAGCTGGTCATAGACTTCATTTTCTTCGGAGCTGAAGAATCTGAAGGAGCTGATGCTTTCCTTTTCTTCATCATTGCACGCCAAAGCCTTGGTCTTCTTCACATCTGATGTAGATGGAAGGATTGGAGTTGGAGTAGGCGCAGGAGGAGCAGAGGAAGTTGGTTGATTTTCTTCAGGCACAACTGATGTAGTTGCCCTGACCTCTTCATTTTCTTCAGGCGCACCACTAGTGGATGCCCTAGCAATTTCATCGGGCCGGAATGCGCCATCACCTGGAACTCACATTTTCTTCAAAGACTGAATGTCATCAGTCTTTGGCATGTTCTTCAGTAGGTTGAGTAGATGCTTCAGCTTGAGGAATTTCTTGTTGCGACGGGGCTGCAACATTGGAGGTGAATTTCTCAGTCAGTTTAACAAACCTGACCTTGGCTCCTTGCTAATCAGCATAGTAAGCGCTGAAATCATCGTTGAGGACTTTGATTTCAGACTGGATTTTCACAAGATCATCAGTTGTCATAGAGACAACGTTGTTCTTCAGGAATTTTTCCTTCCTGTACTGAGCTTTCTTGATCTGCCTGGCCTTCTCATATTTCCATTTTTCTTCTTGGATGAAGGCAGTCAGCATATGATTTTGACCAAGAGTCAGCTTGAAGTCAGGCATAGGAGTATTTGGGTCCTTGTGCTAGAGATCGATGTAGTCGAGGATCAACTTTGGATCCAAAAGCAGAGGCACATTTGTGCCCTTGGCTCTAGCGGTCCTGACTTGCCTATCTCTGATGATTCCAGCAAGTTCATCATCATCAACTTCGTCTTCTTCAGACGGCACTTGGAAGGCGACCTGCTTCTTGTGAGGACATGGGCGAGAGCCACGTCTAGAAGTGGCCTTTGTCTTCAGCAGAGAGGGTCCCGTTGAAGAATTTGGTGCAACTGAGGAACTAGCAGAAGCTCCTGAGGCAATGGAGATGCCTGTAGTCCTTTGGCACGTGGCAAGATGCACAGGTGCTGAGGACTTTGTCGGAGCAGCTGAGGACTTTGGAGGAGGAGCTAAGGATTTTGGAGCGGGAGCAGCATGAGAATTTGCCGTGAGGGCTTTGAGGATTCTGGCCGTGAGGGCATTGCTGAGGAACTTGGCCTTGAGGGCATTGAAGGTGAAGCACTTGGCTTGTGCGCAGGCTTCTTTGCCATGGATTTCTTAGGCTTGACGGAGGCCTCAGCAGCAGCAGCAGAGTCTTCATTGAATTTCCTCACTGCTTCCTTAGCCTGCTTGGCCAACTTGGCCTGGCGCTTGGCCCATTCATCAGGATAATCCTCATCGCGCTTGAGGCTGGTGGGATCTGCTTCTTGGCTAGGTGCCAACGGAGGTCTTGAGCATGGAGGATTGAGTGCGAATTTCTTCATATACTTGGGAGTAACATATCTGTACTCCCTCCATTCTCTTGCCCATCGCCTCTCTATCTTCTGAATGCGCACCTTGCGCTGATTTTTATCTTCCTCAGGGGGTGTGCAGTACCCAGCATAGATGTCCTCAGGGATTTCAAATGCAGTGTTGACCTCAAGCCGTTTTCCTCCTTTCTGTGGCTTCTTTCCATCAGCCATTTTCTTCAGTTGAGGAATTTGAACAATTGAATTCTCTGAAGAAGTATGCAACTTTTCTTCGAGGAACGCTGCAAATGAGTTAAGTTGATGAGAACCTAGTGATTCAGCAGTGGACATGAGTACCTGTGAACAGAGTATAGTTGCGAGGAATTTGGAGAGGTCATATGCGTTCTCAGAAGGTTTTGTAAAAAGAACAAGTTTGAGGAATTTGACCAGACGAGTCTTGAAGAATTTCACTAAGCGTTCTTTGTCTTAGGTTCCAGAGTTGTATAGATCGAAGATCCACACAATTGAGGAATCTTGAAGAAAAATGATGCTTAGAGAAACGAATCAAGAATGTATGATATGTGAGGTGTTTAGTGTGTGAAGAATTTGAAGAACAAACACCTTTGAAGATTTTGCAGAAATCATTTGAATCAAGGAGGGAAGTAAAAGTAACTTTTAATTACCCTGAACGAAGAACACGACGAACTGTGAGGTGGAGAAGTGAAGTTCGTCTGTGCAGATCTTCCATGCCCTAAGTCGGCGGAGGAAGACAGCTACGGCGGCGGCGGAGTGAAGATTTCCGCGACCGGCGCGAGTACGACGACGACGAGGTCGAGGCAGTGAAGCTCTTCCTCACCGGCGACGATGGAGTAGCGGCGGTGCTAGGGTTTGAGAAGCTCGAGCTGGAGAGAGGTCGAGCGGAGTAAAGGAAGTGAGGAAGGGGAAGGGGGGGTATTTATAGCCACGGTGAAAAACTGTTCGCCCGAAGAAATTGGACGAACGTGCCCCTGACCCTTCTCATTCGCGTGACATGTGTCACCCACGTACTGAGAAGTGGAGATCGTGTGCGATCGTGGGTGAATAGAAAAGTATTTCGTGGGATGCGGAACGGTTAGAGCGGCAAAGCCGAAAATTTGGATAAGATAAGTTTTAAAGTTCCGTTCGCAAATTCTTTAGCTGACAAGGACACAGTGAAGATTTTGAACGAGTTTCAAGTAAAACGCACATGAAGAATTTGTGAATAGACTGGGTTGAGTTTAGCATAGAGGGGGAAGGGTCCGATCACATTCACTTAGCAGAAAAAAAAACAACTTGAAGAATTAGCCAATGAAGAAAAACAACGGAAATAGTGAAGACAATGCAAAGTTGAAGAAATTGAACAATTGAGGAATTTCAAAACCGAAAAAAAACTCAAATTGAAGATTTTCAACTTTTGGTGGTGGCGTGGCCCACCGTATAAGAATGATGATTTCAGACACCGCGAACAATTGTCGTAGTGTTCTGAGAATCAAATTCTTCGTTAATTTCTTCACACTTAGAGTGTTATTCTTCATTGTTTGAAGAAAAACGTTTCTTCATGTGTTGCACATCTAAGTCATCAATTTTGCATAAGTGTTAGGATGAGTGTCCTTTTCAAAGAACATTCGAAGATTCTAGGATATTTAGCTCACACCGCAACCTGCTAGATCTCTTCTCATCTGTGACGCCCGGGTAATTAAGCTACAGTGATCCTCTACTAATGATGTCATGTCACCACGATTATCGTTGTTAATCTTGTGATGATTCAAATTCCGTTCAAATTTCAATTTTTAAAATCAAGTCAAACAATTAAAGTTTTCAAAGGTCAAAACTAAAATGTTCTTAATATGACAATTACTTCATAAGACATATTGGTGGAGAAACCAACTCTTTACCAAATGTTTAAATGCACTAAACTAATTAAATCATTAGCTAAAACCATTAATTAAATGCCTTTTATGTTTTGAAAATTACTAAACTAAATTATTTTGGGTTGAAACCTTTTGTGGTTGTGACATAAGTTGTAACATCAATTTAGGTGCCACTTTGGTATTTTATTAATACTAAGATAATTAGGAACTAAATGAAAACAGTAAAGGAAAAATACATAAAAGGGGAAAAAATTCAAAACCAAAATGTAAGAGAGTAAAAGCGCTTCCACGGGCTTCGGCCCACCCGGCCGGCCCACCCCACAACCCCCTGGCCTATATGGCCTCACACCTAAAACCCTAGCCCCCACGCACCACTCCACCGTCGCCCCCCCACGCGCTCCCCACGCTCCTCCGCCTCGCTCCTCCCCCACGAACGGATCTGGATCGGGGGGCAACCGACGCCCCACTTCTCCGCTGTCACACCATGGCGCCTCCGCTCGTCATTGAACCCGACGCCACCCGGTTCTGCTTCGCCATCGCCGAGCCGCCCCATCCCCGCCGCCACGCCGGACGCTTCGACCGCTGACGGACGCTCGCCGGAGCCGCTCCACGCCGCTGCCTCCTCATCGGCCTCATTAAGCCTCACGGACGTCCTCATCCGCCTCCGTCGGACCACCACCAACCTTCCCGAGCCTGCTGCCCGTGCCCTACTCCCCCCGTGAGCTCTCTCCTCGTTAAATCGCCGCGGTCATCAGACTACAGACGCCGCCATCGCCTTCAGACAAGGCCGCCAGGTACTCAGCTGACCTCGTCTCGCCCGGCTGTCGCGCCGAGCCGCACTGAGGCTTCTCCTTCCCGGGCGCCAGACTTTGCCATGGCCCGCACCACTGCAGCCCCCGCCTGACGCCACCACCACCCAGACGGTCCCCTTGCATCACCACCGCTCACCGTGCCTACCTCCGGCCGCCTATCACATTGCCGCACCACTGCCCGGCCGTCGTGGCGGTGCTCCCTTCCTCGATGGGATCTGCAAAGTGCACCCTTCGCCAAGACTGTTAGCCCACACCCACTAAGGCCCCTAGGGCCAATGACATGTGGGGCCTATCCCCTGAAACGTTAAAAAAAGGAAATAAATTAATAACTAAAATAAATAATAATTAAAATGTTAATTAAATTAATTAATTAAAGGATTAATTAACTTAATTATTTCAAATTAGATTAACCTTTATTTAGTTAAAGCTAATTAACCCTGATTAATTACTATGAGATTGACATGCGGGACCCACACGTTAGTTGACCAGTCAACGCCTCTGTTGACTGTTGATGTCATGCTGACATCATGCCGACGCCAAGATGCAATCGCTGGATAATGTTGAATTTAAATAATTAAATAAATCCTAAAAATGAATTAAATCTTTTAAAATTAATATAAAATAAATCGTAGCTCGGATGGAAAAACTTTGTACATGAAAGTTACTCAGAACGACGAGACGAATCCAGATACGCAGCCCGTTCATCCGCCACACACCCCTAACATATCAAACTCGCAACTTTCCCCCTCCGTCTCCTCTGCCCGAAAACGCGGAACCCCGGGGATACTTTCCCGGATGTTTCCCCCCTTCACCGGTATCATCACATACCGCGTTAGGGCACGCCTAGCATCACGCTTTTGCTTTGTCATGCATCGTCATGCATCTGCTTGCTTAAATATTCATTGTTTCTTCCCCTCTTCTTCCGCTTAGACACCGAGACCGGCGTCTGCTGCCCAAAGACGACTCACGGAGTTGACGACTCTCTCTTGCCCGAGCAACCAGCAAGCCCTCCTTGATCACCGGATATCGCCTATTCTACTCTATACTACTTGCATTAGAGTAGTGTAGCATGTTATCGCTTTTCGTTATACCTATCCTGATGCATAGCCTGTCCTTGCTACTCATCAGTTACCTTTACACCGCAATCCTACATGCTTAGTATAGGATGCTAGTATTCCATCTGTGGCCCTACATTCTTGTCCGTCTGTTTGTGCTATACTATCAGGCAGTGATCACTCGGGAGGTGATCACGGGTATATACTTATACTTATACATGATACATGTGGTGATTAAAGACGGGTCGGCTCGTAGGAGTACCCGCGAGTGGATCTTTGTGGCGGAGCGACAAGGCAGGTTGAGACCGCCTAGGAGAGAGGTGGGCCTGGCCCTGTTCGGCGTTCGCGGATACTTAACATGCTTAACGAGATCTTGGTATTTGATCTGAGTCTGGCCATTTGGTCTATACGCACTAACCAACTACGTGGGAAAGATATGGGCACTCGGCGTCGTGGTATCGGTAGAAGCCTTCGTGGACGTGACGTCGGCTTGTTGGCGCGCCGGATTGGAACGAAGCCTGCTCTTGTATTAAGGGGCTAGTTACGCTTCCGCCACCCATGCAACGTGTAGGTGTGCTAAGGCGATGGGCCCGGCACTGTCTTGCGCTTAGGTTTAGACCGGCGTGTCACATTTGTTGTTGGCCTAGGTGGGGCTGCCACGTGTTGATCTTCCGCGGTCGGGCATGACCCGTAAAAAGTGTGTCCGGCAAATGGGATCAAGCGTGTTGGGTTATGTGGTGCACCCTGCAGGAATTTAATCTATTCGAATAGCCGTGATCTTCGGTAACAGGACGACTTGGAGTTGTACCTTGACCTTATGACAACTAGAACCGGATACTTAATAAAACACACTCTTCCAAGTGCCAGATACAACCCGGTGATCGCTCTCTATCAGGGCAACGAGGAGGGGATCATCGGGTAGGATTATGCTATGCGATGCTACTTGGAGGACTTTAGTCTACTCTCTTCTACATGCTGCAAGACGGAGGCTGCCAGAAGCGTAGTCTTCGACAGGATTAGCTATCCCCCTCTTATTCTAGCATTCTGCAGCTTCACCACCGATATGGCCCTTTACACATATACCCATGCATATGTAGTGTAGCTCCTTGCTTTACAGTACTTTGAATGAGTACTCACGGTTGCCTTGTTCCCCTTTTCCCCTTTCTTTACCCGTTGTCGCGACTGCACGATGGAGCCAGGAGCGACGCCACCGTCGATGGCGACTACTACACCGGAGGCGCCTACTACTACGCGGCAGCCCGGACGATGACCGAGAGTAGTTAGGAGGATCCCGGCAGAGGCCTGCGCCTCTTTCGATCTGTATCCCAGTTTGTGCTAGCCTTCTTAAGGCAAACTTGTTTAACTTATGTCTGTACTCAGATATTGTTGCTTCCGTTGTCTCGTCTATGATCGAGCACTTGTATTCGAGCTCTCGAGGCCCCTGGCTTGTATTATGATGCTTGTATGACTTATTTATGTTTTAGAGTTGTGTTGTCATATCTTCCCGTGAGTCCCTGATCTTGATCGTACACGTTTGTGTGCATGATTAGTGTACGATTGAATCGAGGGCGTCACATCATGCAAGGGCTTTGTGAAGATATCGGTCACATGCTCAATAGAAATGTCGCCCTTCAACACATGATCACAAAGAAAATGATGACGAATCTGAATGTGCTTTGTCTTCGAGTGCTGAACTGGGTTGTGAGCAATCTTGATGGCACTCTCATTGTCATAGAAGATAGGCACATTCTTCACGTTGATGCCGTAGCCCTTGAGAGTTTGCTCATCCACAGCAATTGAGCACAGCAAGAACCAGCAGCTATGTACTCGACTTTAGCGATGAAGCGGTGATACGCAGATTCGGTTTCTTTGAGGACCAATGCACCAAAAGATCGTCAGGAAATGACATGTACCAGATGTTGACTTGCGGTCCACACGATCACCAACATAGTCAGAGTTAGAATATCCAATGAGATCAAAAGCCGAGTGTAGGACCTTGAGAAGAGGTGTCTAGAGGGGGGGGGGGGGTGATTAGACACTAAGTACCAAAGTTGCATTTTTTAAGTTTGTTTAAATTTTGAGTGGAGTTTAGGCACAAGTTTAACATTCACAACATATAGCAAGCAAGCATGCAAAGAGTATATGAGCAGCGGAAAATAAAGCATGCAACTTGCAAGAATGTAAAGGGAAGGGATTGGAGGATTCAAACGCAATTGGAGACACCGATGTTTTTGGCATGGTTCCGATAGGTGGTGCTATCGTACATCCACGTTGATGGAGACTTAAACCCACGAAGGGTAACGGTTGCGCTAGTCCACAGAGGGCTCCACCCACGAAGGGTCCACGAAGAAGCAACCTTGTCTATCCCACCATGGCCGTCGCCCACGAAGGACTTGCCTCACTAGCGGTAGATCTTCACGAAGTAGGCGATCTCCTTGCCCTTACAAACTCCTTGGTTCAACTCCACAATCTTGTCGGAGGCTCCCAAGTGACACCTAGCCAATCTAGGAGACACCACTCTCCAAGAAGTAACAAATGGTGTGTTGATGATGAACTCCTTGCTCTTGTGCTTCAAATGATAGTCTCCCCAACACTCAACTCTCTCTCATAGGATTTGGATCTGGTGGAAAGAGGGTTAGAGTGGAAAGCAACTTGGGGAAGGCTAGAGATCAAGATTCATATGGTAGGAATGGAATATCTTGGCCTCAACACATGAGTAGGTAGTTCTCTCTGAGAAATAGGATGCTGGAAGTGTAGGTTTAGTCTGATGGCTCTCTCCACGAATGAAGAGGAGGTGGAGGGGTATATATAGCCTCCACACAAAATCTAACCGTTACACACAATCTACCAAACTCGGTGAGACCGAATCGTTAAACTCGGTCAGACCGACTTAGCAAATAATGTGACCGTTAGGGTTTTCGGTGGGACCGGAATGCAACTCGGTGGGACCGATTCGGTTAGGGTTAGGGCATAACGTAATCTCGGTAAGACCGATTACACAAACTCGGTGGGACCGATTTTTGAAATAAGCTTTCGAGATATTTGTTCTTGCAAACTCGGTTTGACTGATTATCAAACTTCGGTGGGACCGATTTTGATAATAAGTTAACGGAGAGTTTGCATTGTAATCTCGGTAGTACCGATTGCTCAAACTTCGGTGAGACCGATTTTATAATGGACATACACAGAGATTACAATCCCATCTCGGTGAGACCGAGATCCCTATCGGTGAGACCGATTTGCCTAGGGTTTGTGGCGATGGCTAAGACATCCAAACTTCGGTGGCGCCGGATAGAAAGAATCAGTGGGGCCAAGTTTGACTTTAGGTTTAGGACATATGTGTGGAAGTGGGAAAGTAGTTGAGGGCATTTGGAGCATATCACTAAGCACTTGAAGCAAGAGGCTCATTAAGCAACACCTCATCCCTCCTTGATAGTATTGGCTTTTCCTATAGACTCAATGTGATCTTGGATAACTAAAATGTAAAATGAAGAGTCTTGAGCTTGAAGCTTTAGCAAATCCTTTGTTTTTAGCATCTTGAAGGAGTTCCCACATCCTTTAGTCCATGCCGCTCCATTGTTGAACTTATCTGAAACATACTAGATAAAAGTGTTAGTCCAACAAGAGATATGTTGTCATTAATTACCAAAACCACCTAGGGAGCACTTGTGCTTTCAATCTCCCCTTTTGGTAATTGATGGCAACATACATCAAAACTTTAGATAAAGATATAAAGAATAGCAAGTAAAGCTTTGGAAAGACATGTAACAAGCATAGGCTCCCCTACATGTATGCAATCATGTGAATATGAAATATAGAAGCATGTGATAGCATAACCATGATAGAGCAGGCAATGTGTTACATGTATCTTGGCTATATGCATCGAGCAAAAAGTATTAAAGAGAATACCTTCATGCCCATGAGTCCTTCTTGCAAACAGTATGTACATCAAAGAAGAATTCCTCATACACATGATTGTGATGCATATACTTACCTTGTGGTCTTGAGTTGGCTTAGGATGGAATGAACCTGCGTAAACAAGGTTAGATAACACAGATGCATCTACTAGCCAGAGCAAAATGTAAGAAACCACAAGAATACCAAGACTGGATGACATGTAGAGAGTGAGTACTAAGTACCACATTGGATTAGACATGTCCCCAAGAGTAAAGATATGCAATGAATTTGAATGATCTCTTTCCCTTAGATGTCTTGCTCCCCCTGAATCTAACATGGGATACTGGGAGAAGACAGGAATGTAAAATCAGAGCTGAAGGAAAACAGAGCTGAAAGATATGAATGATGATCAGAGCTAAAATTCGGAGCTAATGTATGCTAATGCAAAATTTAGCACAACAGATCATATGAACATGTCTCTCCCCTCAAGAAGACATGTCGACATCTCTCCTCTTGAACACCAAGCATCTGGGATCCTTGAGAAATACTTTCTAATAGTATTCTCTCCCCTTGGAGATCTCTCTCTCCCCCTGAAGGATCTCTCTCTCCTTCTCTGATGTGATCTCTCTCTCTAAATGATAAGCTTTGATGTGATCTCTCTCTCCCCCTTTGACATCAATTTCCAAGAAGGGCTTGATAAAGATGTAATCTCTCTCTCCCCTCTGAATTTGTCGAGAATGGGTTTGATCCTTGAGTCACAACATAAATCAATGATAAAAATGTGATGCTTGTAGTGGACAAGTTTCATTGAGTGGAGCTGGATCAGAAGAAACACAGAATATGTGGCAAAGAGTTTTTCCTGTTATGAAATCGGTGGCACCGAGTGGTATGCTTCGGTTGCGCCGAAAGGATTCGGTTGGACCGAAAACAACAAATCGGTTGAACCGAGTTCATCGCAGAGAAAACACTTGTCACCTCAGCTCACTTAGACTAGTAAGATCTCACAAAGATTTGCAAGGAATTAGCTGAAAGATGTGCAAGGAATTGGATGCAGAAAATGCAGAGAAAACAGAAAGAAATCTAGATGAATTTTTTTTGAAAGGGGAAACACCTATGCATGAGTCAAATGCAAAAACTCAGAAAAGAACACAAGAGAACTTCATCTAGAGATGGTCGGCGACAAAGTCACCTATGTTAGAGTATATTGACTTAGGAGTCAAGTGAGATCACTTGATCATAGGCCATACTCATCGTTTAAGCTCAAAATGGGGTTTCCATTTTTCGTTTAAGCATCTTGATGTATTCACATCTTGTCGAGTTGCTTTAACTCATGACTCGGAGTAAAGCTTCTCTAAGATGGAGTAACATACCTTGGTTGGTGGTGTTGTCCATGTAGTTGAACTTGCGTGGGTTGCTCAAGGTTGATGTAGCTCATCAAGAATTTGGAGCACCACTTGGAATTTGAGTCCATCTACCTACATGGGTTAGTTCTTGCAAGGAAGAGCACTTGTATATCCAAAAATGACAATCATGAAACTCAACATAGAATTTTTCAAAGAATATGTTTGAATGGTTTCATGCTTCCTTGACTTCAACCACCTTGTGTAGAGACTTGGTGATGTAGAGATTGCTCAAGATATGAGTAGGTTTCAACCTCATGGATTTTGATTCAACCAAGTACCTACATGGGTTAGATAACATGCAAGATACAAATATATCCAAGACATAAGTTTTTCATCATAAGAGAAATATCAAGGATTAGTCATAAGCTCATGTCTTGCATGTATCCAATGGAGTTTCTACTCCAAGTTTGAAGCATCAATGATGTTCAATTCTCCTCTTAACCTGCAAAACACTTTCTCATCAAGAGGTTTAGTGAATATATCCGCTAATTGCTTTTCGATGCGAACATGCTTAAGATCAATGTCACCCTTAGCAACATGATCTCGAATGAAATGATGACGAACTTCAATATGCTTAGTTCGAGAATGTTGCACAGGATTATGACCAATTTTGATAGCACTTTCATTATCACAAAGCAATGGAACATGTCTCACATATATCCCATAATCTTTAAGAGTTTGGGTCATCCAAAGTAATTGAGCACAACATGAACCAGCGGCAATATATTCAACCGGTGTGGATAAGGATACCGAAGTTTTGTTTCTTGGAGGACCAAGACACAAGAGATCTACCAAGAAATTGACAAGTACCCGAAGTGGACTTTCTATCAACCTTGTCTCCAGCATAGTCCGAGTCGGAATAGCCAACAAGATCGAAAGAGGCCCTCTTAGGATACCAAATGCCAAAATTTGGTGTATGGATCAAGTATCTCACTATCCTTTTCACGGCCTTAAGATGACATTCTTTAGGGGCAGCTTGATATCGTGCACACATGCACACACTTAGCATAATATCGGGACGTGAAGCACATAGATATAACAATGAACCAATCATAGAGCAATAAACCTTTTGATCAACCGTTCACCATCTTTGGTTAAGTCAAGATGTCCACTAGTAGGCATTGGTGTAGTCATACCTTTGCATTCTTGCATATTGAACTTCTTGAATAAGTCCTTGGTGTACTTTGTTTGCGAGACAAAAGTACCTTCCTTAGTTTGCTTGATTTGCAATCCAAGAAAGAATTTGAGTTCACTCATCATAGACATCTTAAACTTCTCCGACATTAGCTTCCAAACTTTTCACTAAAATGAGGGTTAGTTGAACAAAATATAATATCATCAACACAAATTTGGCACACAAAGAGTTCACCATTAACCCTTTTAGTAAAAAGAGTAGAATCAATTTTCCCAATTTCAAAGCCTTTTTCAATAAGGAACTTGGTCAAGCATTTATACCATGCTCTAGGAGCTTATTTAAGTCCATAAAGAGCTTTGTGAAGTTTGTAAACATGATTGGGTTTCTTAGGATTAACAAAGCCGGGAGGTTGGTTAACATAAACTTCCTCCTCTATTTCACCATTTATAAAAGCACTTTTAATGTCCATTTGGTACAAGGTGATATCATGGTGATTAGCATAGGCAAGTAAGATGCGAATGGACTCAAGTCTAGCAATGGGGGCGTAAGTCTCACCATAGTCCATACCTTTGACTTGTGTGTAGCCTTGGGCGACGAGACGTGCTTTGTTGCGAACTACTTGTCCATCTTCATCTTGCTTGTTGTGAAACACCCATTTGGTACCGATGATGTTGTGGTTGTTGTCGGGCTTCTCAACCAATGTCCAAACATGGTTCCTCTCAAAGTTGTGTAGCTCTTCATGCATAGCATTTATCCAATCCGGATCTTCCAATGCTTTTTCGACCTTCATAGGTTCAATGCTAGAGATGAAAGAATAGTTTTCACAAAAGTTAGCTAAACGAGTTTTAGAGCGAGTGATTCTCCGGTTTGAATATCATTGTAGATTTGCTCGACGGGATGGTCTTTAGCAATTCTTGCTCGAACTCGTGAAAGCTTTTGCTTGGGTCTTCGTTGAACATCTTCTTCATCTTGTTCTTCTTCTTGGCCTTCTTCATTGTTGGCGTTGTCGTTCTCTTGTCGTGGTGGAGAAGGAGGTTGTTGACGTTCATCTTGATGCACTTCCTTGTTTTCTTCATATTGGTGTGTCCCACTTGTGGATGCTTCCGTATCAACTCTTGGTTCACCTTGTCATGAAGTAGAATCTTCCACTTGAATGAGACGAGGTACTCTCCTTCACCTCCGTTGGGACGGACCTTGCCAATAGACAAGTCTTGGATTGCTTCCAAGGATCTTTGTCTCCTACATCAATTGGCAATTGCTCTACTTGCGAGCCGTTAGATTCATCAAACTTCACATCTACCGTCTCTTCAACCTTTCGGGTGAAATTGTTGTAGACACGGTAAGTGTGAGAGTTTGAGCCATAACCTAGTAGGAAACCTTCATGAGACTTAGGAGCAAATTTAGAATAGCGATGCTTATCAAGAATGTAGCACTTTGAGCCGAATACTTGAAAGTATCCAACTTGGGGTTTATTACCGGTGAGTAGCTCGTATGCCGTCTTGCCGAATAGCTTGTGAAGATACAAGCGATTTGTTGCATGACAAGCTATCTCAACCGCTTCTGCCCAAAAGTGCTTCGGCGTCTTGTACTCATCAAGCATCGTTCTCGCCATTTCGATGCGTCCGGTTCTTCCTCTCAACAACTCCATTTTGTTGAGGTGTGTACGTAGCCGAGAACTCGTGTGAAATCCCTTCTTCGTCAAGAAAGGTGTCCACATTTGCGTTCTTGAACTCCGTTCTGTTGTCGCTGCGAACCTTCGTGATCTTCACTTCACATTGGTTTTGGGCCTTCCTAGCGAAGTTTTCGAAGATCTTTTGGACCTGCGATTTATCATCGAGAAAGAACACCCACGTAAATCTGGAAAAATCATCAACTATAACTAGAACAAAAGAATTTCCACCGAGACTCTTGTAAGAGTTGGGACCAAAGAGATCCATGTGAAGTAGCTCGAGTGGCCTCTTCGTGGTCATGATGTTCTTCACGGGATGCCTTCCTCCAACCTGTTTACACCTTGACAAGCACCGCAAAGTCTATCCTTATCAAATATGACATCATTAACTCCAAGGATATGATTCCCTTAATAAGCTCGTCAAGGTTTAGCATACCAACATGACCTAATCGTCTATGCCATAACCAGCCTTTTGAGGATTTAGCAATGAAGCAAGTTTTAGGTTGAGCCTTTTTAGTGAAATCAACAATGTATAGATCACCTCACGCACACCAAGTAAAGACCATTTTATGATTATCTCGACGAAACACTTGGCAATCTACTTGATAAATAGAACATTGAAACCGAAATCAGCAAGTCTAGATACTGAAAGTAAGTTGTAACCAAGAGATTCAACGAGCATAACGTTTTGTATGGAGCTATCATGTGATATGGCCACCTTACCGAGGCCAACCACCTTACCCTTTGAGTTGTCACCGAAAGTGACAAACTTTCGAGGACCATCATTTTCAGCAAGCTCACGAAACATGTCTTTATCTCCGGTCATGTGATCGGTACATCCACTATCAAGAACCCATTCCTTTCCTCCTGACATATATCCCCGAAGATTTGCCATAAGACCAAAATGTCTCATTGCATCATCAAGATCGAAGTCACTATCATCCTCATCATAGTATCCATGTTCAACATCGTCATGTGGTGGATCAAATCCTAGAGAGGGTAATTCATTACAATGAGTTTGACAATAATCTTATCTATGAATTCTTATAGCTTCGGAAATAATGTTACTAATAATACCAACATTTCCTTTGGCACGCATAAGGTTTGTAAGCTCAAATAGACGATCACCAAACGTAGGATCACTAGTATTCATTTTGCTCAAAGCAATAGACTTATGGAGAATTTCATCTAGATTTTTCAAGGAATAATCTGGAAATCGTTCCTCAAGAAATTTCCGTATGGTGTAGGCACACTTAAAAGTAGGCAAACATCCAATCAAGTTTCTAGGCAATCCTCTAATGATAAGATTAATAGTTCTAAGATTCCTAATCATGTCAATTGACTCATCATGGGTTGGATGCATAGGATCAACATAAGGTGCACATGGGCTAGCAATGTACTTGTTAAAATGATATTGATTGAAAATAACAAGCATCTCATTTTTCCACTCACGAAAATACTCTCCATCAAGAATAGGCACTCTATGTCTAAGACTCCCCAAAGTAGACTCATACATCTTCCTCCAAAATGGTGATTAAACCAAGGCAATGGAGACCAAAGCTCTGATACCACTTGTAGGACCTTGAGAAGAGGTGTCTAGAGGGGGGGGGGGTGGTGATTATACACTAAGTACCAAAGTTGCAGTTTTTAAGTTTCTTTAAAGTTTGAGTGGAGTTTAGGCACAAGTTTAACATTCACAACATATAGCAAGCAAGCATGCAAAGAGTATATGAGCAGCGGAAAATAAAGCATGCAACTTGCAAGAATGTAAAGGGAAGGGATTGGAGGATTCAAAGCGCAATTGGAGACACCGATGTTTTTGGCATGGTTCCGATAGGTGGTGCTATCGTACATCCACGTTGATGGAGACTTCAACCCACGAAGGGTAGCAGTTCTTGTGAGTCCACGGAGGGCTCCACCCACGAAGGGTCCACGAAGAAGCAACCTTGTCTATCCCACCATGGCCGTCGCGCACGAAGGACTTGCCTCACTTGAGGCAGATCTTCTCGAAGTATGCGATCTCCTTGACATTACATACTCCTTTGTTCAACTCCACAATATTGTCGGAGTCTCCTTAGTGACACCTATCCAATCTTGGAGACACCACTCTCAAAGAAGTAACAAATGGTGTGTTGATGATGAACTCCTTGATCTTGTGCTTCAAATGACAGTCTCCCCATCATTCAACTATCTCTCATAGGATTTGGATCTGGTGGAAAGAGGGTTAGAGTGGAAAGCAACTTGGGAAGGCTAGAGATCAAGATTCATATGGTAGGAATGGAATATCTTGGCCTCAACACATGAGTAGGTAGTTCTCTCGAGAAATAGGATCTTTGGAAGTGTAGGTTTAGTCGATGGCTCTCTCCACGAATGAAGAGGAGGTGGAGGGGTATATATAGCCTCCACACAAAATCTAACCGTTACACACAATCTACCAAACTCGATGGGACCGAATCGTTAAACTTGGTCAGACCGACTTAGCAAATAATGTGACCGTTAGGGTTTTCGGTGGGACCGGAATGCAACTCGGTGGGACCGATTCGGTTAGGGTTAGGGCATAACGTAATCTCGGTAAGACCGATTACACAAACTCGGTGGGACCGATTTTGGTAATAAGCTTTCGGAGAGTTGTTCGAGGCAAACTCGGTTTGACCGATTATCAAACTTCGGTGGGACCGATTTTGATAATAAGTTAACTAGAGAGTTTGCATTGTAATCTCGGTAGTACCGATTGCTCAAACTTCGGTGAGACCAATTTTGATAATGGACATACACGTAGAGATTACAATCCCATCTCGGTGAGACCGAGATCCCTATCGGTGAGACCGATTTGCCTAGGGTTTGTGGCGATGGCTAAGACATCCAAACTTCGGTGGCGCGGATAGAAAGAATCGATGGGGCCGAGTTTGACTTTAGGTTTAGGACATATGTGTGGAAGTGGGAAAGTAGTTGAGGGCATTTGGAGCATATCACTAAGCACTTGAAGCAAGAGGCTCATTAAGCAACACCTCATCCCTCCTTGATAGTATTGGCTTTTCCTATAGACTCAATGTGATCTTGGATCACTAAAATGTAAAATGAAGAGTCTTGAGCTTGAAGCTTTAGCCAATCCTTTGTCCTTAGCATCTTGAAGGAGTTCCACATCCTTTAGTCCATGCCACTCCATTGTTGAACTTATCTGAAACATACTAGATAAAAGTGTTAGTCCAACAAGAGATATGTTGTCATTAATTACCAAAACCACCTAGGGAGCACTTGTGCTTTCACCGAACCCTTGGGGTACCATAATCCAAGTGTTGGTGTGTGAGCTAGATATCGAAGAATATGCTTCACAGCCTTATGGTGTGATTCCTTCGGTGTAGCTTGAAATCGGGCACACATGCAAACACTAAGCATAATATCTGGCCTAGATGCACATGAATACAATAAAGAACCAATCATGGAGCGGTATACCTTATGATCAAAGTCAATACCATTTTCATCGATTACCTGCAGATGGCCATTTGTGGGCATAGGAATTTTGACGCCTTTGCAATCTTGCATGCGGATTTTTCTCAGTAAATCCTTGTGGTATTTCTCCTGAGATATGAATATGCCATTGCGTTGTTGACGAATTTGAAGACCTAATAAGAATTTCAACTCTCCCATCATAGACATTTGACATTCTTCACTCATCATATAGGCAAATTCATCACTATAACGCTGGTCAGTACAACCAAAGATAATATCATCAACATATATTTGGCACACAAACAGTTCACCATCATAAGATTTAGTGAAAAGTGTAGGATCGAGTGAACCGGGTTTGAAGCCTTTCTTCATGAGTAATTCCTTCAAAGTATCATACCACGCCCGAGGGGCCTGCTTGAGGCCATAGAGGGCCTTATTGAGTCTGAAGACTTTGTCAGGATGCTTTGGATCTTCAAAACCTGGGGGTTGAGCAACATATACTTCTTCCTAAAGCTTACCATTGAAGAATGCACTTTTCACATCCATTTGATATAAAGTGATATCATGATGGTTAACATAAGCAAGTAATATCTTGAATAGCCTCTAGTCTAGCAACAGTGCAAAAGTTTCATCGAAATCAATTCCTTCAACTGTGTGTAGCCTTGAGCTACAAGCCGTGCCTTATTCCTCACCACAAGGCCATTTTCATCTTGCTTGTTGCGGTAGATCCACTTTGTGCCAATGATATTGTGCTTGCGAGGATGCAGGCGTTTGACCGGTTCCAGACATTGTTGAGCTCGAATCGATGTAATTCTTCTTGCATGGCCTGAATCCACTCGGGCTCGAAATGCTTCATCTACCTTAGTGGGCTCTGTGATAGAGACAAAAGCATAGTGCCCACAAAAGTTAAATAAATGTGAAGCTTTTGAGCGTGTGAGAGGACCTGGTGCTTCAATGTCATCAATGATCTTTTCAACTTGCACTTCTTTTGCAACGCGAGGATGAGCTGGTTGTCATTGAGGAATTTGATCAGCATTTTCTTTAGCACCATTTTCTTGACATTTTCTTGAGTGCATTAGCTCGGCGTTCTTCATGTTACGGAATGAATTCTTCAATGATTCTTCGGTAGGAATGACATCCTCAGTAGCCTTGAACTTGATAGTTTCCTCAGGTGATGGTTCATCTATCACAGAAGGTAGGTGCTCTCTTTGAGAGCCATTAGTTTCATCGAACCGCACATCTACAGTTTCAACAACGTTGTTGAAGACTCTGTAGGTGTGCGAGTACTTTCCGTAACCAAGCATAAAACCTTCATGTGCTTTCGATGCAAATTTAGAGTTGTGATGAGGATCTCTAATCTAGCATTTAGCACCGAAGACTTTGAAATAACTCACATTGGGTTTCTTGTCAGTGAGGAGTTCATAGGCAGTCTTCTTGAAGAATTTGTGAAGATATACTCTGTTGATGATGTGGCACACAGTATCAATTGCATCAATCCGAAGCTTTAGGCGTTTTGTATTCATCAAGCATAGTGCAAGCCATCTCAGCAAGAGTCCTATTCTTGCGCTCCACGACGCCATTCTGCTAAGGAGTATAAGGAGCAGATAACTCATGAGTAATACCAAGTTCATCAAGATAGTCATTGAGACCAGAATTCTTGAACTCAGTTCCCTTGTCACTTCTGATGTGCTTGATCTTCACACCAAAGTTGGTTGAAGCCCTCGAGGAAAATCGTTTGAAGACTTCCTGCACTTCATGTTTGTAAGTAAAAAGGTGTACCCATGTGTAACGAGAGTAATCATCAACAATAACGAAGCCATATTGAGATGCTTCATTTGAAACGGCAGAATAATGGTTAGGACCGAAGAGATCCATGTGAAGCAATTCAAATGGTCGAGTAGTGGTCATGATAGTCTTTGCTGGATGCTTAGCCTTTGTCATCTTCCTAGCTTCACAGGCTCCACATAGGTGATCCTTGAGGAATTTGACATTCTCAATGCCAATGACATGCTTCTTCTTTGCAAGCGTGTGCAAATTCCTCATGCCTGCATGACCAAGTCGTCGATGCCATAGCCATATACGAAGCTTTTGCAAGTAGGCACCACGGGCTGGTTGCGGTCCTGTAGAGAAATCAACAATATACATGTCTCCTCTCCTAAAGCCTTCGAAGACTTTGGAATTGTCAGCTTCCATAACCACAACACAATGATACTTGCCAAAGACAACAACCATATCAAGATCACAAAGCATTGAGACAGACATGAGGTTGTATCCTAAGGACTCGACAAGCATGACTTTGTCCATGTGTTGATCCTTTGTGATCGCAACCTTACCTAGACCCAATACCTGACTTTTGCCTTTGTCAGCGATGCGATGGGATAAGGGAGCATCCATCAATAGATTCTTGTCACCAGTCATGTGATTTGTACATCCATTATCAAGAACCCACTCAGTGGCTTTGGGTTGATCATCCTGCAGATGAATTAGTGCAGCTTACGAACTTCATATACTTCATCAGTGAAGAATATGACATCACAATTCATCAGATCAATTTCATCAAGTAATAGAACAGATAAAGCAGTATGAGGGCGTGAGAAATGAAAGTTCATTTCTTCATGATTAGTCTGCGTCCTTTCAGGCATCCTTCAGGTCTCCAGCAAATTCTTCAGACGTTTAAGCACGTCTGGAGACCTGACCCTGCAGAAGAGATTAGTTCTTTTTCTTCACCACCCACATCTGAAGGGGTGGCAAAGAGTTCATTATTCTGCGAGCTCCATACGAGAAAGGTGGCATAGAAGCCAGTCCATTTCGTTTCACATAAGAGGAGCTAGGATGAGCATATGAATAATCAGAGAAATTCTTCGAGGACTTATGAACATAATGGTTAGAAGAATAATGCTCATATTCATAGCCCTTAGCTCTTCCCTGCGAAACAGAGTTGTTAGCACGATGATATCCATATGAGGACTTTGATCCTTTTGAGGAATTTGATCCACGTGAGGAATTTGGTCCGTATGAGGACTTGGATCCATATGAAGAATTTGATCTGGGGTTCCTATTCTTCACAGGTGGTGTCACGAGGACATTCACTTGAAGACTTTCAAGGCACCTTTTGGGAACCCAAATTTTCTTCATAGGGGAACCGTTCCTGCAGTTAGTACCAACATATCTAGCAAATAGTTCACCATTCTGATTTTTGAACAGTTTATTGTTGGAGTCAAATGACTCATCGGAAGAATGAGAAGATTCACATGTAAAGCCAGATAGATTAGATGGATCAACTGGAGGTCCCTTTGCAGCAACCCATGAGGTTTTGGGGTACTCCTCAGGCTTCCAATATGTACCATCAGTGTTGAGTTTCCTCCAAGGCAATACCCTCTTTCCTAGGGTTCCTGTTGAGGATCTGCTTTTTAAGCACATCATAAAGAGTTTGATGCCCTTTGAGGCTTTTCTACATGCATGTCATGTACAATTCCTTCAACCCTGCATCGTCAGTGATACTAGCAATGTCCTCATATGAGGAATTAGTGATAGCGGAGGCAGGTGAAGAATTTGTAACATTAGAAGCATTTGAGCATTCAGGCGAAGAATTAGTAGATTCATGTTCAATGCATTTCAAACATGGAGGAACAAATTCTTCCTGAGCAACGCTGATTTGTTGAGCAAGTAATGAATCGCGCTCCTTCTGAAGATCTTCATAACTCACTCTTAGCTCCTCAAGATCTTGCTTTGTTTGAAGAAATTCATAAGAAAGCTTCTCATGATCGGATAAGAGAGTGTTATGATGACCTTGAAGGTTGTCAAACCTAGTCCGAAGTCTCTGAAGATTTTCACCAAGGTTTTAGTGCGATCCATTTCTTCACCCAACATATCATCACTTTTGTCTAGCATGTTTTGAACCTTTTCAAAAGCCCTTTGTTGTTTCACAACAATCTTAGTAAGTTTAGAATAGCTGGGCTTGAGATTTTCATCAGATTCATTCTCACTTGATTCAGAAGAGGTATATTTGAGTACCTTGGCACCCTTTGCCATGAAGCAATAGGTGGGAGCGTAGTCATCATTGCCTTCATCGGCCTTGTTGGTGAGGTCATTTTCTTCAGTGTTGAAGATAGACTTGCTGACGAACGCAGTAGCGAGGGCTAGACTCGCCACACCAAATTCGGACTCCTCAGATGCTTCCTCTTCCTCATTTTCTTCAGATTCAGCCTCAGAGTCCATTTCCTTGCCAATGAATGCCCGAGCCTTCTTGGAGCTGCTCTTCTTGTGAGATGAAGACTTTGAGGATATTGATGATGAAGATTTTGAGGATTTCTTCTTTTTCTTCGCATCATCAGAACTATAATCCTTGTATTTCTTCTTCTTTGATTCCTTTTCCCACTGAGGACAATCTTGAATGTAGTGTCCAGGTTTCTTGCATTTGTGACAAAGCCTTTTCTTGTAGTCACTGGACGAGGAATCATTGCTCCTTGAGGGTCTTCCAAAGCGGCCACGTCTTGAGAACTTCTGAAATTTCTTCATGAGTAGTGCTAGCTCATGGCTCAGTTCTTCAGGATCACCAAGGCTGCTACCAAAATCTTCATCTCCAGACTCAGAAACTGCCTTGGCCTTCAGTGCACGTGATCTACCATAGCTCGAACCATAGAGATCTCTCTTCTCAGCAAGTTGGAACTCATGAGTATTTAGCCTCTCGAGGATATCAGCGGGATCAAGTGACTTGTAATTAGCACGTTCTTGTATCATCAATGCCAGAGTATCAAATGAAGAATCAAGCGATCTCAACAATTTCTTCACCACCTCATGGTCGGTGATGTTAGTAGCACCAAGCGCTTGAAGCTCATTTGAGATGTCAGTGAGGCGATCGAAGGTTTGTTGAACATTTTCATTGTCAAGTCTTTTGAAGCGGTTGAAGAGATTGCGAAGAACATCAACTCGAGAGTCACGCTGTGTTAAGACTCCTTCATTGACTTTGGACAGCCTATCCCAGATAAGCTTAGAAGTTTCCAAAGCACTCACTCTACCATACTGTCCTTTGCTCAGATGGCCACAAATGATATTCTTCGCTTGAGAATCGAGTTTCTAGAATCTCTTCACATGAGCAGCATTCAGAGAAGGTGTGGCTGAGGGAACACCATTTCCACAACATACCAGAGATCGTTACAGATTGCCTCAAGATGCATTCGCATATTATTCTTCCAGTAGGGGTAGTCTGTCCCATCGAAGGTAGGACACCCAACAGAGACCTTGTTCATACCTGCGGTCGACATAACTAAAACTCCAGGCGGTTAAACCAAAATCACACAGAACAAGGGAGTACCTTGCTCTGATAACAATTGAAAGTGCGTTATATCGACTAGAGGGGGGTGAATAGGCGATTTTTATGAATTCTTCACTGAGGAATTTATGCGGGTGAGGAAATTCCTTAGCGAAGAACTACTTGCAATGAATAAGTACTCAAAAGTAAACATAACAGAACACAAGCATAGTCATCATGATGAAATTAAGACAAGCACAGAGTACAGAAAGCGTAAGCACAGGATAACACAAGATGAGGACAAACAGACTGAAGAAATTGAACTGAGGAAATTGAGAAAGACTTTAGTCAAAGTCTTCAAACACAGATATGAACAAGCGCACAACACAGTTATGAGGAAATGAAAGAGTTGAGGAAATAGAACCAGTTGGCTTGGTGAAGACAATGATTTGGTAGACCAGTTCCAACTGCTGTCTCAGTTGTACATCTGGTTGGAGCGGCTAGGTATTTAAACCTGAGGACACGATCCGGACACACAGTCCTCACCGTATTCTCCTTGAACTAAGGTCACACAGACCTTGTCCAATCACTCGTGGTAAGCCTTCAGGTGAATTCTGAACCTTCACAAACTCAGTCACTCGGCGATCCACAATTCCTCTTGGATGCTCTAGACCATGACGCCTAACCGTCTGGAAGAAGCACAGTCTTCAAAGGTAACAAGCATCGGATCCACGCATGATCAATCTCTTCAGTGATGCTCAATCACTTTGGGTTTGTAGGTGTTTGGGTTTGGGTTTTCCTCACTTGATGATTTTCGCTCAAAGTCCTCGGAGGATGGGATGCTCTCAAATGACAAGTGTTAGTTTCTCTCGGAGTAGCCAACCAGCTAGTGGTTGTAGGGGGCGGCTATGTATAGCCTGGGGAACAGCCCTACATGATAAGACATAAATGCCCTTCAATGATATGACCGTTAGGTGGATAAGATATTTTGGGACAGCTGGCACAAGGCACAACAACGGTCGAAAAGAGGTTCAAATTCCTCATGGCTATCATGTTCCTCACTGTGTAGGCAATCCGCACTGGCAAATTCGTAACTCCTCAGTTAGGACAAATTCCTAAGCGACCAGAAGAACTTCGTCTCTGTCACTGAAGAAATTGACCGAGCTGTATGAGATTTCCAATGGCTTCACTCGAAGGGATTGGTAGGTGTAGGATTTTGAGTTGAGCATCACATGGAAATTTTTCCTTAGTATTGCCTCGACCCCTTTAACAAAGACGGTGTTTCCTATGACTCAAGAAAGAGAAAATGAAACTACGAAAACAAAAGTCTTCACGCTTCATGTTCCTCGAATGAATACCAAGTCTTGAAGGTCACACCAATTTCTTCACTTTCAAAGTCTTCAGAAAGTCTTCAGTGATACAAAGTCTTCGAAGAACTTCATTTTTAGGGGTCGACTTTCTCTGTAAATATCAAACTCCTCATAGACTTATAGACCTGTGTACACTCATAAACACATTAGTTCCTTAACCTATAAGTCTTCAATACACCAAAATCACTAAGAGGCACTAGATGCACTTACACTCTGTTTCAATGTGTGTACTCTGTTTTCCATTCTTATATGTTCTTTTTCAATGTGTGTATATACGCTTTCCATTCTGTATATGTGGATGATAACAGCTAGATTCAAATTAGTATACAAAAACAGATAGAAAATGGAATTCATAATATATATATATATATATATTAATTTCATTAGATCATCAAACACAGACACACACACACACACACACACACACACACACACACACACACACACACACACACACACACACATATATATATATATATATATATATTTCTACAAGAAGTGTTAATTACCACCACTTGCGTTTTGTATGTTGTATATATTATCTGTCAAAATCGAGAGTATGTACGTGTAGTATGTAGTATATAACAATGATTAGGTAGTATATATATATATATATATATATACACTAATTTTTAGGTAGTATATACCATGTTCTGAGTATGCTCTTTTTTACGTACAAATATGTACGTATTTCACAAATATAACAAAACTATGGGTTCATATGTAATTTTTTCATGTAACTTGCTTTGAAATATCTTAGATATAGTATACGAATATATTTAAAATAATAAAGTAGTATATATAGTACCACATGATAGTATATGAGACATATGGGGTAACTACCACTTGGTGGTAGGATGGATTTTCTCCATATATATATATATATATATATATATATATATATATATATAATATAATCACAAGAGTTAAGTACTTGGGACAAGGAATAATATTGAAAACAAACAATACTAAAACTAATAATCCCTCACAGGGCCAGTATTCCTGCAGCCCCTACTTGGCTCTCACGGTGCACGGCATCTTCCCAGTGCGGAGGCAGTACTCCGACTCCTCCGCCTTGCAGCGCTTGACGTACCGATCTGCCTCTTGCTGGCGGATGCGCGCGGCCGATCTTGCCATTTCATTGGGTGCCCACCGGAGCTCCTCGTCGGTGGCACGCTGGAGCTTATCGGCCCACCTCCACGCAGCGACGAGGCGCCCAACGCCTATGACCTTCCTCGCGAAGTACCCGTCTTTGTACACCTCCTCGGCACGACGATGCGCACGCCCCCAAAGCTCCGTCGCCTCCTTTTTCCAGGCGGCATCACGGGCTTCACACGCCGCCTGGTACCTGGCTTCCTCCTCCACCATCTCCTTCTTGAACGCCACTTGCCTGGTTTCTTAGCTGGCGGCAGCGACTTCCACAGACAAAGATTGTACTGGCCCCAAAACCAATCTAAAGTTGGGGGGTCGGCGCAACCTCGTCAGGCGGAGCGTAGGGGTCCTCGTCGCTGCTAATCGAGTGAGCGTCCTCGGGGGGCGGCGACTCCTCGTCGGTGCGTGGGCAGACCGGCGGCGTTGATACGTCTCCAACGTATCTATAATTTGTGATTGCTCCATGCTATATTATCTACTGTTTTGGACCATATTGGGCTTTATTTTCCACTTTTACATTACTTTTGGGACTAACCTATTAACCGGAGGCCCAGCCCAGAATTATTGTTTTTTTTGCCTATTTCAGTGTTTCGAAGAAACGGAATATCAAACGGAGTCCAAACGGAATGAAACCTTCGGGAACGTGATTTTCTCATCAGATAAGATCCAGGAGACTTGGACCCTCCGTCAAGAAAGCCACGAGGCGGTCACGAGGGTGGAGGGCGCCCCCCTAGGGCGCGCCCCCTGCCTCGTGGGCCCCTCGAAGCTCCACCGACGTACTTCTTCCTCCTATATATACCTCGCACCCCAAACGATCGAATCACGGAGCCAAAAACCTAATTCCACCGCCGCAACTTTCTCAGATCCACGAGATCCCATCTTGGGGCCTGTTCCGAGCTCTCTAGGAAGGGGAATCCACCACGGAGGGCTTCTACATCAACACCATAGCCCCTCCGATGAAGTGTGAGTAGTTTACCTCAGACCTTGGGGCCATAGTTAGTAGCTAGATGGCTTCTTCTCTCTTTTTGGATCTCAATACAATGTTCTCCCCTCTCTCGTGGAGATCTATTCGATGTAATCTTCTTTTTGCGATGTGTTTGTTGAGCACGATGAATTGTGGGTTTATGATCAAGATTATCTATGAACAATATTTGAATCTCCTCTGAATTCTTTTATGTATGATTGGTTATCTTTGCAAGTCTCTTGAATTATCAGTTTGGTTTGGCCTACTAGATTGGTTTTTCTTGCAATGGGAGAAGTGCTTAGCTTTGGGTTCAATCTTGCGGTGTCCTTTCCCGGTGATGAGGGGCAGCAAGGCACGTATTGTATTGTTGCCATCGAGGATAACAAGATGGGGTTTATATCATATTGCATGAATCTATCCCTCTACATCATGTCATCTTGCTTAAGGTATTACTCTGTTTTTGTTAACTTAATACTCTAGATGCATGCTGGATAGCGGTCGATGAGTGGAGTAATAGTAGTAGATGCAGGCAGGAGTCGGTCTACTTGTCTCGGACGTGATGCCTATATACATGATCATACCTAGATATTCTCATAACTATGCTCAATTCTGTCAATTGCTCAACAGTAATTTGTTCACCCACCGTAGAAATACTTATGCTCTTGAGAGAAGCCACTAGTGAAATCTATGGCCCTCGGGTCTATTCTCATCATATCAATCTCCAATCACTTTATTATTGCTTTGCTTTTACCTTTGCTTTTTATTTTACCTTGCTTATTTATATCAAAAATACCAAAAATATTATCTACCATCTCTATCAGATCTCACTCTCATAAGTGACCGTGAAGGGATTGACAACCCCTAATCACGTTGGTTGTGAGGAGTTATTCGCTTTGTGTAGGTATGAGGGACTCGCGCGTGGCCTCCTACTGGATTGATACCTTGGTTCTCAAAAACTGAGGGAAATAATTATGCTACTTTGTTGCATCATCCTCTCCTCTTTGGGGAAATCCAACGCAGTGCTCAAGAGGTAGCAAGAAGAATTTCTGGCGCCGTTGCCGGGGAGTCTACGCAAAATTCAACATACCAAGTACCCATCACAATCCCTTATCTCTCGCATTACATTATTTGCCATTCGCCTCTCGTTTTCCTCTCCCCCACTTCATCCTTGCCGTTTATTCGCCCTCTCTTTCCCGTTTTCCTTTTTCTCGCTTGCTTTTTGTTTGCTCGTGTGTTGGATTGCTTGCTTGTCGCGATGGCTCAAGATAATACCAAATTGTGTGACTATACCAATACCAACAATAATGATTTCCTTAGGACTCCAATTGCTCCTCTTGCCAATACTGAATCTTGTGAAATCAATACCGCTTTGTTGAATCTTGTTATGAAAGATCAATTCGCCGGCCTTCCTAGTGAAGATGCCGCTACTCATCTAAATAGCTTCGTTGATTTATGTGATATGCAAAAGAAGAAAGATGTTGATAATGATATTGTTAAATTGAAGCTATTTCCTTATTTGCTTAGAGATCTTGCTAAAGCTTGGTTTTCGTCTTTGCCTAAAAATAGTATTGATTCTTGGAACAAGTGCAAAGATGCTTTTATCTCTAAGTATTTTCCTCCCGCTAAGATCATCTCTCTTAGAAACGATATTATGAATTTTAAGCAACTTGATCATGAACATGTTGCACAAGCTTGGGAGAGAATGAAATTAATGATACGTAATTGTCCTACTCATGGTTTGAATTTGTGGATGATTATACAAAAAAATTATGCCGGATTGAATTTTGCTGCTAGAAATCTTTTAGATTCGGCCGCGGGAGGCACTTTTATGGAAATAACTTTAGGAGATGCTACTAAACTCCTAGATAATATTATGGTTAATTATTCTCAATTGCACTCTGAAAGATCTACTAATAAAAAAGTGCATGCGAGAAGAAATTAATGTTTTGAGTGGAAAGATGGATGAACTTATGAAATTATTTGCTACTAAGAGTGTTTCTTCTGATCTTAATGATATGCCTTTGTCTACTTTGATTGAGAATAATAATGAATCTATGGATGTGAATTTTGTTGGTAGGAATAATTTTGGTAACAACGCATTATAGAGGAACTTTAATCCTAGGCCTTATCCTAGTAATCCTTCTAATAATTATGGAAATTCCTACAACAACTATTATGGAAATTTTAATAAGATTCCCTCTGAATTTGAGACTATTGTTAAAGAGTTTATGAATTCGCAAAAGAATTTTAATACTTTGCTTGAAGAGAAATTGCTTAAAGTTTATGAATTGGCTAGGAACGTTGATAGAATTTCTCTTGATGTTGATTCTTTAAAACTTGGATCTACTCCTCCTAAGCATTATATCAATGAGTCTCTCAAAGCCATGAGAATTTCCATTGATGAGTGCAAGGAAAGAACCGCTAGGATGCGTGCCTGAAAGATGCCTTTATTAAAGCGTGTTCTCCAATTCCTATGAAAATCAAGATGAAGATCTAAAAGTTATTGATGTGTCCCCTATTAAATCTTTGTTTTGCAATATGAATCTTGATGAAACTGAATATGATCCACCTTTACCTAGAAGACATTCCGAAAATTCGGAGTATTTAGATCTTGATAATGAAATTGATAAAAGTGGGATTGAAAAGAATAAAACCCTAGATGTTGCTAAACCCACTATATTGGATTTCAAGGAATTTAATTATGAAAGTTGCTCTTTAATTGATTGTATTTCCTTGTTGCAATCCATGCTAAATTCTCCTCATGCTTATAGTCAAAATAAAGCGTTTACTAAACATATCGTTGATGCCTTGATGCAATCTTATGAAGAAAAACTCGAGTTGGAAGTTTCTATCCCTAGAAAACTTTATGATGAGTGGGAACCAACTATTAAAGTTAAGATTAAGGATCATGAATTTTATGCTTTATGTGATTTGGGTGCTAGTGTTTCCACTATTCCTAAAACTTTGTGTGATTTGCTAGATTTCCGTGATTTTGATGATTGCTCTCTAACCTTGCATCTTGCGGATTCCACTATTAAAAAACCTATGGGAATAATTAATGATTTTCTTATTGTTTCAAATAGGAATTATGTGCCCGTAGATTTTATCGTTCTTGATATAGATTGCAATCCTTCTTGTCCTATTATTCTTGGTAGACCTTTCCTTAGAACGATTGGTGTAATTATTGATATGAAGGAAGGGAATATTAGATTCCAATTTCCATTAAAGAAAGGCATGGAACACTTCCCTAGAAAGAAAATAAAATTACCATATGAATCTATCATGAGATCCACTTATGGATTGCCTACCAAAGATGGCAATACCTAGATCTATCCTTGCTTTTATGCCTAGCTAGGGGCGTTAAACGATAGCGCTTGTTGGGAGGCAACCCAATTTTATTTTTAGTTTTTTAGTTTTTATTTCTGTTTAGGAATAAATAATCCATCTACCCTCTGTTTAGATGTGGTTTTATCTTTTAATTAGTGTTTGTGCGAAGTTAAACATATAGGATCTTCTTGGATGATAGTAATTTGATCTTGCTGTAATGTCCAGAAACTTTTGGTTCACGAAAACAATTATTAAAATTAATCAGAACGTGATAAAATAGTGATTCCAATTGCTTCTGATCAATAAACAAATTTCCTAGGTAGTCCTATTTTTTCTGAATTTTTGGAGTTCAAGAAGTTTGCTTTAGTTTCAGATTACTACAGACTGTTCTGTTTTTGACAGATTCTGTTTTTCGTGTGTTGTTTGCTTATTTTGATGAATCTATGGCTAGTAAAATAGTTTATAATCCATAGAGAAGTTGGAATACAGTAGGTTTAACACCAATATAAATAAAGAATGATTTCATTACAGTACCTTCAAGTGGTCTTTTGTTTTCTTTCGCTAACGGAGACTTCTGAGATTTCTATTGAGTTTTGTGTTGTGAAGTTTTCAAGTTTTGGGTGAAATATTTTGATGGATTATGGAACAAGGAGTGGCAAGAGCCTAAGATTGGGGATGCCCGTGGCACCCCCAAGATAATCCAAGGACACCAAAAAGTCAAAGCTTGGGGATGCCCCGGAAGGCATCCCCTCTTTAAATCTACTTCCATCGGTAATTTTACTTGGAGCTATATTTTTATTCACCACATGATATGTGTTTTGCTTGGAGCGTCTTGTATGATTTGAGTCTTTATTTTTTAGTTTGCCGCAATCATCCTTGCTGTACACACCTTTTGAGAGAGCCATGCATGAATTGGAATTTGATAGAATACTCTATGTGCTTCACTTATATCTTTTGAGCTTCATAGTTTTGCTATATGTGCTTCACTTATATCTTTTGAGCTTTATAGTTTTTGCTCCAGTGCTTCACTTATATCTTTTAGAGCACGGTGATGAATTTGTTTTAAAGAAACTATTAATCTCTCATGCTTCACTTAGATTATTTTGAGAATCTTAAATAGCATGGTAATTTGCTTAATAATAATATGCTTGGTATTCAAGATTAGTAAAACTTTCCTTTGAGTGCGTTGAATACTAAAAAAAGTTTGATACTTGATAATTGTTTTGAGATATGAAGATGGTGAAATTAGAGTCATGCTAGTTGAGTAGTTGTGAATTTGAGAAATACTTGTGTTAAAGTTTGTGATTCCCGTAGCATGCATGTATGGTGAACCGTTATGTGATGAAGTCGGAGCATGATTTATTTATTGATTGTCTTCCTTATGAGTGGCGGTCGGGGAATGACGATGGTCTTTTCCTACCAATATATCCCCCTAGGAGCATGCACGTAATACTTTGCTTTGATAACTTCTAGATTTTTGCAATAAGTATATGAGTTCTTTATGACTAATGTTGAGTCCATGGATTATACACACTTTTCCTTCCTTCCACCATTGCTAGCCTCTCTAATACCGTGCACCTTTCGCCGGTATCATACACCCACCATATACCTTCCTCAAAACAGCCACCATACGTACCTATCATGGCATTTCCATAGCCATTCCGAGATATATTGCCATGCAACTTTCCACCGCTTACATTTATTATGACACGCTCCATCATTGTCATATTACTAGCATGATCATGTAGTTGACATCGTATTTGTGGCAAAGCCACCATTCATAATTCTTTCATACATGTCACTCTTGATTCATTGCATATCCGGTACACCACGAGGCATTCACATAGAGTCATATTTTGTTCTAAGTATCGAGTTGTAAGAAAAATAAAAGTGTGATGATCATCATTTTTAGAGCATTGTCCCAAGTGAGGAAAGGATGATGGAGACTATGATTCCCCCACAAGTCAGGATGAGACTCCGGACGAAAAATAATAAAAAAAAGAAAAAAAAGAGAAAAAAAAGAGGCCATAAAAAAAGAGAAAGTCCCAAATAAAAGAAATGAGAGAAAAAGAGAGAAGGGACAATGTTACTATCCTATTACCACACTTGTGCTTCAAAGTAGCACCATGATCTTCATGATAGAGAGTCTCTCATTTTGTCACTTTCATATACTAGTGGGAATTTTTCATTATAGAACTTAGCTTGCATATTCCAATGATGGGCTTCCTCAAAATGCCCTAGGTCTTCGAGAGCAAGCGAGTTGGATGCACACCCACTTAGTTTCTTTTGTTGAGCTTTCATATACTTATAGCTCTAGTGCATCCGTTGCATGGCAATCCCTACTCACTCACATTGATATATATTGATGGGCATCTCTATAGCCCGTTGATACGCCTAGTTGATGTGAGACTATCTTCCCCTTCTTTTGTCTTCTCCACAACCACCATTCTATTCCACATATAGTGCTATATCCATGGCTCACGCTCATGTATTGCGTGAAGATTGAAAAAGTTTTGAAAATGTCAAAAGTATGAAACAATTGCTTGGCTTGTCATCGGGGTTGTGTATGATTTAAATACTTTGTGTGGTGAAGATAGAGCATAGCCAGACTATATGATTTGTAGGGATAACTTTCTTTGGCCATGTTATTTTGAGAAGACATAATTGCTTTGATAGTATGCTTGAAGTATTAAAGCACAAGTGCTCCCTAGGTGGTTTTGGTAATTAATGTCAACATATCTCTTGTTGGACTAACACTTTTATCTAGTATGTTTCAGACAAGTTCAACAATGGAGTGGCATGGACTAAAGGATGTGGGAACTCCTTCAAGATGCTAAGGACAAAGGATTGGCTCAAGCTTCAAGCTCAAGACTCTTCATTTTACATTTTAGTGATCCAAGATCACATTGAGTCTATAGGAAAAGCCAATACTATCAAGGAGGGATGAGGTGTTGCTTAATGAGCCTCTTGCTTCATGTGCTTAGTGATATGCTCCAAAACCCTCCACTACTTTCTCACATCCACATATGACCTAAACCTAAAGTCAAACTCGGCCCTACCGATTCTTTCTATCCGCGCCACCGAGTTCAGATGTCATAGCCACCGCCACAAACCCTAGGCAAATAGGTTTCACTGATAGGGATCTCGGTCTCACCGAGATGGGATTATAATCTCTGTGTATGTCCATTAACAAAATTGGTCTCACCGAGTTTGTGCAATCGGTACTACCGAGATTACAATGCAAACTTTCTGGTTAACTTATTACCCAAATCGGTCTCATCGAGTTTGAGTAGTCGGTCTCACCGAGTTTGCCTGACCAACTCTATGGTTAGCTAATTACCAAATTCGGTCTCACCGAGTTTGTGTAATCGGTCTCACCGAGATTAAGTTATGCCCTAACCCTAACCATATCGGTCCTACCATGTTGCATATCAGTCCCACCGAAAACCCTAACGGTCACTAGGTTTACTAAATCGGTCTGACCGAGTTTTATGATTCGGTCCCACCGAGTTTGGTAAATTGTGTGTAACGGTTAGATTTTGTGTGGAGGCTATATATACCGTCCACCTCCTCTTCATTCGTGGAGAGAGCCATCGTAACAAACCTACACTTCCAACTTACCGATTACGAGAGAGAACTACCTACTCATGTGTTGAGGCCAAGATATTCCATTCCAACCATATGAATCTTGATCTCTAGCCTTCCCCAAGTTGCTTTCCACTCAAATCTTCTTTCCACCAGATCCAAATCCTATGAGAGAGAGTTGAGTGTTGGGGAGACTATCATTTGAAGCACAAGAGCAAGGAGTTCATCATCAACACACCATTTGTTACTTCTTGGAGAGTGGTGTCTCCTAGATTGGCTAGGTGTCACTTGGGAGCCTCCGACAAGATTGTGGAGTTGAACCAAGGAGTTTGTAAGGGCAAGGAGATCGCCTACTTCGTGAAGATCTACCGCTAGTGAGGCAAGTCCTGCGTGGGCGACGGCCATGGTGGGATAGACAAGGTTGCTTCTTCGTGGACCCTTCGTGGGTGGAGCCCTCCGTGGACTCGCGCAACCGTTACCCTACGTGGGTTGAAGTCTCCACCAACGTGGATGTATGATAGCACCACCTATCGGAACCACGACAAAAACATCCGTGTCTCCAATTGTGTTTGAATCCTCCGAACCCTTCCCTTTACATTCTTGCAAGTTGCATGCTTTATTTTCCGCTGCCTATATACTCTTTGCATGCTTGCTTGTTATGGATTGAGAATGTTAAACTTGTGCCTAAACTCCATTTAAACCAAAATAAGTTAAAAACTACAACTTTGGTACTTAGTGTCTAATCACCCCCCTCTAGACACCTCTTCTCAAGATCCTACAAGTGGTATCAGAGCTTTGTTCTCCATTGCCTTAGTTTAATCACTGTCGGAGTAATGGGCCACGGGTAGGCAAACCCGAGCCCCTGGACCTTTCAAAACATCGGGGCAGACTGCGCCCCTCAAGACCCCAAGACGAAGAGCCGCCTTCTAAGAGTCGGCGATGGAGTCGCCGACTACCCCTTCCAGCCGAGTCCCAGAGACGGCCTCAAGACAAGCCGACTCCAAGCCAGCGACTTCCGATGAAGCCGGCTACGGGGAGTCGGCCCGCAACTCCCTCAACCTCCTGCCTGAGTGACTACGAGCGGGATGGGATAAAGCCGCCTCGCGGCCCGTCCCTGCCCCGCTCATAAAGAGCAGGCATGGCCACAGAGTGCCGTACCGACGAAGATCTCCGTCCGTGGCAACTGCTGTTACGCTGGCCTCGACGTCGGCCCGTGGGCAGATTCACTGTACCTACGATGGCACTGTCTGCACGACCCGAAGACGGCGGGACCGCTGTCGGCGGAGTGCGTAAAACGGCGAGCGCCCCAAAGACGGACCCGTTGGAGTCGGCCTCCGAGTCGGCCGCCCCTTCCCACGGGCTCCGTGCGCCATTAACCGAACAAGGCGGGGAATGGCAATGATGATCGCCCGCGGCGGCTTTGTTGCTGTTGAAAACGTAGTAATTTCAAAATTTTCCTACGATCACGCCAAGACCATGGTGATGGCATAGCAACGAGAGGGAAGAGTGTCCGTCCACGTACCCTCGTGAGACCGAAAGCGAGCGTTATAACAACGCGGTTGATGTAGTCGACGTCTTCACGATCCGACCGATCCAAGCACCGAACGTCGGCGCCTCCGAGTTACGCACACGTTCAGCTCGATGGCGATCCCGGACTCGATCCAGCAAAGTGTCGGGATGAGTTCCGTCGACCTGACGGCGTGGTGGCGATGTTGATGCTCCACCGACGCAGGCTTCGCCTAAGCTCATGACGATATGACTTCTCCGTAGCAGGGCTTCGCCTAAGCTCTCTGACGATATGACCGAAGTGGAATATGGTGGAAGGGGCACCGCTGCAGCTAAGGAAAGATCCGTAGATCAACTTGTGTGTCATGGGGTGCCCTTGCCCCGTATATAAAGGAGCCAAGGGGGTGCGGCCAGCCTAGGGAGGCGCGCACCAAGGAGGAGTCCTACTCCCATCGGGAGTAGGACTCTCTCCTAGTTGGATTAGGATTGGGGAGGGAAAGGGGAAGGGCGCCGCCCCTCTCCTTGTCCTATTCGGACTGGAAGGGGAGGGGGCGCGCAGCCCACCTGGCCGGCCCTTCTCCTTCTTCCTCAAGGCCCATGAGGGCCCATATACCCCAGGGGGTTCCAGTAACCCCATTGTTCATAATATCCTGTTTTCACTCGGAACCCTTCCAAGTCCAAACATAGGCTTCCAATATATCAATCTTTATGTCTCGACCATTTCGAGACTCCTCTCGTCATGTCCGTGATCACATCCGGGACTCCGAACAAACTTCGGTGCATCAATACTTATAAACTCATTATGAACTGTCATCGAAGCGTTAAGCGTGCGGACCCTACGGGTTCGAGAACTATGTAGACATGACCTAGAACCATTCTCGGTCAATAACCAATAGCGGAACTGGATGCCCATATTGGTTCCTACATATTCTCTGAAGATCTTTATCGGTCAAACCGCATAACGACATACGTTGTTCCCTTTGTCATCGGTATGTTACTTACCCGAGATTCGATCGTCGGTATCCAATACCTAGTTCAATCTCGTTCTTTGGTAAGTCTCTTTACTCGATTACATAATACATCATCTCACAACTAACTCATTAGTTGTAATGCTTGCAAGGCTTAAGTGATGTGCATTACCGAGAAGGCACGGAGATACCTCTCCGACAATCGGAGTGACAAAACCTAATCTCGAAATCGCCAACCCAACAAGTACCTTTGGAGACACCTGTAGTACTCCTTTATAATCACCCAGTTACGTTGTGACGTTTGGTAGTACCCAAAGTGTTCCTCCAGTAAACGGGAGTTGCATAATCTCATAGTTATAGGAACATGTATGGGTCATGAAGAAAGCATTAACATACTAAACGATCAAGTGTTAAGCTAACGGAATGGGTCATGTCAATCAGATCATTCTACTAATGATGTGACCTTGTTAATCAAATAACAACTCCTTGTTCATGGTTAGGAAACATAACCATCTTTGATTAACAAGCTAGTCAAATAGAGGCATACTAGTGACATAATGTTTGTCTATATATTCACACATGTATTATGTTTCCGGTTAATACAATTCTAGCATGAATAATAAACATTTATCATGATATAAGGAAATAAATAATAACTTTATTATTGCCTCTAGGGCATATTTCCTTGATCTCCCACTTGCACTAGAGTCAATAATCTAGATTACAAAGTAATGATCCTTACACCCATGGAGTCTTGGTGCCGATCATGTTTTGCTCGTGGAAGAGGCTTAGTCAACGGGTCTGCAACATTCAGATCCGTATGTATTTTGCAAATCTCTATGTCTCCCACTTGGACTTGGTCCCGAATGGAATTGAAGCGTCTCTTGATGTGCTTGGTCCTCTTGTGAAATCTGGATTCCTTTGCCAAGGCAATTGCACCAGTATTGTCACCGAAGATCTTCATTGGTCCCGATGCGCTAGGTATGACACCTAGATCGGAAATGAACTCTTTCATCCAGACTCCTTCATTTCTTTGCTTCCGAAGCAGCTATGTACTCCGCTTCACATGTAGATCCCGCCACGGCGCTTTGTTTAGAACTGCACCAACCGACGGCTCCACCGTTTAATGAAAAACACGTATCCGGTTTTGCGATTTAGAATCGTCCGGATCAGTGTCAAAGCTTGCGTCGGCGTAACCATTTACGACTAGCTCTTTGTCACCTCCATTTACGAGAAACATATCCTTAGTCCTTTTCGTGTATTTCAGGATGTTCTTGACCGCTGTCCGATGATCCATTCCTGGATTACTTTGGTACCTTCCTGCCAAGCTTATGGCTAAGCATACGTCGGTCTGGTACACATCATTGCATACATGATAGAGCCTATGGTGAAGCATAGGGAACATCTTTCATTTTCTCTCTATCTTCTGCTGTGGTCGGGCATTGAGTCTTACTCAATCTTATACCTTGCAACACAGGCAAAAAACCTTTCTTTGCTTGATCCATTTTGAACTTCTTCAAAATTTTATCAAGGTATGTGCTTTGTGAAAGTCCAATTAAGCGTCTTGATCTATCTCTATAGATCTTGATGCCCAATATGTAAGCAGCTTCACCGAGGTCTTTCATTGAAAACTTTTATTCAAGTATCCTTTTATGCCATCCAGAAATTCTATATCATTTCCAATTAATAATATGTCGTCCACATATAATATCGAAATGCCACAGGCTCCCACTCACTTTCTTGTAAATCTGAGGCTTCTCCAAAAGTGCAGATAAACCCATATGCTCTGATCACACTATAAAAGCGTTTATTCCTACTCCGAGAGGCTTGCACCTGACCATAAATTGATCGTTGGAGCTTGCACACTTTGTTAGCACCTTTTGGATCGACAAAACCTTCTGGTTGCATCATATACAACTCTTCTTCTAGAAATCCATTCAAGAATGCAGTTTTTACATCCATTTGCCAAATTTCATAATCATAAAATGCGGCAATTGCTAACATGATTCGGACAGACTTAAGCATCGCTACGGTGAGAAAGTCTCATCGTAGTCAACCCTTGAACTTGTCGAAAACCTTTCGCAACAAGTCGAGCTTTGTAGACGGTTACATTACCATCGGCGATCTTCTTCTTAAAGATCCATTTATTTTCAATGGCTTGCCGATCATCCAAGTCAACCAAAGTCCATACTTTGTTCTCATACATGGATCCCATCTCAGATTTCATGGCTTCCGGCCATTTTGCGAATCTGGGCTCACCATCGCTTCTTCATAGTTTGTAGGTTCGCCATGGTCAAGTAACATGACTTCCGAATAGGATTACCGTACCACCTTTGATGCGTATTTTACTCTGGTTGACCCTCGAGGTTCAAGAGTAACTTGATCTGAAACTTCATGATCATCATCATTAGTTTCCTCACTAATTGGTGTAGTTGTCACAGAACCATTTCTTGTGATGAACTACTTTCCAATAAGGGAGCGAATCTGATTATCTCATCAAGTTCTACTTTCCTCCCACTCACTTCTTTCGAGAGAAACTCTTTCTCTAGAAAGGATCCAAATTTAGCAACGAAAATCTTGCCTTCAGATCTGTGATAGAAGGTGTACCCAATCTCCTTTGGGTATCCTATGAAGACACATTTTTCCGATTTGGGTTCGAGCTTATCTGGTTGAAGTTTCTTTACATAAGCATCGCAGCCCCAAACTTTAAGAAAGCGACAACTTTGGTTTCTTGCCAAACCACAGTTCATAAGGCGTCGTCTCAGCGGATTTTGACGGTGTCTGTTTAACGTGAATGCGGCCGTCTCTAAAGCATAACTCCAAAGCGATAGCGGTAAATCGGAAATCGACATCATAGATCGCACCATATCTAGTAAAATGCGATTCTGACGTTCGGACACACCATTTCTCTGTGGTGTTCCGGTGGCGTGAGTTGCGAAACTATTCCACATTGTTTCAAATGTAAACCAAACTCGTAACTCAAATATTCTCCTCCACGATCAGATCGTAGAAACTTTATTTTCTTGTTACGATGATTTTCCACTTCACTCTGAAATTCTTTGAACTTTTCAAATGTTTCAGATTTGTGTTTCATTAAGTAGATATACCCATATCTGCTCAAATCATCTGTGAAGGTGAGAAAATAACGATACCACAAGCGTGCCTCAACATTCATTGGACCACAAACATCGGTATGTATGATTTCCAATAAATCATTGCTCGCTCCATAGTTCAGGAGAACGGCGTTTTGGTCATCTTGCCCATGAGGCACGGTTCGCCAAGTACCAAGTGATTCATAATCAAGTGATTCGAAGCCCATCGGTATGGAGTTTCTTCATGCGTTTTACACCGATATGACCTAAGCGGCGATTGCCACAAATAAGTTGCACTATCATTATCAACTCTGCATCTTTTGGCTTCAACATTATGAATATGTGTATCACTCATCGAGATTCAACAAGAATAGACCATTCTTCAAGGGTGCATGACCATAAAAGATATTATTCATATAAATAGAACAACCATTATTCTCGATTTAAATGAATAACCGTCTCGCATTAAACAAGATCCAGATATAATGTTCATGCTCAACGCTGGCACCAAATAACAATTATTTAGGTCTAAAACTAATCCCGAAGGTAGATGTAGAGGTAGCGTGCCGACCGCGATTACATTGACTTTGGAACCATTTCCCACGCGCATCGTCACCTCGTCCTTTGCCAGTGCTCGACTATTCCGTAGTCCCTGCTTTGAGTTGCAAATATTAGCAATGTAACCGGTATCAAATACCAGGTGCTACTACGAGCTCTAGTAAGGTACACATCAATAACATGTATATCATATATACCTTTGTTCACCTTGCCATCCTTTTTATCCGCCAAATACTTGGGGCAGTTCCGCTTCCGATTGTCCGGTTTGCTTGCGGTAAAAACACTTTCGATTTCGGGCTTAGGTCCAGACTTGGGTTTCTTCTCTTGATCAGCAACTTTCTTGCTTTGTTCTTTTGAAGTTCCTTCTTCTTCCCTTTGCCCTTTTTCTTGAAACTAGTGGTCTTGTTGACCATCAACACTTGATGCTCCTTTTTGATTTCTACCTCCGCACTTTTAGCATCGCTAAGAGCTCGAGGAATTGTCTTAGTCATCCCTTGCATATTATAGTTCATCACGAAGCTCTTGTAGCTTGGTGGCGATGATTGGAGAATTACATCGATGACACTATCATCCGGAAGATTAACTCCCAGCTGAATTAAGTGATTGTTATACCCGGACATTTTTGAGTATGTGCTCCTTGTGAACTATTCTCCTCCATCTTGCAGCTATAGAACTTATTGGAGACTTCATATCTCTCAATCCGGGCATTTGCTTGAAATATTAACTTCAACTCCTGGAACATCTCATATGCTCCATGACGTTCAAAAGCGTCGTTGAAGACCAGTTCTAAGCCGTAAAGCATGGCACACTGAACTATAGAGTAGTCATCAGCTCTGCTTTGCGGACGTTCATAACTTCCGGCTCAAAGATCTCGCAGCAGAACTGTCACCCAAATGTGCTTCCGGGGCGTAATTTTTACGTGCAGCAATGAGGATAATCCTCAAGTTACGGACCCGATCCGTGTAATTGCTACCATCATCTTTCAACTTCGCTTTCTCAAGGAACGCATTAAAATTCAACGGAACAACAAAGACGAGCCATCTATCTACAGTAAACATAGACAAGCAAAATACTATCGGTACTAAGTTCATGATAAATTTAAGTTCAATTAATCATATTAAAAACTCCCACTTAGGCGGACATCTCTCTAGTCATCTAAGTGATCACGTGATCCATATCAACTAAACCGTGTCCGATCATCACGTGAGGCGGAGTAGTTTCAACGGTGAACATCACTATGTTGATCATATCTACTATATGATTCACGTTCGACCTTTCGGTCTCCGTGTTCCGAGGCCATATCTGTTATATGCTAGGCTCGTCAAGTTTAACTTTGAGTATTCGCGTGTGCAACTGTTTTGCACCCGTTGTAGATGGACGTAGAACTTATCACACCCGATCATCACGTGGTGTCCGGGTACTCTGAACTTTGGCAACGGTGCATACTCGAGAGAACACTTCTTGATAATTTTTTAGTGAGAGATCATCTTATAATGCTACCGTCAATCAAAGCAAGATAAGATGCATAAAGGATAAACATCACATGCAATCAATATAAGTGATATGATATGGCCATCATCATCTTGTGCTTGTGATCTCCATCGCCGAAGCTTACCGTCATGATCACCATCGCCACCGGCGCCGACACCTTGATCTCCATCGTAGCATCGTTGTCGTCTACGCCAATCTTATGCTTCCACGACTATCACTACCGCTTAGTAATAAAGTAAAGCATTACATCGCGATTGCATTGCATACAATAAGCGACAACCATATGGCTCTGCCGATTGCCGATAACTTCGGTTACAAAACATGATCATCTCATACAATAAAATATAGCATCACGTCTTGACCATATCACATCACAACATGCCCTGCAAAAACAAGTTAGGCGTTCTCTACTTTGTTGTTGCAAGTTTTACGTGGCTGCTACGGGCTGAGCAAGAACCGTTCTTACCTACGCATCAAAACCACAACGATAGTTTGTCAAATAGACTCCGTTTTAACCTTCTCAAGGACCGGGCGTAGCCACACTCGGTTCAACTAAAGTTGGAGAGACAGTCTTCCGCAAGCCATCTATGTGCAAAGCACGCGTCGAGGGAACCGGTCTCGCGTAAAGCGTCTGCGTAAGGTTGGTCCGGATCGTCTCGTCCAACAATACCGCTGAACCAAAGTATGACATGCTGGTAGGCGGTATGACTTGTATCGTCCACAACTCACTTGTGTTCTACTCGTGCATATGACATCAACGCATAAAACCAGGCTCGGATGCCCTTTGTTGGGGAACGTAGTAATTTCAAAATTTTCCTCACGATCACGCCAAGACCATGGTGATGGCATAGCAACGAGAGGAAGAGTGTCCGCCCACGTACCCTCGTGAACCCGAAGCGGAAGCGTTATAACAACGCGGTTGATGTAGTCGTCGTCTTCACGATCCGACCGATCCAAGCACCGAACGTCTGGCGCCTCCGAGTTCTCGCACACGTTCAGCTCGATGGCGATCCCGGACTCCGATCCAGCAAAGTGTCGGGGATGAGTTCCGTCACAAGACGGCGTGGTGACGATGTTGATGCTCCACCGACGCAGGGCTTCGCCTAAGCTCATGACGATATGACTTCTCCGCGCGGGGCTTCGCCCTAAGCTCTCTGACGATATGACGAAGTGGAATATGGTGGAAGGGGCACCGCACTGCAGCTAAGGAAAGATCCGTAGATCAACTTGTGTGTCATGGGGTGCCCTTGCCCCGTATATAAAGGAGCCAAGGGGTGCGGCCAGCCTAGGGAGGCGCGCAAGGAGTCCTACTCCCACCGGAGTAGGACTCCCCCTCTCCTAGTTGGATTAGGATTGGGGAGGGGAAAAGGGGAAGGCGCGCCCCCTCTCCTTGTCCTATTCGGACTGGAAGGGGAGGGCGCGCAGCCCACCCGGCCCTTCTCCTTCTTCCTCAAGGCCCATGAGGGCCCATATACCCCGGGGGTTCGGTAACCCCGGTTTTCCGGTAATATCCTGTTTTCACTCGGAACCCTTCCGAAGTCCAAACATAGGCTTCCAATATATCAATCTTTATGTCTCGACCATTTCGAGACTCCTCGTCATGTCCGTGATCACATCCGGGACTCCAAACAAACTTCGGTGCATCAATACTTATAAACTCATTATGAACTGTCATCGAAACGTTAAGCGTGCGGACCCTACGGGTTCGAGAACTATGTAGACATGACCTAGAACCATTCTCGGTCGATAACCAATAGCGGAACACGGATGCCCATATTGGTTCCTACATATTCTCTGAAGATCTTTATCGGTCAAACCGCATAATCGACATAATGTTGTTCCCTTTGTCATCGGTATGTTACTTACCGAGATTCGATCGTCGGTATCCAATACCTAGTTCAATCTAGATTCTTTGGTAAGTCTCTTTACTCGCTCTGTAATACATCATCTCACAACTAACTCATTAGTTGTAATGCTTGCAAGGCTTAAGTGATGTGCATTACCGAGAAGGCACGGAGATACCTCTCCGACAATCGGAGTGACAAAACCTAATCTCGAAATCGCCAACCCAACAAGTACCTTTGGAGACACCTGTAGTACTCCTTTATAATCACCCGATTCGTTGTGACGTTTGGTAGTACCCAAAGTGTTCCTCCTGGCAGGAGTTGCATAATCTCATAGTTATAGGAACATGTATGGGTCATGAAGAAAGCATTAACATACTAAGCGATCAAGTGTTAAGCTAACGGAATGGGTCATGTCAATCAGATCATTCTACTAATGATGTGACCTTGTTAATCAAATAACAACTCCTTGTTCATGGTTAGGAAACATAACCATCTTTGATTAACAAGCTAGTCAAGTAGAGGCATACTAGTGACATACTTTGTTTGTCTATATATTCACACATGTATTATGTTTCCGGTTAATACAATTCTAGCATGAATAATAAACATTTATCATGATATAAGGAAATAAATAATAACTTTATTATTGCCTCTAGGGCATATTTCCTTGATTGCCATGACCCATGACCAAGCTCGCGTCATTAGAAGAGCGGCTACAAAGTGACCAGCGGCAAGACACGCATGCGTGGACGAGGGTTGTCGGCCCCATCTTTGAACGTCGGCGGGGCCCACTAGTCGGCGGGCCCAAGTCAGCGGAGAAGACGACAACTTAAGAGGCCCGACGGCTGGGACCCGCGCCAGCCGGATTACTCATTGTACCCCGAGGGTAGGCTCTATAAACCCCGGGGCACCCATGCAAAGGGTTGGAACCTAGTAGTTTGACACACACATAGAGGAAAAGAAGAGCTAGCCGTGCCCTTCTCCTTCCTCACCCCGAACAGCTCAAGGAGCAATCTTGTACTCACCTTGCCATAGTGATCATGCGGAGACCCCTTGAAGGCAGCGATGATGGGGTGTTATCTCCTCGGAGAGCCACGAAGCTGGGTAAGATTCGCCGGCGTGCATGTCTTCGCCTCATCCTGCTTTCTGTGCACCGCGACGTTCTACTCGCCCCCTTCATGATAAGCCATCCTTTGGCATATGTCGCACCCAACCCCCAACATTTGACGCCCACCATGGGGCTAGGTGCACCGTCGTCCGGAGACCTGCTTTGGACGGGAACCCTCTTCCTCCCTGTCGAGCGCAGCCAGCCCGGCACGCCAGACGGAGTCTGCGCCGGTGCGCTACATGACGCTGAGGTCGCCTGCGCGGCGAGCTACCTCGCTGAACTTGTCGGCGAGGTTCGCCTCTCCGACGAGCCTGCATCCGACGCAGGCACGGATGGCCCCGAAACCTCCTCGCGGGCCTCCTCGAGCAACTCCACGCCGCCGCGAGCTGCCGCCGACACAGGTCCGTAGGCTCCACCGACCCGATCTTTGGTCGACTCGACACCGCGTCGCTCGACGCGTTCCCCACCAACGTGGTGGTCTCGACGAGCCGCTCCCTCGCCGCGGAGGCGGCGGAAGCACCGTCACGGAGGTGCTCGTCATCGGTCACAGCCGAGCCTTCCGGCGAGGGAGCCGTGACCCTCTCGACGCGTTTTGCAAGACCGGACCGCCCCATTCCGGAAGACGCGCTGGGGCGGCTGAAGCGCGCCGCCTCCAGCTTCTCGTGGGCGCCTGAAGATTAGCAAGCATGAGGCCGACGCTGGAAGCGCCGCCTCCAGCTCCTCGTGGGCGCGCCTGAAGCCAGCTCGACTAGGCCTAGCCGCCTAAGCGCGATCCAGCGATCTTGGCGTAGCCATCGCCCGATCTGTTTGGGGCCAATGTCGCCCGTGTCGCCACGCCCGCGGAGAACATCCGCGCCGCCCGGCGGCGGGCGAGATGGATAACTTCGAGGGCGAGGCGCCGCTGATGACGGAGCGAGTCCAGCAGCTCCTCGGCAGCTCTTGCGCCAAGAAGACGAAGCCGGCTGCCGCACGGAGGCACCACGACGACAACTCGGCGACCTGCCTCCCCGCTGAGATCAGGGCGCGACGTCTCGGACACCGACTGTCGGCGTCCGTGGAAGAAAAAACAAGGATCCGGCCGTCAGCCATAGCCGGACTCACATCTCCATCGAGCGCGACGAAGACGGGCCCGAAGCGGTGGAAGCGGCGGGGCGACTATCACTTCCTCCTCCCCTTGAGAGAAAGGCGAGTCTCCCGCCACCGTCGAGCATCCGACTCTCGGCGACCGCCTTGGCCGCCCGAGAGAGTCGGAAAAGCAGCGCCCGCCACCGGATCGGCGACTCCACCGATCCACAGCACTGGAAGAAGAAGACGAGTTGGGCCTGCCTGTTTCGGACCTCGCATCCGAGGCGAGCCCTTCCCGGAGGATTCACACTCCCCGAGACACACCCAAATACACCGGCTCCGTGAAGCCGGAGGGACTGCTAGTGGACTACTCCACGACCGTCGGCATAGCGAACGGCAACAAAGCGCGTTGCCGTAAAGTATGTTCCCCTCATGCTCGTGGCACGGCGGACATGGTTGAACAGCTTTGAAGCCCCGCAGCATCAACGGCTGGTCGACTTCACCGAGGCCTTCGTCCGCAACTTCACGAGCACATACAAGCGACCTCCCAAGCCTCGCCAGCTTTCCTTGTGCATGCAAGGCCCCCAGCAGTCTACTCGCGACTACCTCACGCGATGGGCGAGCTCGAACTCCTGTGAGGGAGTGCACGAGGTGCAATTGAGTACTTCACCGCGGGTGCGTAGAAGGCACCCTCCTCAAGCACAAGCTCGCTTTGCGGCGAGCCGAGACCCTCGACGAGTCACTGATCATAGCAGACAAATACGCCACGGCCGACTCCTCCATGAAGTCGGAGATCGAAGTCAGCGCGACTGGCAAGGTGGCTCCTCAGGCTCCAAGAACTCCGGCTGGCGACACCAGTCGGCGGCAGCAGCAAAATGATCCTGGCGCAAGGCCGCAGTGGCTTCCAACAATCGGCAGTGGCGGCAGTCGAAGACCAAGAGCTAGAGGGGCAGCCTCACGCCAGCGGCGTAAAAGCGGCAAGTCCAACTGTTGCCGGCCTTCTCTTCTGGCAGACTCTGGATGGACCACCCAAGTTCCATAGCGGCACGAAGTCGTCGAATCACACCACCGGAAGTGCCACCGCTCACCAGATCGCCAAGGGAGACGGCCTTGTCCCTCCTCCGCTTCTTTGGGCCGCCGCCTCCACCACCGCCCTAGCAACGGCTGTCGGGCCCGGTCGGCGCGGTACAAGACAACAGTACCGTAAGAGCATGGTGCCTATGTAGTGTTTACGGTGTGGTGACGATCGCCGCAGAAAGGCACCAACAAGAAGAAGTGAATGCAGTAGCATCGGATACTCCGAATTCATGCAATGGTCCGAGAAACCTATCGGTTGAGCCGAGCTGATCACCCGTAGGTGATGCGAATCCGGGCTCCCTCGCCTTGGTCTTGGGAGCCACCCTTGCAGCGGATAGGCGGGCAGCTCGCTTCTCGCGAGTCGCGATAGAACGGAGGCGGCAGATCAACATCCTGTACAAGGATACAATGGAGAGATTAGGAATCAAGCGACAGCTTGACCAGACAGGATCAGATTCCACGGAATTGTACACAGCCTTTCCCGCTCACCAATCGGCAAGATCGATAGACGTCCTCTTTGGGGACAAAGATCACTTCGCCGAGAGCCGGTCTGGTTCAAGTGGTGGACCTCGAAAGCCCTTACCATGCTCTGCTTGGCCGACCTGCTCTGGCCAAGTTCATGGCGGTCCCCCACTACGCCTACCTCAAGATGAAGATGTCGAGTACCAAGGGGATTCTGACCGTAGCCGGCGACTACAGGAAGTCGTCCGCCTGTGCAGCTAAAAGCAGCCGGCTGGCCGAGTCCCTGGTGATCGCAGTTGAGAAGCGGCTCCTCGATCGGGTTGTGGCAATGGCCGGCAAGCAGCCAGAGATGTCGCCCGACCCCAAGGAGTCGGTGAGGGCCTGCCCAAGCCGCCAAAGAGACCAAGAAGATACCCTTGGACCCAGCACCGGAGAGATCTGGCTGTCGTAGGTGCGAACCTCGACAACAAATAGGAAAGGCGAAGCTCGTCGATTTCCTTCGTGAGAATCGGGACATTTTCGCATGGTCCCCTAAAGACATGCCAGTGTACCGGCCAGGAATTCGCCGAGCACAAGTTACATGTCCGATCTGATGTGAAGCCCGTCAGGCAGCCCTTGCGCCGCCTGTCAGAAGAGAAAAGAAGAGTTGTTGGAGAAGAGATAGCCCGGCTCCTCGCAGCCGGTTTCATCATGGAAGTGTTCTTTCCAGAGTGGTTGGCGAACCCGGTCTTGGTACTAAAGAAGAACAAGCAGTGGCGGATGTGTATTGACTACACGAGCCTCAACAAAGCCTGCCCCAAGGACCCGTTTGCTTTGCCAAGGATTAATCAGGTGATAGACTCCACAGCTGGTGCGAGCTGTTGAGCTTCTTAGATGCATATTCAGGATATCACCAGATCAAGCTGAACCCGGCCGACAGATTGAAGACCGCCTTCATCACGCCGTTTGGAGCCTTCGCTGCGACCATGACGTTCGGCTTGAGGAATGCCGGCGCCACCTTTCAGCATTGCATGCAGAAGTGCCTCCTCAAGCAGCTTGGCAGAAACGCCCATGTTTACGTGGACGACGTGGTGGTGAAGACGGAGAAGCGAGGAACACTATTGGAAGACCTCAAGGAGACCTTTGAAAATTTGCGCCGATTCCAGATCAAGCTCAACCCAGAGAAGTGCGTCTTCGGAGTACCAGCCGGCCAGCTCCTTGGTTTCCTGGTCTCTGAACGTGGCATCGAGTGCAACCCTATGAAGATCAAGGCGATCGAAAGGATGGAAGTACCCGCCCGACCGCTAGATGTGCAAAATTCACCTGCTTGGCGTCCATCACCGATTCATCACCGGTCGGGCGAGAAAGCTCTTCCCTGCATCAGCTCATGAAGAAAACCACCTTCTTGAATGGAACTCCAAAGGCGGGCCGAAGCTTTTCTCCGGGGCTTGAAGAAAATGCTGACTACTCCCCAGTGTTGGCGGCTCCGACTCCAAAGGAGCCCATGCTCTCAGATATTGCCGCCACCAGCGGGGGTAGTCAAGCCTGATCATTGCGGTTGAGCGCAAGGAGGAAGGCAAGCGCTACTGTCGAGAGACGGTATATTACCGAGCGAAATCTTGTCGACCTCCAAGCGTAACTACCCCCACTACCGGAAGATGTGTTACGGCGTGCACTTTGCCGCCAAGAAGTTGAAGCCCTACTTTCAAGAGCATCCAATCACCGTGGTTTGCACGGCCCCACTAGCAGAGATCATCGGAAGCCGAGATGCTTACGCCGAGTGGCCAAATGGGCCATAGAGTTGGCCCCTACACCATCTATTACCAGCCCGCACCGCCATCAAGTCACAAGCTTTGCCGACTTCCTCGTCGGCGGGCGAGACCGATACTGCCGCCACCGACTCCACCCATTGGCGGATGCATTTCGATGGCTCCAAGATGCGACCGGCTTGGGAGCCGGCGTGGTCCTCACTTCCCCAAAGGCGACAAGCTCAAATGCAGCTGCGCAGATCCATTTTGCCGCCTCCAACAACGTTGCCCGAATCTGGCGCTCATTCACGGGCTCCGGCTTGCCAAAGAGCTTGGCATTATTTGGATCCTGCTATGGCGACTCGACTTGGTGGTCCAACAGTCATCCGGCGATCGGGACGCCAAAGATGCAAATATGGCGAGCTACCGTTTCTGGTACAATGCTGAGTGGATATTTCGAGGGTGTGAGTTCCTCCACGTGCCAAGAAACGACAACGACCAAGCGTATATCTGGCAAGAATCGGCTCCACCCGCCAGGCAATACCATCCGGCGTCGCCCTTCAGCGCCTCCTCAAGCCATCTGTCAAGCCGTCACCAGAGTCAGACTCCATTTTTGTGCCGGCTCCCCCTGAAGAAGTCGGATCTGACTCCAAAGCCTCAGCAGACAGCACAAGAATCCTTGCAGACGCCCCCAAGAACGCAGCAGTCGAAGCCGGCCCGGGGACTTCAGAACCCGGCCCGGGGATCATGGCGACCATTGCGAACTCGATTACTCGGCCGGGGACTGCGCCCGGTCGGCCGGGGACTTCTTCGACCCGGCAAGCTGCTGCGGACTCCAACCCGCCGCCTCCCGGCCCAGCCTGCCCTCGTCCAAGTAGCAGATCGGCGGTCGAAGAAATAGCGGCACCCTCATGGGCCCAGCCCATCCTGAAGTTCTTAGTAAGCGGAGAGCTACCAACCGATGAGACCTTGGCTCGGCAAGTGCAACGCCGAGCAGCAGCCTACACTATAGTCAATAGAGAGCTGGTCAGGCGCAGCGTCACCGGTGTATACCAGCGCTGCGTCGAGTCAGAGCAAGGCCAAGCAATTCTCGAAGGCATCCATCAGGGCGAGTGCGGCCATCATGCAGCCTCAAGAGCACTCGTCGCCAAAGCCTTCCGATAGGGTTTCTTCTGGCCGACTGCCCTAGAAGAGGCCAAGGAATTAGTTCAAAAATGCAAGGGGTGCGAGGTGTTCTGCTCCAAGCCGCTTCAGCCAGCTTCGGCGGTCAAGATTATCCCCATCGCCTGGCCCTTTGCTGTTTGGGGCCTGGACATGGTGGGACCATTCAAAACGGCATGAGGCGGCCTAACTCACTTACTTGTCGCGGTGGACAAGTTCACCAAGTGGATAGAAGCAAAACCCATCAAGAAGTTGAATGGTCCTACTGCAGTGACTTTCATCGCCGACATCACGACTCGGTACGGCGTACCACACAGCGTCATCACCGACAACGGCACAAATTTTGCCAAAGGCGCCCTGGTCCGTTTCTGCGCGACGCAAGGCATCCGACTGGACTTAGCGTCCGTTGCCCATCCATGATCAAGCGGCCGGTGGAGCGAGCGAACGGCCTCATCACATGCGGCATCAAGCCTCGGCTGGTCGAACCATTGGAGCGTTCGCCGGTCTTTGGCTTGAGGAGTTGCCAGCCGTCCTCTGGAGTCTGCGCACGACTCCAAACAAGTCAACTGGCTTCACACCCTTCTTCCTCGTCTACGGTGCCGAAGCCGTCATCCCAACGGATATAGAGTTTGACTCCCCGCGAGTCACCATGTACACCGAAGAGGAAGCAGAAGAAGCACGTCAAGACGGCGTCGATCTACTGGAAGAGAGCCGGCTGTTGGCACTCGGCCAGTCCAGCATCTACTAGCAGAGCCTGCACCGCTACTACAACAAGAAGGTCAAGCCAAGATCATTACTAGAGGGCGACCTTGTGCTCCCGATCCAATGAATGTACCGGCCAAGACAAGCTGTCGGCGCCTTTGGGAAGGCCCATTCATCATCGACAAAGTCTTTGAGCAACGACTCCTACTACGATCGACGCCTTTCGAAGCCCCGAGCACGCAAGAGGGACGACTGCGGCAAAGAGACGGAACGGCCATGGAATGCGAATCTCCTCTGAAGATTTTACAGTTGATTCAGTATGAACCACGCTACCCTTTGTGCTTAAAGTACCAAGACTTCGGGCCCCCCGAGACGAGCTCGGGGACTGCCCTCTTTTGCTGTTTGTATGATAAGAATTATGCCTTTGAGTATGTTACTCATTGTTATGCTATTTGGCACCGGGCTCGACTAGTCGGCCCGGGGACTCGCCGCCTTTAGGCTATGAAATGCTTCCTGCAGTCAGACAAGTAACGTGCGGTGCCTAAGCGGTCTCCTGTCAGAAGCCGCAGTCGCAGAGCGATCGCTTACAAGGCGGGAGTAAGGAAGAACGGGCGCCCACACGAAAAAATGGCTAAGGACCCAAAGCATAAACATAGTTTAAATCGGCTTCCAGCCCGTTTTGTAAAACCGACTCTTAAGTAGTCGGCTTGCCGTTTTCTACCCAACTTGCCTAATGACTCTAAAAAAAATTGGCCAAGTACTTGCCTTCTCAAAGTAGCCAAGCACTTGACCTAGACGGCAGTCCGCAGAGCGGTTGCCCGATGGGCAAGGCGGCATCTAAGGGAAGGCGGCAAAGGAAAAAGCCACAAGAGCAATAAGCAAGGAAAGATAAAATTGGAATAATATTTACACAAGCTTAGGCCCTTGGCTGGATCTTCGGACAGAGGTTTAGAATACACACCGAGGGTGGAATTGTGCGAATTAACAAGTTCTTTTAAAAGACTAGCAAAACAGATAAAATAAAGGCGAGGCAGCGGCCTAAGAAGCGGCAGATGGGGTTGGAAGGCCGGAGGCGGCGGCGGCGTCAGGCGCCGGGGCGGCCGGCTGGGCGGTCTCGGCTTGATCGTCTCCGCGGCGATCGGCCCAGCGGGCGCGACTTCGTTCTTTGAAGCGCGGTCGAGCTGAGGCTGGTCGCCCGCTCTGTCTTCTGGCGCCTCCATGTCGTCTCCTTCCTCCGCCTCGTCTTCCTCCTCGGCACTGGAGTCGATCACCTCCGCCGAGTCCTCGTCGTAGTCCGGGTTCATCCCGAACCACTCGGCGGTGCCTCCCACCGCCCTCGGCCGCCAGGACGAAGACACTGGTGTTCGTGTAGTCGGCAATCGCCGCCGCCGCCGACGAGGGCGTCCTCCGCGCCAGCAGCTCCGCTGGGCCTCGGCCGAACGCGGCCAGCCGGTCCAGATCCAGCCCTGGATACCACGCCTTGACGAACTCCAGGGCTCGGCGAGCTCCAGCCCGAGCCGCGGAACCCTTCCAGGCCTCAAGACGGCCAGCCGCGACCTCCAGCTAGTCGGCGGTCCGGCTGGGAGTGCGTAGAACCGGCATGTCCGGCCACAGAGCAGCGATCTACTGGGCGCAGACACGCTGAAGACGGCGCATCATCCGATGGGCCGGCCGCAGACGAGCCTCAATGCTCAAGAGCTGCTCGTCAAGGGTCCGGGGGGCGTTGGCTGCAATCTCAGCACCACCCACCCTTCGCGCCTCGTGATCAGCCTCGATGGCTTGATTGGCCGCCTGCGTGTGACCGGGGAAGAAGTCTGCCAAGAAGAAGAAGAAGCAAGTCGAAAAAAGCGAAGTCGGCTGACCCATAGTCAGCGACCCAAAAGAAGAAGTAAAAGCAAACTCACCATCGACGATGTCCTCGATTTTGTGGAAGCCGGAGGTCAGCAGCGCTTCCCTGTCGGTCCAGGAGGAGCGCTCGCTCTCAAATTCGGCTAGGAGAGCGGCCTCTCTCTTCTCCGCCTCGTCCTGCGCCGTCTTGAGCAGCTCCCTCTGCTCCGCCAGCTGCATAGCCAGCAGGTCGCTCATGGGCGAGCTTGTCAGACTCCTCCTCTTTGGCGCGCAAGAAGTGGTGTTGGCCGTACCAGCTGCCGCCCGAAGAGTGGCGCTGGCCTCTGAAGAATAAAAAGAAGAAGGGCCTTGAAGTCGTCGGCTAGGAAGGTCGCCAGAAGATCCGGCCCGATCACTGGCAGCCGGCCGAATCTCGGGACTACAGCCCTTGGTCGCTGCGAGCGCCCACGCGAAGAAGAAAACTCACCTCGGCTCCTCGCCAAGTCGGCAGTCCGCTTGCTCAGCTCCTCAACGTTGCGGTTGAAGGTAGTGGCGCGGAGGTTGTGATATTCCTGCGACAAGAATACCAGACAAAGGTAAAAACTTGGAAGTAAGCAGATAAGAGTTCCGAGCCGCCTGCTCAGCAGCCGGCCCGAAACTCGGGGACTACACCTAGTGGGTGCGCTGGCGCGCCCCCACATGGAAGAGCAAGAAAAAGTTCAAATAAGAAACATACCCGCACGGCGGATCGCGATGCCAGGTGCGCCTTGGAGAGGTTCTAGATGGCGTCACCCTCTGCTCGCGGCAACCGCTGGGCGTCTGAAGCGCCGTGTTCAGCGGGCCGTGCCGCCTCCTCGCACTCCACCCAATGGGCGCGGGCGCTTGTCGCCAAGGCGTCGAGAATAGCCGAGTTGGCGGCGCCGGTCTCCAGAAGCGCGGCGCCAAGTCGCCTTCTCAAGACGGCGTCGCGGCTGGCGGCGACTTGAAGAAGCAACGCCACGACCTCGCCATCGGTCGGCGGCACAGTGGGTCCGCTGCTGTTTGCCTCGCGTGCTCTCGGACCGCGGTGGAGGCGGCGGGGGTGGCGCGGCCGTGCCCGATAGGGAGGCCTCTCCGCCTTCCTTCTCTGCGACGGGGACTTCATCGCCGACTCCCTCCGACTACCCCCTGAACTCTGGCAGCGGTGGCGCAGAGCTCAACGGGGTGACGAGCAGCGCCGACTGGAGGCGCGCGGCCTCCTCGGCTCGCCTCTTGGCCGCAGCGGCGGCTTCAACCTCCTCCAGCTTCTTCTGGGCGGAAGCCGCCGCCTTCTCAGCCTCCGCCTTCTCCAGACGGGCGGCCTCCTCCTCGTCGCGCTTCTCCTGCGCATTCCGCTCCGTAGACTCCCGGAGGGCGGCCGCAGGATCAACCCGCCGAGTATTGGCGGACGCCTCCGCCGACCCCATGACGGAGGCGGCGGCGACCCTCTCCAAGGTGAGGGGAGCCCTGATGAGAAAAAGACATGTAAAGACTTGGACAAGACGGACCAGAAGAAAACAAGACAAAATAAAAAGTACTTACGCGGAGACCAGCGACGGCTTCTTCACTTCCTTTCGGAAGCGGTTAGCCTTCGCGACCGCCTCTTCGATCTGGGTCGCGGCGACCGTCCCCTGAATTTCTTCGCCCAACCGCCTGGCAGACTCGGCCCGGCCCGGCGCTTTTCACTCGACCACCCAAGGCGAAGTGGATGAACTTCGCTGGATGGCCGGGTCATTGGCGGCGCGGGGACGACTTCCTTCTGCGCCCGTTGCTGCCGTCAGCTGGCCGGGCGAAGGTTGCCAAGGCCTGAAGTCGTCGGCCCCTCCTCCTCCTCGGCGTCGGTCTCCATCACGCCACTCCCCAAGTCGAGGTCGTCGGCGTGCCGCTCTCCGCCTCGGTTGAGGGCAGATTCACGAGCCGCCTCAGAGTGCCGGCCGAGGGCTGCATGAGGGGATTCTGAATCGGACAAGACCAAGGAAAATTAGAGCCGGATTCGGCTGAAGAAGGAAACAGAGAAGCAAGAGATGACTTACCACAGGTGGGGGGTTGGCGCGCGAGTATGGCTCCTTGCCGAACTGCCATTCCTCCGTGAGGCCGCAGTTCGCCAGGAAGTTCACCGTGTCCACCACCTCCGCGTGGGGCATGTCTTTAGAGCACAAATTTGGGGTCGGCGGCCGCTCATCCGGCTGCATCGAGATGAGGTCGGCCTTGAAGAGGAAGGACTTCGGCACGCCACGAAAGGCGGCCAAGAAGTCCGCCCGGCCAGCCCTCCGATCGCGTCATCACGCGGAACCACGCGACGGCGGCGTTACTGCGGAGTCGCCGTCCGGGCGATGGGACCAGGTGAAGTCGCTTCGCCAACTCGCCGGCCACGTAAGGCGGCAAGTTGACCTAGTCGCCCTCGGGGGCGACGTTCTTGACGTAGAAGTACGTACGCTGCCACATCTTCACCGAATTGATGAGTGGGATTGCAGGGAAGGGGTTCTCGGGCACCGGCCTCCTCATGGCGATGAACGTGCCGCACAGAGCCGGCACGCGAGCGACGTGGGTTCCGAGCTTAGCTTGGAAGAATTTCCCCCACAGCTCGATGGTGGGGAGAACGCCAAGAAAGCCCTCGCATAAGGATGCGAAGGCGGCCAGCAGCACCACCATGTTTAGAGTGAGGTGGTGCGGCTGGAGCCCGAAGAACTCCAGGAACGCACGGAAGAATCCGCTCGCCGGCAGCCCTAGCCCGAGCATGAGGTGCGAGCGGAATATGACCCGCTCGCCCTCCTCCGGCGCCGGCGTGATTTCGCCCTCCCGGCCAGCGCACGGGTCCGCACTAGGTGGCTGCCGGGGATGCGCGCGTTTACGGAGAAACTAGATGATGTCGCTGCCGATGATGGAGCCATCCCACACGCCGGAGCGCCTTGGGGCGCGGCGGCGGAGGAGGAGCTCATCTCCGCGGCGCGGCGAGGTTCGGCGCGGCGGAGCGAGGAGGAAGACGAAGCAAGAAGCGAGAGGAAGCGGGGAAGAGTGGGTGCGCGTGCGTCGCCGCCCCCCTCCTCCCGCCTACTTATAGGCGCCTAGGCTGAGAAGCCGAGGGGGCGGGCGTGGGATTAACTGCGCCCACGTCCCCACGCCCCACGATTTAACCCACGACGTTACTGCACGCAGTAACGGCGTGGGGAGCCCAACCGCCCGCACGGCCGCAGCGGATCCGCTCGTGCGCCGAGGTGCGGTAGTGGCGGGCCCCGCCCGACGGGCCTGTCTTGTCACGCGTGGGCGGGCAGATCGCCTGCCACGTGGCGCCACGCGTGGCGGGCCCGCAACCGTAGCTACACGAAGCTTATCGTGCACGCTGCGGATCCCGCCGACCTTGAAACCTTTAAAGAGCAAGACGGCCTTCGCAAGGCCGACTCCACTAGTCGGCTCAAGATAGAGACGGCAAGCCGATCCCAATTCTTCCATTGAAGGATGAAACTGTTGAGGCTCCTCGACATGTTGCCCTCGGTGCCTCACCAGCTTCGGGACTACTGTCGGAGTAATGGGCCACAGGTAGGCAAACCTGAGCCCTGGACCTTTCAAAACATCGGCAGCATCGCCCCTCAAGACCCCAAGACGAAGAGCCGCCGAGAGTCGGCGACGGAGTCGCCGACGCTCTTCCAAATGAAGTCCCGTAGACGGCCTCAAGACAAGCCGACTCCAAGCCAGCGACTCCGATGAAGCCGGCTATGGGAGTCGGCCCGCAACTCCTCCACCTCCCGCCTCGAGTGACTACAAGCGGGATGGGATAAAGCCGCATGCCTCGGCCCCTGCCCCGCTCATTAAGAGTGCATGGCCACTGAGCGCCGCATCGACGGAGATCTCCGTCCGCGTGGCAATCGCACGCTGCCCGGCCTGACGTCAGCCCGTGGGCGTATTCCTCGCACCCACGATGGCTCGTCTGCACGACCCGAAGATCGGCGGGACCGCTGTCGGCGGAGTGCGTAAGACGGCGAGAGTGCCCCAAAAAGACGGACCCGTTGAGTCGGCCTCGAGAGTCGGCCGCCCCTCCCACGGGCTCCGTCGCCATTAACCGAACAAGACAGGAATGGCAATAAGGATCGCCGCCAAAGCGGCAAAGATCAAGTTGCCATGACCCCGCGACCAAGCTCGCGTCATTAGAAGAGCGGCTACAGTGACCCGCAGCCGGCAAGACCTGCCTACGGCGGACGAGGGCTGTCGGCCCCATGCTGGACCGTCGGTGGGGCCCACTAGTCGGCGGGCCCCAGAAGTCGGCGGAGAAGACGACAACTTAAGAGACTGACGGCTGGGACCCGCGCCCAGCCGGATTACCATTGTACCCCCAGGGGGTAGGCCTATATAAACCCCCCGGGGCACCCATGCAAAGGGTTGGAACCTAGTAGTTTGACACACACACACATAGAGGGAAGAGAAGAGCTAGCCGTGCCCTTCTCCTTCCTCACCCCGAACAGCTCAAGGAGCAATCTTGTACTCACCTTGCCATAGTGATCATGCGGAGACCCCGCAGAGCAGCAGTAGGGGTGTTATCTCCTCGGAGAGGCCTCAAGCCGGGTAAGATTCGCCGGCGTGCATGCCTTCGCCTCATCCCGTTTCCAAGCACCGGCGACGTTCTACTCGCCCCCTCCATGATAAGCCATCCTTTGGCATATGTCGCACCCAACCCCCGACAATCACCATTGGAGGAAGATGGATGAGTCTACTTTGGGGAGTCTTAGACATAGAGTGCCTATTCTTGATGGAGAGTATTTTCATGAGTGGAAAAATGAGATGCTTGTAATTTTCAATCAATATCAATTGAACAATACATTGCTAGCCCTTGTGCACCTCATGTTGATCCTATGCATCCTACCCTTGATGAATCTATTGACATGACTAGAAATCTTAGAACTGTTAATCTTATCACTAGAGGCTTGCCTAGAAACTTGATTAGAATCTTGCCTACCTTTGAGTGTGCCTACACTATATGGAAATTCCTTGAGGAACGCTTTCCAAATTATTCCTTGAAAAATCTAGATGAGATTCTCTATAAGTCCATTGCCTTGAGTAAGATGAATACTTGTGATCCTATGTTTGGTGATCGTCTATTTGAATTCACCGACCTTATGCGTGCCAAAGGAGATGTTGGAATTATTGGTGATATTATTTCCGAAGCTATAAGAATTCATAAGCAAGATCTTTGTCAAACTCACTCTAATGAATTACCCTCTCTAGGATTTGATCCACCACATGACGATGTTGAACATGGATACTATGATGAGGATGATGATAGTGACTTCGATCTTGATGATGCAATGAGACATTTTGGTCTTATGGCAAATCTTTGGGGATATGTGTCAGGAGGAAAGGAATGGGTTCTTGATAGTGGATGTACCGATCACATGACCGGAGATAAAGACATGTTTCGTGAGCTTGCTGAAAATGATGGTCCTCGAAAGTTTGTCACTTTCGGTGACAACTCAAAGGGTAAGGTGGTTGGCCTCGGTAAGGTGGCCATATCACATGATAGCTCCATACAAATGTTATGCTCGTTGAATCTCTTGGTTACAACTTACTCTCAGTATCTAGACTTGCTGATTTCGGTTTCAATGTTCTATTTACTGAAGTAGATTGCCAAGTGTTTCATCAAGATAATCATAAAATGATCTTTACTGGTATGCGTAGAGGTGATCTATACATTGTTGATTTCACTAAAAAGGCTCAACCTAGAACTTGCTTCATTGCTAAATCCTCAAAAGGCTGGTTATGGCATAGACGATTAGGTCATGTTGGTATGCTAAACCTTGACGAGCTTATTAAGGGAATCATATCCTTGGAGTTAATGATGTCATATTTGATAAGGATAGACTTTGCGGTGCTTGTCAAGGTGTAAACAGGTTGGAGGAAGGCATCCCGTGAAGAACATCATGACCACGAAGAGGCCACTCGAGCTACTTCACATGGATCTCTTTGGTCCCAACTCTTACAAGAGTCTCGGTGGAAATTCTTTTGTTCTAGTTATAGTTGATGATTTTTCCAGATTTACGTGGGTGTTCTTTCTCGATGATAAATCGCAGGTCCAAAAGATCTTCGAAAACTTCGCTAGGAAGGCCCAAAACCAATGTGAAGTGAAGATCACGAAGGTTCGCAGCGACAACGGAACGGAGTTCAAGAACGCAAATGTGGACACCTTTCTTGACGAAGAAGGGATTTCACACGAGTTCTCGGCTACGTACACACCTCAACAAAATGGAGTTGTTGAGAGGAAGAACCGGACGCATCGAAATGGCGAGAACGATGCTTGATGAGTACAAGACGCCAAGCACTTTTGGGCGTAAGCGGTTGAGACAGCTTGTCATGCAACAAATCACTTGTATCTTCACAAGCTACTCGGCAAGACGGCATACGAAGCTACTCACCGTAATAAACCCCAAGTTGGATACTTTCAAGTATTCGCTCAAAGTGCTACATTCTTGATAAGCATCGCCATTCTAAATTTGCTCCTAAGTCTCATGAAGGTTTCCTACTAGGTTATGGTTTCAAACTCTCACACTTACCGTGTTCACAACAATTTCACCCGAAAGGTTGAAGAGACGGTAGATGTGAAGTTTGATGAATCTAACGGCTCGCAAGTAGAGCAATTGCCAATTGATGTAGGAGACAAAGATCCTTCGGAAGCAATCCAAGACTTGTCTATTGGCAAGGTCCGTCCAGCGGAGGTGAAGGAGAGTACCTCGTCCGTCCAAGTGGAAGCTTCTACTTCACGACAAGGTGAACCAAGAGTTGATACGGAAGCATCCACAAGTGGGACACACCAATATGAAGAAAACAAGGAAGTGCATCAAGTTGAACGTCAACAACCTCCTTCTCCACCACGACAAGAGAACGACAACGCCAACAATGAAGAAGGCCAAGAAGAAGAACAAGATGAAGAAGATGTTCAACGAAGACCCAAGCAAAAGCTTTCACGAGTTCGAGCAAGAATTGCTAAAGACCATCCCGTCGAGCAAATCTACAATGATATTCAAACCGGAGAATCACTCGCTCTAAAACTCGTTTAGCTAACTTTTGTGAAAACTATTCTTTCATCTCTAGCATTGAACCTATGAAGGTCGAAAAAGCATTGGAAGATCCGGATTGGATAAATGCTATGCATGAAGAGCTACACAACTTTGAGAGGAACCATGTTTGGACATTGGTTGAGAAGCCCGACAACAACCACAACATCATCGGTACCAAATGGGTGTTTCGCAACAAGCAAGATGAAGATGGACAAGTAGTTCGCAACAAAGCACGCCTCGTCGCCCAAGGCTACACACAAGTCGAAGGTATGGACTATGGTGAGACTTATGCTCCCGTTGCTAGACTTGAGTCCTTTCGCATCTTACTTGCCTATGCTAATCACCATAATATCACCTTGTACCAAATGGACATTAAAAGTGCTTTTCTAAATGGTGAAATAGAGGAGGAAGTTTATGTTAAACAACCTCCCGGCTTTGTCAATCCTAAGAAACCAAATCATGTTTACAAACTTCACAAAGCTCTTTATGGTCTTAAACAAGCTCCTAGAGCATGGTATAAATGCTTGACCAAGTTTCTTCTTGAAAAAGGCTTTGAAATTGGGAAGATTGATTCCACACTTTTTACTAAAAGGGTTAATGGAGAATTATTATTTATGTTGATGATATCATATTTGGATCAACTAACCCTCATTTTAGTGAAAAGTTTGGAAAGCTAATGTCGGAGAAGTTTGAGATGTCAATGATGAGTGAACTCAAATTCTTTCTTGGGTTGCAAATCATGCAAACTAAGGAAGGTACTTTTGTCTCTCAAATGAAGTACACTAAGGACTTATGCAAGAAGTTCAATATGCAAGAATGCAAATGTATGCCTACACCCATGCCTACTAGTGGACATCTTGATTTGACAAAAGATGGTAAACTGGTTGATCAAAAGGTTTATCGCTCTATGATTGGATCATTGTTATACCTATGTGCTTCACGTCCCGATATTATGCTAAGTGTGTGCATGTGTGCAAGATATCAAGCTGCTCGTAAAGAATGTCATCTTAAGGCCGTGAAAAGGATAGTGAGATACTTAATTCATACACCAAATTTTGGCATTTGGTATCCTAAGAGGGCCTCTTTCGATCTTGTTGGCTATTCTGACTCAGACTATGCCGGAGACAAGGTTGATAGAAAGTCCACTTTGGGTACTTGTCAATTTCTTGGTAGATCTCTTGTGTCTTGGTCCTCCAAGAAACAAAACTCGGTATCCTTATCTACGCCAAGCGGAGTACATTGCACCGGGTTCATGTTGTGTTCAATTACTTTGGATAACCCAAATCTTAAAGATTATGGGATATATGTGAAACATGTTCCATTTCTTTGTGACACTGAAAGTGCTATCAAAATTGGTCATAATCCCGTACAACATTCTCGAACTAAGCATATTGACGTTCGTCATCATTTAATTCGAGATCATGTTGCTAAGGGTGACATTAATCTAAAGCATGTTCGCACCGAAAAGCAATTAGCGGATATATTTACTAAACCTCTTGATGAGAAAGTGTTTTGCAGGTTGAGAGGAGAATTAAACATCATTGATGCTTCAAACTTGGAGTATATACTCCATTGGATACATGCAAGACATGAGCTTATGACTATTCCATGATATCTCTCTTATGATGAATTTATTATATCATGGATATATTTGCATCTTGCATGTTATCTAACCCATGTAGGTACTTGATTGAAACAAATTCCATGAGATTGTAATCTACTCACATCTTGAGAAATCTCTACATCACCACACTATGGTGGCTGAATACAAGGAAGCACGGAATAATTCTAACATATCCTTTTGACAAACTCTATGATTGAGCTTCATGATTGTCATTTTGGATACACAAGTGCTCTTCCCTGCAAGAACTAATCCATGTAGGTAGATGGACTCAAATTCCAAGTGGTGCTCCCAACTCTTGATGAGCTACATCAACCTTGAGCAACCCACACAAGTTCAACTACATGGACAACACCACCAACCAAGGTATGTTATTCCATCTTAGAGAAGCTTTACTCCAAGTCATGAGCTAAAGCAACTTGACAAGATGTGAACACATCAAGATGCTTAAACGAAAAATGGTAACCCCATTTTGAGCTTAAATGATGAGTATGACCCATGATCAAGTGATCTCACTTGACTCCTAAGTCAATATACTCTAACATAGGTGACTTTGTCACCGATGAAGTTCTCTCGTGATCTTATTTGAGTGTTTGCATTTGACTCATGCATATTTGTTTCCCCTTTTCAAAAAAAAAACTTCATCTAGATATCATTCTTTTCTTTCTATTTGCTCTGCATTTTCAGCATCCAATTCATTGCAAATCATTCAGTTAATTCCTTGCAAATTTTGTGAGACCTTTCTAGTTTAGTGAGCTGAGGTGACAAATGTTTTCTCTGCGATGAACTCAGTTTCACCGATTTGATGTTTTCGGTCCAACTGAATCCTTTCGGTACAACCGAAGCATACCGCTCGGTGCCACCGACTTCACAACATGAAAAACAATTTGCCACTTATTCTGTGTTTCTTCTAATCCAGCCCCACTCAATGAATCTTGTCCTCTACAAGCATCACAAATTTTATCCAGTGCTTTGTGTTGTGACTCAAGGACCAAACCCATACACAACAAATTCCAGAAGACCCTTCTTGGAAATTGATGTCAAAGGGGGAGAGAGAGATCACATCAAAGCTTATCACTTAGTGAGATCACATCAGAGAGAGTATTAAGAGGGAGAAAGAGATCTCCAGGGGGAGAGAATACTCAAGTAGAAAGTATTTCTCAAGGATCCCAGATGCTTGGTATTCAAGAGGAGAGATGCCACATGTCTTGTTGGGGGAAAGACATGTTCATATGTGCCTATTTGCCTTAAGCTCTATTCATTTATATCTTCCAGCTCTGATTTTCTGTTCCCTATCTTCTCCCAATATCCCATGCTAGATTCAGGGGGAGCAAGACATCTAAGGGAAAGAAATCATTCAAATTAATTGCATATCTTTACTCTTGGGGACATGTCTAATCCAATGTGGTACTCATTACTCACTCTCTACATGTCATCCCAGTCTTGGTATTCTTGTGGTTTCTTCTGTTTGCTCTGGCTAGTAGATGTACCTTTGTTATCTAACCTTGTTTGTGCAGGTTCATTTCACCCTAAGCCAACTCAAGACTATAAGGTAAGTATATGCATCACACTCATGTGTATGAGGAATTCTTGCTGATGTACATACCGTTTTGCAAGAAGGACTCATGAGCATGAAGGTATTTTCTTTAATACTCTTTGCTCTGATGCATATGGCCAAGATACATGTAACACATTGCCTACTCTTGTCACATCCCTAGCTTCTGGCATTGCACTAGGCTAACTTCATGTGTGCATCATGTTTAAACTTTGAAAGATACTTGAAATGGGGATGTCCAAACCCTAGTACCAAATGGAATTCAAATAGGTTCAACCTAAAAAAATATTTTCAGTGAATCCAGATGGCTTTAAAAAAAATTTCATCATTTCTGGAAAATGCTAGAAACCATAACCAGAGGTGTTGCACATTTTTCCATGACATATTTGGTCACTGAATTACTTCATAAAGTATTTGAATTTGGGCATTTAAATGCTATAAATAATTTAAATGCTCAAATAATTCTGAAACTAAATGAGGGTTGTTGCATATATTTCAATTAGTGCCCAAAATTATTTTCAGGATTTTACAAAATGAGTTAGTATTTTTACTAATTCAAAACAGATCAAAATAAATAGAAAACAAAACAGAAATTGGAAAAGAAAGGGAGAAGACCCACCCGCGGCCCAGCCACTTTGTAGCCCATCTGGCCTGGCACCACTGGGCCAGCCCACCAAGTGCCCCACCGTCTTCAAGCTCCTGCCAGTGGGCAGGAGGGCGTGTGGCCGCCGTGCACGCACACGCGTCGCGCCACCTCCTGCTTCCACTGCTCCCCGACGCGCCTGTGCGCGCCACGCACTCCCCCTGGCTCCCTCCTACTCTCCCCCGTCCTCACCCGCTCCTCTGTCTCTCTCCCTTGCTCTCCTCCTCACGCACCCGAGCGTGCCGCCGGGAGCTGTCGCGCCCACCGCCGTCGCCTTGCCTCCCTGAGCCGTACAGAGCCTCCGTCACCTCGCGTTTCACCTCTGCACCGAAGGAAAGAAGCACGGAGGCCCCGAGCAGCCGCCATCGTCTTCGTCTTCGAGTTCGGCCACCGACAACCGCCGCCTCAATTCGCCGTCGCAGAAGCTTCCCCGAGCCCGCTGAGCTGCTCCCCCCCCCCCTGGTGAGCTCCTGCTCCTTCCCCATGCTCCCCCTCCGCCTCTCCACTAGCTTGTTTTTCGTCGGAGCCGAGAGCTTCCACACGCCGGCCATGGAGCCGCCGTCGCTAGAGCGAGTTTCCCTCGGCCCGAAACCTTTGCGTGCTCGGCCGTCCGTCACCGCCTAACGCCACCGATCGCGCCTCTGTCAGGCTCCGTAGCCTCCTCCCGATGAGCGGTCGTGCGCCGGCGCCACGAGGTCATCGCTGCATCGCTTCCGCCACCCGCTGCCTCCCGTCGGGTCCTTTGATGCGGACGAGCGAGAGGGCCTCGGTGCGCCGGCTGACGAATCGCCGTCCCTAACGCGAGTCCGGCGAGCTCTCACTGCCGGTTTGGTCATCGCGGCCAGAGATCCGGTGATGATGACGTGGCCGCTTAATTAGGGCTTAATCTCCTAGTTAACTAACCACGCGATACGCATGTACCGGGCCCCACCGCCTAACTAACCGACTAACTATGTAAGTTTAAGATTAATCTAATTACGGAGGGCCCACGTGTCAATTTTGACTATGCCGATGTGGGCGCTGACCGACCCCACCGACCGTGACCTAGGCAAAGATCGGGTCACCGACCTGGGCCCCACTGCCGTGGTTGACCTGGACCGCCTGTTGACTTGATGACGTCACACCGACGTCATCGACGCATGCTTAACCATTTCCTGGATTTAAAATAATTCAGGAAATTTCAGAAAATAGCTAAAACTTCTAAAATTCATAGAAATTCAACCGTAACCCCAAATGAAACAAATTATATATGAAAAATGATCAGAAAAATTCAATCTATCCATCTGTACCATTTTTATGCATGTTTGAGCAACCTAAAGCTACTGTATATGACAATTTGAATTAATGGCATTTGAAATGTCATATATGGAGTTTGAATTTGAATCTTAGATTCAAACCAACTCCATTTAACCTGCTACTAGTTGCATTAGCTCAAACCACATCATATTGCCATGTCATCATCATGCATCATATTGTGCATTGCATTGATGGTGTTTCTTCTTTGTTTGTCGGTGCTTGTCCCCTCTCAGTAGACGTGTACCGCCGATGTGATCGATGACACCGATGAAGTACTATACTATCTTCAGAAGTGCCAGGCAAGCAAAACCCCCTTGTTCATTCCGATACAATCCCACTCTCCCGCTCCTGCTCTCTTTTTATCTGCATTAGGACAACAACGATTCAACTGTTACATGCTGCGGTAGTTGAACCCCTTTCCTCTGCATGACCTGTCATTGCCACAAAGAATAGATGAAACCCACTAGCATGAGTAGGAGTTGTTTGAGCCCTGATGTGCCTACTCATTCATGCTTGTTTGTCATGCCTGCTACTGCTTAGAGTTGTGTCAGGTCTGATTCATCGGGGATGAGTTGGAGGTGTGTGAACATGTCCTACTGTTGAGAGCTAAGTGTGTGAACACGATTTGGTAAAGGTAGCGGTGAGAGGCCATGTAGGAGTACATGGTGGGTTGTCTCATTGCAGTCGTCCTCAGGAACTGAGTTCTGTGTTTGTGATCCATGAACGGTACTACCACGCATTGGTATGCTTAAGTGCCCCTCTCGACTTATTAATCAACCTGATCTCTGTCCGTGAGTTGCAACTAGTTTCTCGTTTGTAGGTAGTGTTAGTAGTCTACCAAGTGGCACCCGATGCAGGTGGGCTTGGGATGCATTAGGCACCATGGCACGGTGTACCAAGCGTAGAACCACCCGTCGAGGTGGGCTTTGGGAACCCTGCACACATCGTTTGGGGGCCGTGGCGACACCCCGGCCGGATCTCCTTGCGGATGGAACCCGAATAGGCGATAAACCTGGACGAGAGACTTGTGTGGTTAGTCAGGTCGTGGCCGACACCCTCGCTGGGCTTCTGCTGAAGGTTGCCGAGTACATGTCGTGTAAACGATGGTAAGTGGTGAGAGCGTGTGTGAAGAAGTACACCCCTGCAGGGTTAACATTATCTATCCGAATAGCCGTGTCCGCGGTAAAGGACTTCTGGGTTGCCTATATCAGTTCATAGACAAGTGAAAGTGGATACTCTAAAATGCGCAAGATAAGCGTGAGTGCTATGGATGGCGTTCGTAGGGAGACGGAGGCGGATCCATAGTGGTGTATTGATATGGTGAATATGTGGACTCGTAGCGCCACTTCAAAAGAGTTACTTGCAAATCGTAGTTCAGGATAGCCATCGAGTCAAAGCTGGCTTGCTGCGGTCAAACTCCACCACCCCTTGTTGATAATGATGCATATGTAGTTAGTTCTGATGTAAGTCTTGCTTTGAGTACATTTGTACTCACGTTTTCCTATTTTATGTTTTTTGCAGAGACTCCAGCCTCGCTAGTAGTACCGCATGGACTTGACGTTTAGCTTGTTACCTCAGCCACGATCTTGTGCCCTCGGCAGATCTCGGTAGATAGCCGTGCTTCTCAGCCTTTTTCATTTGTAGATGTCTGTACTCAGACATGTTAAGCTCCGCGTGTGCTTTGATTTGTATGCTTTGAATGTTGGGTCATGAGACCCATGTTTGTAATATCTCGCTCCTCGGAGCCTAATGAATAAATACTTGAGTCGTAGAGTTATGTTGTGATGCCATGTTGTATTTACACATATCGAGCATATTGTGTGTATGATTGAAATGCTTGGTATGTGTGGGATCCGACAAACTAGTTGTTATCCTTGGCAGCCTCTCATATGGGGAAATGTAGTCTAGTGCTTCCTGAGCGATAGTAGTCTACACTCGGTTCACCGGAGTCCTCGCTAGCCCAAAGACTACCGCTCTGGACACTTGTCCGGGCCGCATGTGTTTCACTTTGTTCCTGTGGTTCGTCCTTCGGGAAATGTCACACGGTGACATCCGAGTCCTGCCTAGCCTGCTACAGCCCGGATTACCAGAGTCCTGTTAGCCCAGTGCTACAGCCCGGATTCATACGTTGATGACCGACATGCTCGAAGTTGATTCATGTATGCCTGTCCCCATGGGTTAGTGCCGCTTTATGTTCACGACTAGCCATGTCGGCCCGGGTTCTCTGTCATATGGATGCTAGCGACGCTATCATATACGTGAGCCAAAAGGCTAAACGGTCCGAGCCATGGTAAGGCGACACCGTAGAATACCGTGCGTGAGGCCGCAAAGTGATATGAGGTGTTACCGGCTAGATCGATGTGACTTAGAATCGGGTCCCGACAGCTTTGGTATCGAGCCCTGATCGTCAGAGGATTACCAAGCCAAACCGGTCGAAGTTGTGTCTAGAAATGTTTTAGTTATGTACGGGAATTGATTGTGGAAGGGAACGTAAGGCTCTTTTTACTCCTTTACCCTATGGCCTTCTGATCTGAGCCATCCTCTTCTCTTCTACGGGGAATAAGAACTAGGCTTCTCATATTTCTATCAGGATCACGTGTTACTAATCCATAGACTTGTATGATTGATGGTTTCAAGCTTCATTTCAGTTCCTACTACTTCCTTATGTTAACTGTTGATCTCAAACCCTTGATATTGTGCTTCTGAGTGGTTATGCCACCATTTTTGTAGCATGTCTCAAATCTTTGAGCATTTACAGCCGTTATGCTGTCCGAGTCATTCCAGGTTTCTAAATAGTCTGATGCATTTGCAAATCCTTTCCTTCCGTTCTCGATGTTCCTTTGGGCCGATTAAGCACACTAATCGGTGTGTTGAGGTACTCCATTGCCTCGACGTTTATGTTGGAGCTATTATTATGACCCTAGGTGTCTAGAGTATCACCTAGTAATCCAGCCATGCTTTGTGTTCCCAGTGTGATGATTCTGGCCGTCATTCCCGAAAGCATTCCGTGATGCTACCTAGTAGTAGTAGGTACTCTACTCCTGGGTTTTGAACCCAAAATTCACTCTACTTACCTCCTGTTGATAGTGTTGCTCGTACCTTTAGGTTATTAGTAACTTTTGTGATAGTCCTCGAGGTCCGTGGTATATCCTTCTTCCAAATACCATGAACCAATAAGGCGTAAGTTCTTTGAATTAAAAGATCACAATCAGAGTACTCTTGAGGAGTTCTCCATTCATAATTGTGACTCTGCCAGTTCTACCTTCTCCTCATGGGTTATCCGGAAAAAATGTTGAACTTTGCTCGACATACTAAACCATGCCTCCACAACTCGAAAAGTTATATGTCCCTTTGAGTTGTCCCTCTTCAGTTGTATTACGACCTTCGTCTATCAATTGATAGTCAGGAGTAATTGTGCATTCGTGTTCATCGATGCCTATTACTCATGTGATCCGTCAAGCCATTCTATTCTGGAATGACTAGGAGAAACAAACTCGAGACCTCATCCATATTCGAGATTGGGTCCAAAGCGGTTGTGTTCCATGATCAAAATGCTAATCTAGCTCTTGTTCGTTTCTACCGGAGTATTACCATATTTATATCAAGAATATCATGGGAATTGCACACCATTCTATGAACTCTTGATACGGTGATACTTCGCCCTCATTATTCATTTCTCGGCTCCGTGTTGTTGCAACCTAATGCCGACAAATGAACCGTGATGTGTGAAATCAATACTTCTAGCAACCCCGTTGCTTGGTAGTTAAAGGACAATAATTTCATTCTTAGTGTGTTGGTTCTTGAATCATCATTCTAAGATAGATTGTGCTACCTAGTCCTTACTTCCGGTGCACTCTTCGATCAATGAGATAGGATTTCGTCAAACCCTTGCTCTGTTGATCATATCGTCTTGCCCTGAAAAGCAAGATTGTTCTCGAGCTTAGTAACATATCGGGGGTTCGTGATTTTCTGATTATCTTCTCGGAAGTATCACCAGGATGTCACCTGACCGCTATGTTGAGCTCGTAATCAAGTTGGTTTTCTTATAAACCACCCCTTCTCCAAGAACCTATGTTGGATACCCCTGAGCTAGTTGGTTAAGCTAAACAATAACTTGGAGAGTTGGAAGATAAAAGCTTGCCCAACTTAGTTCGTTCCAAACGGATACCCATGTGTTTGTGTGTGTATTGAAGAGAGATGATATCTTCATCGATTGTTCCTCGTGATCGGTTGTTGTAAGTGCATCTAGTGCCCCTTAGTGATTTTGGTGGATTGAAGACTTATAGGTTAAGGAACTAATGCGTTTGTAAGTGTACACAGGTCTATAAGTCTACGAGGAGTTTGATATTTACAGAGAAAGTCGACCCCTAAAAATGAAGTTCTTCGATCAAGACTTTGATATTCAAGACTTTCAAGACTTTGAAAGTGAAGAAATTGGTGTGACCTTGAAGACTTGGTATTCATTTGAGGAACATGAAGCGTGAAGACTTTTGTTTTCGTAGTTTCATTTTCTCTTTCTTGAGTCATAGGAAACACCAGATCGTTAAAGGGGGTCGAGGAAATACTAAGGAAAAATTTCCATGTGATGCTCAACTCAAAATCCTACACCTACCAATTCCTTCGAGTGAAGCCTTTGGAAATCTCATACAGTTCAGCCAATTTCTTCGGTGACAGAGACGAAGTTCTTCTGGTCGCTGAGGAATTTGTTCTGACTGAGGAGTTAGGAATTCGCCAAAGGCGGATTGCCTACGATGAGGAACATGATAGCCCCGAGGAATTTGATATTCAAATTTCCGATCGTTCTTTATCTTCTTGGCGCCGTCCCAAAATATCTTATCCACCTAACGGTCATATCATTGAAGGGCATTTATGTCTTATCATGTCGGGCTGCTCCCTAGGCTATAAATAGCCGCCTCACAACCACTAGCTGGTTGGCTGCTCCGAGAGAAACTTGACACTTGTCATTTGAGAGCAACCCATCCTCCGAGGACTTTGAGCGAAAATCATCGAGTGAGGAAAACCCCCAAAAACCAAACCCCTACAAACCCAAAGTGATTGAGCATCATCAAGAGATTGGTCCTGCGTGGATCCGACGCTTGTTACCTTTGAAGACTGTGCTTCTTCCAGACGGTTAGGCGTCATGGTCTAGAGCATCCAAGAGGAATTGTGGATCGCCGAGTGACCAAGTCTGTGAAGGTTTGGAAGTCGCCTCAAGACTTACCACGAAAGTGATTGGACGAGGTCCGTGTGACCTTAGTTCAAGGAGAATACGGTGAGGACTTGGTGTCCTGAAAGCTGCGTGCTTTCGGGCCGACCGGGTGTCCCGGATCGTGTGTCCTCGAGTTTAAATACTCACCGCTCCAACCAGACGCATAACCGAGACAAAGAAGCTTGGAACTGGTCTACCAAATCATTGCCTTCACCAACCTAATCGGTTCTATTTCCTCAACCCTTTCATTTCCTCATTATTGTGTTGAGTGTTTTGTTCATATCTGTGTTTGAAGACTTTGACTGAAGACTTTCTCAATTTCCTCAGTTCAATTTCTTCAGTATGTTTGTCTTCATCCTGTGCTATCCTGTGTTTACGCTTTTCTCGTACTCTTTGTTTGTCTTCATTTCATCATGATGACCATGCCCGCATTCTGTTATGCTTACTCGAGTACTTATTCCGGCAAGTAGTTCTTCACTAAGGAATTTCCTCACCGCAAATTCCTTAGTGAAGAATTCATAAAATTGCCTATTCACCCCCTCTAGTCGATATAACGCACTTTCAATTGGTATCGAGCAAGGTACTCCCTTGTTCTATGTGATTTTGGTTTAACCACCGAGTTTTAGTTATGTCGACCGCAGTATGATCAAGGTCTCGTGAGGTGTCCTACCTTTGATGGGACGGACTACCCATACTAGAAGAACAAGATGCGAATGCATCTTGAAGCAATTGACAATGATCTACGGTATGTTGTGGAAAATGGTGTTCCCTTAGTCACACCTTCTCCGAATGTCATTGATGTGAAGAGATTCAAGCAACTCGATTCTCAAGCGAAGAATATCATATGTGGCCATCTGAGCAAAGGTCAGTATGGAAGAGTGAGTGCTTTGGAAACTGCTGAGCTTATCTGGGATAGGCTGTCCAAAGTGAATGAAGGAGTCTCAACTCAGCGTGACTCCTGAGTTGATGGTCTTCAGAATCTCTTCAACTGCTTCAAAAGACTCGACAATGAAAATGTTCAACAAACCTTCGATCGCCTCACTGACATCTCAAATGAGCTTCAAGCACTTGGCGCCATTGACATCACCGACCATGAGGTGGTGAAGAAATTGTTGAGATCGCTTGATTCCTCATTTGATACTCTCGCACTGATGATACAAGAGCGTGCTGATTACAAGTCACTTGATCCTGCTGATATCCTCGAGAGGCTAAATACTCATGAGTTCTAGCTTGCTGAAAAGAGAGATCTCTATGGTTCTAGCTATGGAAAAACACGTGCCCTGAAGGCCAAGGCTGTGTCTGAATCTGAGTGTGAAGACTCTGGTAGTAGCCTTGGAGATCCTGAAGAATTAGGCCAGGAGCTAGCACTACTCGTGAAGAAATTCCAGAAGTTCTCAAGACGTGGTCGATTTGGAAAATCCTCAAGGAGCAGTGATTCCTCATCCAGTGAATATAAGAGAAGACTTTGTCACAAATGCAAGAAACCTGGTCACTACATCCAAGATTGTCCTTAGTGGGAGAAGGAATTAAAGAAGAAGAAACACAAGGATTATAGTTCTGATGACGTTAAGAAGAAGAAGAAATCATCGAAATCTTCATCATCAAAATCCTCAAAGCCTTCTTCTCACAAGAAGAGCAGCTCCGAAAAGGCTCGGGCATTCATTGGCAAGGAAATGGACTCTGAAGCTGAATCGAGGAACATGAGGAAGAGGAGGCATCGGAAGAATCTGAGTCTGGTGTGGCGAGTCTAGCACTCGCCATCGCTTTCAAGCAAGTCCATCTTCAACTCAAGAAAATGACCTCACCAACAAAGCTGATGAAGATAGTGATGACTACGCTCCCACCTATTGCTTCATGGCAAAGGGTGCCAAGGTACTCAAATATACCTCCTCTGAATCTAGTGAAAATGAATCTGATGAAGATCTAAAGCCCAGTTACTCAAAACTAGCTAAGATTGCTGTAAAACAACAACGGGCTTTAGAAAAGGTTCAAAACATGCTAGATAAGAGTGATGATATGTTAGGTGAAGAAATGGATCGCACTAAAGCCCTGACCGAAAATCTTCAGAGACTTCAGTCTAGGTTTGACAGCCTTCAAGGTCATCATAACACTCTCTTATCTCGATCATGAGAAACTTTCTTATGAATTTCTTCAAAGAAAGCAAGATCTTGAGAAGCTAAGAGTGAATTATGAAGATCTTCTGAAGGAGCGCGATTCATTACTTGCTCAACAAATCAGCGCTTCTCAGGAAGAATTTGTTCCTCCATGCTTAAAGTGCATTGAACGTGAATCTGCTAATTCTTCACCTGAATGTTCAAATGCTTCAACTGTTACAAATTCTTCACTTGCCTCTGCTATCACTAATTCCTCATCTGAGGACATTGCTAGTATCACTGACGATGATGCAGGTCAAGGAATTATATATGACAGCATGTACAAAAGCCTCAAAGGGCATCGACTCTTTGTTATGTGCTTAAAAAGCAGATCCTCACAATAACCCTATGAAAGAGGGTATTGCCTTTGAGAGGAAACTCAATGCTGATGGAACATATTGGAAGCCTGAGCAGTATCCCAAAACCTCATGGGTTGCTGCAAAGGGACCTCCAGTTGATCCATCTAACTTATCTGGCTTTACATGCGAATCTCCTCATTCTTCTGATGTCATTTGACTCCAACTATAAATTGTTCAAAAATCAGAATGGTGAAGTATTTGCTAGATATGTTGGCACTAATCGCAGGAACGGTTCCCCTATGAAAAAATCTGGGTTCCCAAGAAGTGCCTTGAAAGTCTTCGTGTGAATGTCCTCATGACACCACCGTGAAGAATAGGAACCCCAGATCGAATTCTTCATATGGACCAAATTCTTCATATGGATCCAAGTCCTCATACGGACCAAATTCCTCACGTGGATCAAATTCCTCAAAAGGATCAAAGTCCTCATATGATTATCATCGTGCTAACAACTCTGTTTCGCAGGGTAGAGCTAAGGGCTATGAATATGTGCATCATTCTTCAAACCAATATGTTCATATGTCCTCGAAGAATTTCTCCGCTTATTCATATGCTTACCCTAACCCCTCTTATGTGAAACGAAATGGTTTGGCTTCTATGCCACCATTCTCGTATGGTGCTCGCAGAGTGATGAACTCTTTGCCACCCCTTCAGATTTGGGTGGTGAAGAAAAGAACTAATCTCTTCTCGAGGTCAGGTCTCCAGACGTGCCTTAACGTCTCAAGAATTTGCTGGACCTGACAAAATTGCTGAAAGGACGCAGCTAATCATGATGAAATGAACTTTCATTTCACACGTCCTCATACCGCTTATCTCATATCTTGGACCGATGAAATTCATCTGATGAACTTGATATCATATTCTTCACTGATGAAGTATATGAGATCGTAAGTTGTACTAATCCATCTGCAGGATGATCAACCCAAAGCCACTGAGTGGGTTCTCGATAGTGGATGTACAAATCACATGACTGGTGACAAGAATCTATTGATGGATGCTCCCTTATCACCGTCACATCTGAAGCATATCATCTTTTGACAAAGGCAAAAGTCGTATTGGGTCTTGGTAAGGTTGCGATCTCTAAGGATAAACACATGGACAAAGTCATGCATGTTGAGTCCTTAGGATACAACCTCATGTCAGTCTCAATGCTTTGTGATCTTGATATGGTTGTTATCTTTGGCAAGTATCGTTGTGTTGTGATTATGGAAGTCGACAATTCCAAAGTCTTCAAGGCTTTAGGAGAGGAGACTTGTATATTGTTGACTTCTCTACGTGACCACAACCAGTCGTGTGTCTACTTGCAAAAGCTTCGTAAGGCTGGCTATGGCATCGGCGACTTGGTCATGCAGGCATGAGAAATTTGCACACGCCATGAAGAAGAAGCATGTCATTGGCATTGAGAATGTCAAATTCCTCAAGGATCATTTATGCGGAGCCCGTGAAGCTGGAAAAATGACCAAGGCCAAGCATCCAAATAAGACTATCATGACCACTACTCGTCCCTTCGAGTTGCTTCACATGGACCTCTTTGGTCCCAATCATTACTCAAATTGTCGTTAATGATGCATCTCTATATGGCTTTGTTATTGTTGATGATTACTCTCGTTACACATGGGTACACATTGTTACTTACAAAAATCAAGTGGAGGAAGTCTTCAAATGATTTTCCTCGAGGGCTTCAACCAACTTTGGTGTGAAGATCAAGCACATCAGGAGTGACAATGGAACTGAGTTCAAGAATTCCGGTCTTGATGACTATCTTGATGAACTTGGTATTACTCATGAGTTATCTGCTCCTTATACTCCTCAGAAAAATGGCGTCGTGGAGCGCAAGAACAGAACTCTTGTTGAGATGGCTCGCACTATGCTTGATGAATACAAAACACCTAGTCGCTTTTTGGATTGATGCAATTGATACGGCGTGCCACATCATCAACAGAGTATATCTTCACAAATTCTTCAAGAAGACTGCCTATGAACTCCTCACTGACAAGAAACCCAATGTAAGTTATTTCAAAGTCTTCGGTGCTAAATGCTGGATTAGAGATCCTCATCACAATTCTAAATTTGCACCGAAAAGCACATGAAGGTTTTATGCTTGGTTACGGAAAGGACTCGCACACCTACAGTAGTCTTCAACATCACTCTTCACAAGATTGTTGACATCAGATGTGCGGTTCGATGAAACTAATGGCTCACAAAGAGAGCACCTACCTTCTGTGTTAGATGAACCGCACCGAGGAATCTATCAAGTTCAAGGCAACTGAGGATGTCATTCCTCTTCAAGAAACTCTTGATGAATTCATTCCTCAGACGCCAAGAACGTCTGTCGATGCACTCAAGATAATGTCAAGACAATGGTGTTGAGGAAAATGATCAAATTCCTCGGCGACAACCAGCTCATCCTCGCGTTGCAAAAGAAGTGCAAGTGGAGAAGATCATCGATGACATTAAAGCGCCAGTCCTCTCACACGCTCAAAAGATTCACATTTATCTAACTTTTTTTGGCACTTTGCTTTCGTCTCTATCACAGAGCCCACTAAGGTAGATGAAGCATTTCGAGCCGGAGTGGATTCAGGCTATGCAAGAAGAATTACATCAGTTCGAGCTCAACAATGTCTCGAACTGGTCAAATGTCCGGATCCTCGCAAGCATAATATCATTGGCACAAAGTGGATCTACCGCAACAAGCAAGATGAAAATGGTCTTGTGGTGAGGAATAAGGTACGACTAGTAGCTCAAGGCTACACACAGGTTGAAGGAATTGATTTCGATGAAACTTTTGCACTGTTGCTAGACTTGAGTCTATTCGCATATTACTCGCCTATGCTAACCATCACAATATCACTTTATATCAAATGGATGTGAAAAGTGCATTCCTCAATGGTAAGCTTGAGGAAGAAGTATATGTTGCTCAACCCCCAGGTTTTGAAGATCCAAAGAATCCTGACAAATTCTTCAGACTTAATAAGGCCCTCTATGGCCTCAAGCGAGCCCCTCGGGCGTGGTATGATACATTGAAGGAATTCTTCATGAAGAATGGCTTCACACCCGGTTCACTCGACCCTACTCTCTTTACTAAATCTTATGATGGTGAACTGTTTGTGTGCCAAATATATGTTGATGATATTATCTTTGGTCAGTCTTGACCAACGTTATAGTGATGAATTTGCCTATATGATGAGTGAAGAATATCAAATGTCTATGATGGGAGAGTTGAAATTCTTCTTAGGTCTTCAAATTCACAACAACACAATGGCATATTCATATCTCGTGAGAAATACCTCAAAGATGTCCTGAAGAAATTCGGCATCCAAGACTGCAAAGGCGTCAAAATTCCTATGCCCACAAATGGCCATCTATGCACTGATGAAAATGGTATTGACTTCGATCACAAGGTATACCGCTCCATGATTGGTTCTTTATTGTACTTATGTGCATCTAGGCCATATATAATGCTTAGTGTTTGCATGTGTGCCCGATTTCATGCTACAATCAAGGAATCACACCATAAGGTCAGGAAGCATATTCTTCGATATCTAGCTCACACACCAACGCTAGGATTATGGTACTCCAAGGGCTCTACTTTTGATCTCATTGGATATTCTGACTCTGACTACGCTGGTGATCGTGTGGACCGCAAGTCAACCTCTGGCACTTGTCATTTCCTCGGACGATCTTTGGTCTGTTGGTCCTCGAAGAAAGCGAATCTGCGTATCACCGCTTCACTCGTGGAAGCTGAATACATTGCTGCTGGCTCGTGTTGTGCTCAATTGCTATAGATGAAGTAAACTCTCAAGGACTATGGCGTCAACGTGAAGAATGTGCCTCTCTACTGCGACAATGAGAGTGCAATCAAGATTGCTCACAACCCAGTTCAGCACTCGAAGACAAAGCACATTCAGATTCGTCATCATTTTCTTTGTGATCATGTGTTGAAGGGCGACATATCCATCTAGCACGTGAAGACTGAAGAACAGCTAGCCGATATCTTCACTAAGCCCTTGGATGAGAAGAGATTTAGCAAGTTGCGGTGTGAGCTAAATATCTTAGAATCTTCGAACGTTCTTTGAAAAGGACACACATCCTGACACTTATGCAAAATTGATGACTTAGATGTGCAACACATGAAGAAACGCTTTTTCTTCAATCAATGAAGAATAACACTCTAAGTGTGAAGAAATTAATGAAGAATTTGATTCTCGTAACCCTACGACAATTGTACGCGGTGTCTGAAATCATCATTCTTATACGGTGGGTCACACCACCACCAAAGCTGAAAATCTTCAATTTGAGTTTTTCCTCAGTTTTGATATTCTTCAGTTTTTCAAATTCTTCAACTTTGCAAAATCTTCACTGTTTCCGTTGTTTTTTTTCATCGGCTATATATATATATATGGGTTTATGTCCTCTACAGCATTCACTTATGGCTATCTCTTCAAGTTGCTTTTTCTGCTAAGTGAATGTGATCGGACCCTTCCCCCTCTATGCTATACTCAACCCAATCTATTCACAAATTCTTCATGTGCGTTCTATTTGAAACTCGTTCAAAATCTTCACTTTGTGTCCTTGTCATTTGAAGAAATTGCGAACGGAACTTTAAAACTGATCTTACCCAAATTTTCGGTTTTGCCGCTCAAACTGCTCCGCATCCCACGATGCATTATTTTACTCACCCACGATCGTACCACGATCTCCACTACACAAGATGTGGGTGACACATGTCGTGAGAAGGAGAATGGTCAGGCACGTTCGTCCTAAATCTTCGGCTAACAGTTTTTCACCGCCTCTATAAATACCCCTCTCTCCATCCTCACTTCTTTTTACCCCGCCGACCTCTCTCTCTCGCTCGAGCTCCTCAAACCCTAAGCGCCACCGCTACTCCATCGTCAGCCGGTGAGGAAGAGCTTCATCGCCTCGACCTCGTCGTCGACGATCGCTACCGATCAAGGAAATCCTCACTCCGCCGCTGCCGTAGCTGTCTTCCTCCGCCAAGTTAGGGCGTGGAAGATCTGAGCAGACGAGCTTCACATCTACAACACCCAGGTTAAATCGTGTTCTTCATTTAGGGTAAATAAAAGTTACTTTTACTACCCTCGTTGGTCCAAATCTTACACTACAAAATCTTCAAAAGTGTTTTATTCTTCAAATCCTCACACACAAACACCTCACAAGCTATCTGCTCTTGATTCGTTTCTCTAAGCAATCATTTTCTTCAAGATTCCTCAATTGTGTGGATCCTCGATCCGCATAACTCGAACCTAAGTCAAAGAACGCTTAGTGAAATTCTTCAAGGCTCATCTGGTCAAAATCCTCAAAACTTGTTCTTTTGAAAAACCTTCCGAGAACGCATATGACCTCTCGAAATTCCTCGCAACTACACTCATTCCACAGGTACTCATGTCTGCTGCTGAATCACTAGGTTCTCATCAACTTAACTCATTTGCAGCGTTCCTCGAAGAAAAACTGCATACTTCTTCAGAGAACTCAATTGTTCAAATTCCTCAACTGAAGAATATGGCAGACGGTAAGAAGCCACAGAAAGGAGGAAAGAAACACGAGGTTATGATCGCGTTTCAGATCCTCGAGGAAATTTATGCTGACTATTGCACACCTGATGAAGCAAAATTTGGCAAAGAAAGCAAAAATCAGCGCAAGGTGCGTATTTAGAAGATTGAACGAAGATGGGAAAGGGAATGGAGGGAATACAGATATGTGACTCCAAAGTACATGAAGAAATTCGCTCTCAATCCTCCATGCCCAAGAGCTCCATTGGCACCTGGCCAAGTAGCTGATCCCACAAGCATCAAGCGTGGTGAGGACTTTCCTGAAGAATGGGCTAAGCGCCAAGCTAAATTGGCAAGACAAGCCAAGGAGGCAGTGAAGAAATTCAATGAGGATTCTGCCATCGCTATCACATCGAGGTCTCGGTCAAACCGAGGAAATCCATGCCAAAGAAGCCTGCTCATAAGCCAAGTGCTTCACCAGCAGCGCCCTCAAGGCAAATTCCTCACACTGCTACAGCTCCACCAAAGTCCTCAACAGCTCCTTCAAAGTCCTCAGCTCCTGTGCATCTGGCTACATGTCAAAGGACTGCTGGTTTCTTGATTGCCTCTGGTGTTTCAGCAAGTTCCTCGGCACCAATTTTATCATCCGCCCGACTCTGCTGAAGACCAAAGCAACAAATGGGCGAGGTCCTCGGCCAAGTCCAAAGAAGAAACAAAGGTTGCATTCCATGTGCCTTCGATGATGAAGCTTCGATGATGAACTTGCGGAAATCATCGAGATCGCCAAGAAAGGGCCGCTAGAGCCAAAGGCACATTTGTGCCATCGCTGTTGGATCCAAGAAAATCCTCGATTATATTGATCTCGGCACAAGGATCCAAACACCCCTATGCCTGATTTTCATCTCGACCCTGGACAAAGTCATATGTTGACCCATTTCATCGCCAAGAGAAATGGAAGTTTGAAAAGGCAAGAGAGATCAAGAAGGCTCAATACGTAAAGGAGAAGTTCCTCAAGAAAAACATTGTCAAAATGACACCGAGGAACTTCTCAAGGTCCAGACTGAAATTCAAGACCTCAGCAAAATTTTCGATTCTTATTATGCTGATTGGCAAGGAGCCAAGGTCAGATTCGTCAACCTGACGAAGAAATTCACAAATGTTGCTGCCCCAACGCAACATGAAATTCCTCAGGCTGCAGCCTCATTTCACGACCAAGAACATCAGCCCCCGAACTAGCATTTTCATCGGCCACTGAGCGTCATCGCGATCTTGGCATGATCCCATTCCACCATTACCGAAGAAATTGCCAGGCATCCACTAGTGGTGCGCTGAAGAAATCGAACAAGACAGGCAAGCATCGCCATGCGCTGAAGAAATTCAACCAGATTCCTCGGCTCCTCCTGCGCCAACACCAACTCCAATTCTTCCATCCGCCTCGATGTGAAGAAAACCAAGGCTGCAGAACGAGCTGCAGTGAAGAAAAGGAAGGCATCACCGTGTCAAATTCTTCTGCGAAGAAAATGAAGCCAATGACCAGCTCATTTGAAAATCCAATTGATGCTGTTCCGATTTCCTCCATGCCATCAAAGGACCTTGTTCCTTTTAGAGAAGACTATGAGATCCCAATCGGATCTGATGAAGAACATCATTCTGCTGCTTCGTCAGAGCAGATTGATGAAGAAATTGAAGTGGACGCAATCCCTTCAACCCCAGTCATTTCCTCACCTATGCCTCAGTTCACAGCTGAAGAGGCTGGTGTTGAGGAAATTGAAGATGAAGATGTGGATATTGGGTGCACCACACCTGTGATGAATGATGACTTTTGGGAAAGTCTGCATCCCAATACTCCTCTCTTCACCCCGCTCCAACAGATTCCTCAGTCCCTGCACAAACAGTCCAAATGGACTCTAAAGAAACTCAACCCACCGCCTGTGCATGAAGAAATTCCAGCCACTAGTGCTTGATGAACTGCTTCTTGATCCACAGACTGCACTTGTTGAGGAACAAGAAATTCCTCAGCCTGAAGAACCTGAACTTGCGATTCCTGAGGTGGTGATGCAACTCACTGACACCCCTCTGCCCAAGCAAAAGAATCCGTTCTCAATCAAACAAACGTTGAAGGCTGATGATTTCTTTGCCGAGCACGTATTCTTCACTAACTATAATCCATATGATTCTGCTCGCATAAGGAAGAGGCGTTTCTGGACTGCCAGCCAAGCCAATTTCTATTCCTCGGTGCTCTTCAACAAAGACAAAGTCTTCGATCATGCTCATATTCCTCATGTGGACATGGAGTCTCTGCCAGCTTTGAGCCAGTCCTCAATGTTCTTCACGACGCAGACTTCTAAATTTCTGCAGATATCTGTGGATCGGAATGAAGAACTCATTCTTCAATTCTATGCAACGCTGCACATCACCGGAGACGCCAAGACGTGAACTCATGGGTATTAGACCGATGTCCGAAAATACTCACTACAAGGCACCAAAGAATCGAATTGCTTCGTGCTCTACCACTCGATCCTCCACTTGATGGTGCACGTTGTATCTACAACGAACCGTAACTTTCAAATCACTATATGCAAGTGTCGATGAAGCCTTTGAAGCCAGGGCAGGCCCCAAGAACCAAATTCCTCGTCAAGGAATTATTGTATGTGCCTCGGACTGTCTATCGGATTATGAAGAAGATAATGAGTCCTATCAAAGGCCACGACTCAAATGATGAAGAAGTCGTTGGCATCATGAAGAATATGCTTTTCAACATCATCCATGGCGTTCCGTCAACTTCCATGATTTCTTCATGAGGACTCGCAAACATTGCTATGTCACCATTTGAGCTGAAGCCTTATGCGCCTTGGATAATGAGATTCATCAGACAAGGTCTTCACTCAATTACAAGGCTGATACTACGAACCACTGTAGCTACTTGCCCCGATTGAAGTCCTCAAATGGACATTTACCTCGAGATGATGACAAGGGCAAGGCTCTTTGCTGTGATCGATGAAGGCATTCGTCCATTGGATGGACAGTTTAGCAAAGCGACATCCTACTCCACCAATGATGACTCGCCACACATGACTCGCCGCAAATACCTCGGTCAAGCAAAGTCCTCAAGCCATCGCACCTGTGGTGATGATCGATCGTGAGTTACTCCTCGCCTTCATCGGAAGGTTGATCGCAATCATAAATGGGCCAAGCGTCCGCTTGGTTCAATTCTTCACAACATGACCTCAACACACAATGCAAAGTGAAGAAAACCACTACTACCTCCATGAAACCTTCAAACGCACTGGCTGTTCTTTCACATGTCTACGGTCTTGGAAGAACTGACGACAATGGGACTCAAGGAAGAATTTGACTGGTCTGCACCTCCTCCAAGAAATACAAGAAGGTCAAAGTTCCTTCCTTGGTGGCTAGCTCCTATTCTTCATCGCGACACCGATGAAAATGAAGACTTGGGCGACACCGCGGCATGTCCTACTACAACAACCGACCCCAACAACGCCGGGCGCTCCTTCTTCAACTTGAAATTCTTCAGAGCGTTAGTCCTCGATTCGATCCTTTTGGTCATTCGATGACAAAGGGGAGAAATTTGAGTTAGTCTTCAAGCGGGTCTATTTTATTGCCTATATACAGTAATTTTTTTTTGTTAAGTTACAACTCTCGTTCTTCCGAAACTTTTATTTGATCGTGTTGTAATCTTAAACCCGATGGTGCTTTGATACATTTGATGCATTATGCTCTTGCACTATGCTCGATTCTCTTGAGCTTCTTGAAAATCTTCAAAGCGGATCTATTTGACCTCGATACTCTTGATGCGTTATTTTGCATGCTTGTTCCTCATTAATGTTATCGCATACGCATGCTGAATTACATCAAGCACCATATTTCATCATGCATTTCAAATTCTTCATATTATATGTCAAATGCGTATGAATTACAAGATATAGGGGAGATCTCCATGATTCAACTCTTCAAATGTGCATTGCCTCAAAAGCAAATTCCTCACTATGCACATCTTCGGGGGAGTTCTTCTATATCTTGCAATCAAATTCCTGATTATCGGTATTTACACTTCATATGTTTATCCCGTTGAAAACTTAACCTATATTGTCATCAATCACCAAAAGGGCAGATTGTAAGTGCATCTAGTGCCCTTAGTGATTTTGGTGGATTGAAGACTTATAGGTTAAGGAACTAATGCGCTTGTAAGTGTACATGTCTATAAGTCTACGAGGAGTTTGATATTTACAGAGAAAGTCGACCCCTAAAATGAAGTTCTTCGATCAAGACTTTGATATTCTCAAGACTTTCTCAAGACTTTGAAAGTGAAGAAATTGGTGTGACCTTGAAGACTTGGTATTCATTTGAGGAACATGAAGCGTGAAGACTTTTGTTTTCGTAGTTTCATTTTCTCTTTCTTGAGTCATAGGAAACGCCTGCATCGTTAAAGGGGGTCGAGGAAATACTAAGGAAAAATTTCCATGTGATGCTCAACTCAAAATCCTACACCTACCAATTCCTTCGAAAGTGAAGCCTTTGGAAATCTCATACAGTTCAGCCAATTTCTTCGGTGATGTGAGACGAAGTTCTTCCGGTCATTGAGGAATTTGTTCTCGACCGAGGAGTTAGGAATTCGCCAAAGGTCGGATTGCCTACAAAGTGAGGAACATGATAGCCCCGAGGAATTTGATATTCAAATTTCGACCGTTCTTGTCTTCTTGGCCACTGTCCCAAAATATCTTATCCACCTAACGGTCATATCATTGAAGGTCATTTATGTCTTATCATGTCGGGCTGCTCCCTAGGCTATAAATAGCCGCCCCTACAACCACTAGCTGGTTGGCTGCTCCGAGAGAAACTTGACACTTGTCATTTGAGAGCAACCCATCCTCTGAGGACTTTGAGCGAAAATCATCGAGTGAGGAAAAACCCCAAAACCAAACCCTACAAACCCAAAGTGATTGAGCATCATCAAGAGATTGATCCTGCGTGGATCCGACGCTTGTTACCTTTGAAGACTGTGCTTCTTCCAGACGGTTAGGCGTCATGGTCTAGAGCATCCAAGAGGAATTGTGGATCGCCGAGTGACCAAGTCTGTGAAGGTTTGGAAGTCGCTCAAGACTTACCACGAGTGATTGGACGAGGTCTGTGTGACCTTAGTTCAAGGAGAATACGGTGAGGACTTGGTGTCCTGAGCTGCGTGCTCGCCGATCGGGTGTCCGGACTGTGTGTCCTCGAGTTTAAATACTCACCGCTCCAACCAGACGCATAACCGAGACAAATAGCTTGAACTGGTCTACCAAATCATTGCCTTCACCAACCTAACTGGTTCTATTTCCTCAACCCTTTCATTTCCTCATTATTGTGTTGAGTGTTTTGTTCATATCTGTGTTTGAAGACTTTGACTGAAGACTTTCTCAATTTCCTCAGTTCAATTTCTTCAGTATGTTTGTCTTCATCCTGTGCTATCCTGTGTTTACGCTTTCTGTACTCTTTGTTTGTCTTCATTTCATCATGATGACCATGCCCGCATTCTGTTATGCTTACTTCGAGTACTTATTCACCGCAAGTAGTTCTTCGCTAAGGAATTTCCTCACCGACAAATTCCTCAGTGAAGAATTCATAAAAATCGCCTATTCACCCCCCCTCTAGTCGATATAACGCACTTTCAGTTGTTGAATCTATCATCTTGTCCAAACTTTGATTTGAGTGTGGGCTATCCTCTAATCAAATCAGAACCAACGATGTTTGTAATGTTGTCTTACTCGTGGATTTTCCTCGAGCATACACCGTTATGTCTTTTGGATCTGACCAATGCTATCACTTGATCTCATAATTATGGAATTCCATCTTCATGGAAACCTGGATGAATTGTTGTTGAGTCCATCGCCAACATTTTTATCTCCTCCATGATTTTGTTGAACATTAAGCTAGTGTTGGAAACTTTTGGAAGCATTTTCTTCATACTATCTCATGAAGGATATGTTTGGATGAAAGAAGTGACTTTCTTTAATTCACGTGCACTTGATGTAAGTTGTCGCCGTGGATCCGAGAAGGATTGTTTTTGCTTCCTCTGGAATCGTCCCAAGTTAGTCACGCCTATATGCGAAGTACTCTATGGTTTGATAGGTTGGCCGCCTCCATTCCATATGTGTTTCCTAGCACACCAAGCCACTGATTGATTTCTCCAAGGAGAAGAAGTTCCTTCTTAAGAGCAAGACTTATGCAAGGACTTCGATATCCTCGATGATGGTTCCCCTTGTGAACTCGGTAACATTTTATTATAAGACTACTATGTGTTCATGCTTGTCTCGGACAACACGTTCACATGTTGTAGCAGAACCAGCTCATGTTTTGGAGCTTGCTATCGTAGTTCACTCCCCGAGAATCTCGCAACGTCATCTCGTAGGTTTGTGTTGCAAATTTCTTTTCCGCATACCGTTGTCCGAATTACCTGTTACCAACCAGATCTGAATCTCGTGCAGATATGATGGTTGGAACTTCTCCCAAGAACTATGATATAGGTTCCAGTGAAGTGGACGCACCTAGCTGGAAGCACTATTATCGTAGTATCTTATTTAAGCCGTTTGGTCACTTCCCATGAGGATTTCGCATGACTTAATCTAGAAGTTGTTCCGTATGGATTTTGTGCTCCCGAAGTCCGACCTTTACTTGATGGCCATGTTGATGCTTTTTAAGCATGCCTGTGGTAGCTAGCACATCAAGGAGAACATTAGAAGCGGAGTGCTAAATGTCTCTCGGTCGATCATCCAGATTTTGTTTCCTTGGCCTCGCTAAGGTGAAATCTGAGAAGGCGTTATCATCCTTTGCATCTGCATCGTACATCACTATTCATCATGGTAGTATGATGTGTTGCCAGGATCCTCGGCATGGATGTTGGTAAGACCCTGATGATTATGGAAATGCTCAAGTGCTTGAAAGCATGCTCAGTCACTAGGTTATATCCTCGGTATCAACTGGAATGTGCCTCCCGTTTGCCGTGTTGTTCCATAACCATAGTTTCCTTTCCAATCTGAGTTGCTCGATCTTCGAGTAGATCGAATCCAGTAGAGTTTCCCCCTCTTTCCGTTGTCGTGTCGAGTGAAGATCTCCAAGGCAAAGATGTCAAAACCAAGATGATGGAGTGAATCAACATATTCAAGAAGGGCAGTTGGATCGTGAAGATCGTGTTAGCTTTGTGTCCCCTCCGCCTTCTTACCTCACGCCTTGAATCTCGGACGAGATTCTTGTTTAGTGGGGTGAGTTGTCACATCCCTAGCTTCTGGCATTGCACTAGGCTAACTTCATGTGTGCATCATGTTTAAACTTTGAAAGAAACTTGAAATGGGGATGTCCAAACCCTAGTACCAAATGGAATTCAAATAGGTTCAACCTAAAAAAATATTTTCAGTGAATCCAGATGGCTTTAAAAAAATGTTCATCATTTCTGGAAAATGCTAGAAACCATAACCAGAGGTGTTGCACATTTTTCCATGACATATTTGGTCACTGAATTAATTCATAAAGTATTTGAATTTGGGCATTTAAATGCTATAAATAATTTAAATGCTCAAATAATTCTGAAACTAAATGAGGGTTGTTGTATATATTTCAATTAGTGCCCAAAATTATTTTCAGGATTTTACAAAATGAGTTAGTATTTTTACTAATTCAAAACAGATCAAAATAAATAGAAAACAAAACAGAAATAGGAAAAGAAAGGGAGAAGACCCACCCGCGGCCCAGCCACTGTGTAGCCCATCTGGCCTGGCACCACTGGGCCAGCCCACCAAGTGCCCCACCGTATTCAAGCTCTGCCAAGGTGAGGGCGGGAGGCGTGTGGCGCGCACACGCCGCCTGCCACCTCCTCCGCTTCCACTGCCTCGACGCTCCCAGCCGCGCCACGCACTCCCAGCTCCTCCTACTCTCCCCGTCCTCACCCGCCTCCTCCGTCTCTCTCCTCGCTCTCCTCCTCACGCACCCGAAGGCAGCCGCCGGAGCTGTCGCGCCCACCGCCACGCCTTGCCTCCCCGAGCCAGACAGAGCCTCCACACCTCGCGTTTCACCTCTCGCACCGAAGGAAAGGCCCCGAGCAGCCGCCATCGTCTTCGTCTTCGAAGTTCGCCACCGACGACCGCCGCCCACCCGGCCGTCATGCAGGCTTCCCCGAGCCCGGCCGAGCTGCTCCCCCGACCCCTTGTGAGCTCCTGCTCCTTCCCCCATGCTCCCCCCTCCGTTCCTCTCCACTAGCTTGTTTTTCGTCGGAGCCGAGAGCTTCCGCACGCCGGCCATGGAGCCGCCGTCGCTAGAGCGAGTTTCCCTCGCGTCCGAGCACCGTTACGTGCTCAGTCGGCCGTCAGCTGCCCAACGCCACCGATCGCGCCTCCTGTCGTGCTCCGTAGCCTCCTCCCCGATGAGCCCGTGCGTGCGCCGCCGCGCGAGGTCGTCGCCGGCATCGTTTCCGGCCACCCCGCGGCCTCCCGTCGGGTCCTTTGGATGCGGACAAGCGAGAGGGCCCCCTGGTGCCAGCAGCGCGTCGAACTGCCGTCCCTAACGCGAGTCCGGCGAGCTCTCACCGTCGGTTTGGTCATCGCCGGCGTAGATCCGGTGATGATGACGTGGCCGCTTAATTAGGGCTTAATCTCCTAGTTAACTAACCACAGTGACACAGACAGCTGGGCCCCATTGCCTAACTAACCGACTAACTACGTAAGTTTAAGATTAATCTAATTACGGAGGGCCCACGTGTCAATTTTGACTATGCTGATGTGGGCGTTGACCTGACCCACCTGTCTGTGACCTAGGCAAAGATCGGGTCACTAACCAATGGGCCCCACCGGCCGTGGTTGACCTGGACCGCCTGTTGACTTGATGACGTCACACCGACGTCATGCTGACGCAGTTAACCATTTTCTGGATTTAAAATAATTCAGGAAATTTCAGAAAATAGCTAGAACTTCTAAAATTCATAGAAATTCAACCGTAACCCCAAATGAAACAAATTATATATGAAAATGATCAGAAAAATTCAATCTATCCATCTGTACCATTTTCATGCATGTTTGAGCAACCTAAAGCTACTGTATATGACAATTTGAATTAATGGCATTTGAAATGTCATATATGGAGTTTGAATTTGAATCTTAGATTCAAACCAACTCCATTTAACCTGCTACTAGTTGCATTAGCTCAAACCACATCATATTGCCATGTCATCATCATGCATCATATTGTGCATTGCATTGATGGTGTTTCTTCTTTGTTTGTCGGTGCTTGTCCCCTCTCAGTAGACGTGTACCGGCGATGTGATCGATGACACCGATGAAGTACTATACTATCTTCAGAAGTGCTGTGCAAGCAAAACCCCTTGTTCATTCTCGATACAATCCCACTCTCTCGCCTCGCTCTCTTTTACCGCATTAGGACAACAACGATTCAACTGTTACATGATGCGGTAGTTGAACCCTTTCCTCCTGCATGACCTGTCATTGCCACAAGAAATAGACGAAACCCACTAGCATGAGTAGGAGTTGTTTGAGCCTTGATGTGCCTACTCATTCATGCTTGTTTGTCATGCCTGCTCATCGCTTAGAGTTGTGTCGTGTCTGATTCATCGGGGATGAATTGGAGGTGTGTGAACATGTCCTACTATTGAGAGCTAAGTGTGTGAACACGATTTGGTAAAGGTAGCGGTGAGAGGCCATGTAGGAGTACATGGTGGGTTGTCTCATTGCAGCCGTCCTCAGGAACTGAGTTCTGTGTTTGTGATCCATGAACGGTACTACCACGCATTGGAATGCTTAAGTGCCCCTCTCGACTTATTAATCAACCTGATCTCTGTCCAGGAGTTGCAACTAGTTTCTGGCGTTTGTAGGTAGTGTTAGTAGTCTACCAAGTGGCACCCGGTATAGGTGGGCTTGGGACAGATTAGGCACCATGGCACGTTGTACCAAGCGTAGAACCACCCGTCGAGGTGGGCTTGGGAACCCTGCACACATCGTTTGGGGCCGTGAGCGACACCCCGGCCGGATCTCCTTGCGGATGGAACCCGAATAGGCGATAAACCTGGATGAGAGACTTGTGTGGTTAGTCAGTTCGTGGCCGACACCCTCGCTGGGCTTCCGCTGAAGGTTGCCGAGTACATGTCGTGTAAACGGCGGTAAGTGGTGAGAGCGTGTGTGAAGAAGTACACCCCTGCAGGGTTAACATTATCTATTCGAATAGCCGTGTCCGCGGTAAAGGACTTCTGGGTTGCCTATATCAGTTCATAGACAAGTGAAAGTGGATACTCTAAAATGCGCAAGATAAGCATGAGTGCTATGGATGGCGTTCTCGTAGGGAGACGGGAGCGGATCCATAGTGGTGTATTGATATGGTGAATATGTGGACTCGTGTGCGCCACTTCAAAAAGAGTTACTTGCAGTCGTAGTTCAGGATAGCCATCGAGTCAAAGCTGGCTTGCTGCAGTCAAACTCCACCACCCCCTTGTTGATAATGATGCATATGTAGTTAGTTCTGATGTAAGTCTTGCTGAGTACATTTGTACTCACGTTTGCCTATTTTATGTTTTTGCAGAGAGACTCCAGTCTCGCTAGTAGTACCGCATGGACTTCGACGTTTAGCTTGTTACCTCAGCTACGATCTTGTGCCCTCGGCAGGATCTGGTAGATAGTCAGGCTTCTCAAATTTTTTCATTTGTAGATGTCTGTACTCGGACATGTTAAGCTTCCGTGTGCTTTGTTTTGTATGTTTCAATGTTGGGTCATGAGACCCATGTTTGTAATATCTCGCCTCCTCGAGCCTAACGAATAAATACTTGAGTCGTAGAGTTATGTTGTGATGCCATGTTGTATTTACACATATCGAGCATATTGTGTGTATGATTGAAATGCTTGGTATGTGTGGGATCCGACAAACTAGTTGTTTATCCTTGGCAGCCTCTCATATGGGGAAATGTAGTCTAGTGCTTCCCGAGCGATAGTAGTCCGCTACAGCCGGTTCACCGGAGTCCTGCTAGCCCAAAGACTACCGCTTCTGGACACTTGACTGGCCGACATGTGTTTCACTTCGCTCGTGGTTCTGTCCTTCGGGAAATGTCACACGGTGACATCCGAGTCCTGCCTAGCTCAGCTACAGCCGGGTTACCGGAGTCCTCATAGCCAGTGCTACAGCCCGGATTCATATGTTGATGACCGACATGCTCGAGTTGATTCATGTATGCCTGTCCCCATGGGTTAGTGCCGCTTTGGGTTCACGACTAGCCATGTCGGCCCGGGTTCTTCATCATATGGATGCTAGCGACGCTATCATATACGTGAGCCAAAAGGCTAAACGGTCCCGGGCCATGGTAAGGCGACACCTGTGGGAATACCGTGCGTGAGGCCGCAAAGTGATATGAGGTGTTACCGGCTAGATCGATGTGACTTAGAATCGGGGTCCTGACAACTCTATCATGGTTTTGCTCTCTCATGTTTCTATATTCCATATTCACATGATTGCATACATATAGGGGGAGCCTATGCTTGTTACATGTCTTCCCAAAGCTTTACTTGCTATTCTTTATATCCTTAACTAAAGCTTTGATGTATGTTGCCATCAATTACCAAAAAGGGGGAGATTGAAAGCACAAGTGCTCCCTAGGTGGTTTTGGTAATTAATGTCAACATATCTCTTGTTGGACTAACACTTTTATCTAGTATGTTTGCATAAGTTCAACAATGGAGTGGCATGGACTAAAGGATGTGGGAACTCCTTCAAGATGCTAAGGACAAAGGATTGGCTCAAGCTTCAAGCTCAAGACTCTTCATTTTACATTTTAGTGATCCAAGATCACATTGAGTCTATAGGAAAAGCCAATACTATCAAGGAGGGATGAGGTGTTGCTTAATGACCCTCTTGCTTCATGTGCTTAGTGATATGCTCCAAAACCCTCCACTACTTTCTCACATCCACATATGACCTAAACCTAAAGTCAAACTCGGCCCTACCGATTCTTTCTATCCGGGCGCCACCGAAGTTCGGGGATGTCATAGCCACCGCCACAAACCCTAGGCAAATTGGTTTCACTGATAGGGATGTCGGTCTCACCGAGATGGGATTGTAATCTCTCCGTATGTCCATTACCAAAATCGGTCTCACCGAAGTTTGTGCAATCGGTACTACCGAGATTACAATGAAAACTTTCGTTATCTTATTACCCAAATCGGTCTCACCGAGTTTGAGTAATCGGTCTCACCGAGTTTGCCTGACCAACTCTCTGGTTAGCTAATTACCAAATTCGGTCTCACCGAGTTTGTGTAATCGGTCCCACCGAGATTACGTTATGCCCTGACCCTAACCATATCGGTCCTACCGAGTTGCATATCAGTCCCACCGAAAACCCTAACGGTCACTAGGTTTACTAAATCGGTCCGACCGAGTTTTATGATTCGGTCCCACCGAGTTTGGTAAATTGTGTGTAACGGTTAGATTTTGTGTGGAGGCTATATATACCCCTCCACCTCCTCTTCATTCGTGGAGAGAGCCATCGTAACAAACCTACACTTCCAACTTACCAGCCTCGAGAGAGAACTACCTACTCATGTGTTGAGGCCAAGATATTCCATTCCAACCATATGAATCTTGATCTCTAGCCTTCCCCAAGTTGCTTTCCACTCAAATCTTCTTTCCACCAGATCCAAATCCTATGAGAGAGAGTTGAGTGTTGGGGAGACTATCATTTGAAGCACAAGAGCAAGGAGTTCATCATCAACACACCATTTGTTACTTCTTGGAGAGTGGTGTCTCCTAGATTGGCTAGGTGTCACTTGGGAGCCTCCGACAAGATTGTGGAGTTGAACCAAGGAGTTTGTAAGGGCAAGGAGATCGCCTACTTCGTGAAGATCTACCACTAGTGAGGCAAGTCCTTCGTGGGCGACGGCCATGGTGGGATAGACAAGGTTGCTTCTTCGTGGACCCTTCGTGGGTGGAGCCCTCCGTGGACTCACAAGAACTGCTACTCCTATGTGGGTTGAAGTCTCCACCAACGTGGATGTACGATAGCACCACCTATCGGAACCATGACAAAACATCCGTGTCTCCAATTGCGTTTTAATCCTCCAAACCCTTCCCTTTACATTCTTGCAAGTTGCATGCTTTATTTTCCGTTGCCTATATACTCTTTTCATGCTTGCTTGTTATGGATTGAGAATGTTAAACTTGTGCCTAAACTCCATTTAAACCAAAAGAAGTTGAAAACTGCAACTTTGGTACTTAGTGTCTAATCACCCCCCTCTAGACACCTCTTCTCAAGATCCTACAAAGTATTATTATTTTTATGTCAATATGAAATTTTGTCTTGAATCTTTCGGATCTGAATATTCATACCACAATTAAGAAGATTTACATTGAAATTATGCCAAGTAGCACTCCACATCAAAAATTCTCTTTTTATCATTTACCTACTCGAGGACGAGCAGGAATTAAGCTTGGGGATGCCTGATACGTCTCCAACGTATCTATAAGGTTTGATTGCTCCATGCTATTATCTACTGTTTTGGACCATATTGGGCTTTATTTTCCACTTTTATATTACTTTTGGGACTAACCTATTAACCGGAGGCCCAGCCCAGAATTGCTGTTTTTTGCCTATTTCAGTGTTTCGAAGAAACAGAATATCAATCGGAGTCCAAACGGAATGAAACCTTCAGGAACGTGATTTGCTCATCAGATAAGATCCAGGAGACTTGGACCCTCCGTCAAGAAAGCCACGAGGCGGTCACGAGGGTGGAGTGCGCGCCCCCCCTAGGGCGCGCCTGATGGAGTCCTAGATTAGGGGGTATCCGGACAGCCGGACTGCATACATCGTCCGGACTATGGAAGCGTGAAGATACAAGACTCAAGACTTCGACCCGTGTCCGGATAGGACTTTCCTTGGCGTGGAAGGCAAGCTTGGCGATCCGGATATTATATTTCCTTCCTTGTAACCGACTCCATGTAAACCCTAGCCCTCTCCGGTGCCTATATAAACCGGAGAGGTTGGTCCTTAGAAGGCCGATCACAATTACAATCATACCATCATAGGCTAGCTTCTAGGGTTTAGCCTCTATGATCTCGTGGTAGATCTACTCTTGTACTACCCATATCTTCAATATTAATCAAGCAGGAAGTAGGGTTTTACCTCCATCGAGAGGGCCCGAACCTGGGTAAACATCTGCGTCCCTTGCTTCCTGTTACCATCAGCCTAGACGCACAGATCGGGACCCCCTACCCGAGATCTGTTGGTTTTGACACCGACAGCGCCCCCTGCCTCGTGGGCCCCTCGAAGCTCCACCGACGTACTTCTTCCTCCTATATATACCTACGTACCCCCAAACGATCAGATACGGAGCCAGAAATCTAATTCCACCGCCGCAACTTTCTGTATCCACGAGATCCCATCTAGGGGCCTGTTTCGGAGCTCCGCCGGAAGGGGAATCCACCACGGAGGGCTTCTACATCAACACCATAGCCCCTCCGATGAAGTGTGAGTAATTTACCTCAGACCTTTGGGTCCATAGTTAGTAGCTAGATGGCTTCTTCTCTCTTTTTGGATTTCAATACAATGTTCTCCTCCTCTCTCGTGGAGATCTATTCGATGTAATCTTCTTTTTGCGGTGTGTTTGTTGAGACCGATGAATTGTGGGTTTATGATCAAGATTATCTATGAACAATATTTGAATCTCCTCTGAATTATTTTATGTATGATTGGTTATCTTTGCAAGTCTCTTCAATTATCAGTTTGGTTTGGCCTACTAGATTGGTTTTTCTTGCAATGGGATAAGTGCTTAGCTTTGGGTTCAATCTTGCGGTGTCCTTTCCTAGTGACAGTAGGGGCAGCAAGGCACGTATTGTATTGTTGCCATCGAGGATAACAAGGTGGGTTTTATATCATATTACATGAATCTATCCCTCTACATCATGTCATCTTGCTTAAGGCATTACTCTGTTTTCGTTAACTTAATACTCTAGATGCATGCTGGATAGCGGTCGATGAGTGGAGTAATAGTAGTAGATGCAGGCAGGAGTCGGTCTACTTGTCTCGGACATGATGCCTATATACATGATCATACCTAGATATTCTCATAACTATGCTCAATTTCACAATTGCTCAACAGTAATTTGTTCACCCACCGTAGAAATACTTATGCTCTTGAGAGAAGCCACTAGTGAAATCTATGGCCCCCGGGTCTATTCTCATCATATCAATCTCCAATCACTTTATTATTGCTTTTCTTTTACCTTTGCCTTTTATTTTACCTTGCTTCTTTATATCAAAAATACCAAAATTATTATCTATCATCTCTACCAGATCTCACTCTCGTAAGTGACCGTGAAGGGATTGACAACCCCTAATCGCGTTGGTTGCGAGGAGCTATTCGCTTTGTGTAGGTACGAGGGACTCGCGCGTGGCCTCCTACTAGATTGATACCTTGGTTCTCAAAAACTGAGGGAAATACTTACGCTACTTTGCTGCATCATCCTCTCCTCTTTGGGGAAATCCAACACGGTGCTCAAGAGGTAGCAGGTGCCATGGCAGAGATTTGAGAGAGGGAGAGAGAGGGCGAGCTAGGGGAGGATATAGATGAGAATGCAGGCGGGACGATGTGAGCAAGGTAGTATTTATTAGCGACTGGAATCTAGATCGACGGGGACAGTACACACGCCGGTCGCCGGAATTTACGAGTACTGTAGTTTGAATTACACACAATTCCCTCAGCAAATCCGTGTGTGAATCACATAATAGCTGACGGTTTCCAATACAGAATCGTGTCTGATTAATGATCCCCGCCAATCACCTACCAAACCTCGAGCCGCGAGATCAAGTGCCAATCGTGTGGGGGCCGGTTGTCTTGCCAGATCTTTACATTTTCTTTTTTGAACATCAGATATTTACATCTTCTGATGATTTTTTCACTCGCACACAAGTACACAAAAATATGATTTTTCAAACAGTTTTGGTTAGGCGTTGCATGTAGATGTAGTTGAAATTTGAATTACGATCATTAAATGGTTAGAAAATCACTTAAATGTCTTTAAAAGGTCAAATGACCCCTGAAAATTTCCAAACTTTCACATGACAGTTGTATTAGTGCACGTTAAACGTAGAAAAAAATTTGAAGGCCGTAAGAGGAAGCTATCTCCCGTCCGTCAGCAAACATGCATTGTTCCCTCTCGGAACCATGAACCATCTATTGAATTGCTCCGGTTTGTGAGGGGTGTGTGTCTAAACATTCGTCAAACAGGCCAATTTTTTTACCACATCATCTTGGTGGCATGACATTAAACCAAGCAAGGTTTCATGTTTTTCTGATCATTTTTTTAATTTTTTGGAATTAAAATGCCATGGCATGCACTCCATGCATGTGCCCATGCCTTGACACCAATATGTTTGAAAATTCATTCGAATTTACTGCACATGGAATTAACTCGCATGCAAGTACACAAAAATATGATTTTTCAAACCGTTTTGGTTAGGCGTTTCATGTAGATGTAGTTGAAATTTGAATTACGGTCATTAAATGGTTAGAAAATCACTTAAATGTCTTTAGAAGGTCAAATGACCCCTGAAATTTACCAAATTTTCACATGATAGTTGTATTAGTGCATGTTAAACGTAGGAAAAAACTGAAGGCCGTAAGAGGAAGCTATCTCCCGTTCGTCATCAAACATGCATTGTTCCTCTCTAACCACGAACCTTCTAGCGAGTTGCTCCGGTTTGTGAGGGGCGTGTGTCCAAACGTTCGTCAAACGTGCCAATTTCTTTACCACATCATCTTGATGGCATGAAATTACATCAACCAAGGTTTCATGTGTTTCTGATCATTTTTCTATTTTTTAATTAAAATGCCATGTCACTCCATGCATACGTATGCATGTGTCCATGTCGTGAGACCAATATGTTTGAAAATTCCTTCTAATTTACTGCACATGGAATTAATTCGCACACAAGTACACATATATGATTTTTTAAACCGTTTTGGTTAGGCGTTGCATGTAGATGTAGTTCAAATTTGAATTACGGTCATCAAATCTAACATATAAAGCCGCCTAGGGTACCCGCCATTCCAAATACTTCTTCACGTCTCAGATTCATCCTCAAGGCTCGGTTTGTCTAGTCGGCTGAATTTCATCGCTACCGTAAAAATCCGAACGCTCATTATTTTGCACGCCGTTATTCTCGCCTAGAGCAGCTGACGCATGGGCCAACTTTCCGTGCGGGCCAGCCTCGCAGCGACACGGCAGGGCGAAGCAGGGCTGAATCGATCGTGGGCTGGGGCGAATAGATCATGGGTCCAGGCAGGTGGGTGGATCGGCGCTGGTCTACCCTCACCCTCCTTCCATGCACCCAGCCAGGTCTCTTCCTCTTCAGAAGTGTTGGGCCCACTTGTTAGCCTCTTTGGGTAGGTGTGGAGCCAGGTGAAATGTTGCGGGGTGGCTCGGTCCGCGATTGGTGGTGTGGACGCCGGGTGGGACGCGAGTAGTAAAACCCATGCAGGTTCCTCGAGCCCCACGCAACTCCACTTTCTCTTAATTTCTCTCCTCCTCCTCCTCCTCCTGCTCGATTTCCAGCGCGTGGCCGCCGCCGCTCATCCTCTCCTCTTCTCTCCCGTGCCACCAGGTCGCTGCTCCTCCACAACGCTGGCCGCTCCACCTCGCCTTCCTTCTCTTTGTTGTCCGGTGGCCATCGGCGGCGCCTGGATCTGGATCGGGTGAGGAGCGTGACGACCTGCAGGCAAAGGGCGGAGGCGGCGCCGCTCGATTTGATCTACGGGAGAGAGAAGATGAGAGGGAGAGGGAGAGAGAGAAGGAAGAAGAGGAGAGGAGAGAGAAAGAGAGAGGAGAAAGGAGAGGAGGGGGGCGACGACGGTCGGGAGAGGATCACCGGAAGGAGTGCCGCCGGCTCGTCGCCTTTCATACCTACCCACGCAGTTCGCCCTCTTTCCTTTCTCAGTACTCCCTTTTTTGATTAGTGAAGCTGCAACTACATGTCCCTCTATCTATCCCCTGTCCTCACTCGCTTCTTTTCATCCCTTTGTCTCATGGATGAAGCTGCCGGCTGCAGGGGTGTTGCGAGGAGTTAGAGGTCGTGCGCTGGCCGGAGCAGCAGGAGCAAGGATATGGCCGCCTCTTCTCTGGCACGGTTCCCTCCTTTTCCTTCAGCTCTCGAGATGTCGACCTGCAGGTTAAGGTGCTTGTGTCTCAACCATCTTCCTCCCTGTATCCTCACATTTTTAATTTCTGATTCGTGTGTCACCATAAGGCTAGAGTTTGTTCGTGTGTTGTTTATGCTCGGGTTTTATCTCCACAAAACATGGCCCACACTACTTTAGAAGGAACTGCTGCTGTCCAATTTAGAGTTATGTTTTCTAGCTCAAGCATTGTTTGAATTTCTATGGCCCAGGCTCCAAGTGAGATTAATTCTTTCATTTTGTTTGTGCTAATGTGAGTGATTTATTTCTCATAGAAACAAAATTCCGATTGATGTACTGACAAATGTGTATGGCATACTATTTTTAGGCAAACCATTGTTTGACAACAAATATGCGGAGGCGTTTTTATGGATGTGCATCTCACCTGAATCTGGAGAGCTATTCAATCTGTCGCGGACATTTTTGGTGGAATTCAATGCTTCAACAGGTATTCTTGGCCTCTATATTTCCCTATCATGTGTATTTAACAAGTATTCAGTGATTCTCGATTTTTCCTTTTTAATCTATGAATGTAATTCTTAATGTGATGGTAAATGTATTATACATTTTTTGTCGAGCAAATATTGATTCATGCCATGCATGTTATGGGCGGGTGTAAAAAAAATCCATCCCGATTGTAGTGTGACAGCTTTAATCAAAGTTGTTTTAGTTACCCACCCTTCTATTTTGATTGCTTTTGTATGATTCTTGAAAACAGAGTGGGTTGTGTTTATCAATAATATGCTTCAGATGTCAGTTCTGTTGCCAAATGATCTAAACTTGATTTACCCACTTCTAGAACAGAAAAGAATATGGCATTTACCTTTCGTGGATTTACTTGAACGATATTAATTGTTTCCCATCTCCAATTATTAATTGTTTGCCAAGATATTTTTATGGTGTTCTTACTCCTGATTTACTGACATGTTTGATTTGTAGTCTCTTAGTATATAATCAAGTAGTTGTAGCTAAACAACCGTATATCTTGCCATGCTTTGGTGAAAGTATTAAAGTTTGTCTCTGGTTTTACTTTCCATGTGCTACCATACCTATGCTTTATGTAGTTAATTCATAAACTCTCTTTAAATATGATGTTCCCAAGAGATCGTAAGGTTCATGGGGTGATCTTGTAGCTGAGTTGAAAGTCAGAGGGTTTGTGCTATGGGTGATAAGGAATGGTCATAACCTTATTTGTTGGAATATTGCCGAAGATGATCCAAGCTAATTATTTTAGGCACTTGATCTGTTATATTGCCTTAAACTGATTTTGTACTACGTGAACATGAGGATCTTTTAGCAGTTAGCCATGTCAAAAACAGGATATATGTCTAGCATCTAATTTGAGATGAAGTTGTCCTGCTCAATTAATTTATAGTTTTCTGGATGTTCTGGTTTTCAGCTTGGGAGCAAGTAGAAATACCTGATTTGATGCTCATGCTTCCAATTTTTTCACATTTCATGAGAGCTAGGCATTTCTCGATGACCTTGCTGCCTCCTACCCATCCGTGGGTATTTCAACTCCCTTCTGCTTATTTTTATTTTTCTGCACATTTGCTCTACTCTCACTTTGCCTCGATATGCTCTCATTTTCTTAGATTTAGATTTGCTTGTTCTATCTCCTCCCATTTTCTATTTGTTGTTCTTTTCTCTGTTTTTAATTTGGTTTTTACATCCTATTTTATTTATTCTTTTTGGCTTCGACATAATGAATGGATTATTGCTTTATTTGGCCTTTATTATATTGTTTCCCATCTACTATATGGTTCACTTTGCTATCTATTAAAAAAGCATTATGGGTTACTGCCTGGTGGACCTCTGAAAATTATTTCACCTCAGCTTGATTGACAAGCTCACCGGCAGGAAATGTAGTATGAGATGATTTTTTTAAATTTCTCTAGCTTTTCTTATTGGTATGTACAGAAAGGACAAAGTCTTGTATACTTAATATCGAGTCTTATTCATCTGCATTTTTGGAATACCATTGAAAATCATGAATTATTTTGCTTTGATGGATAATCTATCACTAAATGTAATATAGCTTCCAGCCTTCACACATAGAGACTAATTTAGTACTTCGGTTTTGGGCTGTCCTATTTTCTGTGTGGTCGAACAAGAAAGCTAAATGTACAGTTTATTTGCTCGGCACCATTTATTGTGCCACATAGAAGTACATCTTGTTCTTATTTTTTCTAATGCAATCATCAATACCGTACCTTAGTTAACCTTCCCAATTTTTGTTCTCTTTTTGGTCATACATTAGGATTATTATGGATTTTCTGAAGGTGGTGGTGGGGGTTGCATGACATGTTCCGTCTGGTTTCAGGTGTGTGCTGCACCTGAAAAGTTTTCTCGGGTTGTCTCTCTTTCAGGTGTATTTCTTGGGTTTCTAATTTTCTGTTCTCATGTATAACTTTATATAGACAGGCAATGGCCTTGCATTATATATATACACTAAAGGCGTATGAAGAAACTCCTTTTAGAGCATACTTTGATTGCTTATTTTGGTCAATGAGAAGAGGTGAATGATATTGTACATAATCTTCAACCCAAAGGTATAATAATGCAATGCATAAAAAGATCTACTTCCTATATATGGTGCAGTTTCGACTATGTCAAAAACGTGCGTGTACTCACCATCTGTGTTGGCCTATCATACAAAATTAAGGGTCAGGTTCGATGTATATAGGGACTGCTACAACCAATGGATATTATATATAGGGATTGCTACAACCCACGAGCATTACATATAGATGGAGTTTTAATATCTTCTTTTTCATATTTCATACAAATTAAAATCTTTGTTGCACCTTTTATTGAGAAATCAGATTCTGTAGTTGCTTAGAAAAAGCATAAGCATCACTTATTCATTTTTAGATTCTATGCTTGGTGAACGTATACCAACTCCTTTTTTATCGTGTATGCTTCTTGATGCTAAAAATTACAAGTTATGTTTCTTTTTCGGAAACAGATTTTGAAAAAAAATGTGAGTAACAGGAGTGTGTTACTGTCTGGATGTATTAAGAAATTGTGGGCACTAATCAAAAGTTTGTTACTGAAATCATGACGTCATTTGCTTAATCATTGTGGAAAATGGTTCTTCTGCAATTAAAAATAATTGTCGCCAGTGACTATGCGGTGTATGGACTTTGCATGAGAAGCACATATGAGTATGCCGACATGGACCATATCGTGTCATTGCCCCTATTCTTTCCACATCTTCTATGTCATGTTTCAATTCATTTGTTTTCCATATTGCTCATGTTTGTAGCCTTTCTGTTAGGCACTTATCCATTGATAACTTATCATGCTTCTATTAATTGATGATCTCTTCGCATCGCAGAGCACAATCGACCTCTATGTTATTTTGTCCTGTTTTCTTCAAGGTCCTTTGCAGGTTCCTTGTGCAAAGCTTGCTGATTGTCAATGTGATTAGAGGGCCCCGCCGTTGGTTGGATGATGCATTTCCTATAGGTCTGTCTTCTTAGCCGGATATATTTTTTCCAAGTTGTTCCATTCATATGTGTTAACCCGACATGTTATCAAGATATGATTCATATAAATTTTCATGAATTGCAGAGTTATATTTTGATAATTATATAAATATACTGAAATTAAAATTTACTAATTGATAAGTAGATTCTTGTTGAAAATAGACAGCTGAACGTAGATAGAATGCCCTTGCTATGTTCTGATTCCTATAATCCGTGGCTACAAATTTCTTCTATTTAATACTAGGCCGCAATTTGAGGTTTTCATTTCTGATCTCATTTCCAGTTCTATGTGTTTGAAGTGGTTGTGATCTATACTTTTCGCACCCATGAGTCGGACTAAGCTTAATCAATTACGATAGAATGAGAAGCTGCAGTCAATGTCCAAATGTTCCTCTACCATCACAACCTGAATTAATATATAAGGATTTGAATTTTGTTTCAGTGTTTTAACCTTGACCAATAGGTAGTAAAGATAATAAAGCCAACACTTCTAACTGAGTGAAATCTAGGAACACAATTACATAGAGGTGTTGCATGTATGATGTATCTCAGTTCATGTTCTTTAGCATTTAAGTGTTCCCTATGATCATACCCTGTGTCTATGGATTTCCATTTTCTCCAACGAGAACACCGAAGCATCAAATTTAGTTAACATTTAATATTTCCAGTTGCTCTGTGATGTTTTCTTTCTGCCTATAATATTTCAAATAAGATCTTTTATTTCTCACTGGGAACAAGCATCTCGCTTTCTTGAAATATCTTTGTCTTCCTTGTGTTTTTCCATGAGTTTGTGGTAAAAGAATGAGTTCTTCTTGGGGATTTGAGTTTTTCCATTTAATGTGCACTTGTGCTAGGGCAGTGGGACTCCCTTGGTTGCATCTCAAGGCTTTCGACCGCTGCTTGATGCAAAGAAGAAGAAGTGACCATCGCCGCCAAGGAGCTCCAAAGAAGCATGTGCGTCTGCTCTCCTTGCCCCTGAGCTCCTGCAGCGGCAACAACGGCTCGTGTGTAGTATCAGCCAAAGAACTACAACACAAATCATGTTCCTGCTATTTTCTCACTCACGATGATGTATTGTTTTAGTTCACGTGATTATTCATTGATTCTTTTTTAAGAAAATGCATTATATATAATGCAGATTTCCTGATTGGTGATTACCCATTTTATATGATCTTTTTCGTCTGCACACACTGATTTTTTTTCTTTCAAGTTTCTATCTCTTGCTCTATTCCATGAAATATATCCCTCCTCATTCCATCATTCAGAAAGATAAATTAAACATATGTTAATATTGCCGAATTATTAATGGGAACAACATATGTAATATTATTCCTGTGTTTTTCTTGATATTTCATTTACAGTTATTCCTTTTGTGAGATGCTTTGCCAAGGAAAAGAGATAGAAACTTGAAATAAAAAAACTCAGTTTCACGACCGATAGGTGGATACTTCTCAATCAAATGAATAAACATGCGCTCTATCGTGCTTCAAGACCGATAGGTGGTCACAATTTGTAATGGTATTTCAATCTTTTCTATTGCGCACTATTATGTTTGTTTTCATGTACTCCTCATTTCTCGCTTTTCTTGTTGTGGTATATACGAGTTCGCCAGCTATTGATGGCAGCATATTGCCTTCACATCGAAAGTGAAGATAGTTGGGTGGGTTCCTCGATGGGTGAAAGCTGAAAGGAATAGCCTAGCCAAGGCAATATTTATCAGGTGCATTAACTCACTTTTATTTTGACATCCAGGCTAACGATACTAATCCACAGCTACTACTACCTGACAACTATGCTTTCCCGAGTTTACCGAGTTATATGTTTGTTGTTGCTTTCTTCTAGGTCTTTGATACATCGGTTGAGAAAAGAAATATCCGATGAAGATGATGCATGACGAACAACAAGGTGAAGATCCATAAAGCCCTACGTTGTTCTTTTGCTCACTGGCGAGTTTACTACTTTCTCATCGCATGCCAAGTAGCCGAGTAGGCACTTTTTCGCAGATTGGTTGTTCAGTTTCATATGCTGAACTGCATTGTCGAGTGAAGTGTCATTGCAACAGCAGAATTGGAACATCCTTAAAAGTATGTCTCAGATTTAAGAATGTGGTTGCAATGGCCAGGTAGCGTGCTTTACATCATCCTAACAATTATAGCAGATGGGTTGTAGTTTTAAGATGTGTAGGAAAAGGCACTAGCCTAGGATTGGTTACTACAAGAGGGAAAATGCACTAGCCTAGGATTGGTTGCTGCAGTGCTTACTTGGGCTTCGAGTAGCGAGTACCTCAAATTGATTCAAGAACAACTTCTCCATGTGTAATGCATACCGTATTCTTGCTATAATCTGATTTGAGCTCAATTTTTGCAAAATTCCATGTAAATGTGATAAAAGATCATGCTTACAGACTAATTGATCAATGTAAGTCGTGCTGTGTAATAGTGATTGCTACAGATAATAAAGAACGGAGTAAGCAATAAATCAGTTTGCAAGGTTTTGTAGGAAGTACCTTCTAGGGAGTAAAAAAGTGTAAATATCATTTGATTTATGTAGAAGTTGAGAAGTAAATATGGCGATCTGTTAAAGTTGATTTGGGAAAGCGGGTGTACAGTGTGTGTAAATTGAGATTCTATTTTGATTTAGTGCATGCTTAGGGAAGTACTTGACGCACCTCTCCGCAAGTGCACGCACAAGGGTGCCCTTTTTACTCAATCAATTTCAAAACAAGTGCTATACTTCTATTGGGAGACTGCCATACTATTTTGTTGCATTGTGTAAAGATATGTGGTGTGAGGGAAGGAGAAATGGGAGCTCATATTTTAAAGTGATGGCCGAGCTCACAATGCAGCCATTATTTGGGCAAGTATTCTTAAAACAGGAATTGCACGCAGCTTAACTGATATATGGTTGGTGAATCACCGTCAAGAAATGGATCTAGCAAGCGGTGAGATCATGGTAATGTAGATAGCTGATATTAGTAAAGTTGAAGTTGATTACCCTGGTATGAAGATCTACATGTCCTTGTGGGCGTGGTGGGTCAGTAGTGAGGGTCTGGGGGCAGCTCTCTTCCACCATGTACGCTGAACGCATTCCATCTGAAACAAAATTGAGTGTGTGTTTAGAGCAGGTAATACAATGGTGGCTGCCCAGCTATTTGCTTGCTGGATTGATGCACTTCCTTGAGCTCTGTGCGGTGGGTGCACAGATCCAATATCCTCCTGTCAAAGGTGGTGAATCTGCCCTTCTCCTCCACAGTGCATGGCGCCCTCCACAACAAATGGAGCAAGGAAGCGGCATCTCTACAAAAACCAGAGCCTAAACCAATGAAAATATTGCTCGAGAAAAATCATACCGAACCCAGCCCAAGACAACAAACAAGAAATCCAATACCGGAGGAAACAATACAAATCAGATCACGCCAGCAGAAAGCAAGAGATCGAAAGCGCATAAAAGGGCGAGACGGATGACCAGAACAACAAGCAGTGCAGATCGCATGGATGGCGGCAACGCCTGTGCAGCAAAGTAGAGAAGAGCGCCGGCAGCCGGGACATCACGACGGCGGAGATCCTACAAGCATAGCAAGGAACAGAGGCGCACTCTGCACCACACAAATCGCCAATCTCCTCTCGTCCAAAGCTGCATTGAGTGGCTGACCGGTTAGAGGACACGCACACAACCAAACCCACATACACGAGACACGCGTGGCTTGGACCAGCGGAGATCGGCACATGCGCCCACCTGCTCCACTGTGAACGTTGTGGCCCACCAGGAAAAAAGCATGTCTGAGCGCTCACGGGTCCTAGCCATCTTTTCCTTGGACTTTTCCTTTTCCTTTTAAGGGTCTATATTCTCTTTTCTTTTTTAGGCAACGGTCTATATTATCGGGAAGGTTTTATTCGCAGAAACAAGTGTGATGACCGGTCAAATCGCTTCCTTTTTTGTGTGTTGATCATTTCAGTACGATTGTTTGATACACTGCCGACATCATTTTGTTTCTTCTTGCTTGTCATTTCATTTGTTTCCTCTAGCAAGTGGATGGCTATTTCCACTGCTTCAGGTTTTGTTTTGGCTCTAATTGTGTGTATGGCATCTTGGCCTTCTTAGGTGAAGCAGTTCTGAATATCCTCGCTGATCTATGGATCTATCATTGCAAGAGTCGATGATATATGGTGAGCTGCCTCACACCATAAGTTGGTCTTTGTAGCATTTGAGTTGGCAAATTTGTTGGATTCATGCGATTAGGCATGGTAAGTGCTCAGAGACCCATAGCTCTATAATTGTTTGCTTCCAAAAGTTCTGAATCTTTTCTGCGCTTGGTCTTCTCATTGGTGAGAGTAGCCATGTAAATCAATCTGCTATGGGAAATGGGAGTTTGCAAACTACCGGATTCTAATTGCTGAGGGACGAGGTTCGTAACTGAGGGTCATGTGCAGAGCTGGAGGAAGAAGTTGCGAGGCTTGGAACTCTCCTTGTGAAGGGCTCAGGGACATCAGTGAGGACAATGCCTCTTTTGTTGTAATTGTGATACTCCTGATGTGCAAGTAATCACTCCTGTGATACTCCTTATGCTAAAATGTTGGTTGTTAGTACAGAGGTGTTGACATTATTTGGTTCTCTGGTATTGATTTCATGATTTGTGGTTAATAAATGTTGTAATACAATCCACATTGCATTATATTTCCAGCTACATCTCCTACTTACTCACTAATAACATTCTTTCTAATTTGGTTCTTGCGCCATTGGCGCAACCGGGTCATCTAGTGGTTAGAAAATCACTTAAATGTCTTTGAAAGGTCAAATGACCCCTAGAATTTTCCAAAATTTCACATTACAGTTGTAGTAGTGCACGTTAGACGTTGAAAAAATTTCAAGGCCGTAAGAGGAAGCTATCTCCTGTTTGTCATCAAACATGCATTGTTCCTCCGGAACCACGAACCTTCTAGCGAGTTGCTCCGGTTTGTGAGGGGTGTGTGTCCAAACTTTCGTCAAACATGCCAATTTCTTTACCACATCATCTTGGTGGCATGACATTAAATCAAGCAAGGTTTCATGTTTTTCTAATCATTTTTTAATTTTTTAGAATTAAAATTCCATGGCATGCACTCCATGCATGTGCCCATGCCTTGACACCAATATGTTTGAAAATTCCTTCGAATTTACTGCACATGGAATTAACTCGCACACAAGTACACAAAAATATGATTTTTCAAACCGTTATGGTTAGGCGTTGCATGTAGATGTAGTTCAAATTTGAATTACGGTCATTAAATGGTTAGAAAATCACTTAAATGTCTTTAAAAGGTCAAATGACCCCGAAATTTACCAAATTTTCACATGACAACAGATTAGTGCATGTTAAAGGTAGGAGACAAATTGAAGGCCGTAAGAGGAAGCTATCTCCCGTTTGTCATCAAACATGCATTGTTCCCTCTCGGAACCACGAAGCTTCTAGCGAGTTGCTCCGGTTTGTGAGGGGCGTGTGTCCAAACGTTCGTCAAACATGCCAATTTCTTTACCACACCATCCTGGTGGCATGAAATTACATCAACCAAGGTTTCATGTGTTTCTCATCATTTTTCTATTTTTTGAATTAAAATGCCATGTCACTCCATGCATACGTATGCATGTGTCCATGTCGTGAGACCAATATGTTTGAAAAAATTCCTTCTAATTTACTACACATGGAATTAACTCGCACAAAAGTACACATATATGATTTTTCAAAACGTTTTGGTTAGGCATTGCATGTAGATGTAGTTCAAATTTGAATTACGGTCATTAAATGGTTAGAAAATCACTTAAATATCTTTAAAAGGTCAAATGACCCCTAGAATTTTCAAAAATTTCACATTACAGTTGTAGTAGTGCACGTTAGATGTAGAAAAAAAATTGAAGGCCGTAAGAGGAAGCTATCTCCCATTCGTCATCAAACATGCATTGTTCCCTCTCGGAACCACGAGCCTTTAGTGAGTTGCTCCGGTTTGGGAGGGGTGTGTGTCGAAACTTTGGTCAAACATGCCAATTTTTTTACCACATCATCTTGGTGGCAAGACATTACATCAACCAAGGTTTCATGTGTTTCTGATTTTTTTTTATTTTTTGAATTAAAATGCCATGTCACTCCATGCTTAATTGTGTCATAGCCGTTAGACCAATATGTTTGAAAATTCCTTCCAATTTACTGCACATGGAATTAAATCACACACAAGTACATGAAATATTAGTTTTCAAACTGTTATGGCTAGTTGTTGCATGTACATATGGTTAAAATTTCAATTACGGTCATTAAATGGCTAGAAAATCACTTAAATGTCTTAGAAGGTCCCTGAAATTTTCCAAAATTTGACATGACAGTTGTATTAGTACTACAAAATTTCTCATTCATTTAAAACACCATCGGTTGGCACTTTATTCCAAATTCGTCTTTCACAGCTGATGTCTACTACGCAACCTTCTTCTTGAAGACGTTGTTGGGCCTCCAAGTGCAGAGGTTTGTAGGACAGTAGCAAATTTCCCTCACGTGGATGACCTAAGGTTTATCAATCCGTGGGAGGCGTAGGATGAAGATGGTCTCTCTCAAACAACCCGCAACCAAATAACAAAGAGTCTCTTGTGTCCCCAACACACCCATACAATGGTAAATTGTATAGGTGCACTAGTTCGGCGAAGAGATGGTGATACAAGTGCAATATGGATAGTAGATATAGGTTTTTGTAATCTGAAAATATAAAAACAACAAGGTAGCAAGTGGTAAAAGTGAGCATAAACGGTATTGCAATGCTAGGAAACAAGGCCTAGGGTTCATACTTTCACTAGTGCAAGTTCTCTCAACAATAATAACATAATTGGATCATATAAATATCCCTCAACATGCAACAAAGAGTCACTCCAAAGTCACTAATAGCAGAGAACAAACGAAGAAATTATGGTAGGGTACGAAACCACCTCAAAGTTATTCTTTCCGATCAATCCATTGGGCTATTCCTGTAAGTGTCACAAACAGCCCTAGAGTTCGTAGTAAAATAACACCTTAAGACACACATCAACCAAAACCCTAATGTCACCGACATACTCCAATGTCACCTCAAGTATCCGTGGGTATGATTATACGATATGCATCACACAATCTCAGATTCATCTATTCAACCAACACATAGAACCTAAAAAAGTTCCCCAAAGTTTCTACCGGAGAGTCAAGACGAAAACGTGTGCCAACCCCTATGCATAGGTTCATGGGCGGAACCCGCAAGGTGATCACCAAAACATACATCAAGTGAATCACGTGATATCCCATTGTCACCACAGACACGCATCGGCAAGACATACATCAAGTGTTCTCAAATCATTAAAGACTCAATCTGATAAGATTACTTCAAAGGGAAAACTCAATCCATTACAAGAGAGTAGAGGGGGAGAAACATCATAAGATCCAACTACAATAGCAAAGCTCGTGATACATCAAGATCGTATCACCTCAAGAACACGAGAGAGAGAGAGATCAAACACATAGCTACAGATACATACCCTCAGCCCCGAGGGTGAACTACTCCCTCCTCGTCATGGAGAGCGCCGGGATGATGAAGATGGCCACCGGTGAGGGATCCCCCCCCCTCCGGCAGGGTGCCGGAACAGGGTCCCGATTGGTTTTTGGTGGCTACAGAGGCTTGCGGCGGCGGAACTCCCGATCTATTCTGCTCCCCGAAGGTTTTAGGGTATATTGGTATATATAGGAGGAAGAAATACGTCAGGGGAGCCACGAGAGGCCCATGAGGGTGGAGGGCGTGCCTGTGGGTGGGCGCCCGCCTCGTGCCTTCCTCGTTGATTCTCGACGTGCACTCCAAGTCCCCTGGATTGCTTCCATTCCAAAAATAACTTTCCCGAAGGTTTCATTCCGTTTGGACTCTTTTTGATATTCCTTTTCTGCGAAACACTGAAACAAGGGAAAACAGAAACTGGCACTAGGCTCTGGGTTAATATGTTAGTCCCAAAAATAATAAATAAGTGCATAATAAAGCCCATTAAACATCTAAGATGGATAATATAATAGCATGAATACTTCATAAATTATAGATACGTTGGAGACGTATCAGCATCCCCAAGCTTAATTCCTGCGCCCCTCGAGTAGGTAAATGATAAAAGAAATAATTTATGAAGTGTGAACGCTAGCAGTGCATAAGTTTGATCAACGATAATTTCAATCACCTTTTCTAGCATCATTATATGTCATAACAGTAGTTCAACTCATAGAACTTTTCATGAACAAGTAACAAACTATTCACATGTTAAAGTATAGAACATAAACTTTCTTGGAAACTAACAAAACGTGTTATTAGTCATCAAACAATTACAATTCATCTTATTTTTAGGAAGAGTCTATGTCGTAGCTTTGATTCAACAAACTTCACATACTCAACTATTATTTAGTCTTCCATGATTGCTACCACTCAAAGCCTATTTTTAGAACAAATAGTATTCATCAAACACAGAGAAAGATAGGGGCTTAATGTTTCGCCTCCCAACCTTTTACCTCAGGGGTAATGTCAACAGTAATAATTCATGCTCAAATATATTTGAGTGACCATATATGCTTAGATCTTTCCATCACATGATGCTTTCCAACTAAAGAGTAGGTTGGAATGAGAAGGAATACTACTGACTCTTGCATAAAAGTAAAAGATAAGCCCTTCGCAGAGGGAAGCAGGGATTTGCAGAGGGGCCAGAGCTCGAAGCAAAAACAGAGATGAAAATAATTTTGAGAGGTATGGTTTCATTGTCAACATAACGACCAAGAGTTCCCAATATATTCCATACTAGATACATTATAGGAGGTTCCCACACAGAAAGGTAAAGATTTTTACTCCCCCTCCACCAACAATCACCAATCCATGGCTTGCCCGAAACAACGGGTGCCTCCAACTAACATCAATCCTGGGGGAGTTTTGTTTGCAATTATTTTTGATTTGATTTCGATCTTTTGATCATGGGACTGGGCATCCCAGTTACCAGCCATTTTCTCGTGAATGATGAGCGGAGTCCACTCATCATGAGAATAACCCACCTAGCATGGAAGATACTGCTAGCCCCTAGTCGCTACATGAGCGATTCAGGCATACAAAACATATTATTATTTGAAGGTTTAGAGCTTGGCACATGCAAATTTACTTGGAACGGCAGGTAAATACCGTATATAGGTAGGTATGGTGGACACTCATGGAAGAAACTTGGTTCAAGGGATTCGGATGCACAAGCAGTATTCCCACTTAGTACAGATATTTTGGCTAGCAAAGGATTCTAATAGTAAGCACCACATGTTAGAGGATCCATAACAATATAACTTCTATACAAATATACCCAAGCATAACTCATTATGTTGTCTTCCTTGTCCAACTTCAACTAATTTTCTCAGGTTTGAAAATAATTAATGGGTCTCACAATCATAGAAGATGTCCAAGATAGTATTATATGTGAAATCTCTCTTCCTTCAATATTCTTTCATGAATTGTTCAAGTGATCAATACAATGTTTGCTAACCTTCAAAAAATTTACCACCTCTACTTCTTATATGTAAAGTCATTACTCCCCATGGGATAAGCATATGAAACATGTAAATTTTCAGACTTATGACATTCAAATCATTCAACCATTTACTCATAGGATATAAGTGAAGCACACGAGTAAATGACAAACTACTCCAAAAAGATATAAGTGAAGATCAATGAGTAGTTAAATAATTATGTAGCTATGTGAAGACTCTCTCTCATTTAAGAATTTTCAGATCTTGGTATTTTATTCAAACAGAAAGCAAAGCTAAAGAAAATAAAATGACGCTCCAAGCAAAACACATATCATGTGGTGAATAAAAATATAGCCCCAAGTAAAGTTACCGATGAACGAAGACGAAAGAGAGGATGCCATCCGGGGCATCCCCAAGCTTAGGCTCTTGGTTATCCTTGAATTACCTTGGGGTGCCTTGGGCATCCCCAAGCTTAGGCTCTTGCCACTCTTTATTCCATGGTCCATCGGATCTTTACCCAAAACTTGAAAACTTCACAACACAAAACTTAACAGAAAACTCGTAAGCTCCGTTAGTATAAGAAAATAAATCACCACTTAGGTACTATAATGAACTCATTATTTATTTACATTGGTGTTAAACCTACTGTATTACAACTTTTCTATGGTTTATAAACTATTTTACTAGCCATAGATTCATCAAAATAAGCAAGCAACACAATGGAAACAGAAACTGTCAAAAACAGAACAATCTGTAGTAATCTGTATCAAACGTATACTTCTGGAACTCCAAAAATTCTACCAAAATAGGAAGACCTAGATAATTTGTTTATTGATCTGCTGCAATTGGAATCAGTATTTTAGCACGTTCTGGTGATTTTAAACAATTGTTTTCGTGAACAGAAAGTTTCTGGAATTTTCAGCAAGATCAAATAACTATCATCCAAGAAGATCCTATAGGTCTTACTTGGCACAAACACTAATTAAAACATAAAACCACATCTAAACAGAAGCTATATGGATTATTTATTACTAAACAGAACCAAAAAGCAATAAACTAAAATAAAATTGGGTTGCCTCCCAACAAGCGCTAATGTTTAATGCCCCTAGCTAGGCATGATGATTTCAATGATGCTCACATAAAAGATAAGAATTGAAACATAAAGAGAGCATCATGAAGAATATGACTAGCACATTTAAGTCTAAACCACATCCTATGCATAGGGATTTTGTGAGCAAACGACTTATGGGAACAATAATCAACTAGCATTGGAAGGCAAAACAAGCATAACTTCAAAACTTTAAGCACATAGAGAGGAAACTTGATATTATTGCAATTCCTACAAGCATATATTCCTCCCTCATAATAATTTTCAGTAGCATCATGAATGAATTCAACAATATAACCAGCACCTAAAGCATTCTTTTCATGATCTACTTGCATAGAAAATTTACTACTCTCCACATAAGCAAAATTCTTCTCATTCGAATAGTGGGAGTATCATAAGAGACTTGAATACTATAAATTGTTTCCACATTAAAAGAGTAATGTTCAGAAAAAGGGTAATCACAATCATGACAAGTTTTATAAATATAATCATCACTACTTTTTATAGCATAAGTTTCATCACAATAATCATCATAAGTAGCAACTTTGTTCTCATCATAATCAATTGATACCTCTTCCAAGATAGTGGAATCATTACTAAATAAAGTCATGACCTCTCCAAATCCACTTTCATAATTATCATGATAAGATTCAACATCCTCCAAAATAGTGGGATCGTTACTTACTAAAGTTGACACTCTTCCAAACCCACTTTCATCAATATAATCATCATAAGTAAGAGGCATGCTATCATCATAACAATTTGCATATCAAAACTTGGGAGGCTAAAAATATCATCTTAATTAAATGTAGCATCCCCAAGCTTGGGACAAACATTAATTGCAGCAAATATATTCTCAAAAACATCATCTTCTTCAAACATAGCATCCCCAAGCTTGGGCCTTTTCATATCATAAGCATAATCACTCCCATTATTAATAGTATGGATAGCACCAATAGTATAGCAATTATCATATTCTTCCAAGCAAGTGCCAAAAATATTTTCAAGATCATAAGAAGTATCATTATCTTCCCAATCATAATCATCACAACAAGCAATAGGCATAACGAGATCATCATCAAGTGCATCATCTTCCACAATTATTTTTGATTCATTTTCATGAGACACAACAATAATAGGAGCAACATTATTTGGGAGAGATATCTTTTACCTCTCTTCCTTTTTCTATTCTTCTTATTCACCACATCATGTGTGGTTTCAATCCTCTTTTTTGAGATCCTTATTAATGAGATTGGTTGAATAGAAGGCTCCTCCTCGTTACCTGATTCATCATAAGATATGATAGGAGAGTATTGGGAAGTCTCTTCCCTTTCGTTAGTATTCTCTTAATCTTCTATTTGTTTTATTTTCTTTATGTAATTGGCAATATAAGGATTTTCAATGCAATTCACCGCACAATACATATAAATTTCTTCTAGATCAAAATGAAGAACTCTATCAAGGGCAAATTCTGGAATAACCTTAGTTATACGTTTCATTTCTTCATAACCCAAGAGCAAACTAAGTTCATTATGATGTGCAAGGGAAATCAAGTCATCACAATTTTTGGACACGATACGATCATGAAACAATTTGCATTGGGTACTGAAATGATCATGTTCATTGCAAAGTTCACAAGTACTGCTAAGAAAATTTAAATTTTCAGCACAAACATCTAGCCTTTCTTGCAACCATTTAGTTTCTAAATGCTTATGCCTCTTGCAATATCTATCTTCCCTATTTGGTGTGTACTTGCAAACCCAATGCACTCCACAAAAATTGACATGTTTATAGGAGACATTTTCATCATAACTAGTGCAATCATCATTAGTACTATGGATATTCAAGGAGTTCATACTAACAACATTGCAATCATGCTCATCATTCAAAGATTTAGTGCCAAACATTTTAATGCATTCTTCTTCTAACACTTTGGCACAATTTTCCTTCCCATCATACTCACTAAAGATATTAAAAAGATGAAACGTATGAGGTAAACTCAATTCCATTTTTTTGTAGTTTTGTTTTATAAACTAAACTAGTGCTAAAACAAGAAACAAAAAGATTCAATTGCAAGATCTAAAGATATACCTTCAAGCACTCACCTCCCCGGCAACGGCGCCAGAAAAGAGCTTGATGTCTACTACACAACCTTCTTCTTGTAGACGTTGTTGGGCCTCCAAGTGCAGAGGTTTGTAGGACAAGAGCAAATTTCCCTCAAGTGGATTACCTAAGGTTTATCAATCCGTGGGAGGCGAGGATGAAGATGGTCTCTCTCAAACAACCCTGCAACCAAATAACAAAGAGTCTCTTGTGTCCCCAACACACCCAATACAATGGTAAATTGTATAGGTGCACTAGTTCGGCGAAGAGATGGTGATACAAGTGCAATATGGATGATAGATATGCGTTTTTGTAATCTGAAAATATAAAAACAGCAAGGTAGCAAGCGATAAAAGTGAGCGTAAACAATATTGCAATGCTAGGAAACAAGGCCTAGGGTTCATACTTTCACTAGTGCAAGTTCTCTCAACAATAATAACATAATTGGATCATACAAACATCCCTCAACATGCAACAAAGAGTCACTCCAAAGTCACTAATAGCATAGAACAAACGAAGAGATTATGGTAGGGTACAAAACCACCTCAAAGTTATTCTTTCCGTTCAATCCATTGGGCTATTCCTATAAGTGTCACAAACAGCCCTAGAGTTCGTAGTAAAATAACACCTTAAGACACACATCAACCAAAACCCTAATGTCACCTAGATACTCCAATGTCACCTCAAGTATCCGTGGGTATGATTATACGATATGCATCACACAATCTCAGATTCATCTATTCAACCAACACATATAACCTCAAAGAGTGCCCCAAAATTTCTACCGGAGAGTCAAGACGAAAACATGTGCCAACCCCTATGCATAGGTTCATGGGAGGAACCCGCAAGTTGATCACCAAAACATACATCAAGTGAATCACGTGATATCCCATTGTCACCACAGATACGCATCAAGAAGACATACATCAAGTGTTATCAAATCATTAAAGACTTAATCCGGTAAGATTACTTCAAAGGGAAAACTCAATCCATTACAAGAGAGTAGAGGAGAAGAAACATCATAAGATCCAACTACAATAGCAAAGCTCGCGATACATCAAGATCGTATCACCTCAAGAACATGAGAGAGAGAGATCAAACACATAGCTACTGGTACATACCCTCAGCCACGAGGGTGAACTACTCCCTCCTCATCATGGAGAGCGCTGGGATGATGAAGATGGCCACCGGTGAGGGATCCCCCCCTCCGGCAGGGTGCCGGAACATGGTCCCGATTGGTTTTTGGTGGCTACAGAGGCTTGCGGCGGCGGAACTCCCGATCTATTCTGTTCCCCAAAGGTTTTAGGATATATTGGTATATATATGAGGAAGAAATACGTCAGGGGAGCCACGAGGGGCCCACGAGGGTGGAGGGCACGCCCAGGGGGGTGGGCACGCCCCCCTGCCTCGTCCCTTCCTCGTTGATTCCCTGACGTGCACTCCAAGTCCCCTGGATTGCTTCCGTTCCAAAAATAACTTTCCCGAAGGTTTCATTCCATTTGGACTCCGTTTGATATTCCTTTTCTGCGGAACACTGAAACAAGGGAAGAACAAAAACTGGCACTGGGCTCTGGGTTAATAGGTTAGTCCCAAAAATAATATAAAAGTGCATAATAAAGCCCATTAAACATCTAAGATGGATAATATAATAGCATGAATACTTCATAAGTTATAGATACGTTGGAGACGTATCAGCAGCTAATAAAAAATATCTACAACATCACACACAACTATTTTCTAGGAACCGTTTGCGATGAAAATATCTGGGTCTATTTAAGTCTCCCTCCGTAAGCTTCGTCGGCTCGTTTGCTCTAGTACCGCAACCCCGAATCCATCGCATTCTCGATCCCCATTCCCGCACTTCTTCTGGCAAACATGACGCCGTGGAAACGCTTCGTGAAGGCCCACCCGAGGGCCGCCCCCCCCCCCCCCGAGCGCCGCCGCCTGCGCCGAGAGCGCGGCCACCTACGCTGAGAGTGCCGCCGCATCCGCATTAAGCGCGGCCGCTTCCGCTGAGAGGGCGTCTGCGGCAGCCGACAGGGCAGCTGCAGCAGCCGAGACGGCTGCAGCTGTTGCTGCGATGACGGCTGCAAACGCCAAGAGTGCTCGAGCTGCCGTCCGTGCCGCTGATGTCGCCCTGGCCCAGGTTGAGGCCATCCATGCCAAGATCGATGATGCACATGCCAAGATATTCCAGGCCACCTCGGACTCCAGCATGCAACCCACGTCTGAAAAGGCGGCGGTGGCCATGGAGCACCTGCTTCCTCATGAGGTCGCCGAGCGGGAGCTGGATGCAGGAGGCAGCGGAGATCGAGGAGCGTTGGGAGGAGGAGTTGCGCGTGGATGAGGACGAGGACGCGGTCGACTTCAGCAGGGGGGACGCGGAGTCCACCAACGACGGCATGTCGCCAGGACAAGTCATCGATGTCTCATCTCACATCGGCGATGCATAGGCCGGCGCGGCGGCGGATTTTTAATTATGCGTACTTAGGCTTTGTTTTTAATGCTGGTCTTTTGTTAGAGCAATGTTTAGGTCAACTGGCTCTGTGCAATTAATGAAATTGCTCGATTCAGTAAGTGTGGTCTGCCTGTAGACGCTCTTTTGTGTGCCCAAATTAGCAAGCGATGATAAATTATGCAATGACGCACGGGAAATTTCCACCAAAATTCAATTATCAAACTCATCCCATGTGCGTAGCGTAAGAATCGCTTATGGCGCACACTATCGTTCAAAGTGAATGGTCCGGCGGCATTGCGTGCGTTCAAAGTGAATGTGCCCATGCCTTGAGACCAAAATTTGAATTATCAAACTCATCCCATGCGCTCAAAGCAGAAGAATCGATTGCGATGCACACTATCATTCAAAGTGAATGGTTCGGCGGCACCGCGCGCAAAGTTTCCCTCCACATTTTCAAAATTTTGGCCTACCGCCAAAATATCTATCCCCGCCCCCTTCCCCCCTGCCCCACCCCCTTTTCTCCCCGACCACAAGTCACATTTTCCCGGTTTCCTCCTTCCTTTCTAAGCTATAGCCGCTTCCTCGATCTCGCCGTCTCGCATCCTACCGCCGGGGTCGCCATGGTCTTCTTCAAAGACATCTCCAGCGGTTCCTCCTACGGTGATTACTCCTTCACCACCCGGGTATGCCTCTCTTCTCTCTCTCGGGCTATGACTTGGAATGAAGGATTTTTACCCGGAGGTCGATTTGAGTCGTTTCTTCCTCTTGTAGCTCCCTAAGACCATCAGTGGCAATGAATGGAGCGGGGTGTCTGAAGATCTATCTGCTTGTTGTCACCATCAATCTCCATGCATGAAGCTACTTGCGTTTGATTCTGTGGACACTGGGAGGAAGTTTCTGGCATGTGCAGAGAAGGTTAGACCCTCTTCCGTTGTTACAAATCATTTGTTAGATGTGATTCAAACACTGCCATGGTCCCAACCCATTCATACCACACATTCAACCAAACGCATCCTAAGACAGTGTCACAGTTTGTACCTAGTATCTTAAACTGTTGCCATCTCATCAGCGGTGCCATTAGAAAATTATTTGGCACCGCTTGATGGTTTGTGCAGCCAACTTTGGCCCACACATCCGAAAGCAGTGCAAGCAGTAAAATACTAAATCTTTATGGCACGGCGAATCGGGCATTGGAGCAACTACGTGCTCGGAGTACGGGTCCCTGATTTTTTTTCCGCTGCATCGGCTCGCCAGTTCAGGGCACCGACGCGAGATGTAGCAACAGTTGTCTTTACACCAGTTTTGGCATACATAGTGGACGGCCTTAGTGCTATTAGTTCTATGTTACTAAATTTGTGCATGTACACACTGTTAGTATCAATTTGTCATTCATCCAAACAACATCGCTATCTTTGTTGCGATTATATTTACCTTCCTCATAAAATGTTCAATTTGTTATTTATTGTACATGAGTAAGAACTTGTAGCGTCGTTGTAGTTAATTATAGCTTCGATGTTCCGAATTTGTTGTTGTCTCAGCATCAATTATTTCATTTGCACATTGATCTTTTTGAGAAGATATGTCATAATTAACATGTTTCTTCAGTTTTTCAAAATAAGCATTGGTGATTTTCTATGTTGCTATAAACCCATTTCCCCTACAATTGTTACTGATCTAGTTTTAAATATTATAGGATAAACGAAAGTGTTCTTACTTGGAGTGGGTTGATCAAGAGTGGCTACAATCTTTGAAGATGTGCCTAACGAAGCTCTGGAGCATGTATGAGGAAGTGAACACAGCTAGGCTTAGAGAAAGTCTTGTCAACGCTGAAGCATATTTCAAGATGCGGGATAAAAAGTTGAAGGTGGAGAATGAGCTCAGATTTTTTAAAAAGACTTTCCTAAGATGGTGTTGGTGAAAGAGGAGGCATTTTCCCAGTTGGCCCGTGCAAAATGGGTTCTTATTGAACTGAAAGCAGAGGTGGATAAGACGAGCCTGGATGATCTCAATTAGGGAAATGAATGTATTGTTCTTATGAAGGTGAACTAGCTATATGTTGTACTGTGCTGTTTTCATGTAGCTACCGTACTGTGATGTTATAGTATATTTATGTGCCTGATATGAAATTGGCAAACAGCTGTTTGATATGAAATGTGAATTTGCGTAATACTAGAATTATTAATTATAAACTAATAAACCTGCTAAATGTGTCATGGACCTTTGCAAACGGTTCTAGCAGTAAAAGCGGTTCCGATGGATAGCCCAATGCCACACAGTTTTCTTCATCAAATCGTGTGTGATATAGTTGATAAAAGCAAACAGTTAACCAAGGAAGACCTTGTGTGATAGTTACACCTTTCACACACGAGCCTACACATAAAACTGTGTGGGATTTACGTCCGAATGGAAACGTTTCCCCTGGATTGACTGTGTGGGATGTACATAAGAACGGAAACGTATTCCTTGGATGGACTGTGTGTGATATACATACGAACGGAAATGTTTTTCTGGGATTCACCATGTGGGATGTACATACCTGCAGAAATGATTTTCTCGGATTACCGTGTGGGATGTACATACCTACAGAAATGATTTCTGGGATTCACCGTGTGGGATGTACATACCTACGGAAATGATTTCCGGGATTCACCGTGTGGGATGTACATACCTACGGAAATGATTGGGTTTTGATGCCTTGCCCGATCGCACACGGCCCCAGCCTGGGTCCTAGGAGGGCCTATCCCCGACGATTTCTGGGTCGTGTGGGAAGGACACCCTATCGCACACACTCACTTGGCGACGGTTCCAAATGCCGCCGCGGAAAGGGGTTAAAAACCATTTGTTTAGGACTGACGCGCACCAGTGACCACTTGAGAGTTTTGTATGCTGAAAATTCTGTTGTGCAAGAATACATGGCAGCGATCATGGAAAGGTGTGGTTAAAAAGAAAATCCAATGAAATATGCAAGGTATACTATGTGACCAATAACCTTACCGAGTGTTATTTCAATCTAAAAATTAAGTTAGTTAAAGGGCTTATGTTGCGGCAAGAATTTCACAAGATTAGGCAGATGATCATGATAAAGATGGATTTGCGTAGAAGAATTGCAGATACACAATATGTTGGCCATGCCATAATCCTGTTTGTGATAAAGGCATTGCATGCTAGGGCAAGAGGATTAAGGGTGAAATACATTAGACGATCAACACACAAGGCTGAGGTAACACATACTGACACTAAAAATAGGGAACGGAGGTACCGGTGGATTTAAGTACTAAGACATGCAGCTTTAGGCAATGGCAGTTCCATGGGCAGCCATGCATACATGTCTTGTTTTTCATGACACTCAACGGGGGTGAAGATGGTGAGGTTGATCAGTATGTGTCTGAATAATTCTCTATTGCGAAGTTTAAGGCAACATATGCTGATAACGTGCCTACATTGTTGGGAAGAGACCAATGGACCATCATCAATCCAGTTCTTAAGCTTCATGTTGTAGTTTTAGTTAGACCATCAGGAAGGCCGAGGAAGAACATGATAAGATCAAGTGTAGTGGGGGTACACGTAGGAGGCGCAAGTGCAAAAGATGTGGAGGACTAGGGCACATTGCTAGGATTTGTACCAATCCAATGGATCCATCATTTGGAGAGATGATCAATGGGGCACCAAAAATGCATAGGGTCATAAAGTGCTAGAAGAAGGGGTAGAAGGAAGCTCTAGAAGAACTAGAACAAACACCACTTGAGCCACTTGAGCTATCATTGGTTGCAAGTACAACTTGGTATGTGTGCCTTCTCCTTTTGCATTTGTTCTCATTTTCTAAAACATAATTTAATGTTGTCTCTCTATGAACAGCTCTAGGATAAGCACAAAGAAGAATATAATAAGGCAAAGAAAGGGACTAAAAGGAACATAGCACAAGTTGATTTGACATCAACTGAAGGTGAACCAACTATTGAAGCCACATCTGACAACGACTTTCAGAGAATGGCTTTCAAATGTTTAAGAGCTAGAAATCGAAGAAAGAGCAGTTCAACCTGTGGCACCTAAAGTTGTTTGCCCATTGGCCATCACAAGTTCTGTTACTGGAAGTACTCCTCACTGTGTGGGATGTACGGATGAATAGAAACGTTTTCCCTTTGACTGTGTGGGATGTACATAAGAACGGAAGCGTATTCCTTGGATTGACTGTGTGTGATATACATACGAACGGAAATGTTTTTCTGGGATTCACCGTGTGGGATGTACATACCTACAAAAATGATTTTCTCGGATTACCGTGTGGGATGTACATACCTACAGAAATGATTGGGTTTCGATGCCTCGCCCGATCGCACACGGCCCCAGGCTGGGTCCCAGGAGGGCCTATCCCCGACGATTTCTGGGTCATGTGGTAAGGACACCCTATCGCACACACTCACTTGGCGACGGTTCCAAATGCCGTCACGGAAAGGGGCTAAAAACCGTTTGTTTAGGACCAACGCGCACCAGTGTCATATAGATTTGCTATTGTAGATGTTCATATTTTTCTATAAATTTGGTCAAATTTTATGAAGCTTGACTTCAGTCAAACCTAGTGTGCAGAGTAAATAAAAACAGAGGGAGTATCTTACTTCGTGACCAAGACGGAAGGGAAAACGAGACAACTTATTGTTTATTTGAGCCGTTCAAGTATAATCATGCGGCGTTGCTTATTTCTCACTCCTCTCCAACCCTCTTCTCCATCGGTCATGCCGCCCTCCAGTCGAGTCCATCCTCCCACATGCCTCATTTAAACATTCTGTCGAGTATCATTCGCATGTGGGCCTAGACCATGCTTGTATTTCCAATGTTGTAATTTGTCCGACATGCATACAAACAAACGGTTCGTTTAAAGTTTCACTTTGCCTCCACTACGTGTCGCTTCCCGTCTTAGTTTTGACATCCCATTCGGTTCATGCCCTGACACATCTTGACGAGATCGATTGATGTTGAGAGATCAATTGCGCGTCATGCAAGGAGATAAAGGTTTGGTGTGTTTCTATGATAGAAATGACCCGCTAGGGGGGGGGGGGTCTGTGGGGATCAGAGGGAATATATTGTACATTTATGTAAGTGCATCTAGTGCCACCCCTAGTTGGTTTTGGAGTATTGATGACAAACTTGGTTGAGGGACTAATGTGTTTGTGAGAATTGCAGGATAACACTGGTAGTAGTCCCTTATTGATTCGATTTACCTACCAGAGATGACCCCTAAGAATGTGTGAAGACATTGAAGACAATGGTAGTTCGTGAAGACATTCGTGATGAAGATTATGACATATTAAGACATTCACTTGAAGACTATGGAGTGCGAAGACATATTTGTTTCTTAGTTTCCTTTTCTTTTTTGTTGAGTCATAGGAACCACCGTACTGTTAAGTGGGGTCCAAGTGAACAAAGTCAGAGTGACTGATGTGATGCTCAACCAAAATCCTATATCTTCGAGCAAAGATAATGAGAGCAAATCTTATCCAGAGCTGGATGAGTCAGCTTTGCTTGTAGCCCAAGTAAAGCTGTCGCGTGTGTTTGAAATCCGACCGTTGGACACGTGTTGGTTCCTTAGTGACCCAGGGTCATTTCGGAAAAATCAGGTCGGGTTGCCTCCTGGCTATAAATAGCCAACCCCCTACACCATAAACTGATGGCTTCTCAGAGTTAGTGCACAGCTTTTGTCATTTGAGAGCAACCCAGCTCCGAAGCATTTGAGAAAGAGATCCTCGCGAGGACAAAGCCCAAAACACCCAGAGCCAAAGAGTGTTAGGCATCACTGAAGTCTTTCTGTCCGCGGGACCTGAAGACTTGTTACACCTGAGGACTGTGAATCCTCCAGCTGGTTAGGCGCCGCGTTCTGAGCATGCAAGAGTTATTGTGGATCACCGGTGAACGAAATCTGTGAAGGTTTGGAAGTCTACATTGAAGACTTACCAGAGTGATTGGGCGAGGACTGGGTGTCCTTAGATCAAGGGGATTAAGGTGAAGACACGGTCTTCTGAGTTAAGTCTCGGCCTCCTTACTGATGTACAGTTGTCACAGCAACTAGAACTGGTCTACCAAATCCTTGTCTTCACCAAGCAACTGTGTTGTAGGTGGAACCCTAGATGGAGATCCTTCACGAATTGGAGGGGAAATCCCCAAGAACACGAATAACACAAGAGAGGGGAAACAACTCAAATTAACTAGATCCAATCACACATATGCTAGATCCAAGAACACACAAGAGGCCACAATGATCCTAGGACAACAAAGGAAAGATACAAGGTGACTAGTTCATCCCAATCCTATGAGGAGAGAGGTCTTGATGATCCTATGATGGGGATACTTTTCCAAAAGGATGCCTTGATATCCACAAGAGGATCTTCTCCAAGAGGAGGCCTTGATCTCCAAGAGGAGGTCTAGATCTCCAAGAGGAGGAAGATGAGCAAAGCTCTCTCTTTGTCAATCCAATACTTTGCTATCCCTCTAATGAGCTAGGTGGGGGGTACTTATAGTCTAGGGACGAATTGTGAGGGAGAGGGGGATACAAGGGTCAAAACCCAAAAATGCACGCACGCATTTGGAGGGGTCCGGGTAGAGGCGCGTGCACAGGTGAGGCAGAGCACCCGGGCAGCAAGGGCCGGGCACCCGGACTAGGCCGAGGGCCGGATGGAGAGGGGTCGGGCACCCGGGGGTCCCAAGCCCGGGCACCCGGGCGGATGCAGCAGCTCCCAGCGCAGGGGCCGGGCACCCGGGGCGGCGGTTGTAGCGCCCAGCAGCAGGGCCGGGCACCCTGGGCCAACCAGGCCGGGCACCTGGGGTGTCCAGGGAGGGGGCCGACCGGCTGCTAGGGGACCGGGCACCCGGAGTGTCCGGGGGCCTCCGGTCTTCCTTGTTTGGACCACTCATCTCTTCCTTCTCCATGGTTGCTTGAATCTCCATCCTCGTGTCCTCCCGGTCATCTCCTTGGTACCTAAAAAGGCACAACGTTTCTATTTGAGGTATGACCTGACTCTCATATGAAACCGAATGAAGTTCGAAGAGGAAAGACTTAACCTCGGTTTTGATGGCACGTGCGCGAGATCTTGTCCACGGTCCTCTCGGTGCTTGTGGTAGTGATGTAGTGTCCATGTGGATGGATGAGGGATGCTCCACATAATCTCCCCCCCTTGGGAGAGATCCGTCCATGGATCATGATCTTCATCACCATGGGAAAGAGAGTGCGTCGCCATGTAGAAGTGGACAGCGACCAAGCACTTGTCATGTGGAAGCTTGAAATGGTCACTCTCCAATGTCGCACCGTCTTGTGGTTCCTTCAAAAGGAGCAAATACAACAAACACTTAGAAAAACAAATGTGGTTATCGTTAGTACATAACCAAGCATTCAAGAGGTGATTCACCAAATAAGTGTCGTCATCAAGCATAGCATATGGTGTGACAAGGGATTGTGACATGTGATGTAAGCACATAAATTGAGAAAAATTGAGGACATCATGGAAACAAGCATGTAAATGTGAGGTAGCGATGCAAATATGTGTGCCAAGAGAATAGGCATCAACCTCAAGCTCATAACAAGCATGCATTAGTGGCTCAACAAACGGTCTATGGTATGCATATGAAGCATTCACAACACCAAATGAAATGAAATGTCTAAACACATGGAGTAAGCGCAAGACAATCCAAGCATAATGTGCATATGGTGTGGTGACGATAGTGTGGCACTCAACACAAATGAGATAGTAATGGTGCAACATGTGTGAGGCAATCAAATCATTCAAGCTAGTAGTGCAAAGATGCAACATACTATAGGTGATCATGGCAATCATGTCATGTGTGCAAGTAGTAGGCATATGCAATGCACATGGCATATCGCAAGCACGAACACATAGCTAGATTAATGTATCATCATAGGAATGGGTCATAGGTGAAACATGGCAATAACAAGCAATATCTCCACCAAGCTTGCAAATACACATATAAGTAGTAGAATCAATCATCATGTGTAATTGGAAGCATGGGTCAAAAATGCATGGTAAATGCATAGGAAGAAGCATGTCATGCAAAGTGAACAGGTCAAGATGGGCATATAATATGTAATGGACAATAACCCATAGCCAAGTGAGGGCCATGTAGAAGAAATGTGCGAAGTCTTTGCACGAAGAGAGCGGTGGGAAAGACAACCCATGGGATCCCAAGTCATCATCGCTCTCTAGAGCTTGTTTTGTCAACTCATGGGATTGTGAAGTTGACAAGTATTCATGAGTACCTACACAAAAGAGACACAAAACCAAAGAAATTGTGTGCGTGGTAAATGTACACATCATCCATCATGATGTGTATGTGCTCGTGAGAGTTAGCACAAGATAAGCATCGCTCAAAGAAATTGGGAACATGGTATGTGAACATGTCATCCATCATGAAAGAATAGTTGTTATGTATAACATGATTGGGATGCGAATTTAGCATACAAGTATATGGCACATCAATAGCATTTTCATTCATGGGGAGCATATGGTGCACATAAGTATTGGGATCATGCAATGGATAGGATGGGTCAAAATCTCCTAAAATGTATGAGGAAACTATGGGGGTGTCCTCATGAGAAATAGTGTAAACATCATATGGAGAACATCCAAAACAATGCATATCCGAAGCTAAGAAGTCATGGCATGGCATATGAGATAAATGATGCAAAAGAAGTATATCAACATCATCACAAGAAAAACAAACGCCAATAACCATGGGCTTGTCATCTATGCCATATGTGCAAATTGGGTTTATGTTGATGGCATATGCATACTCACTACGATGAGATTGCAAATATGACATATTGTTGATCTCATGCATAGCATATGACAAGTCAAGCGGATTGTCAAACATGATGTGACCGAGAGAATTATCACAAGAAATCCTATGTAACATGGCATCACGACTAATAGACTCCACATGGCAATCATCAAACTCATCATAAATGGGTAAATCATCGCATGGGGAAGTCACACTAGCATGAAGCATGGTAATAGGTGGATCAACATCATGCAAGCAATCAATGCCAAGAATGTCCATTAGTGGGACTAGAGCATAACCTTCACCTATATTACCTTGTTCATTCCACTCAAGTGGTGCAGGTGAGGTGGCAAAGACCAAATTGTTTTCATCATCTTCATATTGATGGAACCATGTGGGGGGTGCATCATATTACACCATTGCCATCATCTTGTCCAAAGGAAGGACGAAGTCGTTTTGAATCGGCACGTCATCATAAATGGGACCATATGTCGCCGTGGTTGAAGGGAAAATCACATGCTCAACCATCTCGTAGTCATCGCTGTGGATGAAGGCCGAAGATGGCACATCCTCACTCTCCTCCATGACCGAAGGGAAAATCCCATACTCGATCATCTTCCTTGAGGGGCTTCCGAAGATGGAAGTGTCTCCCTTGCTCGTAGGTGATATCCTTGGACTTGATGATGTTGAAGTAGGCATACTCGTGGGAAGTAGGCGAAGATGCCATACGTCCAAAGGCGAAGATGCCTTGATAACCCTTGGTGAAGATGCCGAAGTAGTCGTGGTAGTCGGAGCTTCCTTTTGGTGGTGCTTGTCTCGCGGTCTTCTCTTTTGCTCATGAAGCTTATCCTTGGCGTGAAGTAGAGCATGTTTGGACTTGTAGGTTTGCGTGTGTCGAGCATCTTCATCTTGATGGTGTTGTAGTGCTTGAGCTCGATGGTGTTCCGAAGATTTGCTACTACAGCGTCGCCGCCTTGAAGATGACGAAGGGGAAGAAGACTTGTAGTTGGCCAACATGTCTCGTACTTGATCCATTTGTTCATCCAACTTGGTGTCGATGTAGTCCCTTTTCCTTGCTTCATTTTGGCGAATGTCGATGGCGAGTCACTCAATGCCTTGCATTGCTCGTTGTAGTCCGAAGATAGACGTTTTGGTGATGTAGTTGTTCGCGCCGTCGTTGTCGTGGAAGACCGGAGATGAAATGCCTTGCCTATCCATCACAATACTCGAGAAAATGTAAGTGGAAGAAAGGAAAGAACTAGACCAAATGTACCTTTCCAATGTTGAAGATGGATCAATGATCACTCAATAATGTATCAAGGAAATAGCACAATTGGTACCGGATCTTGTCAATTCTCACACCTACACTACTAAGGCTTATGGTGGAGCTCGGTGAGGATAGTGGCACAAAAAAGTGATGCAAAACTTTAGCAAGAGTCAATAATGTTGGAAAAGATTCACAAATTCGCAAGTGAAACAAGTAGACCAATAGCAATATGTGGCACACGGAAACACACGCACGGATAGATAAATGGGGTCGTGCAACCAAGGAATGAGCACAAAATGAGGAATCCACGGAAAACGATCATGTTGCACAACTCAAGAGAGACGCTAGCACGATTGCTCAATAGGCGGATACGACACTTGTGCACAACCTATAAGATGCAAAATGGATCAACTTCCTATCCCAAGTATGCTATATATGTATGATGTTCTGGTGTTTCGCACACGATGATCCAAGATGATCAATATGGTAGTATGGTATGCGATGTGGCGATGCTATGGTTCTTGCTTACAAGCTCTTTGTTTTATTTTTGCTTAAAAGCTTATTCTCTTTCTGTTGGTTTTTTTGTATGGCCACTTATGCGAAATGCACAAACCAAGATAGTAATTCTGTATATGCGGGAACAATCTTGTGACAGAAGGGATGATATGAAACCAAGATGATACCAATATGATATGGTATGTATGCAATGGAAGGTACGATCACTAATGTGCACAAGTAACATTGCCGGCAATACTCAAATGGCTAGTCTCGATAGGCAAGTGACGCAAAATGGGCTAAGGGGTTAACAATGTAATGGCAAGAATGAATGCACAATGATGGGATACCACGATACTAAGATGATATAGAGGTTACCGTTCTTGCTTACGGTTAGGTGTCAAAATGGTGAAGTGGGTGATGTCGAATCCTTGTCGAAGGTGAGCAGCGGTGTTGTCGATGGTGAACCATTCCTAGTTAGCCGAAACATCCTAGGAAACGGAAACACCTGCAAACTCAAAATCGCAAAGGAAAATTTCAAATGGTGGTAGCGGAATGCTTTGGTGGTTCCGGAGTTAGCAATGCGGAAGTGGTGGCCATGGTCGATGATGAAGCGACCGTCCCTAAGTGGCCGAAACACCTTAGGAGACTCAAGTCACCCCTTAAGCAACCACAAATGCTATATGAAACTAAAATGGGTTAGGTTGCGGAAAGCTATGGTGGTTTTGCGGATGATATGGTGGATGGCCTAGGCAAAGATGCCAAAATGCCAAAATTTTGATGGAGTCAAATGTTGTTGGAACCTATCTAGATGGATGGTGGATGTCAATAGCTACTCAACGAGCTAAAGAACGTCAAAATCGAACTTCGGGAGTGAAAGTTATGGCCGAAATGGTGTTTGGAAGTGGGTTGATTCTGGGGGGTGCGGGTGCCCGGTGGTTGGGGTGCGGGCACCGGGGGTGGACCGGGGCAAACAGCCAGGGGGTGCGGGTGCCCGGGGGTATGGGGTGTGGGCACCCGGGGTGGTCAGCGGGGATGCACGGGGGGTCCGGGTGCCCGGGGTTTGAGGTCCGGGTGCCCGGGGGTCGCGGATTTGGGCGGAAATTCATGGAGAAATGGAAGAAATTGGTGGATTTCATGGAGGTAAAGGTGGAGATGGATGGGGGAAGGATAGATCCACTTGAAAACCAAGCAAATCCATGGATCAAATCCAACAAAACCTCATCAAACCAACAAATCACAAAAAAATTGGGGCTATTTTTGGTCGGGAATTTTCGAAATTGGGGAAGGACACAACAAAATTAGGCTAGAAAACAAGAAGGGGGCTCCAATTTCGTGAGAAACCATGGCTCATGACACCGTGATGTTGTAGGGTGGAATCCTAGATGGAGATCTTTCACAAATTGGAGGGGAAATCCCCAAGAACACGATGAACACAAGAGAGGGGAAATAACTCAAATTAACTAGATCCAATCACACATATGCTAGATCTAGAACACACAAGAGGTCACAATGATCCTAGGACAACAAAGGAAAGATACAAGGTAACTAGTTCATCCCAATCCTATGAGGTGAGAGGTATTGATGATCCTATGATGGGGATCCTTCTCCAAGAGGAGGCCTTGATATCCACAAGAGGATCTTCTCCAAGAGGAGGCCTTGATCTCCAAGAGGAGGTCTAGATCTCCAAGAGGAGGAAGATGAGCAAAGCTCTCTCTGTGTCCATCCAATACTTTGCTATCCCTCTAATGAGCTAGGTGGGGGTACTTATAGTCTAGGGACGAATTGTGAGGGAGAGGGGGATACAAGGGTCAAAACCCAAAAATGCATGCAGGCATTCGGAGGGGTCCGGGCACCCGGGGTAAAGTGGGTCGGCACCCGGACTGGGCAGAGGCACGCGCACAGGTGAGGCCTGGGACCCGGGGCAGCAAGGGCCGGGCACCCGGACTGGGCCAAGGGCCGGCTGGAGAGTGGCCGGGCACCCGGGGGTCCCAAGCCTGGGCACCCGAGCGGAGGCAGCAGCTCCCAGCGCAGGGGCCGGGCACCCGGGGCGGCGGCTGTAGCGCCCAGCAGCGAGGTCGGGCACCCGGGGCGTCTAGGGAGGGGGCCGACCGACTGCTAGGGGATCAGGCACCCGGGGATGTCCACATCCGGGCACCCGGAGTGTCCAGGGGCCTCCGGTCTTCCTTGTCTGTACCACTCCTCTCTTCCTTCTCCATGGTTGCTTGAATCTCCGTCCTCGTGTCCTCCCGGTCATCTCCTTGGTACCTAACAAGGCACAACGTTTCTATTTGAGGTAGGACCCGACTCTCATATGAAACCGAATGAAGTTCGAAGAGGAAAGAGTTAACCTCGGTTTTGATGGCGCGTGTGCGAGCTCTTGTCCACAGTCCTCTTGGTGCTTGTGGTGGTGATGGAATGTCCATGTGGATGGACAAGGGATGCTCCGCATCGAACTGGTTCTATCGTCCACTTCCCTTTACTTAAATTTTGTCTTTGTGAAGTCATTGCTTGCTTATCTGATCTGTTTGACTTCATTGAGTGAAGACTAATTACTTTCTGGCTTCATACTGTCTTCCATCCTGATCCATACTACCTAGCTGCTGATGGTCTTCATGCTTTCACTACATTGCTTACTTGACTATGGCTTGTCTAGTGTAGTCTATCTTCAGTTGCATATCAATAGGTTCATTTCCACTAGTTGTCTTCAAGGACCTCGTGTTTTGAAGACTTTCATAATAATCGCCTATTCATCCCCCCTCTAGTCGATTACTCACACTTTCAATTGGTATCAGAGCAAGGTGCTCCCTTGTTCTATGTGATTCGGTTTAACCACCTGGAGTTTTAGCTATGTCGACTATAGGGATAATCAAGGTCTCCGCTGCGTGCCCAGTCTTTGATGGCACTGATTACCCCTACTGGAAGAATAAGATGCGCATGCATCTTGAAGCCATTGACGTCGACCTCTGGTATGTCGTCAAGACATGCGTTCCCAAGGTCAGTGAAGGTGTCACCGTTGCTGATGTCAAGAGGTTCATTCAACTGGATTCGACTGCCAGGAACATCACCTGTGGTCATCTGACAAAAAGACAGTATGGCCGTGTGAGTGCACTGGAAACTGCAAAATTGGTCTGGGACTGGCTCTCCAAGGTCAATGAAGGCGTCTCAACTCAGAGAGGTTCAAGGATTGATGTTCTTCGCAACCTCTTCAACTGCTTCAAGAGAAACGAAAATGAGAATGTCCAGCTCACATTTTATCGCCTCACTGATATCACAAATGTGCTTCGCGCACTTGGATCCACTGAGATCACCGACCACGAAATCGTCAAGAAGCTCCCGAGGTCACTTGATAGCTCATTCGACACCCTGGCCCTGATGATACAAGAATGTCCTGACTTCAAAGATCTTGATCCCTCTGTCATACTTGAGAGGCTCAACACACATGAGTTCGAGTTATCTGAGAAGAGAGACATCTATGGTCCCAACTATGGCCGAACCCGTGCTTTGAAGGCAAAAGTTGTCTCCTCTTCTAAAGAGAATCTGACTGCAGTTCTGGGGATCCCGAAGACATTGGAAAGGAGCTAGCTATGCTCATGAAGAAGTTCCAAAAGTTCTCCAAGAAGAATCATTTCGGAAAGTCTTCAGGATCCAGCTCAAGAAATGATGAAGCTTCCACTCGTGACCACAAGAAGAGAACATGCCACAAATGCAAGAAACCTGGTCACTACATCTCTGAGTGTCCTCAATGGGATAATGGATCTAAGAAGAAGAAGAAGAAGAGCAAGGAATATGATTCTGACGATAAGAAGAAGAAGAAACCCTCAAAGTCTTTTTCAAAGTCTTCATCTCACAAGAAGAGCTCATCCAGCAAGGCTCGTGCATTTGTTGGCAAGGAGATGGATTCAGAGGAGGAGTCTGCTTCTGAGGAGGCGGAGGTGGAGTCTGATTCAGGCGTGGCAAGCCTGACTCTAGCTTCGGCCTACGTCGCCAAGTCCATCTTCAACATCGAAGACAATGGCCTCGTCGCCAGAGCTGATGCCAATAATGAGGATGACTCTGCTCCGACCTACTGCTTCATGGCACGTGGTGCCAAGGTAAACTCACACGATGCTTACTTTCAAACATCCAGTGAAGATGACTCTGAATGTGAATCCAAACCTAGCTACATAACACTTGCTAAAATTGTAGTTGAACAACAAACTGCTATGCAACATATTCAAAAGTTGCTAGACAAAAGCGATGACCTGTTGGACACGGAAATGAATCGAACTCAGTCCTTAATTGAAGACATTAAAAATCTTCACGTTAAGTACGAGGAACTTGAAAGTCGTCATGAAACTCTCTCAGCTACTCATGAGAAGCTTTCCTATCATTATCTTCAAAGGAAGCAAGAACTTGAGAACCTAAGAGCGTCTCCTGAAGATCTTCCAAAGGAGAACGATTCACTTCGCGCTCAACAGATCAGTTCCGCTCAGGGAGACTTTGAGCCACCATGTTTAAAATGTCTTGAGCGTGATAATGTTATCGCTGTTGCTGAATGTTCTACTGCTGCTACTGTTGCAATATCTTCAACTACTGAAGTGGTTAGTAACCCCTCTTCTAAGGATACCACTACTATTGCTGATGAGAATGCTAGGTCGAAGACATTGCTTGAAACAGGGATGTACAAAAGCCTCAAAGGGCATCAGACACTATGTGATGTCCTCAAGAAACAGATTCTGAACTGAAACCCTAGGAAAGAGGGTGTTGGGTTCGAGAGGAAAATGAATGTTGATGGTTCATACTGGAAGCCTGAGCAGTACCCAAATACCACATGGGTTGCTGCAAAGGGACCTTCAGTGGACCCATCCACCTTATCTGGCTTCACTTGTGCTAACCCTATTATGATTGATGAATCCTTTGATGCAAACTATAAGCTGTTCAAGAATCAGAATGGTGAAGTGTTTTCTAGGTATATTGGTACTAACTGCAGGAATGGACCACCCCTGAAGAAGACCCGGGTCCCCGAAAGCTGTCTTGAGAAGCTTCCTATGAATGTCATCATGACACCACATGGGAAGAAGACAAACCCCAGACCAAAGGCTTCATATGGTCCAAAGGCCTCATACATACAAATGACCCACCAGGGTCACCCTAACGCCAATGTTTTGCAGGAAAACCATACTCAGACTTATGAATATGAGTGTGTTCCATCAAACTGCTATGTCCATAAGACCAAGAACTTTTCTGCTTATTCTTATGAGTATTATTCACCTCCTGCAAGGCTATTTGCTAGGGCTCCGAAGCCTAAATTCTCAGATGCTACATTTAGACTTATTGCTTCTAATCCACCTCTGAAGATGTGGGTGGTTAAGAAAAATTAACTCTCTTTTGCAGGGAAAGGGCTCCAGCCGGAAATCAAAGGCTTCTGATGCTTATGCTGGGGACCTAAAACATCTTGTGGGACGCAAGATAAAATGTCAAAATGGTCTTACTATATATTTCGTCCCATGATCTCTTGACAACCATCCTATTTACCCTAACAAGGATCTGAACTTTGATAGTATGCTTGTTCGTCAAATGTTTATGCTTCACACTTATCTTTGTGAAGCCTATCCCCCAAACTGCACTGTAGGGTATGACACCGAAGGCTTCTGAGTGGATTATGGACAGTGGATGCACTAACCACATGACTGGTGATCAAAGTCTTCTTATGGACTCAACCCTACGTCCATCTGACAAAAGTCACATCACATCTGCTGACACTGGTAAAAGCAAGGTATTGGGCCTAGGTAGAGTTGCAAACTCAAAGGATCAGCACATGGATAAAGTGATGCTTGTTGAATCCCTTGGTTTCAACTTAATGTCTGTCTCAATGCTTTGTGATCTAAACATGATTGTGATATTTGGAAAATATTGTTGCCTTGTGCTTATGAAATCTGACAAATCTCTAGTCTTCGAAGGGTATCGAAAAGACGATCTGTATATGGTAGATTTCTCCGCAGGACCACGGCTGGCCGTATGTCTTCTAGAAAAAGCTTCAGAGTGCTGGCTCTGGCATCGGAGGCTAGGGCATGCGGGCATGAGGAACTTGCACACTCTCGTGAAGAAGAAGCATGTCATAGGCATCGAGGGCGTCAAGTTCAAGAAGTATTATTTGTGTGGTGCCTGCGGAGCCAGAAAGATGACTAGGGCCAATCATCCCTCGAAGACAATTATGACAACAACACGTCCCTTCGAGCTACTTCACATGGACTTATTTGGCCCTACTCACTACTCCACCCTTACTACCACTGCATGCCTCTATGGCTTCGTCATTGTTGATGATTACTCAAGATATACATGGGTGCACATAATTCTCTACAAGACTGAAGTGCAGGATGTTTTCAGACGATTCACCAACCGTGCCATGACCAACTATGCCATCAAGATCAAGCACATCAGAAGTGACAACGACACAGAATCCAAGAACACCGTCCTCGACACTTATCTTGATACATTGGGCATCACACTTGAGTTCTCTGCTCCATACACACCTCAGCAGAATGGCATCATTGAGCGCAAGAACAGAACCCTCATTGAGATGGCACAAACGATGCTTGATGAGTACAAGACTCCAAGGAAATTCTGGCCTGAAGCTATTGATACAACATGCCACATCATCAATCGTGTTTATCTTCACAAGTTCCTAAAGAATACATCATATGAGATCCTGACTGGTAAGAAGCCAAATGTCAGCTATTTCAGAGTATTTCATGCTAGGTGCTGGATCAAGGATCTGCATCACACCTCAAAATTTGCACTGAAAGCACATGAAGGTTTTATGCTTGGCTACGGAAAGGATTCACACTCCTACATAGTCTTCAACCTCTTTCACTACAAAGTGGTTGAAACTGTGGATGTGCGGTTCGATGAGACTAACGACTCACAAAGAGAGCACCTGCCAAATGTGCTAGATGAAGCTACACTAAGTGAATCTATCAAGCTTATGGGTACTGTGGAAATCATACCTTCAGAGGAATAGGCTAAAGAGGAAATCATCATTTTTGCACCTAATCAACATGAAGACACTGCTCAGCCTGAAGCCAATGCTAAAGATGAAGACAATGACTAGCAAGGGCAAAATCTTCGCCCAATTCATCCTCATGTTGCAAATGAAGTCCAGATTGAGAAGATAATTGCTAGCATCAATTCACCTGGTCCACTCACTCGTTCAAGAGCAACGCAGCTAGCAAATTTCTGTGGGCACTTTGCACTTGTGTCTATATCTGAACCCAAGAAAGTTGATGAAGCCTTCATGGAACCTGAATGGATTCAAGCTATGCAAGAAGAGCTTCAACAGTTTGAGCTGAACAATGTATGGGAGCTAGTAAAGCGTCCCGATCCTCGCAAGCACAATATCATCGGCACCAAATGGATCTATCGCAACAAACAAGATGAGCATGATCAAGTTGTCATAAACAAGGCTCGTCTCGTTGCTCAAGGTTACACACAAGTTGAAAGGATTGACTTTGATGAAACCTTTGCTCCTGCGGCTAGGCTTGAAGCCATTCGCATACTGCTAGCCTATGCCAATCACAAAAACATTCTTCTGTACCAAATGGATGTAAAGAGTGCCTTCCTCAACGACAAAATTGAAGAAGAAGTGTATGTTGCACAACCACCTGGCTTTGAAGACCCAAAGCATTCTGATATGGTATACAAGCTCAACAAGGCACTATATGGCCTCAAACAAGCCCCTCGCGCTTGGTATGAAACACTCAAAGACTTCCTGAAGAGCAAAGGCTTCAAACTTGGTTCCCTAGATCCCACTGTCTTCACGGAGACATATGATGGTGAACTATTTGTATGTCAAATCTATGTGGATGACATTATCTTCGGCTGCACTCACAAGAGATACAGTGATGCATTTGGGCACATGATGCAAGAGCAATATTAGATGTCCATGATGGGTGAGCTGAAATTCTTCGTTGGTCTTCGAATCCGTGCGCAGAGAAATGTCATCTTCATATCACAAGAGAAATACCTCAAAGATTGCCTGAAGAAGTTTGGAATGCAAGACTGCAAAGGGTAGACGGCACCAATGCCAACCAAAGGCCAATTGGGCCCCGACGACAATGGTAAAGAGTTCGATCAAAAGGTATACCGCTCCATGATTGGGTGTTTACTCTACTTATGTGCATCTAGGCCTGATATAATGCTTAGCGTTTGCATGTGTGCCTGATTCCAAGCGACACCAAAGGAATCACATCACTTAGCTGTGAAGCAAATTCTTTGATATTTGGCTTACACCCCAACACTAGGATTATGGTATCCAAAGGGCTCAAAGTTTGATCTAGTTGGATTCTAAGATGCTGATTATGCTAGTGACAAGGTTGATCGCAAGTCCACATTAGGCACATGTCACTTTCTTGGACGATCTCCTGTCTGTTGGTCTTCAAAGAAGCAGAACTGTGTATCACTCTCCACTGCTGAATCTGAATACATTGCTGCTGGATCTTGCTGCGCTCAGCTTCTATGGATGAAGCAAACTCTCAAGGACTATGGCATCCACCTGAAGCATGTGCCACTCTACTGCGACAATGAAAGCGCCATCAAGATTGCCAACAACCCAGTTCAGCACTCGAAGACAAAGCACATTCAGATCCATCATCATTTTCTCAGAGATCATGTCATGAAGGAAGACATTGATATCATTCACGTCAACACGAAGAGCAATTGGCAGATATCTTCACAAAGCCCTTGGATGAGAAAAGGTTTTGTAAGCTACGGTGTGAGCTAAATATCTTAGAATCCTTGAATGTCCTGTGATTGGATACACATCCTAATGCTTATACAACACACGAAGTAACGTATGTCTTCAATCAATGAAGACTTACCCTCTAAGTGTGAATACATTAACACAGAATTTGACTTCAGAGCGCCACAATAATTGTGCGCCATGTCTGAGTCTAATACTTCCTATATGGTGGGTAACGCCACCACCAAACTTTCCTGAATATTTTCATTTGGCGTCTTGGTTGCATTATCTTCATATGTCGTTTGTCTTCAACATCTATTTGACTTCAAGGTTTATCTTTGCAAGGTTTATCAATGTATGTATGTATATGTATATATGTGTTCTGTTCTCTACAACATTCACTTATAGCTATGTCTTCAAACCCGCCATTTTCTGAACTAAGTGAATGTGATCGGACCCTAACCCCTTCTGTGCTTCTTCCTCAAATTCTGTCTATCTAGTCATACGCATTCTGTTGAAATGCGTCAAATGTCTTCACTGCGTCCTTGTCAGCTGAAGATACAGAGACACACATTTAAACCTGCTTTTAATGCTATATCTCTTTTGCCTGAATACCGGAGAAGCCGGAATGACCACCTGACAAACCAGGCGTGCGTGGGAACATGGAACAACTCTCAATGAGTTGCATGCATGCCATGTGTCTATGAGATGTGAACCGCCAGGGGCACCTGCGTAATTACGCTATGCAGCCCTTTACCTTATAAATACACACCCAAGCGCAGTCATTATCTCCTCTTCCACCTCGCCATCTCGCTCAAACCCTAGCTCCACTGCTAGCTTTCCTCGACACCGGAGACGGAGCACTTAGCTACCGCGACCTCTTCAACGCCATCCTCACGCCGGTCGCGGACCCCTTCCTCTCCGCCGTCGCCGTAGGTGTCTTCCGCCGCCAAGTTAGGACGCGGGAGATTGGACTGCTCGGCCTCCCTTCTGCCTCGTCTAGTAGTTCGTCTGTGGTAAATAAATCTCACTTTTTACAACCTTTTTGATCTGTCAAATCCATCACTTCAACCAAAAGTGGTTTCTACACTTCCAAATCTGGATCTGTTTCTTTCTAAATCTCATAACTTGCAAAGTATATTCACTTATGCTTCATAACTAGTTAGATTCCTCGCTTGTACTTATTCATGGATTAGTACAAATCTGGAACCAACTCACTTCAAATAAGTGAATGTCTTCGCACTATGAGGTCAATGTCTTCAAACTGATTTATCTTCAAAATCTTCTGAGAATGCATATGACCTCTTCCCGCATCTCTAATGCTATCACAGGTACATGTCCGTGGGAGAATCCCTTGGTTCTCATAGTCTGCATTCATTTGTAGAATTCTTACAACATCATATTCACTCTCCTAAAGCCAGTTCTTGTTTGACAACTAGACGAAAGCCTTTCACTGTCTTGAAGCCTCTCTGTCTAAATATTATGGCTACTGAAAAATCTGCAAGGAAGGGTGGCAAGCAGCACCGTGGAAACACTGCCCTGGATCCGCCTCCCGATCTGTATGGATTGTACAAGTCTGATCCAAAGGAGAACTATAATCAACGCAAGACCAGAATCCAATGGATCCGAAGATATTGGGCTGAATAGTGGTTCAAGTACAACTTCGTCACTGCTGAATATGCTGAACAGAATGCCATCAAGCGCCCCTGGGGCGATATTCTTCACAGAAATCTGCAACCCAAGTCAAAGCCTGAAGCTATTGCCCAAGGCTTCTATCCTTGCATGGTCCGAGGAACTCAGCCAGAAAATGCCGACCCATCGTCTCTTCTATGGTGTCGTGATGACAATCTCTTCAAGCGCAACTTTCAGTTTGCAAAGGAGTCAGCTGCCAAGAACAGGAAGGAGTTTAGACTCCACTTCAACCCTGGTCCGTCTGCTCCAAGGCCGGATGGCACACGTGATGCCAATCCAAATGTCATCGGCCCCTTCAATAGCTTCGATGGGCTCCTCTTCCACATTTCTGCTCAGAGGGCTACTGTGGAACAATCTGGTGATGAAACAGGCTCTGAGGATGCACCTGCACCACCGAAGCAGAAGAAGTCAAAATGTTCAAAGCCCTCTACTGCACCAACTCTTCGACTGTGAAGCCACAGAAGACTGCACCTCTTGAACCCAGTGTGCAGTCTGAAGACTTGTCTCGTGTCTCCAAGAAGACTAAAAAGACCAAGAAGCCCAAGAAGATTTCAGGGCATGACCTGACTCCTGCTGTCGTTCTGCATAATGAGGAAAACACCATTGATTTGTCAAGTGATGAAGATCTTGGTGATGAAGCTCTAGAGATGTTGATCAAGAGCAAGCAAGAGGCAGAGATCTTTCAAGATCTGCCTCTCTTTGATGCTGACATTCTGAACAACTTCATTGATGAATGGTTTGAGGACCAAAGCATCATTGATGATTTGCAGCTCCCAGTGGACATCAGCATCATGTTTCATGGAGCCATTGCCAATGAACTTGCCCTGGCTCAGAAAATCGTCAAGCTCAAGAACAAGATTGATTATGAGAAGGCACACTTCAAGAAGCACTTGGCCAAGCTCAGTGTGGTTGATGTGCAAATCTTCAAGAAGATGATGCAAGATCTCAAGGCAGAGTTCAACAAGAAGCGTGAAGAAGCCAAAGGCTCACGCGAGCGCATGAAGTACTATGCGTAGAAATGTGTGCAAGCGCACAATGAAGCTGAGAAGAGAAAGGCTCTTGGGCGTCCTGACATCGACCCCAGGATGGCTGCCAAGCAAAAGAAGAAGTCTGCTGAAGCCATACCCGAAGCTCAAAGGCAGGAACGACCAAGCATAGTCTTCCCTGTCAGCTTGACTTGCAAGAAGCCAAAGGTCCCCTCGGCAGCTTCTAAAATGATGAAGACAAGGCAAGCCGAAGCCGAAGCCAAGAAGAGGAAGCTCAAGGACACCTCTGATGATGCTCCCTCCAAAAAGAAGCTGAAGTCTAAGGCCCCAAAGTCTTCAAAAGAAAGAGCGTGCTGCTGCCCCAGAGCCCCTCATCGTTGAACCCATCTCAGTTTCTCTCCCTACCTCTACCAACCAAGAACGCCGCCTGGTGATTCATGTGCCAACTTCCACAGAGGCTCCAGAAAGTGAAGAGATTCCAGCTGTTGACCCCAACGCAGCTGAAGACATTGGTCACAAAGACAATGTGAATGATGATGAAGTCCTTCCTCAGCTTGAACCCAAGTCGGTATCATCACCTGCTCCCACGAGCAGTGAACTCATTAGCATTGGTCGTCCCTTGACGCCAATTGCTCAAGATGACTCATGGGTTGAGCAACAACAACAAGACACCCCTCTGCACGACGTGACCCCACGTACTCCACCACCTCAAGTTACCACTCCGGTACTTGATGATGATAACTACATGGAACAGACCACTCCCTCTCCAAAGGCGTCGCCAACGTTTCGCAGGCTTCACAAAGGCCTCAGGCCACAGATCTCCATGACAAGCATTCGGGAAGAGGATGTGCAACACAACAGCTCAGTAGCACGTCAAGTGTTTCCTGAAGCCACCCCTTTCGCATCTGCCTCTGAGTCTGAAGCCAAAGCTGCCGAAGACATTCTGGCTGCATCAGCCGATGACAAAGAACAAGAGCAAGAAGAAGAAAGAGAAGCCACACCACCTGCCAGTGATGCAATCCAACCTGATGAGAATATGATTGTGCCTGGCCCTCCAGTTGTTGAAAAGATGGAGGTTGAAACCAATGCGGCTGCCAGAAACAACACTACTGAAGCCAATGTCACACTCATGGCCGAAGATAATGTGGAGCCCGAAGCCAATGTCACTACTGACACCATTGTGACGCCAATCATCTCTGATGACGACGTTCCTCCTCCAAGGCCTCATACAATGGAACGTGCGTTCAATCATGGTGAGTTGGTGACTGTCAGATGGCCTATCAGGGTTCCACCTACTGCTCCCGGGCTACAATATGATTATCATGTGGAGCAGAGGCCTCAAGTTTAGAAGCCTAAGCCAAGACTGCCAAGGCTTCCAAGTGTTGCAACAACACGGGGCCCATTCAGCGTGCTCAGCTTCAGAGAGCACAATACCTTCTTCGATAGCGCCAAGAACCCGTACACGAAGCCAAAGGTATCCTTTAACAGGTTTTGGAGCCATCAACAGCGAAGCTATTACTCATGCATCTTATACAACCATGACCGGATTTTTCCGCATAAGCGTCTGAATTGTGATGCTATGGCTCTGCTACCATGCCTTGAGGAGGCCCTTGACTGCTTTAGGGATGTTGGGCTTCTGCCTTTTGTGACTGACAAGGAACATTGGAACAAAGAGCTTCTGCTATAGTTCTATGCTACACTACACATTCGTGGCTACAACAAGGATCCGAAGACTTGGGTCCTTGAGTGGATGACAGGTGATGTTCATCATGAAGCCAAAGCTCAGGATATCATCGAGCTTACTTCCTTTCCCACTCCAGGTGAGCTGTACGAACCTGGTTGTCAGCTTCATCAGAACAAGCTCCAAAGGATTTTCCAGAAGCCAGAGCCGAACATGAGCCAAATGCTGTGCATGATGAAGCCATTGCCCCATGACGCCGAATACCCCAAGGAATTCTTTGTTAAGGACCTTGAGTACTTGCCACGCACAGTCTATCATATTCTGAGGTGTACTCTCTGGCTAATCAAAGGCAATTTCTTTGGAGCTAAACTTGAAGGCGCCATGAAGACATTGGTATTCTATATTGTCAATGGCATCAGATTCAACAATCAGTCCGACAGCTTGCTGCCTATGGCATTGATCTTTTTGGCCTGAAATTCTATGCTCCATGGGTGATGCGCTTGATTAAGCTTCATTCAACCATTGACTATCAACCCTCAGCGCGCAACCACATTGTATTTCCGCCTGATGTTGATATCTCCATTGAAGTCATCTACCCCGAGCTAGCAAAGAAGCCACTCCACCTTCAGAATGTAGAATTCCAAAGCTTCACACAGCCTATTGAAGGGATTCATGTGCCAAATGCTGCAACCCCTGCTTACCTCTGGCTGGCAACTTGTGTGTGCCGCACCGCGCCAACACTGAAGCCACTGCCAGCACCATAGTTCAAAGGCCTCAGAAGCGTCCTCGTGTCCTCAACGACTATGGGAGTCCTGGATTAGGGGGTCCCTGGGCGTCCGGGTTATGTGACATGGGCCGGACTGATGGGTCGTGAAGATACAAGACATAAGACCTTCCCCCGTGTCCGGATGGGACTCTCCTTTGCATGGATAACAAGCTTGGCGTCCGGATGTCTAGTTTCCTTTCTCTGTAAAACCGACTCTGTACAACCCTAGGCCCCTCTGGTGTCTATATAAACCGGAGGATTCAGTCCGTAGAGGCTAAGACAAATCATAAAGGCTAGACATCTAGGGTTTAGCCATTACGATCTCGAGGTAGATCGACTCTTATAACCCCTATACTCATCAAAGTCAATCAAGCATGAAGTAGGGTATTACCTCCATTAAGAGGGCCCGAACTAGGGTAAACATCGTGTCCCCTGTCTCCTACTACCTTCGATCCTCAGTCACAAAATTCGGGACCCCCTACCCGAGATCGGCTGGTTGTGACACCGACATTGGTGCTTTCATTGAGAGTTCCACTGTGCTGTCGACAGAAGGTTCGATGGCTCGATCGATCATCTACAATGATGCTATTTCGGGGAGACTTTCCTCACAGGCCAAATTTTCATATTCAGCGGCTTCACACTGTGTGCCAACTCGATTGGCCACCTTGAACAGATCGACAACTACGCCCCTGGTCAGCAGATCAGTTTCGGGAACCTAAATTATGTCGCTGATATCCGAGGTGACTTGATCTTCGAAGGGTTCGCGGCCCTGACCACCGCTCTGGCCTTAGATTCGGAGCAAACCGTTAGGTCTGAAGATGGGCGTTTGGAGCCCATCGGACTCTCCGCTGCAAACCACATCATCGAGGATCTGGAGGCGATCGTGTCCACGGCGAACTCGGAATAAGTCCAGGTTCCCCCTATCATTGAAAGGCTAGATCCTCCTCGGACACCAGATCTGAACTCTCGAAGTCCGTGCCAAGCAAGCATGACCAGGAGGCCTCCGCCCTGGCCAGCCCCACGGACTCTCGTTTACCCACCCAGACCTCGCTCTTAAACGAGGCTCTGGACTTAATGCGCTTGTCGGGGAGGCTGATCGGACCCACGAACACCTATGGGACCGGCGGACCGAGTCCCTTTTGGTTCGGAGGGGGGCGGAGATCGCACGAAGAGCGGATCGAGGCGAAGCACACGAGCAATTTACCCAGCTTCGGAGCTCTCCGGAGAGATAACACTCCTACTGCTGCATGTATGGTTTGTATTGTGTTCTTGCTAGGGAGCGCTGAGAGCTACAGTACTCTCCAGCTGCTAACGAGACCTAGCGTGAGAGTGTTCGAACCCCCCCTCCCCTACGTTGCGCATGGGCCTCCTTTTATATGTACAAGGGGCTCCGACAGGTGGCAACGTAGATGGGGGTACAAATGGAAAAAGCGATGGTTGGTACACCTACTTGTACAATTATGCAGTGCAATATACCTAACCACGGCGACAGGGGACAAAGGCATTAAATGCCCATCTTGTCGCCCTAACAAAGGCAAACAGGGACCGTCGGCGCCACCGTCCGCCACGATGGCAAACTTGTCACGCCGCTTGCCACCCTCGCACCGCGGCTGCCTGACCTCTCGCCACGCTGGCGCTGGAAAGGCCCAGGCGACACGTTAGTGGATGCGCCGGAGCGTAGGTACTGAGAGGTGGTCTGCCGTGGCAAGCGCCTTGCATGATTGTTATCTTGTCGCGCCGGAAGCTTGTCGCTCATCGGGCCTCCCGCAAGCTCCTCTTGCCGGGTCTTGTCTTGTAGGTGCTCGAGGTGGCCTTCCCGCAAGCTCCTCTTGTCGGGGCCTTGTCTCCTAAGTGCCTTGGATGACCTTCCCGCAAGCTCCTCTTGCGGGGTCTTGTCTCCTGGCTTGAATACTTTGTTCTTGAATGGCTCCAAAGGAACCACGGAGGGCCTTGGCGGTCACCCGGTAAGCCTTGCAGCGGAGGCTGCAACTGCCCATGCACAAGTTCGGGATACTAGGGTACCCCTACTCTAGTACACCGACAGAGCCCCCGGGCACTGGGCCACACTGCACGGTGCGGCTGTTGGGCCAGGCCCAAAACAGGCTGCGGACACAGCGGCCAGGTCACACCATTACTCACCCGGACCCACCACGTCCCCCACAGGCAGCACGCACCCGAGCGTGGCGTCGTGTGAGAGATCGTGGGCGAGGTCGTGGGGGTTTCTTTATTAGGAAAAGCGGGCGTCCGCCCCTCTCCTCCTTATAAGCGGGGAAGCGAGGGCAGGTCGCCCACCTCGCCATTGCTGTCTCATCTCGAAACCACCGCCGCTCCCCTTCTTCTCTAGTGCGAAGAGAGCGCTCCGCCCCTTTCGCCACAGCACCATCAACGCCGTCGGTCTCCTCCACCGCCTCCGCCATGGCTCCAAAGCCGACAAAGGCGAAGGCGTGAAAGTCGACCGAGGTGCAGCTGACTCGCGGTGCTGCGAAGGAGCGGCCATCTTCTCCCCAGCTCGGCCTTAAAGGAGCCGAGGGAGGTTACTATCTCTTCTCGGTCGACGGAGACGCGTGCGCATCCGCGCACGAAGGTACTCCCGCCACCGCTTGAACTAGCCCCAACTGGATACCCTTTCTTTGCGCTTTTCTTCTATTGCGGGCTCTGCCGCCTTTTCTGAATTCTTCTGCGATATCATGAACACCCTACGGGCTTCGCCTCCTTGATTTCACCCCCAATGCTGTCTCGACCATGGCAGTTTTCACACACCTTTATGAAAACTTTGTCGGGATCCACCCAAATGTAGCCCTCTTCCGCCACTTCTTCATGCCCAGCGTTGAGAGAGGGGAGCCGCTTGCCGGAGGGATTGCTTGGATCTCCAGGATCGGCAAGAAAGAAGCTTATCTGGAAGGAGAGCTCCGCAGCAAATGGGAGGAGTGGAGAGCCAATTGGTGTTGGATCGTTGAGGAGAACCCGCAGCCCTTCAATGCCTCGCGCCAAACCCCAATAGTGCGGCAACAGCGATTGGAGCAACTTGGCGCCGGAAGATGCTAGGTTGAAGATTGCGTGACCGGATCTTGCGCCTCGGGCTTGCGGACTCACTTTGTAAGCGCGGTTGGCGCAGATTTCCTTCGCCGCCGCATCGCTTCCCTTGCGAGGAGAGGAGGAGACCTGCTTGGGAGTTCAAACGCAGCGGACATCATGAGGCTGCGCCCGGGCCTCAACCGGAATTTCACCGTCTTGGAGTTGGATGCGATCTTTGCTAGAACTGTTCAAGCATGACCCTGATCACCCCGAGTGGTTTAGGTTGCCGAGGGGGGTCGTCCCATTGTGCAACAATTCTGCGCTAGACCGCATCCGTGCCATGATGCCGTTGTGCGATTCTCATGGGATCGTTCCAACCTGGCAAGAGCCTGTGGACGACGTCGTGCGGCAATTCTTCGACAGCTTGGAAGAAATGCCGATCCGCCCCGGCAAGCGTAAGAAGCTCACCCGCGACACCACCGACGGCGAGATGCGCGCATTGCCACCAGAGCTAGAGGAGGCGGCAGCAAGCCGCCGCCGCATCTTCGGGTATACCGTAGAGGAGGCGGATGCAGCAGAGGCGGCAAGCCTTGCCGAGCGAAGGGAGTTCGCCGGTGAGGAAGAGCTTGCCGAACCCGAGGCCGAGTCGAGCGAACCAGCCGAGGGCGCTTCTTCCCCGCCATCCAGCTTGCATAGCGGAGCCCTGGCTCCGCCAAGAAAGCGTCTCCGCAAGGCCGGAGACAGGACAGGCGGCAGACGGGCCAGCAAGCGCAGCGCCGCAGCCGCTCTACGCGACAAGCTATGTTGCCATGAGCACCCCACACTTCTGCGACAAGCTGGGCGGGATCCTCCCGAGCCACCGCCGACACCTCCGCCAAGCGGTCAAGAGAGCCCACTCCTCCGCCTCGTCGCCTTTGGAGGCGAGCGGAGTTTGATCTCTCCGCGCTCAGCTCCGACGAGGAAGAAGAAGAGTAAGCTTCAATATTGCGCTTGTATTTCTTCAATTTTGTTGCTTCATCTTGAATCTGATTTGCTTCGTTCTCAACTCTTTCCTTTTCGTGACGCCGCCCAGAGAGCGTCGAAGAGAGCCAAGACCCGGTGGTTGTCATTGAGGACGATCCACCCGTGGCAATAGGAGGCGTCTGAGACCCCCTTGCCGCACCCGGCAGCCTTCCTCAAAGCAGCCCCCAAAGACTGACCCAGAGTAAGTATCACGGTTTTCTCCTTCTTGTTAGGTGTGCATGGGTGCTCCTTCTTCATTGATATTTGACTGTTGGTTTGTGTAGGAGCAGAGCAGCCTCATCAGAGGGCAGCCGCCCCGAATTCTATCTGCTTCGACCTCGCCCGCCAAGGGAGGATTCTTGACAAGGAGCGTTCTCCGGCAAGGGAGACTACTCCGGCAAGGGACAACACCAGTGATCCTCCGATGGTCGAGACCATGGCTGCAGATCCCATTGCGTAATCCTCTTCTTGCCAAAATTTCCCTTGGGCTCATTTTCTTCTGTTTTTCTTTTGAACATTTGCTTGACTGTTCTTTCTTTGTCGATCGTCGAGATCCATCTCGTCATGAGCCAATGGAGATCGAGGTCGCCGGCGAGGAGGACGCGCCATGAAATACCGGACGACGCCGCCACCATGGAGGAAGAGGCATGGCGCCGATGGATCCGGCCAAGAGGCCGCCAAGGCTGCCGCCGCAAAGGCTGGCGAGGTCGGGCGATCGCGACCGACGACTCCCCGAGGCCGCGCAGAGCGCCAGCGCCTTACGCCAACCGCCGATCCCTCCGCCACTGGTGCAGCGTCGGGCTCTGAAGAGCCCCAGCCCGGCGCCTATCTGAAGGCCGGCGACGGCGACTTCATCAAGCTCCCCTGGGCGTCGAGCTCCAGGGCCCCGGTCGAAGGAGAGACCTTCGACGGAGAGCTGCTCGCCTCCATTGGCTGGCCTGGTGGGCCAGCGCCAAGCAGCGGCGTGGCCGAAATCTGAGGAGGAGCAGCTGGCCGAAGAAGCTGGCTGTCGCTCTACCGTGCCCGACAAAGCCAAGTTGGAGTCCCGGGAAGCACTTGTCGCGAGGGCGGAGCGGAACATGGAGAAGCCTTGAGAAGAGCTCGGGCGCCAACCAAGAAACTCTCGAACGTAGCGTAAGAAGGCGGGGCGACTTGTCGAAGAGCGCATGACCTTCATCCTTGAGAAGGCTGAGGTCGAGGAGCAACAAAGGCTTGATGCCGAGAAGCTATCTGCGCAAGAAGGCGAGTTAGGCGCAGCGGAAGATCAATCTTGACAGCTATGAGGAAGAGCTTGTCGCGGCGAGGAGTCACTTGGCGGGGCTCTTAAGGAAGCGAAGGATGTTGCCGCAGCCGCCGAGGCCGCCAAGAAAGAGTTGGAGACGAAGGTGGCGTAGCTGGAGGCCGGGCCTCGGAAGAGGCGGCGAGGAGCTTGCCGCACTCAAGCACGAGGCCGAGAAGGACGCCTACACTCTTGGCGAGCTGCAGGGCCGTCTCGCCGATAGGGAGCAAGGAGCTCGGCGCCGCCAAGGATTCCAAGGCAGATCTTGAGCTGAAGCTGACCACTCTGATGCACAGGTGACTGGGCCAGGCGCCAAGGAGGCGGGAGGTGGGCCTATTGGAGAAGATCAAGGCCAACGAGGAGCTGCCGGGCGAATCTTGTTGCCACCAGGCGCCTTGAGGGAGAATGTGGAGCACCGAACCGAAGGTCTCGTGGATCTTGCCGCCGCCATCCACAAATGAGTTGATGGAGCTGGGGATGGTGGATCTTGGATACTCCTCCTAGGAGCACCTCCAACCCAGCGCCAAGCTTAGCTTATTCTTCAAGGGCGTGGTGACGGCTCTCCAGCGACTCCGGGAAGAGATCCCAAAGCAGCTGGCCGAGGAATCGCGCCCGGATCTGTGCGAGAGCCTCCGGAAAGGTGTTGATGAAGGTGGCCTTCCGCAATCCAGGCCTCAACCTCAGCGGCGTCCTCGAGATCCTTGCCGCCAGATGCCGATGTGGAGGCGCTCAAAGCCCTTGTCGCACCCATTGTGGACAAGGTGGGCAAGATCAAGCGGGTTGATGGCGACCGCGTAGACTAGGCCGTAATTTTATCTTTCCCTTGTCGCTCGATCATGTTTAGAACAATTTATTAGATCCGCGACAAGCTATTTTGTAATATAACTCTATCTTAGGCGATGATTGCAATGTTATTTCCTTTACTTGATTCCTTCCTTTGTATGCGTTTTGCCCTACGCTTTTAGGGAACTTGTCGGTGCAGCACCTTTTGCGCGGCGCCGAGTGTGGAACATCGCGAGCCCTTTGGCGGTGCCGCCTCAAACAAGCAACCTGTCGCGACTAGCCGCAGCTCACTTAAGTTGTTGAGCGGACTCGAAACAAAGTAAGTAGCGACTAGCTGCGAGTTGGTTCCTCCGCGCACAGGTTTTCCATACAAAGTACTATCGTTCGAGGAAGATAACTTAAAAATTTAAGAACTGATTGCTCAAACTTTGGCAACTTAGCTTTTCTGTCGTTTGCTTCCCGGTAAGGCTGGATTTCCTTGAGCGACGTTTGGTCCACACCATTATCTTCTCCTTTCCCCCCGGCAAACTTGTGTGCGAGGGAACCTTCCTTTCTTTGAGAAAGAGAAAGAAGAGAAAATAAAGATATGGAGCCTTGTGGCTCATTATTACTTACTGTGGGTAGGTCTTTGCACAAAGTGTCGGATGATGCATGCAAAATAGAAGTGAAAAAGCATGAAATCGACAAGGTGTGCGAAGCACGCTAAACTTCTTGATCGATGCAAGTCTGCGCCCGGCTTTGTACAAAGGATTACATGCATCAGCGGCAAGACTTGTACAAAAGGTGGTTGCGGAACAGGTTCCGGCAACCGCGCCTTTCTGTAAAACTTACGAAGATGCTCAATATTCCAGGAGTTGCTCACGGAATGCCATCTTCGGTCTCAAAGCCGGACAGCGCCGAGGCCTAGTGACTCGTTTCACCCGATAAGGGCCTTCCCACTTTGGCGTCAACTTGTTGGAATTCTTGGCGGACTGAGCGGCTGAAGAACAAGGTCGCCTTCCTCGATATTTCGGCATTAACCTTGCGGCTATGGTAGCGGCGCAAAGCTTGCTTTGGTACCGAGCAGCTCGTCTGAGCACGAAGATGATCTTCCTCAAGGAAGCGCTAGCGTCATCTTGTCGCAGCTGCTCTTGCTCAAGCTCATCATAAGCGAGCACTCGAGGCGATCCGTGATACCGAGTTACGTGGGGAGAACTGCCTCTGCTCCATAGACTAGAGCGAAAGGTGTCTGGCCAGTGGCTCGATTTGGCGTCGTCCTGATCGACCAAAGAACCACCGGCAGCTCCTCAATCCAGTTTCTTCCGCACTTGTGCAGCCTGTCGAAAGTTCTGGTCTTGAGCCCGCGCAGCACTTCAGCATTTGCCCTCTCTGCTTGACCGTTGCTTCTCGGATGAGCAACAGAAGCGGCGGAACCTTGGCGCCAAGATCTTGGATGTCTTGCATGAAGGTGCGGCTTGTGAGCGTATGCCGTTGTCGGTGATGATCCTGTTAGGGATTCGAAGCGGCAAACAATCGACCTGAAGGACTTGACTCTTGATTGTCTTTGTCACCTTCCTCACTGCTTCCACTTCCGGCCACTTTGTGAACTTGTCGATGGCAACGTACAAGTACTCAAAGCCCCGACAACTTCGGGGAAGGGGCCGAGGATGTCGAGCCCCGGACCGAAAATGGCCGGGATAAAGGGATCGTCTAGAGAGGTTGAGCTGGCTGGTGTGTGTCGCTTGGAATGGGAACTGCACGCTTCACACTTGGTTACTTGTGCAGTTGCATCCTGGAGGGCTGTCGGCCAAAGAAACCTTGCTTAACGCTTTGCCCGGCAAGTGCTCTGGCGCCAATGTGGTGACCACATATGCCTCCATGTATCTCTCGCCAACAGCTTTTGTCCGTCTTCCGGTGAATACACTTCAATTTCACACCGTTGAGTCTCATACGTATAGTGTCTTTGTCGACAAGCTGGTACATACTTGATTTGCGGGCTACTCTTTCCGCTTCTTCTTGCTCTTGGAAGTTCTCCTGTCTGAAGGAAATGGACAATCTGCTGGCGCCCATGTTGGAGCTTCGGCTCGACAACAAGGACTAAAGGCACATCTGCTGCTGCAGAACATCAGCTTCCACGGCAAGAACCTGCGGCTCGGTGAGGAGCTTGACGTTCCCGGCAAGCTTGCCGGAGCAAAACTTGTCGGAGTGTGCTTCAACAGAAACAAACCCTGGGGCTTGTCGGAGCAGACTGCCCCTCAGCACTGTTGGTGTCGATCTTGGGGACCTTCTTGGCGGCGGCTTCGGGAAGCTCTGCCGGAAAGTAGTCACCAGAGATCAACCTCCTCTTCTTGCTCTGTCCTGTTGGTGGTGTTACGGACGGTTGAGTTAGCTTGAGCACAAAAATCCCTGGTTCCACAGGTAACTTAAGTGCGGTGCACTTTGACAAGCCATCGGCAATGTCGTTCTGAGCTCTCGGAATATGCTCCATTTGTAGGCCGTCAAAGCGCTCTTCTAGCTTCCTCACTTCATCAACATAAGCTTCCATCAACGAACTCTGATAATCTTTGTTCACTTGGCGGACGACAAGCTGTGAGTCACCCCTGACAATGAGCTTCTTGATCCCAAGGTCCACTGCGATCCTGAGACCGGCAAGCAAACCTTCATACTCTGCTGTATTGTTTGTCGCTTGCTCCTTGGGAAGATGCATTTGGACTATGTACTCGAGGTGCTCTCCGGTGGGTGCTATAAGCAGCACGCCAGCACCGGCGCCTTGCAGCGAGAAGGCACCATCAAAGTACATCAGCCACTCTTTGCTCGCTTCCTTGACGGGGATGCTCGTCTCTGGAATTTCTTCATCTTGCGTTGGGGTCCATTCCGCTATGAACTCTGCCAATGCTCTGCTTTGGATAGTTGAAGTGCTCTCAAACTTGAGGCCAAAGCTCGACAGTTCCAGTGCCCACTCGACAATCCTGCCTGTTGCCTCTGGATTTTGCAGTATCCTCTTCAACGGAAAGCGAGTGACAACTGTGATCTCATGTGCCTGAAAGTAATGGCGTAGCTTTCTCGAGGCCATGAGAAGGCCGAAAAGCAATTTCTGCACACCAGAGTACCTTGATCTAGCCCCCTGCAGAAGGGAACTGACAAAGTAAACTGGCGCCAGACCATCCTTTTCTCGTGATCTGCTCATGCGTCTCACAGAGATTCGTCCTTGTCGGGACCAGAGCTTGCCGTGAAGCCCCCACCTTGTCATTTGGATGTATGCGCCGTGGTTGCTAGCTCATCATCCGCCTCCCTCTCCGCTACTAACGCAACACTAACCACATGATTGGTTGCCGCTATATATAGTAGCAACTTCTCTTGTGGCTTAGGTGCGACAAGTGTTGGAGTGGAGGACAGGTATCTCTTCAAGTCCTGCGGCTGCCTCCGCTTCCGAGTCCATTGCATCGGACCTGCCTTTTTCAAGATTTTGAAAAATGGCGGCGCGCTCAGCAGATCTAGAGATACACTGCGAGAGCAGCTACGCAACCGGCAAGCCTTCATACATCCTTGACGCGCTTTGGTGCTTCAATCTGCTCAATGGCCTTGATCTTGTCGGGATTGGCTTCAATTCCCCGCTGAGACACGAAGAACCCGAGAAGCTTGCCGGAATGGACTCCGAACACGCACTTCTCGGGGTTGAGCTTGAGGTTGATCTTGCGCAGATTTGCAAAGGTCTCATCCAAATCTTGAACCAGAGTTGCTTTGTCCTTGCTCTTGACCACTATGTCATCCATGTAGGCTTCTACATTTACATGCATTTGCGGCTCAAAAGCGTCATGGACTACTCTTGCAAGCGTTGAACCAGCATTCTTCAAACCGAAAGGCATCCGTATGATGAAAGCAGTATGTGCCACATGGAGTAATGAATGCGGTTTTCTCCTCATCCTCTTACGCCATGAAGATCTGATGATATCCTCGAGTATGCATCAAGAAATGAAAGCAAATCACATCCAGCGGTGGAGTCAACAATCTGGTCGATCTTGCGGCAAAGGGAAAGCGGGTCTTTGGGACAAGCTTTATTAGCATTCGTGAAGTCAATACAAAGTCTCCATTTCCCATTTGCCTTGCGCACAACTTCTGAGATTGGCCAACCACGTGGGATGGAGCACTCCTCGACAAGGCCTGCTGCTTCCAATTTCTTGATTTCTTCGCGATGAATTCTTGGCGCCCACCGCTCGCTTCCTCGACTTTACGCTTGGACGGGTCGCGCATGAGGACAAACAGCTAAGTGATGCTCAATTACTTTCACAGGAACACCGGGATGTCGGTCGGTTGCTGCCATGCAAACACGTCGGCGACGTTCGCCCGCTAGGAAAGCAACGAGCGCCTTCCCTATTTAGGGTCGAGAGTGGCAGCGATGGTGAAGGTACCACCGAAGGTCCTCCTTGGCGGACACCTTCTTGGTCTTTAAGCGGAGCTGCCATCGTCTTCTTGCACTTGCGGTGGAGCTCGATGGTGCATCCTCGGCGGTAGCGCAGACACTCCGAAGAGGTGCGCTTGCGGAGTGGGCATCGAGCTCTTGCGGACTTGGTCTTCTTCTTCCCCCCGGGAGCTTCAGCGGCAAGTGTTTTGCTTTCTGTTGCAGCTGCTGCTTCCAGGTAGAACTTGTCGGCACATATAAGAGCATCGTTCTTGTCGCCATGGGCGGAGATGATGCTTATCGGGCTTGGCATCTTGAGTAAGTTGTATGCATAATGAGAGGCTGCCATGAACTTAGCGAGTCTTTGGGCCAAGTATCCCATTGTAAGGCAATGGAAAATCGGCAACGTCAAAGGTAACCCTCTCAGTCCTAAAGTTCATCTCGCTGCCAAATGTTACCGGCAACGTGATCTTCCCCATCGGCTTGCTCCTTCCCGGATTGATTCCTTGGAATGTGCCAGTCTCTTCGAGCTCGCTGTCAGGGATCTAAAGCTTCTGGAGCACCGCGGAGGAGATCAAGTTAAGCGGCCCGCCCGTCAACTAGCATCTTGGTGACCTTGAGGTTGCGGATAGTTGGTGAGACCAACATCGGCAAGCACCCGACTGCGATTATGCGATCGGGGTGGTCCTCAATATCAAAGATGATAGGCGTCTTTGGACCAATTCAGAGGCTTGCGTGACTCTACGGATGGTTCAGCTGCATTAACTTCCCGCATCCACTGCTTGAGTTGGCGGTTGGAAGTATGCAGGGAAGCACCTCCGTCAACGCAGAGGACCTCTGTAGATTTCTGAAACTCCTGCTCATCGGTCTCGTCGTCTTCCATATCTTCATCGTCGTTGTCATCTTCATCCTTGTCGCGGCCACGGGGAGGTCTGTCTCCTTGCCGCTGCTTGGCCCTTGCATGGCGTCCTCCCCGCCGGGTCGCTTCTTGCTAACTCCCCGGTACCTTCTGGGCCTTCTCCTTGTCGCGCGCTTTCGTACTCAGCCTTCTGCTGTTCAACAAGCTGCTCTACCTTCTTGCATCTCTGGAGGTCATGGCCCTTGGTGCGGTGGATCTTGCAGTACTGCTTGCCGGAGCCGTCCTGCTTGTCGGCAGCCGCCACAGGCTGGTGGTTGGTGCCAGCGGCAATCTCCTTGCCGGGGCTACCAGCCTTGGCGTTCTTGTCGCCACCTCCGTTGCCGCCTTTGCTCGACGACTAGCACATCTCTGCCTTTCTTTTCTGTTGCCCGCCGCCCGGCTCTTCTTTCTTGGGCGGTCTCCTCCTTGTCGAGATCCTCCTGCGGTATTCTCTCCGGAGTCTCCTCCCCTCCTCGTACGTCTTGCACTTGTCGGCCAGGCGTATAGCTCACTAACGCGTCTCGATCTTGCACATGGCCATCTCCTCCGCATCCGCCAGTTCCGCGTTCTCGATGGAGCAGCGTTGATCAACTACGGCGGGGTGGACATACGGGATGTTGTCTTTGTACACGGCTGAATCTCTGAATATACTTGTGCGAGGGCTCTCCTTCCTTCTAAGCGGCAGATGAAGGTCGCTTTCTTGGCCATGGGGTTTGTAGCCGCTTTGTAAAAGCGCCGACAAACTGATGGCATAGATCGCCCAAGAAGATATGGAGTTGTCCGGCAAGTGCATGAGCCAGACCTGATGTTGGGCTTGAGCACCGGTGAAGTAGTTAGCAAGGATCTTGTCGTCTCGCCCCCGACGGCTTTACCGCGATGGTGTAGATGCTGAGAAACTCCGACGGATGCGTCTTGCCGTCGTACTTCTCCGGTACGTCTGGCTTGAAGTTTTTCTTGCTGGGCCACTGGACTTGCCGCAGCTCACGAGTGAACGCAGGGCAACCTACCGCGTACGGCAAGTCGCCTGGCCTTTGGCGCGTGCATGTCGACGGAAGGGCCAGCGGCGCTTGTCGGATTGACGTCGCGCTTCTCTTCGGCGCTCGATGCGAGTTCGAGCGTCCTCTTGTTGTCGATCGTGTAGCACTTGGCGCTGATCGCGATGAGCTCGTGGATCCGATGATGAAGTAGAGTCGCTGTCGAGGTGGATCCTGCGAGTCGGCGATCTTGGCCTTCAGGGTGGAGAGTGCATGGTGGTTGCACCCCCACTGGTCTCGTCGCCACCGGCTCGCGTTTGGCGTTCTGCCCGGCGGCCGACGCACTTTCGGTTGCCTTGCGGGCGTCGCCGTTAAGCGGCTTGATGAGACTTCTGTATGGTGGCCCTCCACCGTCGACCTTGTCGGCCGTTGGAGAATGTCGAGAAGCGATTGAGCTCTCGCCCAGTACCTGCTGGAGTAGTGGGTGGCGATGGCGAGCTGGCCCGGCGAGGAGCGGGATATGCTCGGGCTTCTATCTATGTTAGAAGGAAGCGATGCGTCCGGCGGCCGTGCCTCGCGCCTTGACATGTTGGCGCGCATGCTGGTCTTGAACGTCCGAGATCCTCCAGCTCGATCTCGGTCCAACGAGCGTATGGCATTGTGAATGCCATGGCGCCATTTTGATGGTCCCGCGCCTCCCGAGGCAAGGCGCGGTACATGTATCTGGACGCCGAGTCTGCGCGGCCTTGTCCTTGGACTTGGTAGCACCGTGAGCTCCCCCGTCGCCGTCCGTTCTTCTGTCGGCGTCCACCCCACCACCTGTTTGCTCCGGTGGTGGTGGGTTCGACGTGGACGGGGCTTCTGCCGCCGAGGCCTTCTTCTTCGGTGGCATATTGACAAAGGTGATGAAGATCTAGCTCGCGTGGGCGCGGATCAGGTTCACACAACCTCGGCGCACCCCTACCTGGCGCGCCAAAGATGTCGGGAGGCTGATCAGACCATTTAACACCTATGGGACCGGCGGACCGAGTCCTTTTGGTTCGGAGGGGGGAGAGATCGCATTTAAGAGCGGATCGAGGCGGCTACACGAGCAGTTTACCCGGCCGGAGCTCTCCGAGAGATAACACTCCTCTTGTTGCATGTATGGTTTGTATTGTGTTCTTGCTAGGGAAGCTGGCGAAAGCTCTGATGCTCTCCGGCTGCTAACGCGAGACCTAGCGTGAGAGTGCTCGAACCCCCTCCCCTACGTTGCGCATGGGCCTCCTTTTATATGTACAAGGGGCTCCGGCAGTGGCAACGTAGATGGGGTACAAATGGAAAAAGCGATGGTTGGTACACCTACTTGTATGCGATGTACAGTGTAATATACCTAACCCTGACGGCAGGGGACAAAGGCATTAAATGCCCATCTTGTCGCCCTAACAGTGCAAACAGGGACCGTCAGGGGGCGCCACCGTCCGCCACGATGGCAAACTTGTCAGCGCCGCTTGCCACCTCGCACCGCTGGCTGCCTGACCTCTCATACCTTGGCGCTGGAAAGGCCCTGAGGCGACACATTAGTGGATGCTTGGAGCGTAGGTACAGAGAGGTGGTCTGCGCATGACAGCGCCTTGCCGCAGTTGTTATCTTGTCGCGCCCGGAAGCTTGTCGCTCACCGGGCCTCCCCGGCAAGCTCCTCTTGCCGGGGTCTTGTCTTGTAGGTGCCTGAGGTGGCCTTCCCGGCAAGCTCCTCTTGCCGGGGCCTTGTCTCCTAAGTGCCTTGGATGACCTTCCCGGCAAGCTCCTCTTGCCGGGGTCTTGTCTCCCTGGCTTGAATACTTTGTTCTTGAATGGCTCCAAAGGAACCACGGAGGGCCTTGGCGGTCACCCGGTAAGCCTTGTCGCGGAGGGCTGCAACTGCCCGTGCACAAGTTCGGGATACTAGGGTACCCCTACTCTAGCCGACAGCGATCCCTCACTATTACAGAGGAATCACTTCCGAACTACCCCCAACCCGGACTAGGGGCTGAGAGCGGGGAATTTTACGTCCCACCCACCAGCCACTTCATAGCCACTGTCAAAGATTTAACTGACATGCTGGACTACGCCTGCGAAGACATCGACGGCATGGACGACGATGCCGGAGATGAACAAGGCCAAGACTCGCCGTTTACTGGACGTTGGACGACCACCTCCACATATGACGTGTATATGGTGGACACACCCAAAGAGGATGACGGCGACGGCAGGAAAGATCCGGTTGAGGACAAGCCTGCCGAGGCACCTCCAAAGCGTCAACGTCAGCGGCGCCGCTCAAAATCGCGTCGCGGAAAAGACAACCATACCAGCACCAGAGACAATGACACTCCGGAGAATGCCAAAGACCCCAAAGCCCCTGTCGAACCAACATCCGAACGGGATGATTCGGAGGAGAGGCAAGCTAACCCCGACGATCCGGTCGGGAATGAGGACTCGGAGGATAGTAACTATCTACCGATCTTCGAGGATGATGTGAGCCTCGGCGGCGAAGACTTCATCGTGCTAGAGGAACCCCTCGAGCAGGAGCGCTTTAAGCACCGGCTAATCGCCACTGCAAGAAGCCTAAAAAAGAAGCAGCAACAGCTTCAAGCCGAACAAGATACGCTCAATAACAGATGGACTAAAATCCTGGCAGCCGAGCAATACGGCCTCGAACACCCACCTAAGAGCTACCCGAAGCGCAAGCTACTACCACAATTTGACGACGAGGCCCTTGAGCCAATACCGCCAAAGTGTAAACCTGCTGACGAACCTGACCGACCAGCACGTGGACGGGACAGACCGGTTACTTACGCCGAACACCAGCCTGCGCCACCCCATCGTCGAGGCAAGGAGGTAGCGGCTCTGAGCTACACTTACGACCTACGCAAGGACCTGTACAATAGAGCCGGTCAGACCAGATCAATCTATGGATCAAGGGGGCGTGCTCCAACGCGAGAGGACGACCATCAGGCCTGGTGCGACAGGCACAACCTCACTCGGGCCGAAAACCGCATACGGACTTCATCCGAATCAAGCGCCATGACGCGTTCGACAACAGGCTCCGCGACACCCCTATGCTTCACCGATGAGGTAATGGAGCACCAGTTCCCAGAAGGGTTTAAGCCCGTGAACATTGAATCATACGATGGAACGACATATCCTGCAGTATGGATTGAAGATTTTCTTCTCCATATCCACATGACCCGTGGTGATGATCTCAATGCCATCAAGTACCTCCTGCTAAAATTAAAGGGACCAGCTTGGCACTGGTTAAACAGACTCCCAGAAAACTCTATTGGTAGTTTGGAAGATTTGGAAGATGCCTTTAGAGACAACTTCCAAGGCACCTATGTTCGGCCTCCAGACGCCGATGACCTTAGTCACATAATCCAGCAACCCGGAGAGTCAGCCCGGAAACTCTAGGCCAGGTTCTTAATTAAAAAGAACCAAATTGTCGATTGTCCAGACGCCGAAGCCCTCACGGCCTTTAAACACAGCGTCCGTGATGAGTGGCTCACCCGACACCTCGGCCAAGAAAACCGAAGTCCATGGCAACTCTCACCGCACTTATGATCCGCTTCTGCACGGGAGAAGATAGCTGGCTATCTCGTAGAAGCAATAGTACGAGCGACCCTGGCACCTCCAAAGCCAGAGATGGCAAGGGCAAGCCACGACGCAACAAACACAAGCAGCAAAGCAACAATGAAGATACTGAAGATACAACGGCCAACACCGGATTCAGTGGCTCTAAACCCGGTCAGCGGAAGAAGCCATTCAAAGGAATAAAGATGGTCCATCCAGTTTGGATAGAATACTTGATCGGCCTTGCCAGATTCATGGCACCCCTGACAAGTCTGCCAATCATTCCAACAGAAATTGTTGGGTCTTTAAACAGGCCGATAAGCTAAACAACGAACATAAGGGGAAAGGGCTGCTGTCAGATTTCGGGTTCCGGCAGACCCTTGAGGTTCGATCACTGGGGTGCGTGCGGAGATCTTTCCCCTACCAGCTCACGCATTAATGGTTTGCAAGGGATCTAAACTAGGAACATTGAACAACACAAGAGACACAAGATTTATACTGGTTCGGGCCACCGTTGTGGTGTAATACCCTACTCCAGTGTGTGGTGTGGTGGATTGCCTCACAGGGGCGATGAAGAAACAGTACAAAGGAAGAAACAGCCTCATGAGCTGTTCTTGAGCTGGTGCGATGGACTGCTTGGGTGAGTCCAGTCGCTTCTCTCTCTCTCTCTCTCTCTCTCTCTCTCTCTCTCTCTCTCTCTCTCTGGTAGGTTCGACCTGTCTTGGTCCGTCTCTCTGTCCTTCGTCCCCCTTCTCTCTGTGGTGGCTAGTCCTATTTATAGAGGGAGACCCTGGGCCTCTTCCCAAATAATGAGCGGGAAGGGCACCAACAATTGGCCGTTTTGAAGGGGAACATCTAGTACACTTATCCTGACTAAAGTTGGTCTTCGGCTGCCAAAGGCTCGGCCAGTGGCCTTGCCCGTCACAGGCTCCACGATGACCTTCTTCCTGCCGCTCTGCTGGTCTTGGTCTTATTGCACAAGCGGTAACCTCCGCACGATGCCTTGGCTCATGCTTGCCTCCTTTGCACCAAAGGGGAAACAAGGACATCTGCGTGAAACTGGCGCCCGCCGATCTCGATCGTCATGGCTTGCGCCACGGGCACCCTCGTGAGGTACCCTGCCTTGATCTCTCCGCCTCCTCGTGAGCTCCGCCTGACGAGGCTGCTCTGAGGAAGGTTCACGTCGTCCGCCTCATGAGGCATGGCCCCTCGCGAGGGTCTTGAGCTTGAGCCGATGAAGCTGGGCAGCTGGCCCCCACTTGAGCCACGCCAGCAGGCCGCGGGCGAGCAAGTCTGGGACCCCTGCTCCCGCACGCCGACAAGAGCCCCTGTGCCCAAGGCGTGCCGGACTTGGCTTAGCAGAAGCGAAGGGGCAAGTGCAGGCGCCGCGGGCCCCTAATAGCTCAAGGGCCTTGGGCGCCGCGTGGCGATTGATTGGTCGTGGGCGTCTCCGCTTCCCCATGATGCCTCATTACACGCCCGGCTAAGCGGACCCGGGGTTGCACACAGCCATTCCCCTTTCACCGTCCGCGCACTCCCGTCCCTTCCTTCTTCCTCTGGCTCCAACTTCCGCCCTTGATCCAACTCGGACTCTCACCCCTCCTGTCGCCATGGAGCCAACGAAGAAGGAAAAGGTGAAGAAGCCCGCGCCTTCGGCGGTGGCCCCCGCCGTCGATCGATCTATCATACTCAACCCCGAGGCCTTGGGCAAGGTCCGCTCTGCTCTTGCCACCATCTTCAACGAGTGCGGCAGGACCATGGCATGGCCTGCGTCCCATGCCTCCTTCGACAGGATTGTCACTGAGGTCCGGTTCTTCACCGATGCCACAATGGTAGTCCAGTTCCCCTTTTCTGCTTTCTTCAACGCGGTGCTCTCCCACTATCTGATCCACATGATGCATCTCGGGCCTGAGTCCATTACCCTCCTGGCTGTCTTTGCCTTTGTCTGTGAGGCAATGGTGGGCATCCCGCCTTCCGTTGCCCTGTTGCGTCACTTCTTCTCTTTGCGCCTGAGTGATCCTACTCAATGCTCGGGGTGTGTGGGCTTCCTTGCGGTGCCAGAGACGGCTGCCTCAGGGATCGATTTAGGACTCCCTCCCCCTGAGGCCAAGTTCAGAGAGCGGTGGTTGTATGTGGATGTTGGGGTACCCAGCCCCCTGCTCTCGCACCCTACCTTGCCTGCTGTTCCCAACTCAATTTGGGGTCCTGACGCCGCGGACACCCGGCTTGCATTAAATTGGCGCCCGCCGAGAGCTTGAGGGCGCTCAACGTGACGGCGCCCAAGGTGGTGAAGGAGTTCCTCCAAGTCGCATTGCTCCTCTCGGCGCCACTCTCATCGGATGTGGGATTTTGCGAGCGCAAAGATCGCATGCGACTTCAGGAGAGGGACTGGCGCTGAAGTGTTGAGGACGGTGCTCGTGGTCCTGGTTGGCGATCCTTCCCTGTGCAGCCTTCGACATGATGGTGCCCTCTTGTATCTCTGTTAAGGCGGGCCGATTTCGTGAAGCAGATGCCCAGCTTTGTGAGTGGGGGCTGCCCGGCTGGCCTCGAGGAGCCTCGCGAGAACCCACTTGTCGTGGTAGGTCTTCCTGGTCGCCCAAAGTGGCTCTGTCTCGTGTGATGGAGCAGGGGAGGCGAAGAACTGTCGGGGAGTTGAGCAGGCGACGTTGAGGTGGTGACGCTGCTGAGCCCCGAGGGCGGCATCTCCGGGCTTCGTTCCAGAATAGTGACAGGTGAGGAGTCGCGGCCTCCGACTCCCGAGGTTGGGGCTCCCGAGGCCCCGGTCGTCCCTCATGAGGCGGCGCCTGGTGGCGTCCCCCAGGCTGGTCCCATTGGCGCTGATCACCTTACCGCCTCCTCCATGCCACAAACCGACCCATGCGCCGAGCGCTTAGGCCGGTTCCGTGTAGACTTCGTGGCCCTCCGCAAGAGGAAGGAGGCCTCGGGCGGTGGTGACGACCGCCCTTGCCGCTTGCTGAAGTGCAGGAGGTACTTCGCCACAGACGAGTAAGTCCTCTTCTCCCTATGCTCCTCTACTTCTTGGTGTTTGCGGCTGACCGTGGCCTTTCAGGGCCCTTCCTGCCGAATTCGCGGAGACGGCCAAGGAGCCATCTCCCCAAGCTCCGTCCCCGCTGCTGGTCCTTGGTGCGTCGGGTTCAAGCGGCGCCCTTATCACTCAAACCGGCCGGAGAGGTGGTCTGCTCACCGAAAGGCCCCAGCCTGCACTGCTTGTCCTCCCTCCACGAGTTCTCCTGGGGCACAGCCAGCTTGCCCCATGCTCCTCCCTTGATCGTGGACGGTGATTGGTTGAAGTCAATCTTGAGCTCTTCTCCTAGGGACGGACCGGCGCCAGGCCTGGCTCCTGGCGAGGCCCTTCCGGCGATTGTCGGGGCGCCAGCCCCCTGCCCTGCACCGGGAGGAGGCGCGCCCCCTCTGGGCCCTCCGCATACACCAGCAGCAGAGGGTGACGCGGAAGACGTGCTCAGGCGTGCTTGCGAACGCCGTGCCCGTCGTCAAGAATTTCTCCGTGGGGCGACGGACGCGGTGAACCGGCTTGGGGCGGAGCTTGTCGGCGAGGATGCGCGTCTCGAGGCCGAAGGTTTGCGCCTTGCTGAGGAGAGGCGCAAGCTGAAGGTAGCCATTGCCCTCGCGCGTCACCGGCGTGACCTTGACAATGCGAAGGCTGAGGTGTCGCTAGCGGCCTCGCCAGAGGTTTGCTCTCGAGCCGTCGAGGAGGCCCTGGAAGCAGATCGGCGGCGCAGGGACACGGAGGAGCATGCGTGGGAGGTCCAAGCCTGGAGCAACTCTCTAGAGCAGCAGGTGGAGTTGCGCCAGGCTGCACTTGTGTCGCTGAAGGAGGCTTCCGGCCGACCGTGCGGAGCTCCAGAAACACGAGGAAGTGCTGACGCTGGAGGCTGCCGAGCGCATCCTCGACCTTGAGCGGTTGGAGACGAGGGAGCGCCTGGTGGCTCAGGCGGAGGACAATGTCGCCGCGCGCGAAGCCCGAGCCCAAGAAGAGATCGACCGCCGCTTAGCGGAAGCTCGCTCAGGCCTCGAGCGCCAGTATGAGTTGAGGTTGGAGCTGGTCAGGGCCGAAGCCGAGGGCAGGACCACGGCCCTCAAGGCGAAACTAGACGAAGTGACGCGGGGTGCGGACTCCTCCACAACCGCCCTTTGCGCAGCGCAGGCGGAGCTGACCTCCTCCCGTGCCGAACTGCTTCTTCTCCGACAAAGGATTGATGGCGCCAAGGCCACCGCACGGCAGAACAAGGACGAGATTCGACGGCGGCGGGTTCTGGAGCATGAGCACGCCCCCATTCTCCGTACGCTCAGGGAACGGGCTAACGCGGCCCTGGGCAACATTTGCAAAGGTCGCCCGGCGAGCCGTGATGAGACCAACTATGCCGGCAACCTCCAGTATTTTGCTGACGTGGTGACGTTCCTGGAGAACCGCTCTGAGAGGTCTCATTGGCTTGTCAAGGAGAGGAGCCGAGCCTTGCTCGAGCGCGCTTTCTCCCGTGTCTTCCGTTATCTGTGGGACAGGGATCCCCACTTCGACTTTGATGCCGCCATCACACCGGTTCCCATAGCCGTTCGGGGCGACCTGGTGCAATGGGCGGAGGATCACGTGGACGACCTTGTCAGGGCCTTCGCGTCTGATGATGACGGTGTGATCGTGGCCGCCGATGAAGGTGGCGTGGTGGACGGTCCTGGTGCTGGCGGAGGTGTTGGTGGCGGGGATGATGTCAGCGACGCCAGCGACGCCTCTGGAGGTGACCCAGAAGGCGCGGAGAGCAATATGTCCGACTGACTGTCTGTCACCGCTGTTTACCCTGCACGAAAGAGGTTCAGGCTTGGCCCTGAAGACTGTGAGAGCATTTTGGGAGGGGAAGCCCCTCATGTAAAGATTTGCGGTAAATGCCGTGGTAATCTTAACGCTGCGTGTGAGCTTAACGACCGGCCTGGTAGTGGGTCAGTTGGCTCGTTTACCTTTTGACCCTGGTGAGCCCCGAGTGGGGCTGCGGGGGCCATAGCGCCAGATGTGTCTTCTGGGTGAACCCATTGATCCTGCGATAAGAACCTCCGGAGAGGGCGTGGCGACAGTCGTCCGAGCTGTGGACGCGGTTGGCCCGGCCCGGCCCGGCTCACGAGGGGCTCATGAGGGAGGCAGTAGCGCTAGCTTTGGACGCAAAGTCAAACCGTAACACGAGAGATTGCTCGAATTAGACTAAACACCCCTTCCCCAAACGCACGCAAGGCTCGAACTCAAATCCAACTTAAATTCAAATCGAAGAAACTTGTCAACAGAGGAAAAGGCAAAAAAGCAAAAGGCCACGTCCAGCACCTAGTCTAGTCTTCGACGTCTTCTCACCAGCGCAGAGCTAAGTGCTGCCACTGGGCGTGGGAGGGAGCCCCCGAGGCCCGAGGGCGGCTCTCCGGAGACTCCGGGGCGTGTACAGCCCCACTCATTACTACGTGAGAGTGTCACGGGGCGGCGAGCTTCACATGCACTGGGCCTTCTTCACAGGTACCGGCCTTGCTTCATATCGCCAGATGAGGGCCCCGACTTGCGCCACTCTACCGCAAGACCGACGGGCGGCCGAGACCAAGGACGATGCCTATGGGGTAGAAGCGATCGCCAAGTTCCCCGATGACCACGGGTCCTCTGCCGGGGGCAGGCCCTGAGGCACCTCCCCGGCAGAGGGCCTACCTCCTGAGAACGTCTTGCGTCAAGCGCCGCGGGGACGAACCCGGATCTCGGCCCCTCTCCTGCAGCCTTCGGTGCCCTCCTCCTGAGGGGTAAGAGGCTGCAGCGTTGGGGCCGCCACCTGTTGTGGCGACCTGTACCTCCTGCGGCACATGGTTAGCATAAGCTTGCTCCTGAGGAATTAACGGTACCAGATAGTTGCTGCCGCCGGCGCGGTCGTCGAGGCCCTCTTGGGGTTCCTGAAAGAGCTCAGCTTGTGGTGTCTCCTCGCCCCAGCTTGGCCCAAGGAACGAGCCATGGTCTTCTTCCTGTGCGCACTCTTGATCCATCATGCGGAGCACATAAGCTTCTAGGGACGCTGCCCCGTAGGTCTCGCTGTAGTCCCCCACATGCCACGTAGTCCGGCCCGGAGCGTTGTCTTGAGAGTGGTGGCGCGGTGGCCCGTTGAGGCCAAAGGTCACGGCGTGCGTTCCTTTGCCGGCCGGAGATGGGGTCCGCGCGGCTTGCCGCCTGGTGCTGCCGGCTAGGTTGGCGTCGAGTAGGCCCTGGAGCCCGCTTGAGGTTGCATGGGCGCGCATGGGGCCTCCATACGGCACGCTCTGGGCCAGAGGTGGCAGCCGGACACAGAAAGGAGGTGCTCCCGAGGCGGCGGCGTCCAAGAGCTTGATCACCCGCTCCAACAGCACGTCGCGGCCGCTCTCTAGAAGCCGGCACCGTAACAGCTCTCGGGCCACCGTGAGCGCGGCCCTGGAGTTCGCCTGCTCCCGTCGGGTGTGCGGTACCGTGGCCGCGGCGTGGCTTGAGGCTCTGGCCGCTGACCGCACCTGCCGCGGCGTGAGGGCAAAGCGGCGTCGTCTGCCGCCCGCGCTTCGCAGCCGCTTTGCGGAGTGTGAGCTACCTAAGGTGCAAAGTTGAGGTCGCCTGGTCAAGCAGACGGCGTATGCGGGCCATGCTGCCAATGTCGGCGTCGGCTGCCGGGTCGCTTGACATCGCATTTATTTGAGGCGAGGAAACGCGAGGCGGAGGAAGGATTCCGCGCACTTTACCGGGCGCGCGCCAAATGTCGGATTTCGTGTTCGCGCACCTTGAGGTTCAACACCGGGTGCACGCGGAGATCTTTCCCCTACCAGCTCACGCGTTAATGGTTTGCAAGGGATCTAAACTAGGAACGATGAACAGCACAAGAGACACAAGATTTATACTGGTTCGGGCCACCGTTGTGGTGTAATACCCTACTCCAGTTTGTGGTGTGGTGGATTGCCTCTGGGGCTGAAGAAGAATAGTACAAAGGAAGAACAGCCTTGCGAGGGGCTATTCTTGAGCTGGTGCGATGGACTGCTTGGGCGAGTCCAGTCGCTTCTCTCTCTCTCTCTCTCTCTATCTGGTAGGTTCGACCTGTCTTGGTCCGTCTCTCTGTCCTTCGTCCCCCTTCTCTCTGTGGTGGCTAGTCCTATTTATAGAGGGAGACCCTGGGCCTCTTCCCAAATAATGAGCGGGAAGGGCGCCAACAATTGGACATTTTGAAGGGGAACATCTAGTACACTTATCCTGACTAAAGTTGGTCTTCTACCGACAAAGGCTCTGACAGTGACGCCGCCCTGGGCTCCACGATGACCTCCTTCCTGCCGCTCTGCTGGTCTTGGTCTTGTTGCACCAAAGCGGTAACCTTTGCCTGATGCCTTGGCCTGTGCTTGCCTCCTTTGCACCAAAGGGGAAATGAGGACATTGCGCAGGCTGGCGCTCGCCTGGCGCCCGCCTGATCTCGATCGTCATGGCTTGCGTCACGGGGCACCCTGCCTTGATCTCTCCGCCTCCTCGTGAGCCTGCCTTACGAGGCTGCTCCTGAGGAAGGTTCACCGTCCGCCTCATGTAGGCTTGGCCTCGCGAGGGTCTTGAGCTTGAGCTGATGAAGCTGGGCCGCGCTGGGCCCCCACTTGAGCCACACCGTAGGCCGCAGGCAGGCAAGTCTGGGGACCCCCGTTCCTAGAACGCCGACAGCTGCCCAGCGAGGACAACGATGAAGAGCCTTGCCCACCGAACACAGGGGACAAGAAATCCCCCGCACTAAAAAACACACTTCCATGATGATACGTGTTTGTCACAAGAGGTCACGCTTTCATCATGCATGTACATCCATGACGATTTTATGATGTAATCAAGATAATCATACCGTGTCTTTGTCAGAGAAGTGTTCCATGACATTACCAAAATTATCATCACGGAAGTGCCCACTTCCATGATGATAAATCCCGCGTCATAGAAGTGCTTTCGTCAAGGGTGACCGACACGTGGCATCGACCATAACGGGTCGCCGTTAATCTATATGGTCCGGTTTTGGATCTGATAACACGTTAACAGCCCGGACCAATGGGGATTTTCCACGTGTAGAATTCTCATTGGTCGGAGGAAACATGTGTTTGCTCACCGATGGGATAGGTGTCATCCACTCATTGGACAGGAGGCACCTACGATACGTCGACACGTGGCATGGCCCAACAGAGGCCCATTCCGGTGAAAAGGCCGGCCCAGCTAAAGGCCCACCATGTTTTTTCAGACACTAGTGGGCTGGCCCGTTAACAGCGCCATGTTTTGGGGCCAAATTGAGGCCCATAGCAGATCAAGCCCGCTCACAAATTTCGCCGTGTTTTGGGCTAAATTACGACCAATATCGGATCAGGTCCATTAACAGGCCACTGTTCTTTTGGGCCCATTCTAAGCCAGGTTTGTATTTCAGCCTGTTAAATGCCCGTTAACCAGTTCGGCCGGTTAATAGTTTCGGCCTGTTAGCGGCTCGTGGTGCATCTGGGACGTTGTCGACCCGGTTCAACTTTAGGCCCTTTAATGGCCCATGCAGAAACTGGGCTATTTCTTGTCCGAAGTAACTTTAGGCCTCTTAACGGCCCGTGGTCTTCGTGGATAAATTTCAGCCCAACAGGCCTATCAGCCTGTTAATGGCCCCTGGAATAGTTGGGCCTAATTACAGCCTGCGTTGAATCAGGCCTGCTTACAGCCCATCTGATAATGGCCCGTGACGCTTTTGGGCCTATGGCCCGCGTGGATACCAGCCTGCTTAAAGCCCATAATTTTATTGGGCCAAACTGGCCTGAGATATATTTTGGCCTTTTAACTGCTTGTCCTATTTGGGCCAAACATGGGCCTTAGGCAGTTTCGCCCTGTATTGGCCCGTGAATTTTTCTGCCCAACACTAGCCCAATCTAGGTTTTAGCCTGTTAAAAGCCCATGGTATTCTCTAGCCCATCTGGCTAGAATTTTACTCGGCCTGTTAAAGGCGGGAAAATACTATAGGTTTAGACCTGCTAATGGTCCAAGATGATTATAGGCCCAATGCTTACCATATGAGTAATGGGTCGGCCTGAAGACCGACAACACTAAGATCCACTGAACCTTCCGGCCTAAATTACAGCATACCGACCAAACAATAAACCTAGACTATACAATAAAGAAATTACGACATATTACATCAACTTGGAATCAAAGTTCGCTACTTATGATAATAAAGCGAACATGACCACGGATTACGTACACCATCAAAGGTCGCCACCAGTGCATATAAACGCGTCGACAAAAGAATATACAAAACTGAGAGCACTTCAGAAGGCACATTGCCTGGCCAGGGCGGGCCCCGCAAGCAGCGAAACAAGCTGATGAGACCTCAGTTGTGTCAACGATAGATGCTCCATCCCTAGCTATATGGCACCATATTGCGCAAGGCAGTCCTCTGACATCTTCCTTGCATCTTTGACTTCAATTCGGAGCTGAGCTGAAGCAAGCCTTTCCACTTTAAGTTGAGACTGAAGAAGTCGAAGTGCTTGAGGCAGCGACTGCACAGAGGTTGTCTCACACCTGTTGGTGAGTAGCTTCAACTCACTGTCTTCATCAAGACAGAACCTTGGGGTCATCTCGCTGTCCTCAATATGATTTGCCTCACTCTCTTCCCTAAAGTTCTGCCTGGCATAAGGGATAAGACTCTGAGAGAGAAACAAGGAGACACGTAACATGTTTCACAATTATATAAGCAAATAAATGGATCTGGTCTGCATAAGGAACATGTTTTTACAACTACAATTTAAAACTGATAGTTGTTGCAAACATCCAATCAGATGTGAAACAACAAAGTAAATAGTAGTGGAGGAAATGATGCCTATCCAACTCTATACTAGAACAAAGTTTGAAGGCTTGAGAAGGATGAACTTACATTACATGTTAACACGGGCTGGACAAAGCCCATCTCCATGTTGATGGAAGGATAATTCAATAAATTCCCCAAAGAAAATTCTTTATAAGCATTGCCATTATTCTACATTTTGCAAAGAGTAAATATAGATTGAAAGAAACAGAGCATAATGAAGCTCAGGTGCAGACTGATGATACATAATCAAATAGCAATTAATTAAGTACAGGGTTACAAGGCAAAAGGTACTGACAAGAGGAATGCAGACATCAACGTGTGCAGTGGCTTTGGCTTTATTCAACATTTTGGTAAGAGTAAATGTAGATATGATAATTTGGATAAAGTGGAGGGCAGGCGTATAAGATGCAAGAGTAATGCTAGACAATCAACTATCTCACGATGCAAGTACAGTAATACCACCACCGTTCGTTATTACTTGTCGCTCAAATGTATGTATCTAGCACTATTAGGTTCTAAATACATCCAATTGATCAACAATTAATTCAATACAGAGGGAGTACATGACAACATGCACTTACATAAGAATTCCAAAACTTCATAACCATTGTGTTAATTCTATATTTATCTAAGAGTAAATATAGATCTTATGATTTCAAGCAAAGGGAGGATAAAGAAGCGAACATTTACAGTGATGCTACATAATCAAACAACAATGAGTGTAAGTATGCTGACAAAGGGCAAGAGGTACTGACAAGTGCAATGCAGAGCCCAGTATTGTTGTGAGATCCTATGATCCGTTGAGCAAGGAGCTTCATCTGAAATTAGTTTTCATACAAGATAGAAGGTAAGGCACATGCAGAAATTTAGGAGTTAAAATTTTGAATTGATATCATAGACAGTACCTGACGCTGGGCTCTCAGCAGTTCTAATAGGGGTTTGGCTAGTGGAGTAGGGGTAGAGTGTGGTACAGCTTGGGCTGTGTTTTACTGTGGCTGCTGATCTATCTGATTTATCAGGTATCTCTACCTTTTCCAAATACCTAGTTTGTACTCCTTGAGGATCTGCACTCACCCTCTTCCTTTTGGACATCTATTATGAAAGAACAACATTTTACTAGAAAACATAGTATGACTGTGACACCCCCGATTCAATGTACACTAATCATACACGCAAACGTGTACGATCAAGATCAGGGACTCACGGGAAGATATCACAACACAACTGTAAAAATAAAATAAGTCATACAAGCATCATATTACAAGCCAGGGCCCTCGAGGGCTCGAATACAAGAGCTCGATCATAGACGAGTCAGCGGAAGCAACGATATCTGAGTACAGACATCAGTTAAACAAGTTGCTATAAGATGGCTAGCACAAACTGAGGTACAGATCGAAAGAGGCGCAGACCTCCTGTCTGGGATCCTCCTAAACTACTCCTGGTCGTCGGCGGCCTGAACGTAGTAGTAGGCACCCTTGGTGTAGTAGGGGTCGTCGTCGACGGTGGCGTCTGGCTCCTGGGCTCCAACATCTGGTTGCAACGTCCGAGAAAAAATAGGAAAAGGGGGAAAAGAGGGAGCAAGGCAACCGTGAGTACTCATCCAAAGTACTCGCAAGCAAGGATCTACACTACATATGCATGGGTATATGTGTAAAGGGGCAATATCGGTAGACTGCACCGCAGTAATGCTAGAATAAGAGGGGGATAGCTAGTCCTGTCGAAGACTACGCTTCCGACAGCCTCCATCTTGCAGCATGTAGAAGAGAGTAGATGGTAAGTTCACCAAGTATCATCGCATAACATAATCCTACCCGGCGATCCTTCGCTCGTTGCCCTATGTGAGAGCGATCACCGGGTTATATCTGGCACTTGGAAGGGTGTGTTTTATTAAGTATCCGGTTCTAGTTGTCATAAGGTCAAGGTACAACTCCGGGTCGTCCTTTTACCGCGGATCACGGCTATTCAAATAGATAAACTTCCCTGCAGGGGTGTACCACATTACCAACACGCTCGATCCCCTTTGGCCGTGAAGGAAATATGCCCTAGAGGCAATAATAAAGTTATTATTTATTTCCTTATATCATGATAAATGTTTATTATTCATGCTAGAATTGTATTAACCGGAAACATAATACATGTGTGAATACATAGACAAACATAGTGTCACTAGTATACCTCTACTTGACTAGCTCGTTTATCAAAGATGGTTATGTTTCCTAACCATAGACAAAAGATTTGTCATTTGATTAACGGGATCACATCATTAGGAGAATGATGTGATTGACTTGACCCATTCCGTTAGCTTAGCACTTGATCGTTTAGTATGTTGCTATTGCTTTCTTCATGACTTATACATGTTCCCGTAACTCATGAGATTATGCAACTCCTGCTTACCGGAGGAACACTTTGGTGTTATCAAACGTCACAACGTAATCGGGTGATTATAAAGGAGTACTACAGGTGTCTCCAAAGGTACACGTTGGGTTGGCGTATTTCGAGATTAGGTCTTGTCACTCCGATTGCCTGGAGAGGTATCTCCGCCCACTCGGTAATGCACATCACTATAAGCCCTGCAAGCATTGCAACTAATGAGTTAGTTGCAGGATGATGTATTATAGAACGAGTAAAGAGACTTGCTGGTAACGAGATTGAACTAGGTATTGAGATACCGACGATCGAATCTCGGGCAAGTAACATACCGATGACAAAGGGAACAACGTATGTTGTTATGCGGTTTGACCGATAAAGATATTCGTAGAATATGTGGGAACCAATATGAGCATCCAGGTTCCGCTATTGGTTATTGACCGGAGACGTGTCTCGGTCATGTCTACATTGTTCTCGAACCCGTAGGGTCCGCACGCTTAAGGTTTCGGGCGATGCTTATATTATGAGTTTATGAGTTTTGATGTACTGAAGGAGTTCGGAGTCCCGGATGAGATCGGGGACATGACGAGGAGTCTCGAAATGGTCGAGACGTAAAGATCGATATATTGGACGACTATATTCGGACTTCGGAAAGGTTCTGAGTGATTCAGGTATTTTTTGGAGTACCGGAGAGTTACGGGAATTCGCCGGGGAGTATATGGGCTTTATTGGGCCATACGGGAATAGAGGAGAGAGGCCAAAAGGAAGGAGGCCTGCGCCCACCCTCTGGTCCGAATTGGACAAGGGGTGCAGCCCACTTAACCTTCTCCCTCTCTTTCCATCTCTCCAACTCCAACAAGGAAAGCAGGAGTCCAACTCCCGTGGGAGTAGGACTTCCCCTTGGCGCCGCCTCCTCCATAGGTCGGCCGCCTCCCCTTGCTCCTATATATATATGGGGGGGGCACCCTGCATACACAACACCAATTGATCCTTGAGATCTATTATCCGTGTGCGGTGCCCCCTTCACCATAGTCCTCCTCGATAATATTGTAGCGGTGCATAGGCGAAGCCCTGCGACGGTAGAACATCAAGATCATCACCACGCCGTCGTGCTGACGGAACTCTCCCTCGACACTCGGCTGGATCGGAGTTCGAGGGACGTCATCGAGCTGAACGTGTGCTAGAACTCGGAGGTGCCGTAGTTTCGGTGCTTGATCGGTCGGGCCGTGAAGACGTACGACTACATCAACCGCGTTGTTCTAACGCTTCCGCTTACGGTCTACAAGGGTACGTGGACATTACTCTCCCCTCTCGTTGCTATGCATCACCATGACCTAGCATGTGCGTAGGAATTTTTTTGAAATTACTACGTTCCCCAACAGTGGCATCCGAGCCAAGTTTTATGCGTTGATGTTATTTGCACGAGTAGAACACAAGTGAGTTGTGGGCGATACAAGTCATACTGCTACCAAAGATGTCATACTTTGGTTCGGCGGTATTGTTGGATGAAGCGGCCCGGACCGACATTACGCCAGACGCTTACGCGAGATCGGTTCTACCGACGTGCTTTGCACACGGGTGGCTGGCGGGTGTCGCTTTCTCCAACTTTAGTTGAACCAAGTGGCTACGCCCGTCCTTGGCGAAGGTTAAAACAACACTAACTTGACGAACTATCGCTGTGGTTTTGATGCGTAGGTAAGAACGGTTCTTGCTAAGCCCGTAGCAGCCATCGTAAAACTTGCAACAACAAAGTAGAGGACGCCTAACTTGTTTTTGCAGGCATGTTGTGATGTGATATGGTCAAGACGTGATGAGATATAAGTTGTTGTATGAGATGATCATGTTTTGTTGAAGTTATCGTAATCGGCGTAAGCCTTATGATTGTCTCTTTCTTGCATAAGATGCAAGCGCCAAATAATTGCTTTACTTTATCGCTATGCGATAGCAATAGTTGCAAGAGCAATAGTTTGCGAGACAACCATGTGACGACACATTGATATAGATCAAGATGATGGAGATCATGGTGTCATGCCGGTGACGATGGAGACCATGACGATGCTTTGGAGATGGAGATCAAAGGCACAAGATGATGATGGCCATATCATGTCACATATTTTTGATTGCATATGATGTTTATCTTTTATACATATTATTTTGTTTTGATTGACGGTAGCATTATAAGATGATCTCTCACTAAATTATCAAGAAGTGTTCTCCCTGAGTATGCACCGCTATGTAAAGTTCTTCGTACGAGACACCACGTGATGATCGGGTGTGATAGGCTCTATGTTCAAATACAACGGGTGCAAAACAGTTGCACATGCGGAATACTCAGGTTAAACTTGACGAGCCTAGCATATAACAGATATGGCCTCGGAACACGGAGACCGAAAGGTCGAGCGTGAATCATATAGTAGATATGATCAACATATTGATGTTCACCGTTGAAACTACTCCATCTCACGTGACGATCGGACATGGTGTAGTTGATATGGATCACGTAATCACTTAGAAGATTAGAGGGATGTCTATCTAAGTGGGAGTTCTTAAGTAATATGATTAATTGAACTTTAATTTAAAATGAACTTAGTCCGGGTAGTATTTTTCAAATTATGTTGTAGATCAATAGATCGCGTTGTTGATTCCCTATGTATTTATATTTGTTCCAAGATAAAATTGTATTGAAAATGTTAGTAGCAATGATGCGGATTGGATCCGTGATCCGAGGTTTATCCTCATTGCTGCACGTAAGAATTATGTTCTTGATGCACCGCTAGGTGATGTACCTATTGCAGAGCGTATGCGCACGTTATGAACGTTTGACTAGCTCAATATGATGACTACTTGATAGTTTTGTGGACCATGCTTTACGGCTTAGAATCGGGACTTCAAAGACGTTTTGAACGTCATGGACCATATGAGATGTTCCAGGAATTGAAGTTAATATTTAAGAAAATACCATAGTTGAGAGATATGAAGTCTCCAACAAGTTCTATAGCTAAAAGATGGAGGAGAATCGCTCAACTAGTGAGCATGTGCTCAGATTGTCCGGTACTTCACGCTTGAATCAAGTGGGAGTTAATCATCCGTATAAGATAGTGATTGATAGAATTCTCTAGTCACCATCACTAAGTTACTAGAACTTTGTGATGAACTATAGTATGCAAGGGATGACGAAAAAGATTCCCGAGCTCTTCGTGATGTTGAAATCGACGAAGGTAGAAATCAAGAAAGAGCATCAAGTGTTGATGATTGACAAGACCACTAGTTTCAAGAAAAGGGCAAAGGGAAAGAAAGGGAAACTTCAAGTAGAATGGCAAACAAGTTGTCACTCCCGTGAACAAGACCAAAGCTGGACCAAAGCTCTAAACCGAAAGTGCTTACATCGCAAAGGTGGTCACCGAAGCAGAAATGCCCCTGAATATTTGGTGGATAAGAAGGATGGCAAAGTGAACAAGAGTATATTTGATATACAAGTTATTGATGTGTGCCTTACTAGTGTTTATAGTAGCCCCTGAGTATTTGATACTTGTTCGGTTGCTAAGATTAGTAACTCGAAACAGGAGTTACAGAATAAACAGAGACTAGTTGAAGGGGAAGTGACAATGAGTGTTGGAAGTAGTTCCAAGATTGATATGATCATCATCGCACACTCCCTATACTTTCGGGATTAGTGTTAAACCTAAATAAATGTTATTTGGTGTTTGCGTTGAGCATGAATATGATTTGATCATGTTTATTGCAATACGGTTATTCATTTAAGTTAGAGAACAATTGTTGTTCTGATTACATGAATAAAACCTTCTATGGTCATACACACCAACAAAAATGGTTTGTTGGGTCTCGATCGTAGTGATACACATATTCATAATATTGAAGCCAAAAGATGCAAAGTTAATAATGATAGTGCAAATTATTTGTGGTAATCGCCGCTTAAATCATATTGGTGTAAAGCGCATGAAGAAACTCCATGCCGATGGGATTTTGGAATCACTTGATTATGAATCATTTGATGCTTGCGAACCGTGCCTTTTGGGCAAGATGACTAAAACTCCGCTCCCTAACAATGGAACGAAGCTCTTGACTTCATCGAAATAATACATACCGATGTATGCGATCCAATGAGTGTTAAGGCTCATGGCGTGTATCAAGTTATTTTCTGACCTTCACAGATGATTTGAGCAGATATGGGTATATCTACTTGATGAAACATAAGTCTGAAACATTTGAAAAGTTCAAAGAATTTCAGAGTGAAGTGGAAAATCATCGTAATAAAGAAAATAGAAGTTTCTACGATCCGATTGTGGAGATGAATTTTGAGTTACGAGTTTGGTCTTCATTTGAAACAATGTGAAATAGTTTCGCAACTCACGCCACCGGAACACCACAATGTAATGGTGTGTCCGAACATCGTAATCGCATTTCTTACTAGATATGGTGCGATCTATGATGTCTCTTATCGGTTTACCACTATCGCTTTGGGGTTATGCATTAGAGACAAATGCATTCACGCTTAAATAGGGCACCATCTAAATCCGTTGAGACGACACCGTATGAACTATGGTTTAGCAATAAACCTAAGTCGCTGCTTTCTTAAAGTTTGGGGTTGCAATGCTTATGTGAAAAAGTTTCAACCTCGATAAGCTCGAACCCAAATCGGAGAAGTGCGTCTTCATAGAATACCTAAAGGTAACTATTGGGTACACCTTCTATCACAGATCCGAAGGCAAGTTATTCGTTGCTAAGATGGATCCTTTCTAGAGAAGAAGTTTCTATGGAAAGAAGTGAGTGGGAGGAAAGTAGAACTTGATGAGGTAATTGTACCTTCTCCCTTATTGGAAAGTAGTTCATCACAGAAATCAGTTCCAGTGATTCCTACACCAATTAGTGAGGAAGTTAATGATGATGATCATGAAAATTCAGATCAAGTTGCTACCAAACCTCGTAGGTCTTCAAGAGTAAGATCCGCACTGCATCGGTACGGTAATCATGTTCGGAAGTCATGTTACTAGACCATGATGAACCTACGAACTATGAGGAAGCGATGATGAGCCCAGATTCGCGAAATGGCTTGAGGCCATGAAATCTGAGATAGGATCCATGTATGAGAACAAAGTATGGACTTTGATTGACTTGCTCGATGATCGGCAAACCATGTTAAATAAATGGATCTTCAAGAGGAAGATGTACACCGATAGTAGTGTTACTATCTACAAAGCTCGACTTGTCACAAAAAGGTTTTCGACAAGTTCAAGGTGTTGACTACAATGAGATTTTCTCAATCAGAAGCGATGCTTAAGTCTGTCTGAATCATGTTAGCAATTGCCACATTTTATGAAATCTGGCAAATGGATGTCAAAACTACATTCTTTAATGGATTTATTAAAGAAGAGTTGTATATGATGCAACCAGAAGGTTTTGTCAATGCTAAAGGAGCTAACAAAATGTGCAAGCTTCAGCGATCCATCTATGGACTGGTGCAAGCATCTCGGAGTTGGAATAAACGCTTTAATAATGTGATCAAAGCATATGGTTTTATACAGACTTTTGGTGAAGCCTGTATTTACAATAAAGTGAGTGGGAGCACTACCGCCTTTCTGATAAATATATGTGAGTAACATATTGTTGATCAGAAATGATGTAGAATTTTTTCTGGAAAGCATAAAGGAGTATTTGAAAGGAGTTCTTTAAAAGAAAGACCTCAAGAAAGCTACTTACATATTGAGCATCAAGATCTATTGAGATAGATCAAGACGCTTGATAAGTTTTTCAATAAGTATATACCTTGTCAAGATTTTGAAGTAGTTCAAAATGGAACATACCAAAGAAAAGTTCTTGACTCAAATCCCACCACGCAGTAAAATAGAAAAGAGAATGAAAGTCATTCCCTATGCCTCACCATAGGTTCTATAAAGTATGCTATGCTATGTACTGCACCTATTGTATACCTTGCTCGAATTTGGCAAGGGAGTACAATAGTGATCTAGGAGTAGATCACTAGACATTGGTCAAGAACATCCTTAGTGAGGACTAAGGAAATATTTCTCGATTATGGAGGTGATAAAAGAGCCCGTCGTAAAGAGTTATCGATGCAAGCTTTTTCACTGATCCAGATGACTCTAAGTCTCAATCTAGATACATATTGAAAGTGGGAGCAATTAGCTAGAGTAGCTCCGTGCAGAGCATTGTAGACATAGAATATTTGCAAAATACATACGGCTCAATGTGATGCACCCGTTGACTAAGCTTCTCTCACGAGCAAAACATGATCATACCTTAGTACTCTTTGGGTGTTAATCACATAGCGATGTGAACTAGATTATTGACTCTAGTAAACTCTTTGGGTGTTGGTCACATGACGACGTGAACTATGGGTGTTAATCACATACAGATGTGAATATTGGTGTTGAATCACATGATGATGTGAACTAGATTATTGACTCTAGTGCAAGTGGGAGACTGAAGGAAATATGCCCTAGAGGCAATAATAAAGTTATTATTTATTTCCTTATATCATGATAAATGTTTATTATTCATGCTAGAATTGTATTAACCGTAAACATAATACATGTGTGAATACATAGACAAACATAGTGTCACTAGTATGCCTCTACTTGACTAGCTCGTTTATCAAAGATGGTTATGTTTCCTAACCATAGACAAAAGATTTGTCATTTGATTAACGGGATCACATCATTAGGAGAATGATGTGATTGACTTGACCCATTCCGTTAGCTTAGCACTTGATCGTTTAGTATGTTGCTATTGCTTTCTTCATGACTTATACATGTTCCTGTAACTATGAGATTATGCAACTCCGTTTATCGGAGGAACACTTTGGTGCTACCAAACGTCCACAACGTAATCGGGTGATTATAAAGGAGTACTACAGGTGTCTCCAAAGGTACATGTTGGGTTGGCGTATTTGAGATTAGGTTTTGTCACTCCGATTGCCTGAGAGGTATCTCTGGGCCCACTCGGTAATGCACATCACTATAAGCCTTGCAAGCATTGCAACTAATGAGTTAGTTATGGATGATGTATTACGTAATCGAGTAAAGAGACTTGCCGATAACGAGATTGAACTAGGTATTGAGATACCGACGATCGAATCTCGCAAGTAACATACCGATGACAAAGGGAACAACGTATGTTGTTATGCGGTTTGACCGATAAAGATCTTCGTGAGAATATGTGGGAGCCAATATGAGCATCTAGGTTCCGCTATTGGTTATTACCCGGAGACGTGTCTCGGTCATGTTCACATTGTTCTCGAACCCGTAGGGTCCGCACGCTTAAGGTTTCATGGCGATGCTTATATTATGAGTTTATGAGTTTTGATGTACCGAAGGAGTTCGGAGTCCCGGATGAGATCGGGGACATGACGAGGAGTCTCGAAATGGTCGAGACATAAAGATCGATATATTGGACGACTATATTCGGACTTCGGAAAGGTTCCGAGTGATTCGGATATTTTTTGGAGTACCGAGAGTTACGGGAATTCGCCGGGGAGTATATGGGCTTTATTGGGCCATACGGGAATAGAGGAGAGAGGCCAAAAGGAAGGAGGCCTGCGCCCACCCTCTGGTCCGAATTGGACAAGGGGAGCAGCCCACTTTTCCTTCTCCCTCTCCTCCTCTTTCCTTTTCCAACAAGGAAAGGAGGAGTCCTACTCCTCCTCTTTCCTTCTCCTACAAGGAAAGGAGGAGTCCTTCTCCCGGTGGGAGTAGGACTCCCCCCTTGGCGCGCCTCCTCCATAGGCCGGCCGCCTCCCCCCTTGCTCCTATATATATGGGGGCAGGGGGGCACCCCAGACACACAACAACAATTGATCCTTGAGATCTATTAGCCATGTGCGGTGCCCCCCTCCACCATAGTCCTCCTCGATAATATTGTAGCGGTGCTTAGGCGAAGCCCTGCGACGGTAGAACATCAAGATCGTCATCACGCCGTCGTGCTGACGGAACTCTCCCTCGACACTCGGCTGGATCGGAGTTCGAGGGACGTCATCGAGCTGAACGTGTGCTAGAACTCGGAGGTGACGTAGTTTCGGTGCTTGATCGGTCGGGCCGTGAAGACGTACGACTACATCAACCGCGTTGTTCTAACGCTTCCGCTTACAGTCTACAAGGGTACGTGGACATTACTCTCCCCTCTCGTTGCTATGCATCACCATGACCTAGCATGTGCGTAGGAATTTTTTTGAAATTACTACGTTCCCCAACAGGCCGAACACAACAGAGAGGTCAGCACGCCAGTCTAAATCATATGCGTGCAGGGGTCTGGGCCCATCGCCCATTGCACACCTGCACATTGCGTACGCGGCCGGTGAGCAGACCTAGCAACCTCCATTTCAAAGGAAGTTGCGTTACGCGGTCCAACCAGGTGCGCGCCGCTCAGTCGCTGATGTCACGAAGGCTTCGGCTGATACCACGACGTCGAGTGCCCATAACTGTTCCCGCGTAGTTGGTTAGTGCGTATAGGCCAGTGGCCAGACTCAGATCAAATACCAAGATCTCGTTAAGCGTGTTAATTTGGAAGTAACCACGGAGGCCGACCAGGGCCAGGCCCAACTCTCACCTAGGTAGTCTCAACCTGCCATGTCGCTCTGCCACAAAGATCCACCCAGAGGGCCGTTGGGACAAAGGTCCTTTCAGCCCCCAATCCGTGAATCACTCGCGGGTACTCTACGAGCCGACTCGACTTTAGTCACCACATGTATCATGTATAAAGTATATAGTATATACCCGTGATCACCTCCCGAGTGATCACGGCCCGATAGTATATCATAGCAGACGGACAAGAATGTAGGGCCACTGATGGAAAACTAGCATCCTATACTAAGCATTTAGGATTGCAGGTAAGGGTAACAACTATAGCAACAATGACAGGCTATGCAGCAGAATAGGATTAACCGAAAGCAGTAACATGCTACACTACTCTAATGCAAGCAGTAGAGATAAGGAATAGGCGATATCTGGTGATCAAGGGGGCTTGTCTGGCTGCTCTGGCAAGAAGGAGAGGTCGTCGTCGATGTAGTCAATCACAGGGGTATCGACAGCGGTCTCGGGGTCTACCGGAAAGAAGTAACAGAGGGGGAACACAATAAATAATAGAGCAATCAAAGCATCACAAAGCATAACAAGGCAATACGTGGTGCTAGGTGTGACCTAACGCAGTACTAGGCGATACTGGCGAAGGGGGAAAACATCCGGGAAAGTATTCCCGGTGTTTTGCGTTTTCGGACGGACGGACCGGAAGGGGACGGCTGAAGGTTCTCTATGCTAGGGACATGTGGCGAACGAACGGACTGTGTATTCAGATTCATTTCATCGTTCTGAGCAACTTTCTTGTATAAAGTATTTTCATCCGAGTTACGGATTATTTTATACTCATTTTCAAAGATTTAATCATTTTCTGAAATTCTGGAATATACAAATTTGAATTAAAAACATAATAAACTTTTGTCACCTAGTGCTATCCTAGTCTGTGTGTATGATAGTGGGGCCAGGGGGTGAGTCAGTTGGTACAACCAGCAGTTGACCGGTCAATGTTGACTGGTCAAATAGGTCAATGGGGCCTGGTGTCATTGAGACCTCTTTAACATATTTTAATTAAATGGGTTTAGTTAGAGCATCTCCAATAGATGGTCCAAAACCGGAGATGTAAAATTTGGACCGCCAAAAACTGCGTTTTGGAGCTTCGAAAAAAGCTCAACTCCAACAGATGGTCCAAATTTGCAACTCCAATAGATGGTCCAAAATGAAGATGTAAAAATATGAAAACGGCCGCGCGGCTGCTGCTAGCCACTGTTCAGCCGCGGTTTTGCATTGAAATAGCAACTAAAATTTGAAAATAAAGTGCATCATCATAGTTTCAATCAAAAGTGCATCACCATCATAGTATCAAATTCGTCTACCAAAAGAGCATCGTCTCAATCAAAGTTTTTCTGTAACATCCCAAATTTTCAATTTGGAATGTTATACATTAGGTCATCATGCATATCATATTTTCCCGCATTTCCGATCCTAGAAAATTTCACGCAACTCAAGGACCCTCGGAGAGAGTTGGAGATTTCATTATTTTCATATTTGGGATTTCTCAAATTTTGAAAATAGGATCATTGGATTTTATTTATTTATCTTCAAAAGTTTTTCCGATAAATAAATTTTGAGAGAGGGAATAATATGACTTTCCCAACATTTAGGAAAAACGAAGATTTAATAAATAAATCAAATTTTGGTTTTTCGAAGTTTATTTGCTTTAGGAAAAAAATTTGAGTATTTTAAAAATATGCATTTTTGCCCCGTTTTAAAGTTCATTTTGTTCGACTCATTTTTAAGAGTCGGGGAAAATAAATTTTATTTAATTTGGAGTTTGTTTGGTTTTATTTTTAAAATCGTTTCGTTTAAAAAAAACGCGCCGCGCCCCTGGGCCAAGGGCCCAGCCGGCCCAACCGCCATGCCCAGCTCCCTCCTCAAGGCCATGGAGGAGACCCGCCACGCCGGCCGCCGAAGTCCGGCTGCCACGCCGACCCCCTTGCTTGCCCCCTCCCCAAGGCACCTCCCTCCCCTTTATAACCGGAGCCCCCCCTCTCTCCTCCTCACCCCGCCGCCGCCCAACCCGAGCCGCCGCCGTCACGCCGCCGCCGCCGCCGTCCGCCGCCTCATCCGACATCACACCGCCGACCACGACCTCGCCGGAGTTCGGAGCCCCGCCGGCGACTCGCCGGAGGTAGCCGCCACCGCCCCCCCCCCGATCCGGTTTTTGTTTTAAAAACCGATCCGGTTTTTTTTCGTTAATCGGTTTAAAAAAAAACCTAGTTTGGTTTATTTTTTTCGGTTTTATTAGTTAGTAAACGTTCACCGACCCGTTCGTTTTAATGAACGTGTTCGTCGGTTAGTTTCTGCTAACGAACGTCCGTCGTTTTAACTGTTCGTCGTTTTTCTTTTAATCGGATTTAATCCGTTATTTTCCGAATTCGATTTCCGATCCAATTTTCAAATCTGTTTATTTTCTCGCTTCGTTTATCGAATCGTGATTCAAGCGCTCGGAGTTTCGTTTCAAACCGCCGTTCGACTAACCTACTTAAACCAAGTTTTGCTACTGTAAGAATTTGACCTAGTTTCAAATTGCTAGAACCGAGTCGTTTTCTTCTGACTTTCGACTTTCGTTGTTTTATTTGATTCGATTCTTTTTGCACCAGGGTTCTTAAGTTGAACTCTCTGGTTAGATCTTTTATTCGGGATTTCCCTGTGCATTAGATGAGTACTTATTGAATGCTTGTTGTTTGTCTGCGTTAGATCACCCGGAGTGCGCAGCTTGTTACTTCGAATCTCTAGGTCTCGCGGATCATCGCTAAGGCAAGTAACACTTGATCATACCTTTTCTACTACCCGGTTTATGCATTAGCCCTATTCCTCAAACACTTGCATGTTTAGGATCAACTTAAATTGTGGGATGGGAAGTAGATTGAGGTAGTACCTATTACCTGCTTACTTATGAAACCTTGGGAGTTACTTCTACGTTTGCTTATTATGCCATGCTATGCTAGTAGACGTGGATTGGGTGAGTGAATATCCATGATGTATGTGAGATTGTTAATTAATGGTTTATCTAAGGTGGCAACCTAAACACACATCTGGGTGGATTGAGGCACCTGGTTTCTATCGAGGACTTGCCTGTATTTCTTGGACCGCCACCCGTGCTCTAAGGGATCATGAGATTATTTAAACTAGAAACTTCCGTGTGCAGCCACAAGCCAATATGGGCTCTGGCATAGTTGAGTAAGTTGTGCGAACTCTTACGGGTAGGCTAGCTGATGTAGGGGATGTAGGTTGGTACGGTCTACCCACATGTAAGGTGCTAGTGCTTCTGAAAAAGCGTGTCTCGATCATCCTCTCAAACACCATGTAGTGCGAGAACCAAACGGAGGCGATCGAGTCTTGTGGGGAAAAGTGCGCAAACCTCTGCAGAGTGTATAAACTAATCATGATTAGCCGTGTCCCCGATTATGGACGTTTTGAGTATCTAGTACTTAAATATCATGTGAATCTCAACATGTTACTTCTAATAAAGGTTATTGGGTTTTGATGAGTACCTTTTAATTGGGATTGAGGATGTCATCAACCATTCTCAATGTTTAACAACCACCATGATAGTTAAACAAAATTATTCCTTTGTTGTAGGGAAAAATTAGCTTTATGCAAAATCAGAATCAGAGAGCTTTACCACCAGCCATATATGCATGTAGTATAGGCTTATTCCTTCATTACTCTCTATGTGTTACATTGCCAGATATTCCATGTGTCGACCCGTTTCGGGCTGCAACTTTCATGTTGCGAGACTTTTCGAACGACGAGTAAGGTGTTAGGTCGTGGTTCTATACTCGATGATGCCGGCGATGGAGTTGATGGACTCACTTATCTTCCAAGCCTTCATTTGTTATTATTAGATGGCCTTAAGCCATATTATTGTAATAAGTTCCCTTGTGGACAACGTTGTAATAAGTGTGTGATTGCTACTCTGCTATAAATCCTTCAAGTCTTGTGTGGTGTCGACATTCTTGATCCGGGGATGACACCGAGCACGTAGACTTGATCCATTCGGGTCCGGTCGCTACAGAGATGGTATCGAGCACACGCCGATCAGAGACACGACCACTAAGTTAAAGCCATAGATCACTACTCTCTTCCCATTTTCTAACTCCTCATCTTTTCTACTCTTTTAGGATGAAGGACGCGAAGATCAAGTACGCCCAACCAGATGAAGGCACACCTTTTGGATTTCACTTGAAGGAAGTCACCAAGTACCTGAACATTGGATTACCAAGCTTCACCGGACTTTCAACGCCACTCTGCACTGAAGAGGAGCTGGAAGATTCAAGCTCACGTTCGGGAAGGACTTTCGCCCCAATCACCAAACCTATAGATAGTGTTTTCGGTGCACCAACTTGGAGTCCGGAAAGAGCATGGCAGCTCATATCACCATGGGACGCATTGGAGAAGTTTATCAAGAAGACCTCAAAGACACTATCTACCAGATTTGCGGACGCCGAGATGAACAATGGGACATAGTCAAGACCAAGAAGGATAGATCCATTGCAGCTTTCATCCAGAGTTAAACCAGACATTTGACGCCAGAGAACTAGATGTGCAATGATATGTTGGAGTTGCGAGAATGCAAAGGGAAGGATCATCGAACTTGAAGAAGAACTAAAGACTACACGCAAGGACTACATGGACGAGATCGTAGCTCTAGCGAGACACAATAACGATCTTAAGTACGAGATCGAAGAACTCAAGAAGAAGTTGGCGCTCAGGAATGAAGACAAACACGTCGGCTGTCCGAGTGACTACATTATCATCGACGACACCGATTCGGATCCAAGTGAACCCGACTTTGAAGACGAAGCTGGAGCAGACATCATGGAGTCTTCCACCGGTTCAAATTAGTAGAAGTCCCCCACATATTAGTAGTATTACCTCCATGTAAACATTATAGTACACGCACTTTTGCGATAGTTAGATTGTTGTAAGCCCTTTGTTTGATTGAATGAAGTGATTTTGTGTGCATTTGCTCATGTGCATTTGGGTAGTGAATTCCCCATAGACCTCATTCTATTCTTAATTTCTCGTCTTTTCTAAAACCCATCAGATGCCTCCGAGACGCCGCGACCGGGTTTGTTTTCCGCCAGAGATCACCCAATTGATTCAGCAGCGTAACACCTTGATTCAAACATTGGTGCGTAACTAGGGCAACAACAACAACAACAACCCACCACCACCACCACCACTGCGGATCACTTGACTCGTTTCCTTAGACTGAATCCGCGGTGTATTCCGAGTAACCGAGCCGATTGTAGCGATGATTGACTCGCAAGATAGGAAGGAGTTGACCACCGCAGGATGCACAGATGGAGAAAGAGTGAAGTTTGCAGCACACCAGCTTGAAGGACCCGGCAAAGATGGTGGGAAAATTTTACACCACTTACCTCAGAGACACCGCTACATGGGATCGATTTGACAAGCTTTTCGTGACCGCCCATGTTTCAGCAGAAGCTATGGCCATGAAGAAGCGTGAGTTTCGCAACTTACGCCAAGGAGGAAGGGATCATTGGCGATCGTTGATGATTTTAGTAAATTAGCACGTTATGCCCCGGATGACGTTACTCTGACGCTGCTAAGGTGAGAAGTTTCTAGAAGGACTGAATGATGAGTTCAGCATGCCGTTGATGGTAGCAAGTTTCAATAACTACCAGGAGTTGGTAGACCGAGCTCTCATGATTGAAGGAAAGCAGCGACAAATTGAGAACCGCAAGAGGAAGTATGGACAGGAAAGTATAACTCGAGCCCAATGAAGCCTCGTTATACCCTAAATCAGAATTCAGTTTCAAAGCATACCCATGGAGGAGGTAATTCGCATAACCATAATGGCACTAAGAATGGGAACGGGAATGGAGGAAGCAATGGACAGAACCGCACCAACCCGTCAACACCATCCAAGGTAGACCTGAGTCACATCACTTGCTTTAAGTGCCGCAAGACTGGGCATTATGTAAATGACTGTCCAGAAGGCCAGAACGGAAATGGCAATGGAAGCTCTGGAAAGAAGCCAAACCATTTCAACAGGGGACAGGTGAATCACATTGATGTGGAGGAGGTTGAAGATCAGCCCGATGCAGTAATCGGTAAGTTTTTGGTTAAGTCATTTCTGCAGCTTGTTCTTTTCGATCTTTGGTGCATCGCATTCATACATATCAAGGGAATTTGTGGATAAGTACAAATTACCGACCCAAGCCCTTAGGTCACCCATGCTAGTAACCTCACCCGAGCGTAATACATGGCTAGTAAATGGTGTGATCGATCGCCATTGAGGATTGGACACTATGTTTTCCCATCGCACCTAATAGTTCGAATCCCAAGGATTGGATGTGATATTAGGTATGGATTGGTTATCAAAGTATGGAGGGAACATTGATTGCTCCACTAGATCAATTTTGCTCACCACTCCGAAGGAAGAAGGATCAAGTATGTATCACGGCACGAGCCGAGGAGAGTGCAAGTAAATTGCTTATCGTGAGTGGTGCGGGAAGAAGTACCAAGGTGAAGGATTTTCCGATGTATTTCCTAAGAGTTGCCAGAATGCCACCGGATAGAGGCATTGAGTGTTTGATTGAGCTGTTGCCGAGAACAGGCCCGATACCGAAGCGGCCGTCAGACAGGATGCCCGCATGTGATTTGGCGGAAATCAAGAAGCAGATTAAGGAACTATTGGATAAAGGTTTTATACGCCCAAGTTCTTCACCTTGGGGATCACCCGTACTGTTAGTGGAGAAGAAGGATGGATCTTTGAGAATGGTTGTTGATTATCGTAGATTGAATGAAGTAACAATCAAGAACAAGTACCCACTACCAATGATAAATGATCTGTTTGATCGCTTGCAAGGAGCTAAAGTGTTTTCCAAGATCGACTTGCGATCGTGGTACCATCGATTGAAGATTAGGGAGCAGGACATACCTAAGACAGCATTTACCACGAGATATGGATCAGTATGGGTATATCGTTATGTCATTTGACCGACTAACGCACCAGCCTATTTCATGAACCCGATGAACAAAGTGTTTATGGAGTTTTGGATAAGTTCATCGTGGTGTTCATTGATGATATTTTGATTTTCTCAAGAATGAAGAAGAACATAAGGAACATTTGCGATTGGTTTTGGAGAAACTGAGGGAACACCAGTTGTATGCCAAGTTCAGCAAATGTGAGTTTTGGCTAAAGGAAGTTGGATTTCTTGGACATGTTATATACGGAGAAGGAATAGCAGTTGACCCCACAAAGGTTGAGACCCAAACCAAATCGGAAGCACCAACGACAGTTGGAGAGATTCGGAGTTTCCTTGGACTCGCAGGATACTACCGAAGATTCATTGAGAATTTCTCGAGGATTGCAAAGCCTATGACAGAATTGTTGAAGAAGGATAACAAATTCATATGGACCGAGGACCGTGAGGCAAGTTTTCGTGGAGTTGAAGAAAAGATTGGTTACCTCACCAGTTTTAATATTGCGAGATCGGACCAAGGATTTTGAGGTGTATTGCGGCGCTTCACGCCGAGGACTTGGAGCAAAGGTGCTTATGCAGGAAGGAAGGGTTGTTTCGTATGCTTCACGACAACTTAAGCCTCACGAGTTAAATTATGCCACACATGATTTGGAGTTGGCAGCCGTTGTGCATGCCTTGAAGACATGGAGACATTTTCTCATTTGAAATCATTGTGAAGTATATACGGATCATAAGAGTTTGAAATACAGTTTCACACAGAAGGAATTAAATCTCAGACAGAAGAGATGGTTAGAACTTATCAAGGATTATGATATGAGATTGCATTATCACCCCGGAAAGGCTAATGTCGTAGCAGACGCATTGAGCCGTAAGAGCCACGTCAATACCCTAATGATGGGAGGGATACCAAATGAGTTAGCCGAGGACCTTCGAGAGCTATGTTTGGAAATAGTTCCGAGAGGCTATGTAGCAGCATTGGAGATTCAACAACACTAATGGACAAAATCGTAGAAGCCCAAAAGGCGGATAAGGAAGTTGCCTCTATAAGGGAGAAAATGAGCAAAGGAAAAGCTAAAGGATTTCGTGAAGATGAGCACGATACCCTATGGTTTGAGGACCGTGTTTATGTACCAAATAACCCGGAGATCGTGAAGTTGATTTTGCAAGAAGCCCATGATTCACCCTATTCGATTCACCCAGGAAATACCAAGATGTATTTGGATTTGAAGAATACTTTCGGTGGACCGGAATGAAGAAAGATATTGCGGAGTATGTAGCAGTTTGCGATGTATGTCGAGAGTAAAGGCGTAACATCGAAGCGGCAGGATTGTTACAACCATTGCCGATACCCGAATGGAAGTGGGATAAACTAGGCATGGATTTCATCACAGGTTGCCAAAGACTCGTTCAGGATATGACTCGATTTGGGTTATAGTCGACCGCTTGACGAAGGTAGCTCATTTCATTCCAGTCAAGACTACCTATAGCAGTGCTAAGTTGGCAAAGATATACATGACCAGAATTGTGTGTTTACACGGAGTTCCGAGGAGTATCGTGACGATAGAGGAACCCAATTTACCTCAAAATTTTGGAACCAGCTTGCACGAGACATTGGGAACCAGACTGAATTCAAGATAAATTTTCCACCCACGTAATCGATGGATGATCGAGAGAGTGAATCAGATTTTGGAGGATATGCTTTGAGAGCTTGTGCACTAGATTATGGATCTAGTTGGGATGATAATTTGCCGTATGCAGAATTTTCTTATAACAACAGCTACCAAATCAGCTTGAAGATGGCACCTTCGAGGCTCACATGGAAGGAGATGCAGGACACCGTTGACCAGGGACGAAACTGGAGAACGTCATAAGATTGGACCAGATTTGATTAATGAGTCTGAGAAGAATGATAAACTTATTCTAGATAGACTCAAGGTAGCCCAGTCCGCATGTAAGAGCTATGCAGATTCAAAGCGCAGCGATTGAATATGAAGTTGGAGACAGGGTATATCTTAGAGTATCCCCGCTTGAGGAGTTAAGCGTTTTGGAGTTAAAGGAAAATTAGCACCCGCTTCGTTGGACCGTATAAGATTTTGCAACGCATGGGAGAAGTTGCTTATAAGCTGGAATTGCCAGAAGGACTGTCAGGATTTCATGATGTATTCCACGTTTCTCAGCTGAAGAAATGCCACTCTGAGATAGCAGAGATACCGCTAAGAGACACAGTGCCATTGGAAGCAATTCAGTTGAAGGATGACTTAACATATGAGGAAAAACCAGTTAAGATTTCTCGACTATGCCAAAGTGAGTTACTCGCAAGAAGGTTATCAAGTTTTGCAAGGTTCAAAGGAGCCACCACCTGAAGATGAAGCCACCTGGGAAAGAGAGGAAGTTTTGCTCAAGGACCACCCTCACCTATTTTCTAGCCAACCCGAATCTCGAGGGCGAGATTCATCTTAAGGGGGTAGGTTTGTAACATCCCAAATTTTCAATTTGGAATGTTATACATTAGGTCATCATGCATATCATATTTTCCCGCATTTCCGATCCTAGAAAATTTCACGCAACTCAAGGACCCTCGGAGAGAGTTGGAGATTTCATTATTATCATATTAGGGATTTCTCAAATTTTGAAAATAGGATCATTGATTTTATTTATTTATCTTCAAAAGTTTTTCCGATAAATAAATTTTGAGAGAGGGAATAATATGACTTTCCCAACATTTAGGAAAAACGAAGATTTAATAAATAAATCAAATTTTGGTTTTTCGAAGTTTATTTGCTTTAGGAAAAAAATTGAGTATTTTAAAAATATGCATTTTTGCCCCGTTTTAAAGTTCATTTTGTTCGACTCATTTTTAAGAGTCGGGGAAAATAAATTTTATTTAATTTGGAGTTTGTTTGGTTTTATTTTTAAAATCGTTTGCTTAAAAAAAACGCTACCGCTGGGCCAAGGGCCCACTGCCCAACCATGCCCAGCTCCCCTCCTCATGCGCATGGAGGAGACTCCCGCCGCCCGCCGCCGAGTCCCGGCTCGCCGCCCGCCGTTGCTTGCCCCTCCCCAAGGCACCCTCCCTCCCCTTTATAACCAAGCCCCTCTCTCCTCCTCACCTCAGCGCCGCCCCGAAGTCGCCGCCGCCGCCGCCGCCTGCCGCCGCCGCCGTCGCCGACGCCTCATCCGACACCGCCGACCCGCCGCCGACCCCGCCGGAGCCCGGAGCCCCGCCGGCGACTCGCCGGGGGTAGCCGCCACCCGATCCGGTTTTGTTTTAAAAACCGATCCGGTTCGTTAATCGGTTTTTAAAAAAAACCTAGTTTGGTTTATTTTTTCGGTTTTATTAATTAGTAAACGTTCACCGACCCGTTCGTTTTAATGAACGTGTTCGTCGGTTAGTTTCTGCTAACGAACGTCCGTCGTTTTAACTGTTCGTCGTTTTTCTTTTAATCGGATTTAATCTGTTATTTTCCGAATTCGATTTTCGATCCAATTTTCAAATATGTTTATTTTCTCGCTCGTTTATCGGAATCAGGTGATTCAAGCGCCTGGAGTTTCGTTTCGAAACCGCCGTTCCGACTAACCTACTTAAACCAAGTTTTGCTACTGTAAGAATTTGACCTAGTTTCAAATTGCTAGAACCGAGTCGTTTTCTTCTGACTTTCGACTTTCGTTGTTTTATTTGATTCGATTCTTTTTGCACTGTGGTTCTTAAGTTGAACTCTCTGGTTAGATCTTTTATTCGGGATTTCCCTGTGCATTAGATGAGTACTTATTGAATGCTTGTTGTTTGTCTGCGTTAGATCACCGGTCTTGTGACTTGTTACTTCGAATCTCTAGGTCTCATGGATTATCGCAAGGCAAGTAACACTTGATCATACCTTTTCTACTACCCAGTTTTATGCATTAGCCCTATTCCTCAAACACTTGCATGTTTAGGATCAACTTAAATTGTGGGATGGGAAGTAGATTGAGGTAGTACCTATTACTGCTTACTTATGAAACCTTGGGAGTTACTTCTACGTTTGCTTATTATGCCATGCTATGCTAGTAGACGTGGATTGGGTGAGTGAATATCCATGACAGATGTGAGATTGTTAATTAATGGTTTATCTAAGGTGGCAACCTAAACACACATCTGGGTGGATTGAGGCACCTGGTTTCTATCGAGGACTTGCCTGTATTTCTTCGGACCGCCACCCGTGCTCTAAGGGATCATGAGATTATTTAAACTAGAAACTTCCGTGTGCAGCCACAAGCCAATATGGGCTCGCATAGTTGAGTAAGTTGTGCGAACTCTTACGGGTAGGCTAGCTGATGTAGGGAATGTAGGTTGGTACGGTCTACCCACATGTAAGGTGCTAGTGCTTCTGAAAAAACTGTGTCTCGATCATCCGTCTCTCAAACACCATGTAGTGCGAGAACCAAACGGAGGCGATCGAGTCTTGTGGGGAAAAGTGCAAACCTCTGCAGAGTGTATAAACTAATCATGATTAGCCGTGTCCCCGGTTATGGACGTTTTGAGTATCTAGTACTTAAATATCATGTGAATCTCAACATGTTACTTCTAATAAAGGTTATTGGGTTTTGATGAGTACCTTTTAATTGGGATTGAGGATGCTGTCAACCATTCTCAATGTTTAACAACCACCATGATAGTTAAACAAAATTATTCCTTATTTGTATGGAAAATTAGCTTTATGCAAAATCAGAATCAGAGAGCTTTACCACCAGCCATATATGCATGTAGTATAGGCTTATTCCTTCATTACTCTCTATGTGTTACATTGCCAAGATATTCCATGTGCTGACCCGTTTTCGGGCTGCAACTTTCATGTTGCGAGACTTTTTCGCAACGACAGTAAGGTGTTAGGTCGTGGTTCTATACTCAATGATGCCGATGGAGTTGATGGACTCACTTATCTTCCAAGCCTTCCGCTGTTATTATTAGATGGCCTTAAGCCATATTATTGTAATAAGTTCCCTTGTGGACAACGTTGTAATAAGTGTGTGATTGCTACTCTGCTATAAATCCTTGAAATCTTGGTGTCGACATTATCGATCCAGGATGACACCTGAGCACAGAGACTTGATCCATTCGGGTCCGGTCGCTACATTTTCGCCCTAGAAATTGAAATGCACATGAATGTTACTCATGCGGGTCATCAACACCACCGGTGTTGTGAACCGTGGTACGATCATCATCTCCACCACCGTCTTTGTCGACGTTCTCAACAAGCGGTGAACTCTCGTTGCCGTGAGCACCACCGTAAGCATCTTCATTGCGTCCCATGTTGCCGCCATATCCACCTCCAATGCCACTCATGTTGCCGCCATAGCCACCTCCCAAGCCACCCATCATGTTGCTGCCAAAAGCACCTCCCATGCCGCCAAAGCCACCTCCCATACCGCCAAAGCCACCTCCCATGCCGCCAAAGCTACCTTCCATGTTGCCACCGGAGCCACCTCCCATGTTTCCGCCAAATGCACCACTCATGGAACCTCCAATCATGTTCATGTAACCACCCATGGCACCTCCCATGGCACCACCCATGGCACCACCCATGGCATCTCCCATGCCTCCTCCCATGCCTCCTCCCATCATCATTTGCCTCATGAGCATTTTATTCTTCATGAGCATTTCATCACGACAAAGTTCAACATATGCCTTTGCCTTGGCATCAAGAGTTGATGTGTCCATAAACATAAACTTGAGTGTCCTCTCTTCTACCATCTTCCTCTCGTCGGCCGCGGCCTTCTTCTCCTCTAGCTCCACCTTCCTCTCCTCGGCCGCGGCCAACCTCTCCTCGGCTGCCGCCCTCTTCTCCTCGGCCGCCGCCCTTTGCCACTCGGCCTCACTCCTCTCCTCTATTTCCTTGAGCTTCAAGAATCTTTTCTCTTCGGCATACTCTTTCCTTGCCATGACAATGGCATCAAATCCTTCCTTGAGATCATTGTCTCCGGCCTTGGTTCCCTTCGCTTTCTTGTTTCCATCGAGCCTATAAGATTTTGTCGCGGAGTGAGGAGTGGGGCTCGTCTCCTCAATGGCGACATCTTCTTCATCCTCAAGCAACACACTCTTCTTCTTCGATGATTCAAAAGTCTCTCTAGTTTTCCACTTCTCCACATCCTTGAGCTCTTTGTAGCAATGATGAAAAGTGAAAGCTTTTCCTTTCCTTTTCTTCTTCTCGCCTTTCATGTTCCTCCCTCGAAACAATCCTTGTGCAATCATTTATACAATAAAACAAGCAAGACATCATCATCAACATGTTGAACAAAGAGGAAATATTTGACAAAGCACGGATGAAGAGGAAATATTTACCAAATCACTATCACCGCAACCACTTGGGTTCATGCGAGCAACGTTTGATAAGCAACCGACCCACTTTGAGCATTCGGCATTGATGGTGGACCAACGTTGGCGTAGAGAGTCGCTCGAACGGAAGATACCACTTGTGTTGCGCTCATCGAAATTCTCCTTGATGCGTTTCCAATAGGTGCTCACCATTTGGTCACTTCCAACGCTTGCATCTTGAGAGATTTTCTTCCAAGCGGTGCATATCAACACATCCTCCGCGGTGGTATAATTTCCACTTCTTCCCTTGACAATAAAGCCCTCATCGTCCACATCAAGATTGTCATCATCATATTGGGTTTCATATTCTTGTGACTCATATATGTAATCATCATTTGCCACATTTGTTGCATGCATGAATGCTTCACCATCAACACTACAATTGGACGCACAAACAATCAAGAACACAAAAAATTTGAAACAACAAACGAGAGCACAACCGGAAAATTTACACCTTTGCGACATTTCGTCAAACATGTTGGAGGCGGTGGCCGTCGGCGTGGCCACATCTTCCTCCACGAGCGGCAGTGGCGGCGGGGGAGGTTGATGAATGGATGTGTGGCTGCTGGACGAGGCCGCCGGCCGCACCGTCTGCGAGTCGTCGCCCCGAGCCGCCGCGACCGCCTTAGAGACCTTCGCCGGCCGCGTACTATCGGTCGGGTTGCGGCTGGGGTTGGCCGGCCGTTTTACGCTGCCTCCTCGTCCCTTCGCCGGCTTCGCCACCGACGCGGTGGCCACTGGCCGGGGCGGCGCCAATCCGGGCTGGTGGGCGGGGGGCGGCAGCATGGCAGCAGTTGCGGGCGAGATGGCGGCGACGGCAGCGGCGGCGGCCACGTGGGTCAGCCCACCGGCCGCGCGCCACAGAGAAGGAGGGGGGGGGGGGGTTTGTCGCCATCGGCCATGGCGGCGCCGGACGGTGGGGGGCGGCGGCGGCCGGGAGGGTCACGGGCGGGCGGACGGGCGCGGGCAGGCGGGAAAGGAAATGGAGTGGCGGTTGGGAGTTCGCGGGCGGCGGCTGCTTTTGGACCAGATGCACCTCGTGATGTAAATTTTCATCGCGAGGTGTTGTATTTTACATCACGAGGAGGCCGCGGTCCAATTTTTTTTGCATATGGACCGTCTGTTGGAGCAGCGTTTTTTGCCCCAGACGGTCCAAAAGTTAGGTATTTTTACATTTGGACCGTCTATTGGAGATGCTCTTAATGGTGAGGGCCGCATGTCATTTGCACATTAGTCTAACTAAAGATTTAATCTAACCTAATTTAACTCTAATATACTAATTTGGCCTGATCCATTGGTCATAGGCACTGCCGGCGTTCTAGTAGCTGGGCACGCATGGCACAGGGGACGGCGCCGGCGGCCACAAGCAGCAGCAACATGGGAGCACCGGAAGCTATGGCGGGCGCGCGGGCGGGAAGCATGAGCGGCGCAGGCGCAGGTGCGCGGCAGCGGCTGGCCGCACACCTGACGAGGCGGGTTGTAGGCCGCGGCGGGCAAGGCCGGAACGCAGCGGCAACGCGGCAGCGAGCAGGCACAGGCGGCTGCGGTGCGGCGTTCGTGGGCTTGGGCGGCAGCAGCAAGCAGCGGCCTGAGCAAGAGCAGTGGCAGTAGCTAAGAGCAACGGGAGCAGCATCTACGCAATGGGCAGTAGCACGCAAGGAGAAACAGCACGCAGGAGCCCAGGACGAACATGGCGGACGGCGGGCTACGACTGTTGTAGGGGAACGTGCTCGAGCTCGAATCCGAGCTCGGGAAGAGGCGGGGAGGAAGGGGGCCTCACAATGAACTTGAGGATATGGCTGGTAGAGCGGGGAGAAGCAGTATTCGGAGCGGATCGACGAAGATGCAGAGAAGGGGAACAGCTCGATCCCGGTGCGGTGGCGATCCCCTGTACGAGCTTCTCTTCAGAGTTGATGTAGACGTAGCAGACGCGGCTCCTGGACATCACCCCGAGGCACGAGGGGCTCAGTTGACACAGTAACGACAAGGCGGCGACGATGGCAGCGGCGGGCGCGTGTGTTGCCGAGGAGAGCGACGAGGTGGAAAGAGGAAAGGGGAATAGGGTTTGCCAGGGAGTGAGGGGGGGTCCTCTTATCCACGAGGGGAGGCGGCGGATGCACGATGTGTGGCGGATCCACGGCGTGTACGAGCGAACGGCGGCCACGGAGCCTTCTGTGAATAGAAGATTGAAGATGGCTGTGGGGTGGGCTGGGCCTGTCTTAGTTAGGTGGGTCAAATGGCCCAGTAGGTTAGGTCCTCCGTTTTCTTTTCATTTTATTGTTTTGTTTTATTTTTACTTTTACTTTTCTGCTTTCTTTTATTTATTTAATAATTTATAGTTTTACAAAAAGTAAAACCCATACCTAAAATAGAGTTACAATTATAACTACTTTCACAGAAAGTTTTACTCCTGATCAAAATAGTTTAGCATTTTATAATATTCAAAAGGCATTTATTTAATAGTTTTACCTACTGTTTTAATCACTTAAGTGCATTTAAACCTTTTATAAAAATGTGGTTTCTCCACCATAATTTCCTACGCATTATTTGGCACACTCTGAACATTTTAGTTTTAATGTTTGAATTTTTTTGATGTTTGACAAAAATTCAAATTTGAATAGTTTTGACCCAATGCGAGATTATCAACAGTAACCGAGTTGATGTTGCATCATTAACGTGGGATTACTGTAACCTAATTATCCGGGCGTCACAATGACGACACATGGAATAGGTACAGAAAATGGATAGGTATGACATATACTCATATATGATGCTTAAACTAAGCAGATGGTGTAACAAAGTAGAAGTAATGCAAGAGATCAGATGCAAAATATGTGTGACCAATACAACCTTGCCAAGTTAGAGCAAGCACCTTAATGGGTGAATAAGATAGGCCATCCTCCACCATGCCAATTTTGTTAGCCAATGGATTGTTCCGCAATATTCCTCTCGTGCGCCCATTCTCATATTCATTTTGATAATGTTCAGTACCTGACATGCATGAAAACATAAAAACAGGTGAGATTATAAGTGATTCTAATCCAATATTGCCTCCCTATAAACCCCTTTGTGCTATCTCTGCAATTCTTCTGAGAGATGCTATGCATGATGTAACTTGGTGTGTGCATTAATATAATGTGGCCTACTACTCAAAATATGAGAGCTCCAGAAGTGATGATACTTCGCAGATGACAGCTTCAACATATAGTAAAGAAGAACAAGTCGACCTGACCTGATAGATTCACAATATACTAAGGGAGAACAACTCAACCTGACCAGTCGACCGCAAATGTCTCTGCTACTCTTCGCAACAAGGAACATACTTATTAAAGAAGAGAAGAGGATCATCTTAAAGAACAGCAGAAGAGCAAGCAGATTGAAGATATTACAAGTCTTTCTATACAATGCCGGTTGCCCACCCATGATGAACCAGAGCGCACAGAGAAATAATATTCCTTCCGGTCTCTCCATATGTGGCTATCATGCATTTCAAAACTAAAGTAGGAACATTTAGTTGACCAATTAAACATCTCGCAGTTTTACTAATATCAGCATAATATCATATTTGAATTTGTACAACTAAGCTTGTTTAGCTCGATGGGTGGAGAAGTGCTATTACGACACGAACCACGTAGGCTGGTCGTGGTCATCATAAAATGGGGAAACCGTAAGCATGATGAGTATAGTGTTGACCGTGGCAGTGGGATGGCAGATCTGAAGCTGCAAACCGCGCAAAGGGTAGTTAGAAACCCGATGTTTGCTTTGAAGTAACAACTAAGATTTGGTATGGACAAGAAAGTACAGTCAACAAGTGACACAAAATGCAATTCTGCTATCTCTCTATATGACGCGACATGCATTTGGAAACTCAAGTGGGACCTTTAGCTAACCAATTAAATGTGTCTCTTAACTAATATCAGTATCATATCACAATCATATTTGAACAACTAAGCTTTGGAATTTTTAGTGTTGTATTGTTTAGCTTGAATGGTGGAATAATGCTAGTACGGCAGAAAGCACCTACGCAGATCATAGTAGAGTAGATAAAAGGGAAAACCCTAAGCATCGTGGAGTAAAATCAGGAAAGTGGAACTAGCTGGACCAAAGGTGGCCTTTATGCTTTTCGAAACGAATATAGGAACATTAGGTGATCAAATAAACATTCTCTATTTTAGTAATATGAGCAGCATATCAGATTCATATTTCAACACCTAAGCTTTGGAATTATGAGTAGCATGTTGTTTCGCTTGACGGGTTGAGGTCTTGAGGAGCAGTGCTAGCACGACATGAATCACCTACAATGATGGTAGTGAATATAAAGGGGGAAAACCATAAAATTTACGAGTATAGTGACCGTGCCATGGCGGATCTGAAGGTGCAGACCGGACAAAGCTACTTCGCAACCAATGTTTGCTTTCAACTAGCCACTACGATTTGGTATGGACAAGAAAAGTACAGTAAACAATTTACGATCTATTTTCCGGGTGAGATCAATTCGTTAAGCACATATGGAAGAGTACCACCTCTCTTGCGACACCGTGTAGGCCCCTGTTGATATGTTGAGGGTGCTCCGGGTGCGATGGCTGTTGGTGGCGGGCAGAAGACTTTAGACGGCAGACGGCCATGTCGGGGGATAAATCCTGTTGCCGTGGACGAGGCGGTCGTAGGAGCGGCAACGACAAGGTGGACTATGGCGCCGATGAAGCGAGAGGACACGATGAAAGGATCCTGGTCCCGTGCCGTGGATGAGAGACGTCCATCTCCTGCAGTGGACGACGGGTTAGCGGCTCCGGCAAGGTGGAGGATGGGGTGGCGGATGGAGGAGGTTGGCCACAGTGGGAGGTTGTTGTGGCGCCGATGGTGTATGAATGGGGAAATGGAGGGGAGGGGGGGTCTCAAACTATGGGACGCGCTTGTCTCGAATGTGGGAAAGTTAAGAACTTATCCCCTGTTTAAAATTTCGGACATCACGTTGGTTGGGGATAGGACGCTAATCTCGCATCTCCCAAATATTTGCCGGTAGCGATTTCGGGCGAGGAGAGGGTGTTTTGCTGCCCATGGTGTATTAACAGGGCTGACAGGTAGGGCGGTTGTGTCACGTCTGAGGGAAGTTACACATCTGCCCCTATTTAAAAATATTTGCCTACATCGATTCTGGGCGAGGAGAGTTTGTTTTTCCACTCACCGTGTATGAATGGGGAAATGGAGGGAGAGACACATGTCTTTGGGACGAGCTTGAATCAAATGTGTCCAAATAAAAAAATATAGAACTTGGCTTGTTGTGAGATCCATGGGCTTCAAAGTATATAAAAAAAAGAGAAAGGACCAAATAAAAAATAAAAAAAGAGAGAAAAAGAGAGAAGGGACAATGCTACTATCCTTTTACCACACTTGTGCTTCAAAGTAGCACCATGATCTCCATGATAGAGAGTCTCCTATGTTGTCACTTTTATACTAGTGGGAATTTTACATTATTGTACTTGGCTTGTATATTCCAATGATGAGCTTCCTCAAATTGCCCTAGGTCTTCGTGAGCAAGCGAGTTGGATGCACACCCACTTAGTTTCTTTTTGAGCTTTCATACACTTATAGCTCTAGTGCATCCGTTGCATGGCAATCCCTACTCACTCACATTGATATCTATTGACACTACAAAAAAATACACTTCCGTGATGATACGTGTTTGTCACAGTAGGTCGCGTTTCTTGTCATGCATGTACATCCATGACGATTTTATGACAGAATCAAGATAGTCATACATGTGCTATCGTAGAAGTGCTCCATCACATTACCAAAATTATCATCACGGAAGTGTCCACTTCCATGACGATAAATCGCGCGTCACAGGGTGCTTTCGTAAAGGGTGACCGACACGTGGCATCCATCATAACGGAACACCGTTAAGCTATCGGGTCCGGTTTTGGATCTGATAACCCACTAACAGCCCCGACCAATGGGGATTTTCCACGTGTAAAATCATCATTGGCTGGAGGAAACATGCCTCGGCTCACCGTTGGGACAGATGTCATCCACTCATTGGACCGAAGGCGCCTGTGATACGTCAACTCATGGCACGGCCGAACAGAGGCCCATTCCTATGAAAAGGCCGGCCCGTTTGACTTGGTCAAAAGGTGGCGGGCCGGCCCACGGAAAGCCTGTTAACGGCTTGTTCGCATATAGCCCATTTACAGCCCGCTAACCCAGGGCCCGTTACGACCTATCCGAATTAGGCCCAGTAGAGTCATCTGGGCCATCCAATATGATTCCAGCCCATTTTAAGTTCCGGCCCATGTATGGCTCATGACGTCTTTCGGCCCATATGAGGCCCTTTGTAACTCTTGGCCCATTAACGGCCCGTGGTGAAACTGGCTCGTAATGAACAGTGTATCACTTTATACCCATTAACGGCACATTAATCCATTGGGCTGTTTGCAGCCCATGTTATCTTTCGGCCTTCTCAGGGCCCATTTATTCTTGGGCTCATTTCAAAGATTCGTTACTTACGGCCTGTTACTGCCATTTTCTGCTTGTGGGCCAAATTCAGCCCGTGGTTACAGTCGGCCCGTTTGTGGCCCGTTAATACGTTGGGCCGTTTTCATAGCGTCATCATATACGGCCTATTAATGATTGCCCGTTATGGTCGGCCCATGAACGGACGACTCCAACTCTAGCCCGTTTACGGCCATAATGCGGTCTATTTTTGGCCCATGTTTGGCCAATCGATCATACGGCCCGTATAAGTCCCATTGATGATACATCCCGTAGAAGGCCCATTGTTTCTACGGCCCGTAGAAGGCCCATTGTTTCTACGGACCGTAGAAGGCCCATTGTTTCTACGGCCCGTAGGAGGCCCAGTGTCACTACAGTAAATATGTAGCCCATGGTTATTGTGGCCTAGTTTTAAAAAATAGGTTATTGCGGCCACTAGCAAACCGCGGCAAAAGAACTGCACTGACTACAAGCAAACAAATAAACAAGACAACAAGGAAATAAATAATTAGCAAACTTACGCTAGGCTTACACGGCTATTACACATATTACATCCAGTGGGCATCAAAGTTCACCAACAGTGCAAATAAACGCGCCGACAAAAGAATATACAAAACTGAGAGCACTTTAGAAGGCACTAGGCCTGGCCAGGTCGGGGCCCCCAAACAGCCGAACAAGCTGATTAGACCTCAATTGTGTCAACGATAGATGCATCACCCGTAGCTGTATGGCATGATGGTGCACAAGGCAGTCCTCTAACATCTTCATTACATCTATGACTTCAAGTCGGAGCTGAGATGAAGCAAGCCTTTCCGCTTTAAGTTGAGACTGAAGAAGTCGAACTGATTGAGGCATGATCGCACGTAGGTTGTCTCACACCTGCCGGTGAGTAGCTTCAACTCACTGTCTTCATCAAGACAGACCTTGGGGTCATCTCGCTGTCCTCAAGATGGTTTGGCTCACTATCTTCCCTAAAGTTCTTCGGCATAAGAGATACGACCACGAAGAGAAACTAGGAGACACGTAACAGGTTTCACAATTATATAAGCAAATAAATGGACCTGTTCTGCATAAGGAACATGTTTTTACAACTAAAATTTGAAACTGGTAGTTGTTGCAAACATCCAATCAGATGTAAATAGCAAAGCAAACAGCAGTGGAGGAAATGATGCCTATCCAAATCTATACTAGAACAAAGTTTGAAGGCTTGAGAAGGATGAACTTACATTACATGTTAACATGGGCTGACAAAGCCCTTCTCCATGTTGATGGAAGGATAATTCAATAAATTCCCCAAAGAAAATTCTTTATAAGCGTTGCCATTATTCTACATTTGGCAAAGAGTAAATATATATCAAATAATATTGGAAGAAACAGAGGATAATGAAGCTCAGGTGCAGACTGATGATACATAATCAAATAGCAATTAATTAAGTACAGCGTTACAAGGCAAAAGGGAGAGAGGTAGCCCAGCATTGTTGTGAGATCGTATGATCCTTTGAGCAAGGATATTCATCCGAAATTAGTTTTCATACAAGAGAGAAGGTAAGGCACAAGCAGAAATTTAGGAGTTCAAATTTTGAATTGATATCATAGACAGTACCTGACGCTAGGCTCCCAGCAGTTCTAATAGGGGTTTGGCCACTGGAGTAGGGGTAAAGTGTGGTACAGTTGGGCCTGTGTTTTCTGTGGCTGCTGATCTATCATATTTAACAAGTATTACTACCTTTTCCAAATACCTAGTTTGTACTCCTTGAGGATATGCACTCACCCTCTTCCTTTTGGACATCTATTACAAAAGAACAATATTTGACTGGAAAAACATAGTATGATAACACATGGAATAGGTACAAAAAATTGATAGGTATGGCATATACTCATATATGATGCTTAAACTAAGCAGATGGTGTAACAAAGTAGAAGTAATGCAATAGGTCAGATGCAAAATATGTGCGACCAATACAACCTTGCCAAGTTCGAGCAAGCACCTTGATGGGTGAATAAGATAGGCCATCCTCCACCATGCCAATTTTGTTAGCCAGTGGATTGTTCTGCAATATTCCTCTCGTGCGCCCATTCTCATATTCATTTTGATAATGTTCAATATCTGACATGCAGGAAAACAAAAAAACAAGTGAGATTATCTTTGTAATGCAGAAGTGATTCTAATCCAATACTACCTCCCTGTAAACACCTTTGTGCTATCTCTGCAATTCTTTTAAGAGATGCCATGCATGCTGTAATTTGGTGTGTGCATTAATATAATGTGTCCTACTACTCAAAATATGAGAGCTCCAGAAGTGATGACACTTCGCAGATGATAGCTTCAACATATAGTAAAGAAGAACAAGTCGACCTGACCTGAAAGATTCAAAATATACTAAGGGAGAACAACTCGACCTGACCAGTCGACCGCAAGAGAAGAGGGTCATCTTTAAGAAGAGCAGAAGAGGAAGCAGATTGAAGATATTACAAGTCTTTCAATACAATGTCGGTAGGCCACCCATGATGAACCAGAGCACACAGAGAAATACTATTCTTTACGGTCTCTTCATATGTGGCTCACATGCATTTCGAAACTAAAGTAGGAACATTTATCTGACCAATTAAACATCTCTCAGTTTTACTAATATCAGCATAATATCATATATGAATTTGTACAACTAAGCTTGTTTAGCACGATGGGTGGAGCAGTGCTATTACGACCACCTAACCACGAGGGCTGATCGTGGTCATCATAAAATGGGGAAACCATAAGCATGATGAGTACAAGTGTTGACCGTGGCGATGGGATGGCAGATCTAAAGCTGCAAACCGCAAAGGGTAGTTAGCAACCGATGTTTGGTTTGAAATAACAACTAAGATTTGGTATGGACAAGAAAGTACAGTCAACAAGTGACAAAGAAATGCAATTCTGCTGTCTCTCTATATGTCGCGACATGCATTTGGAAACTAAAGTGGGACCTTTAGCTAACCAAGTAAATGTGTCTGTTAACTAATATCAGTATCATATCACAATCATATTTTAACAACTAAGCTTTCGAAATTTTGACTGTTGTGTTGTTTAGCTTGAAGGATGGAGTAATGCTAGTATGACAGAAAGCACCTAGGCAGATCATAGTAGAGTAGATAAAAGGGGAAAACCCTAAGCATCAAGAGAAAAATCAGGAAAGTGGAACTAGCTGGACCCTATGGGTGGCGCACATGCTTTTCGAAACGAATATAGGAACATTAGGTGACCAATTAAACGTTCTCTGTTTTAGTGATATGAGCATCATATCAGATTCGTATTTCAACACGTAAGCTTTGGGTTGAGGTCTTGAGGAGCAGTGCTAGCACAACACGAAGCACCTACGATGATGGTAGTGAATATAAAGGGGGGAAACCATAAGCTTTACAAGTATAGTGCCCGTGCCATGGCGGATCTGAAGGTGCAAACCGGACAAAGCTACTTCGCAACCAATGTTTGCTTTCAACTAGCCACTACGATTTGGTACGGACAAGAAAAGTACAGTAAACAAATTACGATCTATTTTCCAGGTGAGATCAATAACTTAAGCACATATGGAAGAGTACCACCTCTCTTGCGACGCCGTGTAGGCCTCTGCTGATACGTTGAGGGTGCTGCGGGTGCGATGGCTGTCGGCGGCGGGGAAGAAGATTTTAGACGGCAGACGACCAGGTTGGGGGATAAATCCTATTGCCATGGACGAGGCGTTCGTAGGAGTGGCAATGGCAAGGTGGACGACAGCGCCAATGAAGCGAGAGGACACGATGAAAGGATCCTGGTCCAGCACCGTGGATGAGAGACGTCCATCTCTTGCAGTGGACGATGGGGTAGGAGTAGCAGCTCCGGCAAGGTGGAGGATGGGGTGGCAGACGGAGGAGGCTGGCCGAAGTGGGGAGGTTGTCGTGGCACCGACGGTGTATGAATGGGGAAATGGAGGGGAGGGGGGCATCCCAAACTTTGGGACATGCTTCTCTGAAATGTGGGAAAGTTACGAACTTATCCCCCATTTAAAATTTCGGACATCTCGTCGGTTGGGGATAGGACGGTAATCTCGCATCTCCCAAATATTTGCTGGTAACTATTTCGGGCGAGGAGAGGGTGTTTTGTCACCACGGTTGGCGCCCACGGTGTATGAATGGGGCTGACAGGTAGGGTGGTTGTGTCACGTCTGAGGGAAGTTACACATCTGCCCCTATTTAAAATATTAGCCTACATTGATTTCGGACGAGGAGAGTTTTGCCGCCCACCGTGTATGAATGGGGAAATGGAGGGAGAGACACATGTCTTTCGGACGAGCTTGAATCAAATGTGTTTTGCCTCCCACGTTTGGTGCCCACCGTGTCTGAATGGGCTCAGAGGCCGTCGTGTCACACCTGATTGAAGTTACTAGTCCACCCCTATCGACAGCAGTGTAAATCTGGTCGATAAGGATGTAAGTGTCAGGGGTAGACAATAATTTCCATCTCGCAAACACTTGCTTCGGGTAGCCCACAATTATAGTGGGTGTTTAGCCGCTTCATTCAAAACTTGGGAGAATTAGCATTCACGTTTGCCCTGGGCCCTGGGAAACTAAATTCAAATCCAATTTGTATTCGATTACAAATATCCACAGATAATTCTATGTTTTGTTATTTATTTCTTCAAAACCACAACAAAGATTTATTCCACCTTTATATATGATTATGATTTAGAAATGCCGTGATCTTGAATTCAAGAGGTTGGATACACTTTGAGTCAAACAGTTATTTCATCCAATACAATATGCTCACACGAAAACAGTTCACCTTATATCAATCATACAAGTACCGATGATTACCTCGCCTAATTTTTGGATCATTACAACACATGGACAACATAGGGGTCTTACAACATAATCCATTCGTAGACATGACACAACATGCAAGTACAATAATCTATTGACAATTTCAACTGGTATCTAAAGAAGAGCTGGGATTACCCTGTGCTTAAGATAGCAGAAACAGCAGGACCTCCTCCGTCTTCAAATGCAACATTCTTACTTCCTCCAATTCTTGTTTTGCTTGCATAATGTGTGCATATAATTGCATAATTTCCAGCCTCAAGATCAAGATTACCTCATTCATGGCAGCCACACCATCTCTTTTTGCCTCTAGTAGAGCCTCAAGAACTATAATATCTGTGCTCAGATTTGCTCTCCGTGGTGTTGCCTCTGAACTGCTACCATCTGGTAACATGGATGGCGATCGCTTCCGTAAATAGATTATGGGGTTGTACATTGGGTTCTAGTGTGAACGGCATCCTAAAAGGTTTCCACCGACATAAGTAAGAGATAGTTATCGCATGATCCAGCAAGATAGCTTACATAGTAAATGACATAAGAATTATTGCCGAGCATGGCAAGCTATATTTAAATGGTTCAAAGCAACATCAGCCGAAAACAAATTAAAATGGTAAGATGAAACTAGGGATGTAAGTGGCAAATAAACGACATCCCACAGTCCCATCTAGTTAGTTTTTGCTAGCTCCCTAGTTCATTTTCCTCAGAAAACAAACTCTTTTGAACTATCATACCACTAGTGGACTTCAATCGGGATTAAACGGGACCCAGTTGACATCCGTAGTTGAAAGGGAGTGTACCACCGCTATATTTAAGTTGCCAAGGCATCTAAGCAGTTGAAATAATCTGAGAAAGCACTTAACAAAGGTGGCCTCATATAAACTACGAAGACAGTCTTGTGATGAAGTTCAGAGGAAAAGTTAAGGACTCAAATGAACTAGGCATGCATTTCTTTATGATAGTACACAGTAATCACGACATATTGGCCAACTCAGGTATAGCGTAACAACAAACAAGCATTCGAATCAAGCAATACAGCAAAGCAAACAACTGAACTATTTGCAATTCTGTAGGATTACAGGTTGAGGCCACAATCCCAGAAAGCATCCCACACACATTACATTTCACATGTACTAGAATACACTGGCTTACCATATGTTGATGTGAAGCCTCGCTGCTGTTCCAATGTTCTTTGAAGATATCATCAGCATCCCGTGGTTGCAAATCTAGTTGTTGTAGTTTATTCTGCACCCTCTATTTAGGTAAAATTAATTTTAATCGCATGCACTGGTCTGAATTGATCATCAATGGTTCATCTAAACTAATGAAAGAAGGGTGTGTGCATACACGACATTATATCTGAGTCCCTCTATTTTTATGCTTGTTTGAGGTGCCACCCCCAAAAGAACAAATATTTTGCTTGATGGGGTTGGCAGCTCCATAATTAATAGAAGCATCAAATTAGTCATGCAACTTGGGAAGATCAAGAACACACAAAAAAGTAATGAACAGAGGCTCAGAGCAGTGATGTAATAGCTAGCATCATAAAATGTTGGGTAAAACGAACAAAAAGCAGCGGAACCGCATGCTAGTTTGCTGATGTGTAATTAAGCATAGAGAACATTAAGCAGTCTGATGGAACCAACAGGTGGCATCAGAAGAACACCATTATCATAAATATAGCATTCAAGAAGTAAAATAGTAGGCAGTGATATCTAGGAAGTACAGTAATACTTAGGACAAAACTAAAGCATATTAACTATATGTGCCTTTGGTATGTAATTTAGCACATGTAACATGTTCATCGCCGTAAGTAAGGCCCTACAGTGCAAGCGTAATAACGCCTCATGAAAACTGACTGATGCCCTGAAGAAACTCAAAGGTGCGGTGCTTGTGCTAAGAAAGTGAACGTAGGCGCCGGCCATTGGATAATAGTACCTGATTCTTGGCGGCGTATGGGTATCGTTGTCATACTTGATAGCTAAGGATCGTCGATGGTGCTCATGTTGCGGTTGAGTTTGGGCCGGCTATCGCTGTCGCTGAAGCGGCTCCGGTGCCACGGTTGCGGCGCATGTCGACATACAAAAAAGCTCATCTGTGGTAAGTGAACAGTTGCACGATAAAGAGAAAAGCCGAAGGAGTACAAATCGAAATAACCTGATGAGGCTGCGGCGTTGGTAAAGCAGTGCCAGTGGAGTTGAGTATGGTGTCCATGGAGCGGGTCCGGTGCAGCGGACGAAGGCTTCGGCGGGCGCGTTGTACAGTGCTTTCGGTGAGGCGGATCTATTGCGGCGGACATGGGCTTGTATGAAGGGCCAGCGAAGGGGCGGACGAGGGAGTCAGTGAAGGGCCTACACTATGGTGGACAAGGGCGCCGGTTAAGCAGATCCGGTGCGGTGGACCGTGATGGCGGTTAAGGGGATCTGGAGTGGTAGACAAGCCAGTCGCTGAAGCGGCTCCGGTGAAGTGGTGAGTTGGCAGTTGGGGGTTCCAAGGTGCGGAAGGTAGATCCGTCGGGGTGTGAGGTCCACTGCTGCGGCGGAGGACTAGATTCGGTGGCTTGCCGTGGTTAGGGGGGCGTCGGGGAGGGAAGGGGAGGGCTCTGGGAAGAATGTTGGGGGCAAAGAGGGGAAAACAATGGAGTTACCAAAGCAGCCCTTTTCCGTTCATGTGGCAGGGGTAAAACAGGAATATCGTAGGGCTAAACTTTCGGGTGCGAGATATTTCGATGTGAGCGGGAAGTTTGAAAGATTTTGGCGCCTGAAATTATATTCTGCTCTTGTATGGCCGACTATGATATCATGGCCGAGAATTTGTTTGTTTTGCACACAAAAAAGTGCAAGTTTTGAAAATCAATGTCTCCAACTCGGAACTTAGATTGTCCATTCAATTCAAATATGGACTTTTGAGCTACTACAAGGAAATATCATCATACGGTCCAATTCATATGAAATTCCAAATGTGTTTATCCTAAATATGATGACAAAAGAAAAAAATGTGTATGTGTATGAATAAAGTGGATGATTATAAAGTTTGAACATGCCCGTATGTGCATATCTCTAGGTTTGATATATGAATTTGAAATCATGAAATCCCGGCTTAAAAAATGTACCTCTGTTTAAATGAATTACAAAAGCTAATGATGGAGTCAAATTCCAAAATTCCAATCTTAGTTTCGTAATTCCGGTACATCAAGGTATATCACGCATGTTCAAAAGTATCATTATCTCATAGTCCAAACTGTGAAACAAATTGATCAACCATGAGTGCACAGACTATTGACCATGTATATCTCAATTACGCTAAAGTCCCTCAAATATAGACACCTCACTCTTTATCCGAAGCCACCCCACACACACACGTAAGTCGTTCTCTCCCCAAACACCAACACACGAGCACATTAACACCTCTCTCTTCTCAAGTCCTAACCCAATATAGGTCTCTATCACTTTGTCTCTTGGGCATGCACACATCTCTTCCCCACTCTCTAGCTAGGTCTCCCGGCATCTCTCTTTCCCAAGCACACGCACTATGTAGAGTGTATCTTTCCCATACACACAAAACGTCGCCCCCAAACTTCTATCTCCCTAGTTATGTGGTTCTCGCACACTCACCTCACACACCACCCCCACTGCAAACAAGCACACTTTGTATCCTTGTGCACCACTCTCCTCTTTCTATCTCTCCCACATGCGGACCCGCCCCAGCTCCTTCCCTGTATACATATATGTCGTGACTCTTTCCATAGCTCCCTGATGTATCATCGTTCTCGATCTCGCACATTGTTCTCTACACCATCTATTCTAGATCTCTCATGAAGTCCCTATCACACACATGATGACTCGCTTCCCTTGCGTCTCCGTACATAGGCCAATTTCAAACAACATCAACATTGTCTCCCTATCTATACGCCATTTATGGACACAAACGCCCCCTCTCTTCCTCTCTCTCTGGTCGCTAGCTCTCTCTCTCTCTCTCTCACTCTCACAACCCTCTCTCACACACACTCGATGTCTCTTCCAAATAGTCTGCTCCCCCCGCCCGCACCCATGCTATCCTGCTACTACACATGTCACACCATTCCCCCTTCCCTTATACTAGGTTTACATCATTAGTGGTCTCTCTACTCCACATACACACACTCCCTCTCACACACAAACGAGTGCACAAACGTACACAGACACGCACAAACAACCATTAATCTGGATCCTCATCTCTCCCCATGTCCGCATGTGTATCTCACACACTCACTCTCTAATTATGTATATGTGTCTCCATGTTACACAACACAAAGCCCCATGTAAATGTCTCTCTCTATCCTCCACATACATAGACACAAAGAATCTGTTATCATTGCCTCAGTCTCTAGACATATCACACACGCACACTGTCTCTCTCTCTCACAAACACGCTCAACAAGGGTTTCCCGTGAATAACTTACCGTCTATTCATCAACAAATGTGGCAAGACGGGCGAACACGAGACGTGAAAAAGAATAAATCTACACGTGCTTAGACCACCTAATATGACTATTAGGACAAGAGCAAGCCAAAAAGCGCGCCGCCGTCACCCCCTCCTTATCGGCGACGGGAAAACCTTTATTTTACACAGTCAAGAAGTCATTGTGCTAAGGCCCCACATGCCGAGGCGTTGAATAGACTGTAGATGCTAGTTTACGGAAACAAGTATCGATAATACGTTTGTATCTCCATACTTATATTTCTTCTCTTATAGAAAACTGAGTTGGTGATGATGGTACGCGTGCCATCTTGCAATATAGACCGTCCGACCTATATCTAATGGATGGAAATTAAACTAAAAGATACCCGCACCCCTCTCCACATTTGCATACAAGGCCTTCTCTCATTCATCCTTATCTCCAACAACCTCATTGTTGAGCAATTAAGAAAGGAAGCCTCGAACAAATCGGCACAGTGGCCGCCAAGGCGTCGTCAATCCCCATGCCTCCGCCTCGGTCGACCACCAATCACCACCACGCCACACTCCTCTTCACCTTATCTCCTATTTCTCAAGATATCATTAGTTTTTACACATGGGATTACTCCCGCATGGGTCAATCACAACAAGTGTTTTATAAAAAAATGCATCTTGATGTTCCATGCAATGCACGGATCTTGCTAGTACTCCTATAGAAGACTGAGTTGGTGATGATGGTGTGTCTACCATCTGTCATTTAGGACCATTAGATCTACATCTAACGACTGTGAGGTAAGTTGTTACCTTTTCTCACCAACATCCCACTTGTCTACCAATTTGCAGAAAAACCCATAATGAGTATCTTAAAACCAACCACATCCCTTCCTGACCTCACCAAAACAGCCCAAGGAATATATTCTAATTGAAACACAATATATATCTAGTGATATATGTATATCAAAATTAGAGTGTTTTGTATCAAGTTTATGAATAAGTATTATTCTAATTATGATTCGTTGCAACGCACATGAACATTGCTAGTATTTCCAACCATGCATTTTTTTCCTAGTATTCCATAGTTTCGAGTTTTCCATCAAGATATTAGTCACTCATGGTTGATATTTACTTTCCATCATGGACACATATGCACTATGTAACTAGCCTTACTTATTGGCTTCCAAAGCTTAACTTTCACTCCTACTTACAATATGTAGAGTAATTAACAAAAAACTACCACTTTCAACCAGCCCTAGGAAGGATCTGTTGTATAAAAAATAGCAAAAACATACCCAAAATTTCTTAATCCACGCCAAAAACTACTATTTAGTATTTCCTCCGTCCCATTAATGTAAGACGCTTTTGCAAGCTAGTTTAGCTTGAAAAACATCTTATATTATGGGACGTAGGGAGTACCGATTAGGTTAGTTTAAACCCATTTATGACAGGTTGGCCCACACGTCTGCCGACGAGGCAGCTTAAACCAACACATTTTGTTTGACCGTTGACACGAGGGACCCACATCTAACCTTCTATCCTGTTATTCCCCCTCAAATCATTATTTTTCCTGAACATTACTTCAAACAGTACTGATGCGTGTTCATCGGTGGCGCCGGTGATGAGCGAGTCGGCCGCCGCTCCACTGGACGGGCCGGACGCCGTGCTGTCCTCCGCATGGGTTGGCAGGCTGGCCCGAGCGTGACTCACGAGCGAGCAAGCCGCCGCGCTAGACTTTGCTCGAGCCAGATGGCTGGCCTTAGCGCGGCGCACGCGAGCAAGCCGCCGCGCCACCGTGCCAATCTAGCTAGCAAACCTTGTGGACAAGCAGCTGGACGAAGTTATCTTGGCTAGCTAGCGGTCGCGAGCGCCGTACGGAGCTGGCATCCGGCTGCCGCAAGATGGGATCCGCACCGCCAGCGGTTTTGACCTCGCCTTCTGCTGGCGGCGGTAGCTGCGTCCCATGGCCGAGGATGACTAAGTGGACGAGCCGGAGGTAGGAGGTCACTCAGGGATTTTTGTGCAGACTGACATGTAGGCCCCACAAGTCATAATGCCCGATCGAATAGAAGGCGTTGACTTAATGGGCGACATGGGCCCTGTTTGGATACTCTAAGTCAGAGGTTAGAGTTAGATTTTAATCCTGAACTAACTCTAACCAAAGTGGTGTTTGGATGGCAGGGTTAGATTGACAACAAATGTATCCAAACATGGCCATGGGTTGAAACGTGCCTATAACGACACTTTGTAGATTAGTCGTTTCTTGGTAGGGCTGGTTGGTAAGAGCATGTACAATGGTTGATAAGGTAGTCTTATCTTAAGTCTGCCACGTATGCAAGTGGTACTAGTTTCTTGGCATTATTAGTGGTTTCTTGCATTATTAGGGGTTTCTTGTAAGGAACAATGTACTACTAGTGACAAAAGGCGATTCTAGGTTGCGTTGTACTCCAACGAGTACTACTAGTGGTCATGGAGTGTATACCTCGTTTTGTGGGTTCGATCCCGGCTGAACACACAACGGCTTTTTTTTAAATAGTAACTTCGCTGCGAGCCAATAGTTTACACGGGTAGTTTGAGTTTTTAAGTCAAACAGACGTGCGACACCACAATCTGGGTGCACTGGATAGCCTAGCCATGTGAATGGGTTTTCCTTCCCAGCATCTCGTGGCTCGTGTGCTCGCCCTAGCCGCACCTCACTTGCAGCTTCCTCATCAGCTAGTAGCATATTTAAACTAGCGCCTCGCAATTAAGCCCGAGGAGCCAGAAAATCCTGGCAGGGCATTGGGAACTGTGCAATATGGCTCTGTACGTAAAGTGCTCTACTACTACTGTGTAGCTTGTGGCGTTGCACGCATGGACTTCACTCCATTATCAGCTCTACTATAAAAGAAATTCCTCTTGACGTGTTTTTTTAAACGGAGGCAAAAGCTTTGCTTCATCTCATTCAAAAAGAAGGAACTACTAACAAAGTTCAACGAGATCCATTACACCTCCACAAATGGAAGCGAAAAGCCTAGTCTCGCGGTATCAAATAACTCAAATGTTTTGCCCCCGCAGATAAACAGGCTGCTTGTGTGTGCGTGAGAGGAGCGGCTGAGTAGGCCAGCTATGTGAGAGGAGCGGCTGAATAGAGCACCGAGAGTACCCACTAGGCCACTACGCAGGTGTAGTTTCCCTACATTGATAGTACAGTGATGGTTCTAGAGAACAGTAGTACCCTCCACTTCCAACTGTAGCTCCTTGGCCCTGATATTCAAGAGTTCAAAACTGGTGCACTATACTAGAAGTACAGTACATCGCACTACTAGTTGAGAAAGTAGTACTAGTACTGCTATAGTACGAGTACGTACTCCTCCGTCACATAATGTAAGACGTTTTTTGACACTAATTGGCGTGTACAAAAAATAGCAAAAACATACCCAAAATTTCTTAATCCGCGCCAAAAACTACTAGCTAGTGCCAAAAATTTCTTACTAGTGCTATTATTTACAGTGTAATGCAATCCCATAACGTCCCATAATGCTAGTACTAGTAGTAAATAATAGCCTCACCCCTTAGCTAAGGAACAATCTACAGTTGGAAGGGACGAGGCCCTGCGGTTACTATGCTCTTATCTCCTCCTCGCCAGTTCCCCTCCCCCCGAAGAGAAGGCAGTTTGTTGCTGCTCCCATGGATTCGCCAGGCGGTTCTCCTCCTCGTCGGGGCTGGGAGACCTTGGACGACGATCCTCTGGGAGAAATCGCACGCCGCTCCGATGTCCTCACTGCCGCAAGACTCGGTGCTTCCTACACCAACTTTTTCAAGACGGTGCTTAAACAGGCTTGGGAAAAGGCCATGCTTGTTGCTCTTCCATGCGTCCTCGAGGACAAGGTTCTTCTATGGGACAATCCTTCAAACAGTCCACCGCTCCCTGGCCATGGTTGCACATTGACTCCGCTAGAGTTGCCGATGTTGAGAGGTAGTCAGATTTTGTCCGATGAGCAGGTCAGTAATGGAGTTTGATCATGTAGTACTTAGTTATTCCATTTCCATCCCGTAATTTCTCTGCTACCCACCGTCTTATATATAGGTCTGGGTCGGTGCCAATGAAGATTGGCTTGCATACCTCCGGCCGGATACCACCATCATTTTGCACAACATCCACAGCAGTGAGACCCCTTCTCCACATCCGGCCATTCCTGTAGACCCCTTCTCCACCATTGGGATCAGCCTTCCGGACTGGCTGGGCTTGAATACGTATGATGATGCCTACATGAGATTGAAGAAGATAGAAATTGCGGACCCGCCGACAAAGCGACGCGGTTACGACGATTACTATCTCATCACGGTGTTCGACATAAGGATTGCCATCAATGCAAGAGGCAGTAACGGCAGAGGCTGGCGCATGTTGGCGGCGACAGATTTGTACCCCTACACGTTCGAAGACGCCGTGTGCCATCTAGGCCGCATCTTCGCGGTGACAAGCCAGGGGACTTGTTTCATCTGGTTGCCATCCTACGGTACGAGAGATTACAAATGGAATGCACAAACCATCATTTGCATCCCTAACGGTACTCCATTATTTTGCAGGACCACCATCCCCGATCAAAATAAGATTGCCGATCCTGGATGTGCATTTGCATCCGCAATTCGGTCTAACCTGGAACCTTGTAGCTGACTTTGGCATATTGGGATCAACTATCTTAGCAGTCGTTACCCATGGTACCACTGATGTGCAACATGGTCACACAATCTACCACGATCAGACAGTCACTATCTACCTAGGTATTCCATTTTTAACCCTCTTGCCTTCTCTTTCATTGTTGTAATAGTACTCTACTTACTAGTACTAGTAGGAGTACTTTTTACCTTGGACGCGTATAGCTAGCTAGGCCCTTGAAGACTTGAACCCACTAGCTGCCACCATTTTTGTTTTTCCATGTCTTACTATCTCATCCATGTAGCCAAGAGTGGCTATATATAATAAGCCGATTATTTTACTTCCTCTATACCGGAGTAGTACTATTTTCTCGCACAAGACATCGACCGCCATATTTGAGCACAACATTATTATGCATGGACCTTGACTATGTACGTCACCATGTGTCCAGATCTGAGATGCCGCGTGTACCAGATGAACGGCGCCGAGTTCGACCCCCGTGATGCTACGTGGGTGCCGAGGAGCACTCTTGGAGAGTACTCGCTTTTCATTGGGAACAGCTACCCCATTGTGAAGCGGATGCCACCTTCCGTGCACGACACGGAAGGCCTGCTGTTCATGAAGCATGGTTGTGTCTTCAGTGCACACCGCCGGATGAATGACATGCTGGGACACGCTATCCCTGATTTATGCCGCTTCAGCTTGGATGAGTCTCCATCGTGTGGAACCGGACTAGAAAGCTGCGACAATGATTCCCATTGCCCACCGCTATGGATCGTGCCATCCATGAAGAACACCTGGACCGGAACTGGAGGAGGAAATGTAGCCCATCTATAACGTGTAAGTGGAGTACGGTAAATTGTGAATGGTAGCGCTGTGAATATATGTAGACTAGTCGTGCACAAATTTATCACATGAATTGGAGATGAACTTGTGTGGCATACTGGGCATTTGTCCTTTAGAATTTATTACTAGTAAATGTGTTATGTGTACGTGCAACTTGTGTGGTTGTTGCACGGGCTCCAACACGCTCTTTGAGAAAAAAGGTGGCACAACTTTGGATATACGTGACATGGCGGCATCATAGAGTAGCATCGTTCGCTATAGTTGCAGTACACTCCTACTAGGACGATGCTACGTCTTGAGCTTGCGTTGGTTTTCCTCGAAGAGGAGAGGGTGATGCAGCAAAGTGTAGCGTAAGTATTTCCCTCAGTTTTGAGAACCAAGGTATCAATCCAGTAGGAGGCTCCTCAAAAGTCCCACGCACCTACACAAACAAACCGAGAACTTGCAACCAATGCAATAAAGGGGTTGTCAATCCCTTCACGGCCACTTCATGTAAAGTGAGATCTAATAAAGATAGTATGATAAGATAAATATATTTTTTGGTATTTTATAATATAGATGCAAAAATTAAAGATGCAAATAAAAGTAGATTGGAAGTAAATATGATAAGAGATAGACCCGGGGCCATAGGTTTCACTAGTGGCTTCTCTCAAGATAGCATAAGTATTACGGTGGGTGAACAAATTACTGTCGAGCAATTGATAGAAAAGCGCATAGTTATGAGATTATCTAGGCATGATCATGTATATAGGCATCACGTCCATAACAAGTAGACCGACTCCTGCCTGCATCTACTACTATTACTCCACACATCGACCGCTATCCAACATGCATCTAGAGTATTAAGTTCATAAGAACAGAGTAACGCTTTAAGCAAGATGACATGATGTAGAGGGATAAACTCATGCAATATGATATAAACCCCATCTTGTTATCCTCGATGGCAACAATACAATACGTGCCTTGCAACCCTTTACATCCGGATAAGGACACCGCAAGATTGAACCCAAAGCTAAGCACTTCTCCCATGGCAAGAAAGATCAATCTAGTAGGCCAAACTAAACCGATAATTCAAGAGACTTGCAAAGATAACTTAATCATACATAAAAGAATTCAGAGAAGATTCAAATATTATTCATAGATAAACTTGATCATAAACCCACAATTCATCGGATCTCGACAAACACACCGCAAAAGAGATTACATCGAATAGATCTCCACGAGAGAGGGGAGAACATTGTATTGAGATCCAAAAGGAGAGAAGAAGCCATCTAGCTAATAACTATGGACCCGTGAGGTCTGTGATAAACTACTCACAACTCATCGGAGGGCAAGGATGTTGATGTAGAGGCCCCCGTGCTTGATTCCCTCCCGCAGAAAGTGCTTGCGAAGGCCCCAAGATGGGATCTCATGGATCTGTAAGGTTACGGTGGTGGAAATTGTGTTTCGTGGTGCCCCAGGATGTTTTCAGGGTACGTAGGTATATATAGGAAGAAGAAGTACGTTGGTGGCCGCTCGAGGGGCCCACGAGACAGGGGGCGCGCCCTATAGGGGGGGGGGCGCCCTCCTATCTCGTGGAGGCTCTGGTTGCTTCTTGACTTGCACTCCAAGTTCTCTGGATCATGTTCGGTGAGAAAATCACATTCCCGAAGGTTTCATTCCTTTTGGACTCCGTTTGATATTCCTTTTCTTCGAAATACTGAAATAGGCAAAAAACAGCAATTCTGGGCTGGGCCTCTGGTTAATAGGTTAGTCCCAAAAATGTTATAAAAGTGGAAAATAAAGCCCAATATGGTCCAAAACAGTAGATAAAGTAGCATGGAGCAATCAAAAATTATAGATACGTTGGAGACGTATCAGGCATCCCCAAGCTTAATTCCCGCTCGTCCTCGAGTAGGTAAATGATAAAAAGAGAATTTTTGATGCGGAGTGATACTTTGGCATAATTTCAATGTAAATCTTCTTAATTGTGGTATGAATATTCAGATCCGAAAGATTCAAGACAAAAGTTCATATTGACATAAAAATAATAATACTTCAAGCATACTAACCAAGCAATTATGTCTTCTCAAAATAACATGGCCAAAGAAAGTTATCCCTACAAAATCATATAGTCTGGCTATGCTCCGTCTTCCCCACACAAAATATTTAAATCATGCACAACCCCGATGACATGCCAAGCAATTGTTTCATACTTTAACCTTTTCAAAAAAAAAATCAATCTTCACGCAATACATGAGCGTGAGCCATGGATATAGCAATATATGTGGAATAGAATGGTGGTTGTGGAGAAGACAAAAAGAGGGAAGATAGTCTCACATCAACTAGGCTTATCAACGGGCTATTTAGATGCCCATCGATAGATATCAATGTGAGTGAGTAGGGATTGCCATGCAACGGATGCACTAGAGCTATAAGTATATGAAAGCTCAACAAAAGAAACTAAGTGGGTGTGCATCCAACTCGCTTGCTCACGAAGACCTAGGGCATTTGAGGAAGCTCATCATTGGAATATACAAGCCAAGTTCTATAATGAAAAATTCCCACTAGTCTATGAAAGTGACAAAATGAGAGACTCTCTATCATGAAGATCTTGGTGCTACTTTGAAGCACAAGTGTGGTAAAAGGATAGTAACTTTGCCCCTTCTCTCTTATTCTCTCATTTTTTTCCTTTTTTTTCTTTGGGCCTTTTCTCTCTTTTTTCATGGCCTCTTTTTTTTATTTTTTTTATTTTTTTCGTCAGGAGTCTCATCCTGACTTGTGGGGGAATCATAGTCTCCTTCATCCTTTCCTCACTGGGACAATGCTCTAATAATGATGATCATCACACTTTTATTTACTTACAACTCAAGAATTACAACTCAATACTTAGAACAAAATATGACTCTATATGAATGCCTCCGGCGGTGTACCGGGATAGGCAATGAATCAAGAGTGACATGTATGAAAGAATTATGAACGGTGGCTTTGCCACAAATACGATGTCAACTACATGATCATGCTAGCAATATGACAATGATGGAGCGTGTCATAATAAACGGAACGATGGAAAGTTGCATGGCAATATATCTCAGAATGGCTTTGGAAGTGCCATAATAGGTAGGTATGGTGGCTGTTTTGAGGAAGATATATGGTGGGTGTATGATACCGGCAAAAAGTGTGCGGTATTAGAGAGGCTAGCAATGGTGGAAGGATGGGAAAAAATGCGTATAATCCATGGACTCAACATTAGTCATAAAGAACTCATATACTTATTGCAAAAATCTAGAAGTTATCAAAGAAAAGTATTACGCACATGCTCCTAGGGGAATAGATTGGTAGGAAAAGACCATCGCTCGTCCCCGACGGCCACTCATAAGGAAGACAATCAATAAATAAATCATGCTCCGAGTTCATCACATAACGGTTCACCATACGTGCATGCTACTGGAATCACAAACTTCAACACAAGTATTCTTTACAACTACTCAACTAGCATGACTCTAATATCACCATCTTCATATCTCAAAGCAATTATCAAGCATCAAACTTTTCTTAGTATTCAACGCACTCAAAAGAAAGTTTCACATATCTTGAATACCGAGTATTTTAATATTAAGCAATTACCATGCTATTAATGACTCTCAAAATAATCTAAGTGAAGCATGAAAGATCAATAGTTTCTTTAAACCAAATATACCACCGTGCTCTAAAAGATCTAAGTGAAGCACTAGAGCAAAAATTATCACGCTCAAAAGATATAAGTGAAGCACTATGAGCAAAACTATCAAGCTCAAAAGATATAAGTGAAGCACATAGAGTATTCTATCAAATTCCAATTTATGTATGGTTCTCTCAAAAGGTGTGTACAGCAAGGATGATTGTGGTAAACTAAAAAGCAAGGACTAATATAACACACGACGCTCCAAGCAAAACACTTATCATGTGGTGAATAAAAATATAGCCCCAAGTAAAGTTACCAATGAACGAAGACTAAAGAGGGGATGCCTTCCCGGGGCATCCCCAAGCTTAGGCTTGTGGCTATTCTTGAATATATTGGGGTGCCATGGGCATCCCCAAGCTTAGGCTCTTGCCACCCTTTATTCCATAGTCCATAAAAGCTTTACCCAAAAATTCAAAACTTCACAACACAAAACTCAATAGAAATCTCGTGAGTTCCGTTAGAGAAAGAAAACAAAAGAATACTTTAAGGTACTGTAATGAACTCATTCTTTATTTATATTGGTATTAAACCTACTGTATTCCAACTTCTCTATGGATTATAAACTATTTTATTGGCCATAGATTCATCAAAATAAGCAAACAACACACGAAAAACAGAATCTGTCAAAAACAGAACAGTCTGTAGTAATCTGTAACTAACGCAAACTTATGGAACTCCAAAAAATCTACCAAAATTAGAAGACCTATAAAATTTGTTTATTGATCAGCAACAATTGGAATCACTATTTTATCTCGTTCTGGTGATTTTTAACAATTCGGGCACTGAGCGTAAAGTTTCTGTAAATTACAGCAAGATCAAATAACTATCGTCCAAGAAGATCCAATAGGTTTAACTTGGCACAAACACTAATTAAAATATAAAACCACATATAAACAGAGGGTAGATGGATTATTTATTCCTAAAAAGAAGCAAAAGCAAAAAACATAAAGAAAATTGGGTTGCATCCCAACTAGCGCTATCGTTTAACGCCCCTAGATAGGCATAAAAGTGAGGATAGATCTAACGAGTGCCATCTTTGGCACTAGGAGAGGAGGTTCTCCTTTCTATGGCATTCATTCTTCTATTTAAGTTAAGCACATGGCCATTAATGGAAGAAGCAAGATTAAGCATGTTACGGAAGTTTGCTTCTAAACTAGATTTCATCTCTTTAATAATTTCATTCTGATAAAAGCACAAGAGAGTGGTTGATTCAACCTTATCATTCATAAGATGCCCAAATATGGTTTTAATTTTTTCATAGGTATCTATGGCATCTCTTTCAAGAAAACCTTCTTCAAATATAGAGTCTAAAACTTGTTTAAAGGAAACGGGCAAGCTAACATAAAAACTTTTTCAGTAAATTTCAATTTTATATTATGGCACATAGCTAGCCCGAATCCTAAGTAACCTATCCAAGCATCCTTTAAAGACTCATCAAGTAAATAGCGAAAAATTCCAGAGTCATTCTCATCAACATTATTCAAGCTCTCATTGGAGACCCCGGTGGGTCTTTCTATAGCATCATTATTTATGAGCTTAGAGAGGATAGAGGGGTTATCCAAGGTACTAGAACAAGGGAGAAAATCCGTAGTTCTTTTTGATTCGGCCATGGCAACGGGGAGGCAAACGGAAAAGAGAGAAGAGACCTAGAGGTGTGGAGACTTCATCCTAGAGCAACAAGTATAATCATATCTCAAGCATAGTTCCCGAGCATACCAATGCAACATATTAATTTGATCCCATAATAGTTTCCCTTTTTGTGTCGAGTGATAATCCCTAAAGTATTCACGTTGATCCAACGTTACTCCCATTATAAAGTTGAATGGGGTTTTCTGTGATTATCAAAGTAGTACAAAATATTTTTCTCATGATGAGAATCGAGGGTTTTACGAAGTTACCCCATCCTCATGAGTAGCAAGTACACCTAATTTTTTGGTATTTTGTGTTCCATATCCATAACTAAAGATAGAGAACAAAGAACAACAAATAAAATTACTTAGTGATAAAGCAAACAAGCACACACGAGAATATTCACCCCACGCTATTGCTCCCAAGAACGGGCGCCGTAAAAGGTCTTGATAACCCACAAGTATAGGGAATCACAACAGTTTCGATAAGTAAGAGTGTCGAACCCAACGAGGAGCTAAAGGTAGAACAAATATTCCCTCAAGTTCTATCGACCACCGATACAACTCTACGCATGCTTGATGTTCGCTTTACCTAGAACAAGTATGAAACTAGAAGTACTTTGTAGGAGTTGCAGGATAGGTTTGCAAGAAAATAAAGAGCACGTAAATATAAACTAGGGGCCGTTTAGATAAAGACACAACTAAAGTAAATATCGCGAGTGTGGAAAAGTGGTGGTAGGAGTTGTGGAATTGCCCCTAAGCAATTGACTATGTTACTAGACCGGTAATCACTATTGCAATTCTATTTGAGGGAGAGGCATAAGCTAACATACTTTCTCTACTTGGATCATATGCACTTATGATTGGATGTCACGCCCAATATGCGACCCTATCCAAAAGGAACTCGACGGTCCCACCAAGGATAGACCCGCATATTGAAACGCTTTTGCAAGGTGGATATCATTACATCAACATTACATAATAGTGGGGATACATACATACGGCACAAATGCCACAAGAATACATCAACAACATATACAGGATTAACATCCGACTACGGATGAATCATAAACAGAAACTCAAACGATATCCACCCTGCTAGCCCAGGCTGCCGACCTGGAACCTATCCCCTGATCGAAGAAGAAGCAGAAGAAGAACTCCAATACAAGCAAACATCGCTCTCACGTCATGATCATCGCAAACCTGTACATGCAACTGTTGGTGTAGTAATCTGTGAGCCACGAGGACTCAGCAATCCCATTACCATGGGTATCAAGACTAGCAAAGCTTAAAGGGAAAGGAAGGGGTAAAGTGGTGAGGTTGCAGCAACGACTAAGCATATATGGTGGCTAACATACGCAAATGAGAGCGAGAAGAGAAACAAAGGAACTGGTCGCCAACTAGTAATGATCAAGAAGTGATCCTGAACTCCTACTTACGCCGACATAACCCGTAAACTGTGTTCTCCTCTCGATCAACCCGAAAAGAGACACTCACGGTTACGCTACGGTTGGTGTATTTTAGAAGAGTTTGCTTCAAGTTTACTACAACCGGATATTAACAAATTCCCATCTGCCACATAACCGCGAGCACGGCTCTCGAAAGTTTATACCTGCAGGGTGTCCCAACTTAGCCCATGATAAGCTCTCGCGATCAACGAAGGATATTCCTTCTCCCGGAAGACCCGATCAGTCTCGGAATCCGGCTACAAGACATTTCGACAAGAATAAAACAAGACCAGCAAAGCCGCCCGATGCGCCGCAATCCCGATAGGAGCTGCACATATCTCGTTCTCGTGGCAACACCGGATGAACACTACGACAAAGAACCGACGACGATACCCCAAGTTGCCTAGGGGCGGCACCGCAAGTGGCTCTGGTTTGGACCAACACTTAGACAAGCATTGACCCGGGGGGCTGAATAAAGATGACCCTTGGGTTAATTACTCCCAAGGGAAAAGTAGGTGGTGGTGAGGCAAATGGTAAAACCAAGGTTGGGCCTTCTTTGGAGGAGTCTTATTCAAAGCGAACTGTCAAGGGAGTCCCATAAATCACCCGACCGCGTTAGGGACGCAAAATCCGGGAACATAATACCGGTATGACGGAAACTAGGGCGGCAAGAGTGGAACAAAACACCAGGCATAAGGCCGAGCCTTCCACCCTTTACCAAGTATATAGATGCATTAATAATATAAGAGATATTGTGATATCCCAACATAAACATAATCCAACATGGAGCAATCTTCATCTTCACCTGCAACTAGCAACGCTATAAGAGGGGCTGAGCAAAGCGGTAACATAGCCAAACAACGGTTTGCTAGGAAGGGTGACAACGGTTAGAGGTTCATGGCAATTTGGGAGGCTTGAGCAGCAAGTGATAGGTAGCGCAGCATAGCGAAAGAACGAAGCATCTAGCATAGCAATGATAGTAATGAGATCCAGGGTAGCGGTCATCTTGCCTGAAATCCCACTAGGAAGAAGAACGAGTCCATGAAGAAGATGAAACCACGAAGACGAACCAAGCGTAGACGAACGAATCCTCACGATCGCAACGAAACGGGAACTAACAAGAAGAAGCACACAACATGGTAAACACACCACACATAGACAAGACATGATGCACAACAAGCATGATGCATGACAAAGCTACATGAAGCTACTCATGGCAAGAGATGATGCAAACGAGAGCAACACATCAAAGCAAGTTTAAATGAGGCCGGAAGCAACATATAACAATTCCGGTAAGTCCTCATATGCAAATTTCGAAATTGGTCCAGATCTGAATAAACCTTATTTTCAAGTTGTTAAACAGCAATTTAAGATGCACCAAGAGAATCTACACGAAATTCTAGTCAAGTTACATATAAAGTTCATTTAATTCGGAGCTACGGCCTAGAAGATATGAGCACAACAAGTTAAACATGGCATTGATGCAAAATGCATACAAACATCAAGCAAACACCTCAAAACAAGGATGCAACAAGATAATATGAAACTACATGCAATTCTAAGCAAGTTTCATATAAAGCACACTCAAAACGGAGCAACGGTTCAACACATACACTATACAAGTCATGACAACAATCTGTCCAAAACAGCAACTAGGCATATTGCAAGCATCAAAACAACAAGCTACAGCATCTTAACATGAGAACAAAAGGCATGGGCACGATATAAAGGTAAATCATTACAAAACATGAACACTGAGCTATCTTCAGAAATCACTAGAACATGCTCAAACACACATGGCAAGATTGCAAATAATAACAGTTTCAGACTTTGCAGAAAATAACATCAGGTTACAATGTTTAGAGCTATCAGACAACATGTTCCGGGAACTTATCATGGCAAAAAAAGACATTGAATGAATCTACTAATCTCATATAAGAAATGTCCGTTACTGACCATAACCAAAAACGATCAGAAGATATGATGGCACCCATGTAAACATGGCAAGTTATATTACAGATTCATACATGGCAGGAACAAAAATAAGTAGGCATATTGGCGAGCTTGAATCACTCACCACAGAGCAACAAATGGCATGGCAAGACAACTCACAGCAAGAAGACATGTTTATGAAGCTATACATGGCAAGAGAAAGTTCATAGGGTGCATGGATCACTAACAACAATCATGGCAACATTGAACTTAATGTTAATAGGCTGACAGCAACATTATTTAGCAATTTGAGAGCAAGATTACAACAAGTTACAGCAGACTATATTTGCAACAAAGGGCATGGACCGATAGAGCAAGACATGTGAAACAAAACATCCTTAGTGAACATCTGCATATTATGCATATAATGACTTGTAGAAGCAGGTTTATATAGCATCATAATATAACAGAATCAGCCTAGCAAAACAGCAACAGCAAGTACCCTACTTAACAAGCTTGATACACTCACTACAGGAAGAACAAAAAATACATGGATAGCATCCCTGTGAAGATGGCATGACATAGATTAAAACACATGTAGACATCAACCTCATAGGATGCACACATCAATCATGGCAAAAATGACAAATGACCAAGTTATAACAGTTCCAGCAGATTAACATCATATAGCACTTCCGCAATGATGATTCAGGCACCAAGATAAGCTCAAATGAACATGATGCAATGGAATGAAATGATGTACACATCGAGGCGAACAATTTTACATATTACACGCACGAAATAGAGCCGTATGCAGAGAGTTATGATGCGATGAACTTGGCTCCAGAATGTCGAAAAATCGGGGACTTAGTGAAATAAACAGGGTCAACCTGCGAGATCCGGATCCGGGGCACGGTTGACGAGGATGGCCGGAGGTCTTGCCGGAGACGAAGGAGAGGCGACGGAGGGCACGGGATCCGGCAGATCCAGCGGAGGGCGAGGTCGGGGGAGGACCGACGGGGTCGGGGAGGCGGCTCCGGGCGGCGCGGGCGGCGCTTGCCGGGCGGGCGGCGACGCCGGCGAGGAGCTGCACGCACGGGCGAAGTCGGCTGGGCGCTGGGCGGAGCGGGCGCCGGAGGCGGGTCAAGGAGGCGCGCGGCGGAAGTGGCGGCGGCGGCGCAGACGGGCTCGGGCGGGCGCGCGGCCGCGCGACGGGACGGGCGAGGCGGCGGCGAGATCTGGCCCGCGACGGGTTCGGATGGGCTCATGGGTCGGGCGGCTATGGACGGCGGGCGAGGGACAGGTGGCGCGCGCCGTTGGAGGAAAGTGGCGGCGGCGCTGACGTGGCGTCCCCGGATTGGTCCGGGCGACGTGGATGGCGGACGTGTCCGGCGCGGGCGGACGCGTCCGGCGGCGCGAGGAGGAAAACTGCTAGGGTTAGGGGTGGATTCATCCGCGAATTTGGGAGGGGAAGGCATATATATAGGTAGAGGGAGCTAGGAGAGTCCAAATGAGGTGCGGTTTTCGGCCACGCGATCGTGATCGAACGACCGAGAGCATAGAGGGGAGTTTGCTGGGTTTTGGGCCTTCATGAAAGGGGTGTTGGGCTGCAACACAAAGAGGGCTTCTACGGTTACCCGGTTAACCGTTGGGGGTATCAAACGACCTCCAAATGGCACGAAACTTGACAGGCGGTCTACCGGTGCTATACCAAGGCCGCTTGACAAACCTCGGTCCATTCCGAGAATGTTTAACACCCGCTCACGAAGAGAGGCAAGAAGGGGACGCCGGATGACATAGGAGCGCCGGATTGCAGAACGGACAACAGGGAAAATGCTCGGATGCATGAGACGAACACGTATGCAAAATGAAATGCACATGATGACATGACAAAATGCAACACGCAAGCAAATGACATGGCAACGACGGCGAATAACTAGCGTACACACAGGCGCGCCGAATCCGGGCGTTACAACACTCCTCCACTAACAAGAGATCTCGTCCCGAGATCTTAGGACCGAGACGGAAGAGAAAAAAAATGATGAGGTGGAACAAGAACTCAAGAGAAGAAGCAAAGAATCGAGAGCACACGAGAAGAAGAGAGAAACGACGAGAATGACGAGAATTGAAAGCTCACGGAATCAGATAGACTATGAAACCACTCCGGTTAGAACGAGATAAGAAACGAATAAGACTGAAAGGATTTAGGCAGCACTCTGGCTGAACATGGAAGGAGTTGGAACTGAGTTTGACAAAATGGAACGATAGTTGACGAGAGGAACAACACAATGCCTCCGGAAGAATTGAAAGAATTGAATGAAAAGAACTTAGAAGGAAGGATTGAACGGAGTTGTTGAAAAAAATCACCACCGAAAAGAATAAGATTGTTGTGGACTTATGGATAACCTCTCAAAATTATGAGGTGATAACAGCAGAAAAGATTAAATAGCTGAGAAGAATGAAGAAATGCAAAACTCCACTTCAAAAGAATACGGAGATTTAATTGCACTTCGAGATGCAAGAAGAAAAGGTACTTTAATTCCTCCAAAAGAATCTTGATGAACACTTGAAGAATGAATTAAATCATGAAGAATCACCATGAAGAACTCCGGTAACAAGAAGATGATGAGATAAAATGAAGGAACAAAGAATAAGATGAGCGTTGCGATGATTTAGATGGATGTTCTGACGAAATGGCCGAGGAAATTGAACTGCGGAAAAGAATAGATGAAAACACTTGGAACTAGAATTTATTCATCAAGAACAAGCTCCGAAGGAAGGGATTAATCACTTGGATGAAATAAGAATAAGATTTATTGTATGCTTATCCTTCATCAAATTAAATTGATGACAAGCAATGGATTTTGCATACTACTTATTCTTCTTGAAAAGGATTAAGGAGAAATATAGCACAAAACTTGAGAAAGTCTTCATGAACCACCGGTATGATTGGAAAGAAAGAATGAATAAAATGATAATCAAGGAAAAAGAACCTTGAACGAACCACCGTAAGAATTCAAAAATGACTAATGAAAGAGAATGAATCACCGGGAAGAATTAGAAGAACCAATATGCTCGAGGGGATTTAGATGCAAAAGAACAAAGAGATCATGAGCTGATTAAAGAACACTTGAACGAAGCATCGGGATAAATAGAGAACGATAACTGGAATGATGGCCTCCGGTGAAAAGAAATGGAAAAACAACTCCTGACATACTCCGGATGGTTAGAGAGAATAACTGGCAAATGGAATAATTTGAGAGGATAATACGAAGCTAGAACCACGAATCTTCGAGAGGACGGACAAGACTTAGAGGACAACTCTTCTTCGGTCTTCAAATGACGACGAGAAACACTATCGAAATTACTGAGATACTCCGTAAGAATGAAAAGCAGAGAGGTTGAGCCAACAATGAAAGAATTTGAACGAGATCTTGGAAAAGGCATGTGACTGATGGGATCCCTTCTTACGTCACACTTGAAAAGAATTGAGAATAACTCCAGGGGAATTAAAAGAGTCAGGTAAGATCCTGGGAAAAGACCTGTGGGTTATGGCCCACTGAAAAGAAAACACCGCTGGAAAGGATTGTTGAACAGATAGATGATGCACCAGAACAATTGAACTATTTGAATGAGGTGACAACCTCGAATTAATTCAAGACGTATTTAATCTCCCGAGATGTCTTCCTAACTCCTAATGATAAATCGGCGAGAGGCGAACGAGCAAAGAGAACACTTCGAAGGAAAAGAATATGATTAACCCGAAAAACTTGAATTGAGTCCACCGGAGAAGAAAAGAGATGAAGAATGTCGTATAAAACGAGAATTCACCGGTTGAGTTAATTTACGAAAGACTGAAGAGGTCCCGCACGAATGAGATAGCTGGTCGAGAGAGAGTCAGACTCCGGGAAGAAAAAGGGTGGGTGGGCGGGAAAACAAAGGCAACTCGGGAGGAAACGATTTAATATCTTGAAGAGACAACACCGTTGAAATCATTGAGGAAAGAAAGCAAAGACTTACGCGAGTGGGATGGATACTCGATTACGGACTCGGATTCGAGAAGACAAAAGGGTGGGCGGTGGGAAAAGAAGACAACGGAGGATTGAACTTGGCAAAGATGAAGAGGCTCGAGTCGACTTGACGAGAAATGCACCGGACAAAAGAGGATGGACAACTCACGAAACTAACCACGTGATCCTAAAGAAAAATTTGAACAGGAAGAGGAGTAATTCAAAACACCTACGTCAAGATTCCTCACCAGAGCGATGAAGGGGCTGAGGAGTAAAACTGCTAGGGTTAGGGGTGGATTCATCCGCGAATTTGGAAGGGGAAGGCATATATATAGGTAGAGGGAGCTAGGAGAGTCCAAATGAGGTGCGGTTTTCGGCCACGCGATCGTGATTGAACGACCGAGAGCATAGAGGGGAGTTTGCTGGGTTTTGGGCCACTTTGAAAGGGGTGTTGGGCTGCAACACAAAGAGGGCTTCTACGGTTACCCGGTTAACCGTTGGGGTATCAAACGACCTCCAAATGGCACGAAACTTGACAGCGGTTCACCGGTGCTATACCAAGGCCGCTTGACAAACCTCGGTCCATTCCGAGAATGTTTAACACCCGCTCACGAAGAGAGGCAAGAAGGGGACGCCGGATGACATAGGAGCGCCGGATTGCAAAACGGACAACGGGGAAAATGCTCGGATGCATGAGACGAACACGTATGCAAAATGAAATGCACATGATGACATGACAAAATGCAACACGCAAACAAATGACATGGCAACGACGGCAAATAACTGGCAGACACCTGGCGCATCGAATCCGGGGCGTTACATTGGAACTCTAGCAAGCATCCGCAACTACTAAAGATTCATTAAGGTAAAACCCAACCATAGCATTAAAGTATCAAGTCCCCTTTATCCCATACGCAAACAACCTACTTACTCGGTTCTGTGCTTCTGTCACTCACGCCACCCACCATAAGCAAATCATAAACATATTGCAAACCCTACAGCGGGAATCCCTCACGCTTGCGCGACACGGAGGGCACAATAGGACAGCACCAATAATAAAACATGCAATTCAAACCAATCATATCAATTCATCAATCACCGATAGGACAACGAAAGTCTACTCAGACATCATAGGATAGCAACACATCATCGGAAAATAATATGAAGCATAAAGCACCATGTTCAAGTAGAGGGTACAGCGGGTTGCGGGAGAGCGGACCGCTGTAGATAGAGGGGGGAAGGTGATGGAGATGTTGGTGAAGATGACGGTGGTGTTGGTGAAGATCGCGGTGATGATGATGGCCCCGGCAGCGCTCCGCGCCATCGAAGCAAGGGGAGAGGCCCCTTCTTCTTCTTCTTCCTTGACCTCCTCCCTAGATGGGAGAAGGGTTTCCCCTCTGGTCCTTGGCTCCCATGGCTTGGGAGGGCGAGAGCCCCTCCGAGATTGGATCTATCTCTGCTTACGTGTTCTGCTCGCTCTGTTTCACCGTTTCGTGTATATATGGAGATCCGTAACTCCGATTGCCCTGAAACCTTCGCCGTGATTTTTTTCCGAATATTAGCTTTCTTGCGGCAAAAGAAGATCATCAACCGCCTTACAGTGGGCTCACGAGGGTAGGGGGCGCGCCCTAGGGGGGGCGCCCCCTACCTCGTGACCACCTCGGACACTGGTTCGCGTTGATTTTCCTTCCAGATTTTCCATATTTTCCAAAAATAAGCTCCGTTCGTTTTATCCCGTTTGGACTCCGTTTGATATGGATATTCTGCGAAACCAAAAACATGCAATGTATATGGACCGCACTGGGCACTGGATCAATATGTTAGTCCCAAAAATAATATAAAAAGTTGCCAAAAAGTATATGAAAGTTGAATAATATTGGCATGGAACAATAAAAAATTATATATACGACGGAGACGTATCAACGCTGAAGGCAGCCAAGCTGATGATGTAGAGGTAATTATTCTTTCCTCCGGTTTAGATCCTCTGCCAACAAAGAAAATCCGTCAAGCAAACCGGAAAGTAAGATTTTCTCACCCCTAGCTCACTTGGACCCAAAATTTCTTTTGAAGAAGCAGCAACACGAAGCTCGCCAAGACAACCCGCACAATGACCAAGTAGTTACTTCAGCCGGTTTACCGAACACTCCAGTTCGGAAACGTCGATCCGAGGTCTCATATATTTCTGATACTTCTTATCCCAAGGCGGGTTATTTTCGACAACCTCTTAATCTGTCCAATTCAAATTATCAGGGGACACCTCATTCACCATCTGGCGAGTCAACAGCTACACAACTCCCTCCTCTCAAGACTGTTCCTGGGTGAGCATATGAAACTTAACCCTTTATGCCTTATACTTGTTTATTGTACTAACCTTTATGTCTGTTCCTTTCAGTGCCAAGGCCAGACCTAGAAAGAAGGCCAAGCTGAATAAACCGACTGATGATAACCTGGCTACTGAATCGGAGAAAACCCCAGAACCACTGGACCCAAATGTTGATGCTATCTTGGATGACCCGGTACCTCAAGTTCAGGATACTTTTGTTGAACCAGTGGAGACATTCACAACAAGTCAGGCTACTGATCCGCCAAGCCTAGCAAAAACATCTGATAAACCGCCAAGTCCAACCAAAGCTGCTGATGATAATACAGACGATATTCTGATTACTGGCGTCGACCACACCACCCCTGGCAATCCTGTCGCTTTATCAAGGCATAATGCCAAGGAAGAACTTTCTGCTATGGACAAGGTCAAGTGGAAAACAGATTTATCAAGCTATGCCCACCTCAACGCCCAAGACATTCATTCTGGATTCTTAAACCGCCTGCACACAAGCCACGACTATGAAGACGGTTTAGTGGGTCTGATGAAGGGGCGGTATGAGGTAAATATCACTCACGCTGTATAAGCTTTCTTTCCTTATGACTGGTTTAGACTATCAATTCCAGTAGCCCCCAAGGGCCGGTTCATAATATTAATGTGTACCGGGACTTGTAGCAGAACAATATTTACTTTTGCTTGCATAGCCCCCAGGGACCAGTTTATGCCTTTAGGGTGAACCGGTATCTTTCTGTCATGAAGCCTCCAAAATTTCTTGATAATCATCCTTGTACTCCGATTGAAGAGGAAAAAATCCATAACCTTGACTTGAGCAAACATGCATTAGCCCCCAAGTGCCAAGTGTATAACTTGTCATGTGCTTGGGACTTCAAATAACAGTTGAGAAGAGCAATATGCATTAGCCCCCAAGTGCCAAGTGTATAACTTGTTATGTGCTTGGGACTTTAAATATGCACTACCAACTTATTAAATGTCTCTTGTAGGCTGAGCTGAGCAAAAAGGAGTCTCAAATCGCCGACCTTCAAGAGAATATCAAGTCCCAGCAAGAAGAAACTTCCAAAGCTAAAGAAGAGCTGACCAGCACTTTAACATCCATGGAACAACTGAAGGAAAGCTTTAAAGGCGAACGGGCAGGATGGGATACTGAAAAAGCAACTCTGCTAAAGCGGGCGGAGGACACTGAAGCAGCTCTTAAACCGGTAATAGAAGAACTGACTGGCTTGAAGCGCCAAATCAATGCTATGACCACTGCTGTCTTCGGTAAATATCCTCTTCATAAACTTTGGATAAACAACATCCCTGAAACTACCGGTTTACCAATGTTTTGATCATTGCAGGTAGTCGTGTTACTCATCTTCGCTCGGACATGCGCAAAAAACTGAAGGCTACTTACACACTAATAGAGCAATTATATACCGGGGCTCAACGGGTCATCTGCATAGCTTCACATAATAAACCGCCCCCATCTTTAATCAAGGAAACATTGGAAAGGTTATCTATGATGCCTGCCCTTTTTGAGGAGTTGAAGAAATCAACTGCTAGGGCTGGTGCTCTTACTGCATTAGCTCGAGCCAAGGCATGGATACCTGACCTTGATCCGGAGGACATTAGAAACAGCTATCCAAGCCAAAAAGAGGACGGGTCAGATTTTTATAACGACGACCTCAGGGCCCTAACGAGGGAAATGCGTCCACTGGCAAGCAAATTGGCTGAAGACACTGATTTGTCATATTACTAGCCGATTTATGACGCCAACAACAAACGGGTGAACGCACCAACTTATGATGTACAAAATCTTATCCCGCCAATCCGTAAGCATACCTACGCCCCTGATGTTGAACCATCCACCCTTATAAGTGATGAAGTTGTCTTCCAAGCCTTAACTGGGATTGACTGGGCAACCATTGACTTCCAGCCATTGGTTGGAGAGGAGGAGGATGAACCGGCGTAGGATGATCCACAACCTTCAAGTCAGCCTGGCAAAAATTAACGATCCATAGGCCGATTTAACTTCTGCATACTGCAACGCTTGTGTTAAATAATTTATCCTTTGGGCATCAAAGCGCCTTGTAATAGGCTAGTTGAAACACTTGGTCTGCTATGCCATCGTGCATATTCACTTTTGCATAACACTGTTAATCCGTCATAATAATGCTATGTCTGCTTATGATCCTGAGCAGCTTTATTCAACCTGTTTCTGCATACAACAATTTTAAAAAGTCCTGGCGGTTTACCACCGGACGGGTCATAATGCCCAACATATAACCTGGTTTATAACCAAGGTTGTGCTTAAAAATAATCAAATATTAAATATATCATACCTGTGATGTTGAATCACATCGTTGGTTTACCAACTTTTTGTAGTAAGGGTGATAACCCCAGTCTTGAATACTGATAACTCCTCCCATATTTTGCCAGTTTATAATAAAACCGTACCGGGTTGTAATAAACACCGGATTATCCATATATAATAATGACAATTTGTAGTAGAAACCAGGCCGTGTTAATAAATACCGGTTTATTTTATACTGGTGACTTATAATAAAAAACCAGGCCGGGTCAATAAACACCGGTTTATCATAAAGTGTTATAAACCTCAAAAAGAGAAAAATTGTCGAATGAAAGCATGGGAAGACGCGAGGCTTTTCATGGGATGCCAGGCCACTGAGTTAAACCATTTTACAAAGCCTTTTAAGATGGACCTCACATTAACCAATCGTTGTTTTAACTTTGACAAGTTCGTGGTCTCAGATAAGATTGACTTGTCAAACGTTCATGGGTCGTACTGTGATTACACAGGCAGAGTGACTTACTTAAAAAAGGCAGGATAGCCCGGGGTTTTAGGTGAATACACCTGGCTTCCAAGCCTGGCTTGATAGCCTATTACAAGGGTCATTAAATCTCTTTGTTGCTGTGCAAAAAGAGCCCCCAGGTAATATTTTGAGCTGTGCTCAGTGGGTGCCTATGTTTGAGCTGTGATTTTGCAACACTCTCTTTGGCCCCTTTTAATTTTGGGTGACAAGGTGGCTTTATAAGCCGGATCACTGGGTAGTCGGAACTCCGCTTTATAAACAGAAGCCCCCATGTAACCAAAAAAACTCTTAAAGGGGAACGGCAGAGGCCCCGCTTTAGCAGGGATGCCGGTTTATTATATTGATCATGATATATACATTGTCAAAAATATGTACATAAGAGGAGCCTATGGCTCAGGTGTAGTAAGGCCGAAGATGATTGATATTCCACGACCATTGGGTCTCCTCCTCCGATTTCGTGAGTCTTTGTGCTCTCGAACATAGATAAGATAGTATGACCCGTTATGCAGATTCTTGCTGACCACAAAGGGTCCTTCCCAAGGCGGGGATAACTTGTGCATATCAGTCTGATCCTGGATGAGTCGGAGCACCAGATCACCTTCTTGAAAAGTTCTGGTTCTAACCCGGCGGCTGTGATAACGACGCAGATCTTGCTGGTAAATCGCTGAATGAGCTACTGCAATGTCACGCTCCTCATCTAACAGGTCAAGTGCTTCCTGACGTGCTTTCTCATTGTCAGCCTAAACATAAGCCGCCACTCGAGGCGAGTCATGCCGGATGTCACTAGGGAGAACCGCCTCTGCTCCATAAACCATGAAAAAAGGCGTATAACCCGTAGATCTGTTGGGTGTGGTATTGATACTCCATAACACAGAAGGTAACTCCTCCACCCAACAACCCGGTGTCCATTGTAAAGGAACCATAAGCCGGGGCTTGATGCCTCTCAAGATCTCTTGATTGGCTCTTTCCGCTTAACCATTAGATTGGGGGTGAGCCACTGATGACACGTCAAGCCGGATGTGCTCACGTTGACAAAATTCTTTTATAGCACCCTTGGACAGATTAGTGCCATTATCAGTTATGATGTTGTGTGGAAAACCAAACCGGAAAATCACCTTCTTGATGAATTGAACCGCCGTAGCCGCATCACACTTACCGACCGCTCGCTTCCACCCATTTAGTGAACTTATCAACCGCCACCAAAAGGTGGGTCTTCTTATCCTTGGATCTCTTAAAGGGCCCAACCATATCCAGCCCCCAAGTTGCAAATGGCCAAGTGATTGGAATCATCCTCAATTCCTGAGCCGGAACATGAGCTCTACGTGAAAACTTCTGACAACCGTCACACTTTTTCACCAAGTCCTCAGCATCAGCATGAGCCGTCAGCCAATAGAAGCCGTGACGAAAAGCTTTAGCTACCAAGGACTTTGAACCGGCGTGGTGACCACAATCTCCTTTGTGGATTTCTCGCAAAATCTCACGACCTTCTTCAGGAGATACGCAACGCTGATGTTGGATTTCGGGTTCCGGCAGACCCTTAAGGTTCGAACTCTGGGGTGCGCGCGGAGATCCAACCCTCCACCGTCTCGTACCTCGCCGAATCGCAGGGACCTAAACTACTAACAAGAACAGCACAAGAGACGCAAGATTTATACTGGTTCAGGCCACCATCGTGGTGTAATACCCTACTCCAGTGTGTGGTGTGTGGATTGCCTCTTGGGCTGATGAGGAACAGTACAGGGAAGAACAGCCTCGCGAGGGTCTGTTCTTGGTGGAGGCGATGGACTGCTGAGTGGTGTCCCGCCGCTCTAGCTTGAAGCTCGGGTCTCTATCTCTCTCTGGATTCCGAATGGCGGATCCTTCGTCGTCCCCACCCTCCTATGGTGGCTAGCTCTACTTATATAGACGAGGGCCCTGGGCCTCTTCCCAAATATTGAGCGGGAAGGGCGCCAACAATTGGCCATTTTGAAGGGGAACAGCGGGTACACTTATCCTGACTAAAGTTGGTCCTCGCCGCCAAAGGCTCGTGATGACGCCGCTTGGGCTCCACGATGATCGCATTCCAGCCGTTGGGGCTGGTCTTGGTCTTGTTGCACCGAAACAGATGCCTTTGCTTGATGCTCTTGCCTGCGCTTGCTCCCTTTGCACCAAAGAGGAAAGGAGGACGCCACTGGCCGACGCCTCGACCGCGCCCTTGGTCATCATGGCTTGTGTCATGGGCACCTCGCGAGGTACCCTGCCTTGAACTCTCCGCCTCCTCGTGAGCCAGCCTGACGAGGCCGCGCCTGAGGAAGCTCTTGGTCGTCCGCCCCGCGAGGCTTGGCCCCTCGCGAGGGTCTTGAGTTCGCGTTGATGAAGATGGGCTGTCTTGGGCCTCCTTTGAGCCACGCCGCAGGCCGCAGGCAGGCAAGTCTGGGGACCCCCGTTCCCAGGACGCCGACAGTAGCCCCCGGACCCGTGGCGCGCCCGGACTTGGCCGAGCAGAGAGGCGAAAGGGCAAGTGCGAAGCGTCGCGGGCCCTAACAGCCTGCGGCCTTGGGCGCCGCGTGGCGGTTGATTGGACGTGGGCGGTACTGCTCCCCCACGACGCCTTGGTAACCGCCCGGATTCGACAGGTCCTTGCATGCAGAGTTGGTCATAATGATCGGTGATCGTGGAGGCCGGCGGTTGGCCTTCGCCGGCTATAAGTATGGAATTGCGCGCGCCCTTCCAGTCTATCCCTCTTGTCTCTCCTTCTTCTCCATGGCTCCACCAAGGAAGTTCTCGGCCGCGGAGAAGGGGAAGGGCCGCCAGGTCGAATCTTCCTCTCCTCCGCCCAAGCGTGGTCGAGGTCGCCCTCGCAGCACCCAGTGGCCTCCACGGCGGTCTCCGCGGTCGTGGGGAGGCTCTCAGCGTGGTGACGAGCGGCCGCCATGGTTGGAGGGCGTGCCCGGCCGCTCGTCCCCGAGGCCGCGCCTCCATGCCTTGAAGCGCTGCCAGAGTTCATGGTGAGGGCGGAGGAGCCGTCCAGCGTCCGGCTTCAGCTCCCGTGCTTCCTCCTGGGTGAGCTCCCAGATGGCGCCCTGAGTGGCCTCTGGCTCCAGGCAGATGGCTGTTGCAGCCGGGCTTTGTGGGCATCTCTGGAGGTCTCTGCTGCAGGGAACATGTTCACAGCCCGCCCGGGCAGACGTTCAGCGCATGGTCTCCGCCACTGGTGCTCCCTGCACTTCAAGTATGATGGCGACGCCACCCTCTACGTGAGGGTGTTCGGGGAAGACGGCCGTCACATGGAGTGCTGCCCTGAAGACGATGACCGCGGCCGAGGACCCAGCCCCGGCGTGGGCGGAGAGGGCAGCGCACGGGCGGCCGGCGATGCCCGCGACTCCTCACGCTTCACCAGCTCTTCTTCGGGTGGTGATTCTTCCAAGAAGCTGCCGCGGCGAGCCCCCACGCCGCTGCGCCGCTTGGGGGTGGCAGCGGGTCCGCTCGCGCCACGCCCGGTGAAGCGCGAGATGGAGTCCGGCCCGAGCTCGAGGCGGCCGAGGCCTCCCAAGAGAGCCGGCACGGGGCGTGCTTCACCTGCTTTTGTCCTTTTCCTTCCTTTTCTCCTGCGTAAAAAGGGAACAATGTGTGGAACGGTGGGGGCGTGTTTAGGGCAACACCGTTAATTATTGCACTGCTTTTGTTATCCCGACATCGTTCCCTTCCGTCAGGCGCCCATTCGCAAGTGGATCTCGGTCGTGGCATGGGGCGACCGACCTGGCCCGTGTTCAAGGCGTTGTGCTTCCCGTGAGGCATGGTCGAGGGTGCTCCAGCTGTGGACCAGGCCGTGAGAAACTTGAGCGATAGGGGTAGGAACACCATGGGCTCCCGAGGCTTCGCCTCATGAGTCCCTCACAAGAAAAGAAATCGAGGCAGGAGGGCGAAAAAAGATCGAAGAACCATGGACCAAAAAAGGGCGATAGTTTCGATACAAACTTCAAATGGGAATAACCAGCGAACTGCAGGAAGCAAATGAAGAGGCCGCGTCCGGCTCCTCGTCTAGTCTTGGACGTCTTCTCACCAAGCAGACTAAGTGCTGCCATCTTGGGCGTAGGAGGGAGCCCCAGGGCCTGAGGCCGGCACCCCTGAGACTCCGGGGCGTGTACAGCCCCACTCATTATTACGTGAGAGTGTCACGGGGCGGCGAGCTTCACAGGCTCCAGGCCTTTCTTTTGGTAAGCAAGCTTCACGGGCGTTTGCCCTCTTCACATGCTCCGGGCCTTTCCAGAACGCGACAGCTTCACAGGCGTTCGCCTTCTTCACAGGCTCCGGGCCTTTTCCAAAAAGATGAACTTCATAGGCATTCGCTTTCTTCACAGGCTCAGGGCCTTTTCCAAAAAGATGAACTTCACAGGCATTCGCCTTCTTCACGAGCTCCTGGGCCTTTCGGAAGATGACCTTCACAGGCATTCGCCTTCTTCACAGGCTCTGGGCCTTTTCAAGAAAGATGACCTTCAAAGGCATTTGCCTTCTTCACAGGCTCTGGGCCTTTTCCAGAAAGATGACCTTCACAGGCATTCGCCTTCTTCACAGGCTCTGGGCCTTTTAGGGGTAAAACCTCCGGAGGTGCTGGATGTTCCACGCGTTACAGATAGCACCCCTCTTGAGTCTCCAAGCGCACGGAGCCAGTCCCGAAACATGAACAACCTTGAAGGGGCCCTCCCACATGGGAGAGAGCTTATGCAGTCCCTCCCCGGAGAGGACCCGTCGGAGCACGAGGTCCCCTACCTCGAGAGTTCTGGGCGGATGTTGCGGCAAGGGTATCGCCGGATTGCTCGCTGGTACCTCACCGCCGCAGCGCAGCTTCGACGGCGCTCCTCCCCAAAGACAAGGGTCGTCCCTCGTGGTGTCCTGCAGCGTTCGTCGAACGCCAGACCCAGCGGATCGACGCTGACCTCGTGAGGAGGACCACTTCGGCTCCAGAGACCAGGAAGAAGGGGTCTCCCGGTTGGCTTGGTTGCGGTTGCGGATGGACCACAACACGACGGAAGCTCGTCAGACCAGCCTCTGCCGCAGCTTCCAGCTTCTTCTTGAACGCCCCGGTCTTGAGGCCTCTCAAGACCTCTCTGCATTGGCCCGCTTCGGCCCGTCTGCTGCTGTGGGGTGCGCCACCGGCGTAGCATATCTGCGTCCCAAGGTTAGCGCAAGACGTTTTAAAAGGTTACCGTGAATCGCGAACCATTGTCGGTGATGATGCGGTTCGGCACTCCGAACCGGCTCACGATCCCCTTGATGAACTTGACCGCAGAACCAGCGGGGATGGCGCGGACGGCCTCGACTTCGGCCCACTTGGTGAATTTGTCCACGGCAACATAGAGGTAGCGATAGCCCCCTGGCGCTCGAGGGACAGGGCCCAGAATGTCCAGCCCTCAGACCGCGAATGGCCAAGTGAGGGGAATGGTTTGCAGGCCTCCTGCTAGATGGTGGATCTGCTTGGCATGGAATTGGCAAGCCTCGCAAGCCTTCACGAGGTCGATGGCGTCATTGAGCGTGGTGGGCCAATAGAAACCGCTGCAGAACGCCTTCCCGACAAGGGTCCGTGACGATGAATGGTGCCCACAATCTCTGCCATGTATATCTGCCAGCAATTCCTTCCCTGCTCCTCGGTGATGCAACAGAGGGATACGTTGTTTGGTCGTCTCCGTAGAGCTCTCCATCCCCGATGTTGTATGCCGTGGCTTGCCGCGCCACACGCCTGCCTCCTCCTCCTTCTCCGCAAAGTCCCACGCGTTAAGTAACTCTTGAGCTCCGTGATCCAGCACTCCTCCTGAGGTTCCATCGTTAGGAGCAGGCGTGCTCCCGAGGCCGGGCCACAGGCTGGGGCTCCCGAGGCTGGTGGCTGAGGGAGCTCTCCCGAGGCTGTGCCGTGCTTGATAATGGCGGCAAGGCTAAGGGCTTGAAGAGCCGTTCCTCAAAGACACCCGGCTCCTGGGGTAACCTCCTGGAGGCTCGTTTGGCGATGTCGTCGGCCTCTTGATTGGTGCAGCGGGCACGTCTGCAGCTCCAACCCCTGTAACTGTTTCTCCATCCTGCGGACCTCCGCAAGGTAGGCCTCCGTGTGTTCATCCCTTGGCTCGTACACCTTGTTGGAGAAATTGACGAGGAGCTGCGAATCGCCCTTGATGGTAAGGCGCTTCACCCCCAGGGCAGCGGCAGCCTTCAGACCCGCTATTAGCCCCTCGTATTCTGCTATATTGTTGGAGACCTTCTCGCCATGCTGGAAACAGAGCTGCACGGCATAGTAGAGCTTGTCCTGAGAGGGGGATATGAGTACTGCCCCAGCCTCAGCGCCCTGTCTGGAGAACGCTCCGTCGAAGTACATGACCCAACCTTCTGGCGCTTCGCTCCTTGGGGAGAGGGACCGATCCTCGCCGGCCCTGAGGCCCGGTGCTTCTGTCCATTCGACCATGAAATCTGCCAGCGCGGCCCCCTTGATGACTCTGGTCGTACTGAACTCGAGCTGGAATGCTTGCAGCTCAATGTTCCACTCGGCGACCCTTCCTGCCGAGTTGGGGCTCCTGAGTACCCTCTCCAGGGGGTATGCCGAGACAACCTTCATTGGATGACCTCGGAAGTAGTGACGCAGCTTGCGAAGCCACTAGCAGTGCCGGAGGAGCTTACGTGGCATGGGGTACCGTGCCCTTGCATCCCGTACGGCAGTCTTGGCCAATACACCGGGTGCACGACGAGGTTAGGGCGTGAGGTGCCGTGGCGTCCTCCGGAAGGCTGTGGTGCCTCCCCGAGGCGCCGGCGCGCCCGAAGCTGGGTACTTGGACGGGAGGCCTCCTCCCTTGGTGCGTTTCTGCCGTGACGGTGATCTTCCTCCATTGCGGTCTGGCTTCGCTAGTTCCTTCGATTCGGTCTTGCCTTAGCTCGGGTGGCCGCTGTGGTCTTGGCTCGACGCTCCTCCCTAACCGCCACTAGAGCAGCACTAAGCGGAGTAGGGAGTGGCGAGGTAGAGTACCAAGGGCTCCTGAGGGCGCTGGGCCACCATCACCGGAGGGATGGTCAGTACCTCTTGAGGTCTTGAACGCTTGGTCGGCCTCTTCACCACTCAAGGGCCCTCTTTCTTCATCACCGGAAGAAAGGCAGCGCCCGCTCCCCCAATCGGGAGATGAAACGGCCCAGCGCCGTTACGCGCCCTGTGAGCTTCTGCATCTCCCTGAGGGTCTTCGGTGGGCTCATGTCTTCCACTGCCTTGACCTTTTCTGGGTTGGCCTCGATGCCTCGGTGGGACACGAGAAAACCAAGGAGCTTGCCTGAGGGAACTCCAAACACACACTTTTCCGGGTTGAGTCGCAGGCTCACTAAGTTGAGGCTCGCGAAGGTTTCTTCCAGGTCTTGTATCAAGGTCTTGGCCTCGCGAGACTTCACCACGATGTCGTCGACGTATGCCTCCACATTCTTCCCGAGCTGTGGGCCCAAGGTGATGTGCATGAGCCGCTGGAAGGTTGCCTCTGCTATGCAACCCGAATGGCATGCAGGTATAGCAAGATACTCCACACGGGTTAGGAAGGCCATCTTCTCCACGTCTTCCACCGCCATCTTGATTTGGTGATACCTTGAAAAGGCGTCCAAGAAGCACAACAGGTCACACTCGGCGGTGGAATCGACGATCTGGTCGATGCGAGGGAGCGGGAATGGATCCTGCGCGCATGCTTTGTTGAGGTTGGTGAAGTCGACACACATGCGCTCCTTTCCTCCCTTCTTCGGCACCACCACGGGGTTGGCCAACCAATCTGGGTATCGGACCTGGCGGATAACCCCCGTGGCTTCTAGCTTGCGGGTCTCTTGGATGATGAAGGCCTGCTTTTCGGTGGACTGCCTCCTCGCTTTGTGCTTCACTGGACGCACGTTGGGGCACACGTTGAGGTGGTGCTCGATCACGCCCCGTGGAATCCCCGCCAGCTGATCGGGCTCCCAGGCGAATACCTTCTTGTTCGCACGCAGGAACTTGACAAGGCCTTCCTCCTGTTCGGGCTCGAGGTTGGCGCCTATGGTGAAGGTGGCATTTGTGGACCCGTCCTCATCGACGGGTATCTGCTTGGTCTCCGCCTTGTCTTGAGTGAACAACTACTTCTTCTTTGTCGGCGCAGCCCCCTTGGGCTTGGGGGCTTCCGCATCGGCGGGCTGTGCTGCGGTCGTCGTCTTGAGGGTGAGCCTGAAGGCCAGCAGCGCACCCTCGATCCCCGGGCACGGTGAGGACGCCGCTGCTCCCAGGCATCTTCATGAGGTTGTACCCCAGGTGGGTTGCGGCCATGAATTTGGCCAATGCCGGATAGCCAAGGATGGCATTGTAGGGGAGGCCGATGGGGGCGATGTCGAAGTCGACCAATTCCGTGCGGAAGTTGTCGTATGTGCCGAAGGTCACCGGAAGCCGGATTTTCCCCAAGGAGCTGGATGACCCTCCTCCTACGCCCGAAAAAGGCCGGGCCGGGCAAAGCAGCCGCCTCCCCGGTATGCAGAGGAGGTTGAAGGCCTCGACTGAGAGCACATTGAGGTCGGCTCCGCCATTGATGAGGGTCCTGGTGACGGCGACCTGGCAGATGGTAGGTGTGCAGAGCAGCGGGAGCGCACCGGAGCCGGCCGAGTTGGCGGGGTGGTCTTGAGAGTCGAAGGTCAGCCCGGCCGACGACTCCGTCGGCTTGAGGGAGCCTCGCCACAGGAGGCGGCGCCGACCCGGCGGACGAATGTCTTGACTTGGCGGCTGGAAGGCGGCGCCTGCGAGCCGCCGAGGAGGGCCGTGACGAGTGGAGAAGCCGGCGCGAGGGGGCGGGCAATCAGGGAGCCGCGCCCCCCCCCCCCCAATGGGGTCGCCGGGGAGCGCAGGGATGATGCTTGCTGCCCATCCCCCGCCGAGCCGATGGCGGTGTTGACGGCAGGTGACGGGGAACGACAAGGGCGCCTGCCGACGGGAGCGGTCGGGGAGACATGGGAGGCGAGGGCGGCTCGGCGCTCGGCGCGGGCCCGACGAGCGCCGAACATGGTTATGTGGTCGGGGAAGAACGAGGCGACGAAGGCAGATTCCGCGCACCTACCGGGCGCGCCAAAGGTCGGATGTCGGGTTCCGACAGACCCTTAAGGTTCGAACTCTGGGGTGCGCGCGGAGATCCAACCCTCCCCCGTCTTGGACCTCGCCGAATCGCAGGGACCTAAACTACTAACAAGAACAGCACAAGAGACGCAAGATTTATATCGTTCGTGCCACCATCATGGTGTAATACCCTACTCCAGTGTGTGGTGTGTGGATTGCCTCTTGGGCTGATGAGGAACAGTACAGGGAAGAATAGCCTCGCGAGGGTCTGTTCTTGGTGGAAGCGATGAACTGCTAAGTGGTGTCTCGCCGCTCTAGCTTGAGGCTCGGGTCTCTATCTCTCTCTGGATTCCGAATGGCGGATCCTTCGTCGTCCCCCCCTCCTATGGTGGCTAGCTCTATGTATATAGACGAGGGCCCTGGGCCTCTTCCCAAATATTGAGCGGGAAGGGCGCCAACAATTGGCCATTTTGAAGGGGAACTGCGGGTACACTTATCCTGACTAAAGTTGGTCCTCACCTGCCAAAGGCTCTGGTGATGATGCCTGCTTGGGCTCCACGATGATCGCATTCCAGCCGTTGGGGCTGGTCTTGGTCTTGTTGCAATCAAACGGATGCCTTTGCTTGATGCTCTTGCTCGCGCTTGCTCCCTTTGCACCAAAGAGGAAAGGAGGACGATGTCTGCCGACGCCTCGACCGGGCGCCTCTTGGTCGTCATGGCTATGCCATGGGCACCTCGCGAGGTACCCTGCCTTGAACTCTCCGCCTCCTCGTGAGCCAGCCTGATGAGGCCGCGCCTGAGGAAGCTCTTGGTCGTCCGCCCCGCGAGGCTTGGCCCCTCGCGAGGGTCTTGAGTTTGGGTTGATGAAGATGGGCTGTCTTGGGCCTCCTTTGAGCCACGCCGCAGGCCGCAGGCAGGCAAGTCTGGGGACCCCCGTTCCCAGGACGCCGATAGCTGAAACAACCCTGTTACACTGTAATGATGCAATTCTTCATTGACGATAGTCATTGTTTTGGACCGCCGGATTATCCGCCTGGCCAAAGTTTCATCCTCCGGTAACTCGGCCCGGTCCATATACGCCAAATATGGAACCGTCCAATCTGGGATAACATGAAGAGCGGCCACCAACTAAGCCTCCGGATCAGGAACAGCCAAGTCCTCCTCTGTAGGTAGCTTGACCGACGGGTTATGTAAAACGTCCAGAAAAACATTGGGTGGATTTGGTTTACGTTGGGAACCCAAATGGCTTAAAGCGTCCGCTGCTTCATTCTTTCGCCGATTCACATGGTCAACCTGATAACCTTTGGAGTGCCCAGCAATAGTATTTACCTCTCGACGATATGCTGCCATGAGCGGGTCCTTGGAATCCCAAGTACTAGACACTTGTTGAGCCACCAGGTCCGAGTCACCAAAGCACTTAACCCGGCTTAATTTCATCTCCTTAGCCATTCGAAGACCGTGGAGTAAAGCCTCATATTCAGCTGCATTTTTAGTGCAAGGGAACATTAAACGGAGAACATAACAAAACTTATCACCTCGTGGGGAAGTTAACACGACTCTAGTCCCCGAGCTCTCCAATTGCCTGGATCCATCAAAATGAATAGTCCAATAAGTATGATCCGGCTTTTCTTCCGGTGCTTGTAACTCTGTCCAGTCATTGATGAAATCCACAAGCGCTTGGGACTTGATTGCCGTACGAGGCACATATTTTAACCCATGAGGTCCAAGCCCAATGGCCCACTTGGCAACTCGGCCAGTTGCTTCCCTGTTTTGGATTATATCCCCCAAAGGGGCCGAGCTAACCATAGTGATGGGATGACCTTGAAAATACTTCTTAAGCTTCCGGCTTGCCATGAAAACTCCATACACCAGCTTCTGCCAATGCGGATACTTCTGCTTGGACTCAATAAGCACTTCACTGATATAATAAACCGGCCGTTGAACCGGATACTCCTTTCCAGCTTCCTTGCGCTCTACCACAATGGCCACGCTGACAGCCCGGGCATTAGCAGCCACATATAACAACAGCGGCTCTTTATCGATCGAAGCAGCAAGGACAGGTGGCTCAGCTAACTGTTTCTTCAAGTCCTCAAACGCCGCATTAGCAGCATCACTCCAGAAAAAATTGTCTGACTTTTTCATCATCTGATATAGAGGGATAGCTTTCTCTCCCAATCGGCTGATAAACTAGCTTAGCGCTGCAATACGACCCGCCAGACATTGAACATCATTGATACACACCGATTTAGCCAGAGACATAATAGCTTTGATCTTTTATGGATTAGCTTCAATGCCCCTGTTAGACACTAGAAACCCCAAGAGTTTGCCTGTCGGTACACCAAAAACACAGTTGGACGGATTAAGCATCATCTTATAGATCCGGAGATTATCAAAAGTTTCCTTCAAATCATCTATTAACGTCTCCTCTTTCCTGGACTTTACCACAATATCATCCACATAAGCATGAACATTACGCCCAATCTGATTATGAAGACAATTCTGCACACAGCGTTGATAAGTCGCCTGGGCACTCTTGAGCCCAAAAGGCATAGATACATAGCAGAAGGCTCCAAAGGGAGTTATAAAAGCTGTCTTCTCTAGGTCTTTAACTGCCATTTTGATCTAATGATAACCAGAATAAGCATCCAGAAAACTCAAACGCTCACAACAAGCTGTAGCATCAATAATCTGATCAATGCGAGGGAGAGCAAAGGGATCAGCTGGACAAGCCTTGTTCAAATCTGTGTAATCCACACACGTACGCCAAGTGCCATTCTTCTTAAGTACTAGCACCAGATTAGCCAACCACTCAGGATGAAATACTTCAATGATAAACCCAGCCGCCAAGAGCCTGGCTACCTCCTCACCAATGGCTTTGCGTCTTTCTTCATTGAAGCGACGGAGAAACTGTTTGACCGGTTTAAACTTGGGATTGATATTAAGAGTGTGCTCAGCGAGTTCCCTTGGTACACCTGGCATGTCAGAAGGTTTCCATGCAAAGATGTCCCGGTTCTCACGGATGAACTCGATGAGCGCGCTTTCCTATTTCGGATCCAGGTTAGTGCTGATGCTAAACAACTTGGATGAATCGCCAGGAATAAAATCAACCAGCTTAGTCTCATCAGCCGATTTAAACTTCAAGGCCGGATCATGCTCTGTAGTTGGGTTTTTCAAAGAAGTCAAATCCGCTGGATCAACATTGTCCTTGTAGTACTTCAACTCCTCTGTTGCACAAACTGACTCAGCATAGGCCGCATCACCTTCTTCACATTCCAAAGCGATCTTACAGCTCCCATGTACTGTGATGGTCCCTTTATGACCCGACATCTTGAGCTGCAGATAAACATAACAGGGCCTTGCCATGAACTTAGCATAAGCTGGCCATCCAAACAGGGCATGATACGGGCTCTTGATTTTTACCACTTCAAAAGTCAAGGTCTCTGATCTTGAATCATCCTCATCTCCAAAAGCAACCTCCAGAGCTATCTTCTCAACTAGATACGCCGATTTACCAGGCACCACACCATGGAAAACGGTGTTTGACGGTTTAAGATTTTTATCTGTTAACCCCATGCGACGAAAGGTTTCATAATAAAGGATGTTGATACTGCTCCCCCATCCATGAGCACCTTGGTGAACTTATACCCTCCTACCTGAGGTGCCACCACCAATGCCAGATGACCCGGATTATCAACCCGGGGCGGATGATCCTCTCGACTCCACACAATGGGCTGTTCAGACCAGCGCAAGTAACGGGGCACCGCCGGTTCAACGGAGTTCACTGCCCTTTTATGAAGCTTCTGATCGTGCTTGCACAGGCTAGTGGTGAAGACATGATACTGCCCACTATTCAACTGCTTCGGGTTGCTCTGGTAACCCGACTGTTGCTGCTGCTGACTCCCCTAGTGATTACAACCACCCTGGTTGCCCTGACTACCCTGATTGCCATACCCGCTTTGATTACCTTGAAATCCTGAGCCAGAACTGCCTCCACCATAACCCGGCCCATGAGAACCGGGCCCTGAACCACCGAATGGTCCGTGATCATATTGGAAAAGATCCAAAATTTTGAACTCCCGCATGATAAAGCAATCCTTCCAGAGGTGCGTAGCTGGCCTTTCTTTCGTCCCGTGCCTTGGGCAAGGCTGATTTAACAAGCACTCAAGATTGACACTAGATCCTCCACCCCGCGGGGTCGATTTACCCTTACGACACTGTCCATTATTCCGCGTGTTGGTGTTAGCCACAAAATCAAAACTGATATCCGATTTACGCTTACCATTGTTTCCATGGCCCGCTGGGTTATGCTGCTTCCCTTTGGTGTGGCCGCTCTTCTTTCCCTTTCCCGGCTTTTCATCTTCAGACTCAGGGTCCCTGGTACTATCAGAGTCGGCATACTTGACCAGAGCTGCCATAAGCGTCCCCATGTCATTGCAGTGACGCTTGAGCCGTCCCAACTTCAGCTTCAGAGGCACGAACCGGCAATTGCCTTCCAACGTTAAAACTGTTGTATCAGCGTTGATGCGGTCCAATGAATGCAAGATTCCTGAAACCCGGCGCACCCAATGGGTTGTCGATTCACCTTCCTCTTGGACACAGGCAGCTAAGTCCAAAATTGACATGGGCTGCTTTCACGTGTCTTTGAAATTCTGGATAAACCGGGCCTTTAACTCGGCCCATGACCCAATGGAGTTAGCTGGTAAATTTTTCAGCCAAGTGCGAGATGTTCCTTCCAACATCATGGTGAAATATTTAGCACACGCCGCATCATCCACATCCAACATCTCCATTGCCATTTCATAGCTTTCGATCCATGACTTGGGGGGTAAATCGGCAGTGTAATTGGGCACTTTAGGCGGACCCTTGAAATCGTTGGGCAGCCGTACATTACATAGAGCCGGGGTGAGACACGACACCCCCAAAGAACTAGACGTAACTCCTGGTTCCACCGAAGTTGTTGGACGAACCGCAGTGAGCTGACGGGCCGCGTACTGCACTACTAACTCGGCTTCTCGACCCGCTCTACCATGATCCACCAAGTCCTGAGCATTAGCACCACCGCCTGCCGGGTTATGCCCTCGAGGCGGGTTACGGTTCTGCGCACTGCTCGACACAGCCGGTTCATCAATACGCTTTCTTTGTAACTCTACGGCTTGGCGGGAGTGGAATGAATCCTCTCGCGGCTGTATGAATAAGCCTACTGCTGAGTCAAGGCTGTCTGAAGGAGCTCTCTAGCCGCTACTGGGGACCCGCCTTCGATCAGGAGAGCCGCCAATTGTGAAGCGGCGGCGACTATGTTATCTAACGGGTTAGAGTAATGACCCGGAGGCGTTGAGACGTGCTGCGACAGGACATTGTTATGACGAGGCAGATCCATCGGCCGTGGCTGAACCGGCGCCCCCGTTCCAGGTGCCTCCACCCGGTTTACCACTAGCTGGTTACTGGTTCCTGCTTCTGGCGTGTTAAAGAGATTCCTTGCCTCATAAACTGGAGGCAGGTGAGATCGGTACCTTCTCCTCATGACATCATTTGACGCGCTCTGATCCAACATAAGCCGGTAGGCCTGTGCATCCAACTCGGCCCACTCTGCAGCCATCCTGGTTTCCTCAGTTGCCAGGTCTGCCTTGGCCTGAGCTATCTGATCCTTCACTTTCGCAACTTCTGCGTTATGCTCATCCTGACTCACCGGGTTAACTTCTGCCGCTAATAGCGTTGCGAAAGCGTCAAATAAGTCGGACAAAACCTGAGCCGGCGGTCGCGTAGGGCCTCCTGCCCCGGCTGCTGTCGCCGCTGCTGACCCGGAGATCATCGCTGCTGCAGTCGAAGAGTGCTGCACTGGCTGTGTACCGGCCATGAAGATCGCAACCCGGCTCGGCGGATCGAAGGGGTCCGGAAAACTGTAGCCATCGGAACAACCCCCATACCGGCCATCTTGCAGTTGGTACAGTGACTCGATCTCTCTGGTAGATGACTCGCCATCAGAGTAGACGACGGTTTCACCACCAGATGCCGATATATCCTCAGATTCCGCTCCGTCGCTAACTCCCACGAAGGCACGCTTCATAGCAGGCTGAACCTGGGCGGGTCTCGCACGCTGAGCCGTTTCGACGATGTCGGTGCAGATGTCGGGCTCACGGCCCGGTTCGCCGATCTTGCCAATGAAGACGTGAATGCCGCTGAAGGGGACCCGGTACCCGTACTCAATTGAGCCGGCCTCGGGGCCTCAGCCTGTGTTGTCGATGTAGAGCTGGCCCAGACGACTCTTGGTCATCCGACCCACAGCGTATCCCTTGAGCCCTTCATAGCTGCCCTCTAAGAACTCGAAACCATTATGCGATAGCCCCACAGTGGGCGCCAACTATCGTGGTTTTGTCACGGAAGATGTCCTAGTGTGAGGACTTAGTCGTGGAGCTATTGCGACTGGTTAGCTTAAAGGGGTTAAAGCGGGACAAAGGACGCAAGGAATTTATACTGGTTCGGCCCCTTGCGGTGAAGGTAAAGGCCTAATCCAGTTGATGTCGAATTGCTAGGGTTTCGATGACCAGGGAGCGAATCCTCTTGACCTGGCTCTCGAGTTGTTGTTTGTTGTCCCTAAACCGCCGTCGGGTCGTCCCTTTATACACACAGGTTGACGCCCGGCGGTTCACAGAATCCCGGCGGCTCATAATGTGTCTGTCTCGGTTTCTACCCTTTCTTATCTTACAACACAAGTCAACTATCATATGGCGGTTTACATTTATGGGCCCTAATCTGCTTTTGGGCTTCTGGGCCTTCTTGTTAATCTCCTCCGTAAAGCATCGTACTCCTTGTCTTCATGGGCTTCAATATGGATAACTCATTACAGGTATAACCCGGCCCCTCCTGGGCGGTTTATACTCAGTAGTTATATCCCCAACTAGGACGACAACTCCTATAAAACCTTGCGCTTGGCTCTTTGCCTCTTCAGGAGGTTCAACAGTTCATACTCGTGTGAACCTTGCACTTGGCTCTTCGCCTCTTTGGAAGGTCCAACAATGATGATACTACAGTACAATATGCTTCTGGCAATCTGACACCGATTGAACTGCTGCACGTCCATCGCGAGGGCGAGGGCGAGGGAGACGGAGAGGGAGAGGGCGCTGTAGTCAAAACCCTCTCCTCGTCCTACGAACCACCGCGCGCGTGGGCGCGGGAGAGGCGTAGTAAGCAAGCTTCTCCTCGTTCGGCGAATTGACGGGACACATCAAAGCAATACTAGTACTAGTCCATATTGCGTCCTTTCCGGTTAAATTGGCTTAATTTGAAACGAGAAAAATACACTGGCGGTCAACGTATGTAACAATACGCTCTTTATGGTCACTATATATAGTTTTGCGGTGACTATATGATCACTAGCTCATCGTAGAGCACCGTATTGCACCCTACTGACTGACCACATAGTCGACGTGGCACTTTGTTGACTGGTTAAATTGTCACCTGGTTTCGGGGTTCCACCTGTCAGTTGGCAGAGCAAAGAAATCTGCTAAAAAACAAAGAGTGTAGTACATCTACACTTCCAATGCATTTAGCCTTTAATCTAAATTGATATTGATTGACTAATGTACCAACTTGTGCTCTAGGTATAGGCATCATGTCTATCCTTAATTACAGCATGCAGCGACCTTCACTTAATCTTCTTCTCTCAATGGTCGCATGCACACATAAGTCTGCTACTTTTGGGCGTTAATTATGCCCTGGTTAATGTGAAAATCTCTAAATGTACAGTCTTTCACGGACGTAGGGAGTAGGTTGAGCACTTGAGCGTGAGCGTGTATGTTAAGTCATGTGTTGTGTGCCGCATGGGTGGGTGAGCGCTGCGTGCGTCCATGTGTACATGTGAGTGTTGCATGTTGCATGCATGCATGGGGCTTACTCCCTCCCATTGACATGTTCATATTTCAAGCTCCCTCTGTTCCCTCCATATGGTGATACTCCCTCTGTTCCCAAATACGGAGTAAAATCCTCCATCTGTTCCCAAATACGGAGTATTTGTCTTTCTAGAGATTTCAACAAGTGACTACGTACAGAGCAAAATGAGTGAAGTGAGCGTAGAGGCATAGGGATACTGTAGAAAGGAAGTCTTCGCGATCCATTATTCGCCATGTCGGCCAGAGAGAACTATTCAACTAGTCTTCGTAGTGAAGTGACAATACATGCAGCAGCAGATGGGACACTTAATTAATAAGCTGAACCAATGTGTTGGTGTTACTAAATCAGCCTTACCCAGTTCTGCCATCATGTTTACCAGTAGAGCACGCTTTTGTCTTCCATTAACTAACATATGGGCCCTCTCGTGGTAGACCCACATGTCATCGGTGTAACTATTTACACTCAGAAGGACGGTATATCCTGGTAGTAGTACTAGTAGAATTGAGATTTAATGCACTTTCTTCCCCGTCTTCCACTCTTCTTCCTCCTCTCTTCTTCTTCCTCTTCTCTTCTTCTTCCTCCTCTCTTCCCCATCGCCGGCCGCACACCATTTCCCCCCACTCACTGATCGCCCGCCCGCGCTTTCTTCCTTGTTAGATCGTGCGTACCATATCCCCCCGCTCACTGCTCGACCACACGAGGAGAAGCTTCTTCGCTCACCCGCCCGAATCCACTTCACCGCTGGCTCTCAGGCATCGAAAACCCCAATGGAAGAACTGACTGACACGCAGAGCCGCGATTGGAATTCCCTCCCCGATGTTCTCTTGGAGCAGATCTGTAATCGTACGGACCTACTCAGCACCGTCCGTCTGGCCGCATGCTCGGTGTCTTTGTACCGTCTACTTGTCTGCAACCGGCCGACTCTTTTCAAGAGACCCTGCTTGCTGATGCCCGATCCTCGCAGGTGGCCCAGACACCGACTTGATGATCCTACAGAGGTAGCCGTGGTGCCCCTCGACATGCTACCACTACCCGTCCACCTGTCCTTCATGCGCGACCACTACTGGGCGGGCATGAAGGCCAACTGAATCATCCTCATCCACCAATCCGGTAGTCCGTGTCGTCTCGTGGATATCTACACCCAGCGAGAGATTACCCTTCCATCATTGAATACCGCTTCCATCGAGCCTCCCGGCCCGCCGGACACTCCTTCCTACTACGCACGAGACGTGACAAGCTTTTGGCTCGACCTCTGTTTGCTGAAAGTTGTAATCTGCAAAGTGCCCACACCATCAGAAGACTACATGGATTACAAGCTCATTGCCTTGTTCAACATTGGATTAGTCTATCTAGAATCCGGTTGCCATACATGGTTATGGCTCATCGTCAATCCTGTTGAGGCAACATTTCTGTCTGATGCTATAGTGCACGATGGCATCGTTTACGCGGTCGACGCACAGATTAGCTGCCTATCTTTGGTGGAATCTATCGTCGTGTAATTGTTCTATCTCATCTCATCTTTACCTTATGAATACGATTTGCTGTTCATTGTTACAAATTTAGAATAGATAGTATGTCTATAACCACATCATTGCTATATGTTCCTCTCATTTCCTAGATTTTATGACCACACATGTTATTGTTAGAGTTGATATCGTAACAATTGGCATCTAATGATTGTCGAGAATAGATATTATGAGCATAACATCATGATTGCTATATGTTACTCTCATTTCCAAGATTTTTATAACAACACATGTTATTGCTTAGAGTTGATATGAGAAACGATGGTAGTAAGTGCTATGGTAGAATATGAGTAGGCTCTGTCATAGTTGTTTTCCTCTCATTGTTACATGATGTATGAACCATGAAATATTGCTAGAATATGAAAGCCATTGGCTTATATTTTTAACTTGGGGTATGATTATGACCATGGCATTGCAATTCTCTGTCTATGATATGTGTCATTGTTATAATAATCTTAATTCCACACACACACTGAACATGATTGTTTATTTTTGTCCTTTTGGTCTCCAATTTGAATTGTTGCAGCAGACGCAATTGCGCTCGCCTTCATGATTCCAGGACCTGGAATCATACCAGCTGATGGGTGGTGGTTTATTGCTCGTTCAGTTGACGGCGGTCAATTGATGCTCATTCGCACGTACCAAATTGACCAAACCATTACATCAAATCACATGCAGTACAATGCCTGGGGCGTTCGTGACATTGATGGCTATGGTTGCTTCGTGTTCGAGAAAGATCCCAGCTCTGTTGGGCCAGGCGTATTCAACTGGAGGCGGGTTTACAGCCTCGGCAACCACCCCATGTTCCTCGGGCTCAATTATTCGATCATCCAACTAATCATCAATCATATCACCGGTGATGATTACCGTGCTATGCAACTTCCATTCGCCAGGGGGAACTGTGTTTACACATCATACCATGGGTTTCATGAATCACCATATCCAGAGATTCGTCGACACAGCTTTTTGCCAGATAATCTTCAGTGTGTGAAAGGCATCAAGCTTCCATGCGATGGATGGCTTTTGCAAACCCGACATGCGGCGATGTGGTTCATGCCAACAACAAATATGCACAACTTGATTCGATCGATATCTAGATCGAGCCATGTACTCTTCTGCTGCTGTATACGACCCTCTTTTGTTGGATATTGTGTACTGTTGTTAGTTTGAAGCACTCCTCTGGTTTGAAGGATAGATACCTTTCTAGGATCAAGTGCATCCTAACTCACCTGCGCAGGATGTACTGATAATGATGATGGAGATGCCGTGCAGAAGCCATATACATATATATATATATATATATATATATATATATATATATATATATATATATATATATATATATGAGTACTTGTTAGTTAAACCTAACAAGTAGTACAGTAGTAGAACTAGTATACGTCGGTCAAATTATTCATCATGTCCACACATTGAATTGACGTGACAACACGTTGCGCGTGAGGTGACACAAGAATCCCAGCGGTGTGTGACGTGGGAACGACTCCGACAGTAAGAGAGGGGTAGGATAACGGAGCATGATCTATTGAGATGCATATGGGTGACACGGTGGTTTTAGCGAGTTCGGGCCTCTCACTGTGGAGATACAACCCTACTTCTCGTGCTCCGGAGAGGCTTTGTTTTATCTGAGTATATATCGGGAGATTACAATGTGTGTGTCAGAGAGAGGAACGGATCCCCATGCCTGAGCTAAGTCCTGAGATTAATGGTGAAGAGAGAGAGGTGGAAGAAAAGAACCCCCAAGTCTAGTGGTGGGGGTGGCTTATATAGAGTCGCCACCCCTCACCTCCTATGTTACAAAGTGGAGTATCAATGCCATAATACCTGGCCACTACAAAACCGTTATCTTGACTATTGGTCTTCGCATATCCGAGTGAGTTACGGCCGAGTGGAATGAGCTCGTCGAGTGGAGTGTCGTGCTCCAGTGGTTGTTGCCGTCCGAGTGACTTTCAAGTTGCGGTACATCGACGGGCGATCGCCCAGGGGCCGATTGCACAGATATCTGGTGTCCATGGGTAGGGTCTTTAGGTTAGGCCTGTTACCCTACCCCCAATACATGTCCTCGTCATTAGCCCCCGAATCGGTCGAGGTTGAGCGGGTCGAGTTGAGGTGAATTCCCAGATGAGTCGAGTTCTATGGAGGCACTTATGAACTTCCTTTGGTCACCCGGCGGTCTTATCTTCGCTTGTTGCCTTGATGGATTCCAGTCTACGTGGTGCCCGAGTGAAATGAGCTCAAACGGGTCCCGTAGGAGCGTTGAACTCACCTTATAGCAATTTTTTTGAGTGATTTGGAGCTGGTCCTGCATCGAGTAACTGGTTACTCGGAATTTCTTCATGCTTGGAACGTGTCTTTTTTTGTTGTTTTGTCGTCACTCGGACTGGGCGGACTGCCCGAAAGTGGATACCATTCCAAAGGGGGCACGCTGAGTGCACCCACCGGTGTAGTCCACGAGATCGCTGCCGATCGCGGGCAGTCGGGAGTCTTAGAGCTTGTCTTTTTGTTGTTGTTTGGCCGTTACTCGGACCGGTCAGACCGTTCCGAGTGGAGATTACTCCAGTGGGGGCACGCTGAGTGCACCTACTGGGTGTAGTCCCCGAGACCACCATCGACTGCGGGCAGTCGGTGGGGGTCTGAGAGAACTAAAAATCTTCTTAGCTGGTATCGATCGAACTTGTTCTTCTCGACTCGGAGGTCGAGTGATTACGGAGCTGGTTTTGCATCGAGCAAAATGTTTCTTTCTGAGTTCTCTTCCAGTGGGGGCACGCTGAGTGCACCCACTGGGTGTAGTCCCCGAGCCTCTGTCGGACTAGATGAGCCTGGCAGAGGGTTTAAGTCTCCTGGTAAACCTCCATGCAGTCGATACAGTAAATATTGTTTTAGTCTGGAATTGAGTCAATCCTGAAATTGAGTCAATCAAATGCATCTTCAGGCACTTGACATGGTAAATAAGCTCAGCCTGGAGCTGAGTCAGTCAGACTGATCTTCGTGCACTCGGCACAGTAAATAAATTCAGCCTGGAACTCGGTCAAGCAGGTGAATCTTCGTGCTCTCGGCACGGTGTATGAATTCGGCTTTGAAGCTGCCGACTGTACAAAAAAGCCGAACACTCCAGGGAGTAATCGTTCCAGTAGTACTTCTTATATTGACCGTTAGATTTTGCGTGAAAGGGGTATTTGCAAGAGTATATTGTATCCGTAGAGGAGCTTTGTTTTCACCCTTTTGCATGGAAGGGGTATTTGTCTGAGTGGACGTGCTTCACTTATAGATCTTCGGCGAACCGAGCCTGTAGGGTCAGAAGAATATTCCTGATGTGATCAATAGGTTGACCAAATGGGCGTAACCCCTGAGGGTGACATGGCCAACTGTCGTGCGTAGCCCCGAGTGATGCTCAAGGAGGTAAGCTTGCTACAGAGTGCGATATGAGGTTTGACCATATGAGTAACTTAGTCGTTCCCGTGTTGGGGGTGTATAGGTAAAGACATGTCCAACTGATGGTGACGCGCGAGGCGGCAGAGGGGCGATGATGTGTACAACCAAGTGACGATGCGCGGGGCGGTCGAGTGGTGAAGACATGGGCAACCGAGTGGCGACGCGCAGAGCGGTCGAGTGGTGAAGACGTGCCCAACCGAGTGGCGACGCGTGGGGCGGCCGAATGGTGATGACGTGTGACGTGGTCGAATGGTGAAGATGCACGCAACCGAGTGGCGACGCGCAGAGCGGTCGAGTGGTGAAGACGTGCCCAACCGAGTGGCGAGGCGTGGGGCGGCCGAATGGTGATGACGTGTGAAGTGGTCGAATGTAGGACTACATATCTAGCCAAGTGAAGATGCGCGGGGCAGCCGAGTGGTGAAGACGTGCACAACTGAGTGGCGGCGCGCGAGGTGACTAAGGCGAAGTCGTGTGCCACCGGACGGCGAAAATGGTCCTCGCAGGACTTAGTCGAATGCTTTCGAAGCTTATGTAGTGACGAGGTCGATTAATAGCGTGGTTCTTGCGCGAGAAGACCGGTGTGCCAACTGATTCTGAGTAGGAATGAAGATGGCGTCTGAGCGTGCAGGTGATTACTAAACTTGTCGAAGTGGCGGATCGGATGCATTTGTTGAAGTGAAGGATCTGCCAGTGATGAAGTAGTCGACCACTCGTGAGAGTGTCATTCCAAATGAGATGCAGCCCGAGTGCGGCGTAGCCCCGAGCCGCATTTACAGGCTTTGACAACGGACATGTCGGAATGCGTGAAATATAGTTTTGGATGGATGATTTGCAATTCATCAAGTCGGACTCGGGTAAAGATGAGGAGAATCTTCCGAGTGATGCTCGAAAGAGGCAAACTCGCAAAAGAGTGAAGTGTGAAATTTGATTATAAAAGGGACTTATATGTCTCATGCCCGACGAGGTCTATATCATTGATACGATGAAGAGAGTTCCACAGAGGGGTTGGCCGGATGTGTTTGAAGTCAACAGAGCGACAAGGTCGGTGTTGTGGTGCGCTGGGACCGGTATGGTGACCGAGTGCGAGCAGCGATGAAGTTGGCGCATAGGGCCGGTGAGTGATCACATAACTTGTGTAAACAATGGCACAAGCCAATGAAATAATTTCTGGAGGAAATTTGATGTGTGCTTGAAATGATTTGTGTGAATAACACCCATAGACACCCGCTGGGAGTGCAAGGGGCTTGCTGGTTAACCATCAAGAGTCTGAAAGAGCGAAGGATCCGTTCGAACTTGTCGAAGCGACGGACCCGGCTGAACTCATTGGAATACTGGCTCAGATAAAACAGAAGTGTAGTGTTTTGACTGAGTTGCAGCCCCGGAGGACCGATGCAAACTCGAAATGAAGAATGACACATGGTGTTCATGAATGATGTATGCGAAAAAAATGGAAGTTGGACTTGGGAGTCACATAACCAGTACTAAGCAAGTATGTGAAAATAAGCAACCGAGTGTAGAGGTACACTCGGTGGCGTGGCCTCCGAGTGAACGTGATGTGTGAATTACGGAATACTCGAGAAGACGAAAATAACAGAATGTAAAATGACTTAGCTATCTAAAGGCGCGCGGGGCGGTCGAGTGGTGATCAGGTGACCAGCCGAGTGGCGACGCACGGGGCGGCCGAGTGGTGATGAGGTGACCAATCGAGTGGTGACGCACGGGGCGGCCGAGTGGTTATGAGGTGCCCAACCGATGGCGACGCGTAGGGCGGCCGAGTGGTGATGAGGTGACCAACCGATGGCAACGCGTGGGGCGGCCGAGTGGTTATGAGGTGACCAACCGATGTCAACGCGCGGGGCGGCCGAGTGGTTATGAGGTGACCAACCGATGGCAACGCGCGGGGCGGCCGAGTGGTTATGAGGTGACCAACCGAGTGGCGACGCGCGGGGCGGCCGAGTGGTGATGAGGTGACCAACCGAGTGGCGACGCACGGGGCGGCCGAATGGTGATGAGTTGACCAACCGATGGCGAAGCACGGGGCGGCCGAGTAGTCATGAGGTGACCAACTGATGGCTACGCGCGGGGCGGCCGAGTGGTGATGAGGTGACCAACCGAAGGCAACGCGCGGGGCGACCGAGTGGTGATGAGGTGACCAACCGAGTGGCGACGCACGGGGCGGCCAAGTGGTGATGAGGTGACCAACCGATGGCCACGCGCGGGGCGGCCGAGTGGTTATGAGGTGACCAACTGATGGCAACACGCGGGGCGGCCGAGTGGTTATGAGGTGACCAACCGATGGCGACGCGTAGGGGCGGCCGAGTGCTGACGAGGTGACCAACCGAGTGGCGACGCACGGGGCGGCCGAGTGGTTATGAGGTGACCAACCGATGGCGACGCGTAGGGCGGCCGAGTGGTGATGAGGTGACCAACCGATGGCAACGCGCGGGGCGGCCGAGTGGTTATGAGGTGACCAACCGATGGCGACGCGTAGGGGCGGCCGAGTGGTGATGAGGTGACCAACCGAGTGGCGACGCACGGGGCGGCCGAGTGGTTATGAGGTGACCAACCGATGGCGACACGTAGGGCGGCCGAGTGGTGATGAGGTGACCAACCGATGGCAACGCGTGGGGCGGCCGAGTGGTTATGAGGTGACCAACCGATGGCAACGCGCGGGGCGGCCGAGTGGTTATGAGGTGACCAACCGATGGCAACGCGCGGGGCGGCCGAGTGGTTATGAGGTGACCAACCGATGGCAACGCGGGGGGTGGCCGAGTGGTTATGAGGTGACCAACCGATGGCGACGCGTAGGGTGGCCGAGTGGTGATGAGGTGACCAACCGATGGCAACGCGCGGGGCGGCCGAGTGGTTATGAGGGGACCAACCGATGGCAACGCGCGGGGCGGCCGAGTGGTTATGAGGTGACCAACCGATGGCGACGCGTAGGGACGGCCAAGTGGTGATGAGGTGACCAACCGATGGCAACGCGCGGGGCGGCCCAGTGGTTATGAGGTGACCAACCTGATGGAAACGCGCGGGGCTGGCGACGCGCGGGGCGGCCCAGTGGTTATGAGGTGACCAACCTGATGGCAACGCACGGGGCGGCCGAGTGGTGTTTCTAATCTTAGGCGAGTACTGGACTGCAGCTAAGCCCTCCGAGTGGGAGGGTTGCTCTCCACTCGGTAGGATTTTCAGACTTAGGCGAGTACTGGATTGCAGCTAAGCCCTCCGAGTGGGAGGGTTGCTTTCCACTCGGTAGGATTTTCAAACTTACGCGAGTACTGGACTGCAGCTAAGCCCCCGAGTGGGAGGGTTGCTCTCCACTCGGTAGGATTTTTTGAAACTTAGGCGAGCAATGGACTGCAGCTAAGCCCCCGAGTGGGAGGGTTGCTCTCCACTTGGTGGGATTTTTTGAAACTTAGGTGAGTACTGGACTGCAGCTAAGCCCCCGAGTGGGAGGGTTGCTCTCCACTCGGTAGGATTTTTTGAAACTTAGGCACGTACTGGACTGCAGCTAAGGCCCCGAGTGGGAGGGTTGCTCTCCACTCGGTAGGATTTTTTGAAACTTAGGCGAGTACTGGACTGCAGCTAAGCCCCCGAGTGGGAGGGTTGCTCTCCACTCGGTAGGATTTTTTGAAACTTAGGCGAGTACTGGACTGCAGCTAAGCCCCCGAGTGGGAGGGTTGCTCTCCACTCGACAGGATTTTTTGAAACTTAGGCGAGACGGATTCACAACTAAGTCACCCACTGGGGGATTTAGAGCATATAAAAAAATAACAATCATTTATGAGATTGTAAAAACTATGTCGTGGGGTGACCGAGTGGTGATGAGGTGACCAACCGAGTGGCGACGCGCGGGACGGTCGAGTGGTGATGAGGTGACCAACCAAGTGGCGACGCGCGGGGCGGACGAGTGATGAATATGCTTGCCGCGGAGTGACGATGCGGGGGCGTCCGAGTGAAGTAGACGCGTCCCGCGGAGTGGTGACGTGCGGGGCGCCCGAGTGAAGCAGACGCGTCCCGCGGAGTGGCGACGTGCGGGGCGTCCGAGTGAAGTAGACGCGTCCCGCAGAGTGGCGACGTGCGGGGCGTCCGTGTGAAGCAGACGCGTCCCGCGGAGTGGCGACGTGCGGGGCGTCAGAGTGAAGTAGATGTGTCCCGCGGAATGGTGAGGCGCGGGGCGTCCGAGTGAAGTAGATGTGTCCCGCGGAATGATGAGGCGCGGGGCGTCCGAGTGAAGTAGATGCGTCCCGCGGAGTGATGAGGCGCGGGTCGTCCGAGTGAAGTAGATGCGTCCCACGGAGTGATGAGGCACGGGGCATCCGAGTGAAGTAGACGTCTCCCGCGGAGTGGCGACGTGCGAGGCGTCCGTGTGAAGCAGACGCGTCCCGTGGAGTGACGACGTGCAGGGCGTCCGATTGATGAAAATGTGTGCAACTGAGCGTTGGCATGCAGGCGACCGAGTGGCAATGATCCCGTTTGGTCCGAGCGAACTAGTCACGTCCGAGTGGTCATGCCGACCGAAGGGAGTTGTTGCCGAGTGGATGATGCCGGAGGGAGAAGCTGCTGAGCATGGCGGCATGATCAACTCCTGGTCCACACACCGTGGCGGGTTTGTGCCTCCAGCGCGGGAGACGCTGTCGTGTGTGGGGACCGAGCCAGCTTCCGGTTGCGGCGGTGTGGTGTTGACTCCAGTGTACAGGCTATCGCCGAGCGCTTGGCACCGGACGAAGGAACTGCCGGGGCATCGTGCCGGAGACCGTTGGTCGCCGGGATTCGCCCATGCTTGCCGCTTCACATGTCGTTGCATGCATTGATGGAGTTCATCACGTCCAAAACATGTACACGCATGCAAAAGACTTAATTAGCGGTAATTAAGCAAGAGGTAAGGCCGGTATTGCATGCGATGGAAGTTTTGGTCATTTATCTCCTGTAAGCGGTTTATTGCCACGTCGTGGGACGTCCACTGCCCATTCAAGTCCAGCGATATGGACCAGGCGAGGCTGGTGGAGATGACCTGTAGTGAATTGCCCACGTCCAGAGTCTGCATGCAAGAGGTGTTAGTGTTAATTAGGCACGAGTCAAGGCTGTTAATGCATGCAAGGGAAGTTTCCCTTTTCCACGTCCATTTATCCCCTGCATGCAGGAAATAAATGGGAAGGAATTAAGGTTAGAGGGAGAGTTAAAGGCAGGGCACAGAGCTCCCGGGTCGGCCATGGTGCACAGCGGCGGCGGCTTTGGCGTGGACCCAGCATGAGGTGAGGCGGCCCGTGAGAAATCCAAGTGCGGGACGGCGTAGTCCTGCGAGGCTGCGTGCGGGTGGAGCTACGCTGGGCCTGTGGCTCCTCACGGAGGTCACCGTCGAGCTGTCGGCCCCATTGCCACCGCCGAGACGCCGGGGAGGCGCGACCGCATCTGCCGAGGACGAAGCTCTGCTTGCCGGCTCCTGCGCTTCATCGCTCGGGGAGTCGGCCGGCCGATTGGGACTACCTAGCCCGCGCAGAAGCTGCGGCCAAGCCACCAATCGGAAGGAGGAGCGGCGCGCTGCTAGGCGCGGCGATCCATCGGGGCGATGGAGGGAGATGTCGAAGAGTGGAACCGTCGTGCGTCCGCGTCGCCGTTGTGCAGCTTATGCTCTGGCTGCGTCAAGTCCGCGCGAGATGACTGCCTGAACCGGCGTCCGTTACTCTTTGGTTCTTGTACATGCTTGAATCGATCGGCATGACGTCCTATGAAGATGCATCTTTTCTCCTCCTTTTTTTGATGCTTCTGTTACTCGCTGCTGAGATGAACAGTATGAATAGTAAGAATAGAAAATAAACATAGATGAATAAAATAAAAAACCATCTGCATCGCGGCTCGATAGACGCAAGGCCCCACGGTGGGCGCCAACTGTCGTGGGAACGACTCCGACAGTAAGAGAGGGGTAGGATAACGGAGCATGATCTATCGAGATGCATATGGGTGACACGGTGGTTTTAGCGAGTTCGGGCCTCTCACGGTGGAGATAACAACCCTACGTCTCGTGCTCCGGAGAGGCTTTGTTTTATCTGAGTATATATCCGGAGATTACAATGTGTGTGTCAGAGCGAGGAACGGATCCCCATGCCTGAGCTAAGTCCTGAGATTAATGGTGAAGAGAGAGAGAGAGGTGGAAGAAAAGAACCCCCCCAAGTCTAGTGGTGGGGGTGGCTTATATAGAGTGCGCCACCCCATCACCTCCTATGTTACAAAGTGGAGTATCAATGCCATAATACCTGGCCACTACAAAACCGTTATGCTGACTATTGGTCTTCGCATATCCGAGTGAGTTACCCGGCCGAGTGGAATGAGCTCGTCGAGTGGAGTGTCGTGCTCCGAGTGGTTGTTGCCGTCCGAGTGACTTTCAAGTTGCGGTACATCTGGACGGCGATCTGGCCCAGGGGCCCAGTGCACAGTGTACGGTGTCCATGGGTAGGGTCTTTAGGTCAGGCCTGTTACCCTACCCCCAATACATGTCCTCGTCAGCGTGTTCGGGTATTGTGGACTTCAGATTTGGAGTACCACTTATCTGTCGAAATCTTTCATCATTCACTTAAAATAGTCGATTGATCATACATTGAGTACCATATAACTGGAATTAACCGATGCAAGTCGAAGAAGGATTGGCTGGTGCTGCCGGCTGGCGTCAAGTTCGATCCCACGGATCAGGAGCTGATCGAGCACCTTGAGGCCAAAGTGAGTGCTCACAGCGCAAGATTTCGCCCTCTCATCGATTTCTTCATACCAACCATCGACAGCGAGCACGACATATGCTACACCCATCCTGAGAAACTTCCAGGTAAGAAACCGATCGGCCGTCTACTTGCACAAACATATTCCTTTATTTATAGCTCTATTTTTCTTTTTAGACGCAGACCTGGTGAAGCAATTACAATTTGACAGTTAATAAAAAGTGAAACAAGTGACTGCAACATGCCAACGATTTTATGAAAATGCCAACTACGTACACTAAAACCTGTATTCGACAATACCGCAGGTATCACATCGAGTGGCCTAAGCAAGCATTTCTTCCAGCGCAATTCCTGTAGGCGTTCAAAAGGGAGGCACGTGAATGGCGTCGCAAGATACAATCGGAGTGCGGCATGGACGCGATGTGGCACAACATCGGCAATACCTTGCGGTGATGGTCAACGGCAGCGTGACGGGCAACAAAAAGGTTCTGGTGCTGCACACCAACAAGAACTTCGACCAGCAGAGGACCAACTGGGTGATGCACCAGTACCACCTCAGGGACTTGGAGCAAGAGAAGGAGCAGGAGCTGGTCCTCTGCAAGATTTTCTACCAGACGAACACTAGGGCCAGGAGTAAAAACATTATAAGTTAGTTAGGTACTGGTACTTGTACTACCTTGTCGTTCGCAAGTTGGTATTGTTGTTAACTATCTTTCGGTATGAACTTGGCATTTGCTTCCAACCATCATGCCGAGGGTCGACGTGGATATAAAGCTGAATCATTTGTTTCGAAACGAATTTTCAGGCACCTGATTTTTATTTGATGGGTAGCATAAGCACCTGCCGTTCGAATTCCCAGTTCTCCAAATTTTTCGAAACAAGTGCATGCAATAATTATCACGATGAAAAAATAATATCCCTGCTGCATCCCAGTTATCATTCTGTACTTGTAGAATTCTCTCATTTATTGAGCACGTATATTGTTTTTTCAGGTCGAGCAAGTTTCAACTGGGCTGTAGACTACTCAGGCTTGGTTTTGTTTTTAACAGGCCCAGCCCATGACGACAACGGGGCACAAAGATCCAGCAGGTATCTCTTGGCCTCTCGCCCGCCAAATAAGTTATATTTTGTCTTACAACATCCGCAGCAGTTTTTCTTGAATCAAACACAAAACCCAGTTCTATTTTCCTCTTGAAACGCATGTCCTACATCCGTTTTCTAATCTCTACCTATAGTTTTACTAGTTCATATACACGTATCATTATATTGAAAATACATAAAATTCCCTTCTCATATTTACATCCTTATTTTTGTTGTTGTTTTCCCTCCCGGTAGCTGATTTTTTTACCACTGGTTTTCCCTTAAACCAACTCAATTGTCCCACGTCTTATTTGCTTACAAAAACAAAACAGTTTTTTTGGCAAATCAATAAGTTCTTAAAGAATGTTTATCATTTCGCGATTACAAAAGTTCGGACTCCACCAAAATATGCAAAATAAGGTTGAACTTTTTGACCGTGGTCATGGGCAGAAAATGGGCTGTAATAAATTACTTAGGAATAAGCAAATGGGCTGAAAATTATTAAGAAATAGCAAATGGGCTCTAAGTTGTCTGCCACAGATTTGGAGGCTGACTTGTGGGCCTACTAAGTTCATGCGTACACAAGGTTTCTCGAAAAGCAAACTTAGTCAACAATCGACTCTACCAGCGTCAGACCGTTAGATGTCAATCTGACGGCAATCGTGCTTCTTCGTCTCGATCTTCACCTTGACCGCCCAAACCAGCGCCGTCAGACGGAACTTTGCTCCGCCTCCCGTGGTCGGCTGTGCTACCGGGCAGGCCTCACGGCCCCATCATATAGTCGTATCCCGGGACTGTCTATCCCTCTACTCACCCACACCTCCTCTTATTTTTCGGCGACGGCAGCCGAACTAGTCAACCCTCGTACTCTCCCCCGGGTGGGTAGCCACTGCCGTGTCTTCCCCGGCTCCGTGTCGTTCCCTTCGTTGGCCTCGCCGTCGTCCACCGCCCTGGTGCTCTTGGTGCAGTGTGGTCAACGTGGTCAACGAACGACATCCATCGGTGGATCAGACGTGGAGAGGCGACGGTGGGTCCTGACGCATACAAGGAAATGCCTCCTTATTACGCCGCAAAATAATGATTCCTCCACACGACATCTGGACCTGCCGGAAGGGCCTTCAGATACGCTGAAAAAAATATTCCCTCCGCTGACAGGTCGGACCCACCAACTATATCTTCGCACGCAAGGAAGTGCCTCCTTATTGCGCACAAAAAAATGAATACCCCCTACCAACTGGGACCCACCACAGTGGGAGACTGACTTGTGGGCCAACTAAGTTGACGGGGACGGAGAGCTTTGTCAACTTATAGTCAATATATGAATGATTCTATCTCCAGTGACCGTACGGTGTCCATCCAACGGCCATAGTGCTTCTTCAACCTCTGGTCTTCTTGCTCCAGCCGCCCAAACCAGCGCTGGTCGTGCCGCGTGCTCCTGCCTTCCATGGCCGGCTGTGATGTTGCGGAGGCCTCACCGCCCCCTACTACTCCCACCGCTGGCCAGGCCATCCCTCTACTCACCCACACCCCCGTTATTCTGCGGTGACGGCAGCCTCACACCAGCCGAACTAGTGAACCCTCATACTCCTCTCCGCGTGGGCATCCACTGCCATGTCTTCCCTGGATCCATGTCGTCCCCTTCCTAGGCCTCGCCGTCGTCCACCGTCTTGGTGCTCTCGGCGGCGTGGTCAATGTGGTCAATGACCGACTTCCATCGGAAGAGTACTGTACATGGAGAGGCTGACAGCTGGGTCCACGGCAGCCGCAAGGAAGTGCCTCATTACGCGCAAAATAATTATTCCTGCACCTGCCAGCTGGGACCCATCGGACGGGCCACCGTATTTTGTGAAAAAAATATTTCCCCCTGACTGCTGGGGCCCACAAGATACATTTTCGCATGCAAGGAAGTTCGTCCGGGCCAAAAAAACGATTTGCCCCCTGACTGCTGGGTCCCACCAGCTATATCTTCGCATGCAAGGAAGTGCCTGACAGTCGGGACCCACCTGGTCGAAGCATACGTAGCATTGTCATTCTGGTCGCGAACGTGTACGTACATACTAGTCGATGTAGAGCGCGCACATGTCGTAGTAGAGGCGCGCATGTAGCATGTACACATACGTACAACGGCCAGTGTGCAAGAAAGAAGATACGGCTGAGGGAGTCCTGGATTCAGGGGTCCTCGGGCGTCCAGCCTGTTAGCCATGGGCCGGACTGATGGGCTATGAAGATACGAAGACCGAAGACTGCACCCGTGTCCGGATGGGACTCTCCTTGGCGTGGAAGGCAAGCTTGGCGAACAAATATGTAGATTCCTTTCTTTGTAACCGACCTTGTGTAACCCTAGATCCTCCCGGTGTCTATATAAACCGAAGGACTTAGTCCGGAGGGGGAGATACTCATTACCATAGTCATACGAGCTAAACCTCTAGGGTTTAGCCATTACGATCTCGTGGTAGATCAACTCTTGTAATACTCATATTCATCAAGATCAATCAAGCAGGAAGTAGGGTATTACCTCCATAGAGAGGGACCAAACCTGGGTAAACATTGTGTCCGTTGTCTCCTGTTACCATCGACCTCAGACACACAGTTCGGGACCCCCTACCCGAGATCCGCCGGTTTTGACACCGACATTGGTGCTTTCATTGAGAGTTCCACTGTGCCGTCCCCAAAAGGTTTCGGTGGCCCCTTAAATCATCAATAACGATGTTGTCCAAGGAGAAACCTTTCTCCCCGGACAGATCTTCGTATTCGGCGGCTTCGCACTACGGGCCAACTCGTTTGGCCATCTGGAGCAGATCGATAGCTGCGCCCCTGGCCATCAGGTCAGATTTGGGAGCTGGAACTACGTCGCGGACGTCCGTGGAGATTTGATCTTCGCCTGATTCGAGACCGTGGCAACCACTCCTGGTCACCTTGATGAACATGACTTAAATCTGTCGTCAAACCGTATCTAGGAGATAGCTCCTGTAACAGCTCTGGCCTTAGATCCGGAGCATACATCGCCGTCCAAGGATTGGAGGCTCAACCCCACCGCGGAGGCCACAGATTCCCCGACGTTGGAGCCGCACATGGACTTAACCTCACACAATATTTGTGTCACTGGAACTACAGACTCGTCTCTGGGTGTAAGTTCCGAACCATGTGAGCCCGCGGATGCCGAACTTAGAGTTCAGCGCCGCAGACATCTTCCAGCACTCGCCCTTGGGCGATGTGCTAAACTCATTAAAGAGCCTGTCCTTAGCGGGGGACTCATAGCCGAACTCTGTTCGGTTCAAACTAGGGGCTGATGAAGGAGAATCTTGCTTCCCACCCGCCACCCACTTCATAGCCATAGTCGAGGATTTAACCGACACGCTTGATTACGACTCCGAAGACATCAACGGTATGGACGACGATGCCGATGAGGAGCAAGACCAAAATCCACCATATACTGGAAGTTGGACGGCCACTTCTTCGTACGATGTGTACATGGTGGATACACCCAAAACAACCAACGACGATGACAAAGAAAATCCACTCGAGAATAAACCTCCTGAGACACAGCAAAAACGCCGATGTCCTCGGCACCGCTCTAAGTTACGTCGTTCAAAAGACAGCAATACTGGCACCGGTGAAAATAATACTCCGGACGATGCCGAAAACAATGAAGACCTTGCTGAGGTAACATCCAAACAGGAGGAGCAAGAAAACGGGCAAGCTAGCCCCGACGAATAGGCCAGGCCCAATGACTCGGAGGACGGTAGTTACCTCCGCTCTCCGAGGATGAGGAAAGCCTCGACAACGAAGATTTCATCGTGCCTGAGGAACCTCTCGAGCAGGAGCGCTTCAAGCGCCAGCTAATAGCCACTACAAGGAGCCTGAAAAAGAAACATCAGCAGCTTCAAGCTGACCAAGATCTCCTAGTCGACAGATGGACTAATGTCCTGGCAACCAAAGAACACGGCTTCAGATGCCCAACCATGAGTTACCCAAAGCGAAGGTTCCTACCTCAGTTCGATGAAGAGGCGCCGGAGCCCATACTTCCCATGCATAATGTGGCCGACCGAATACTACGCGGTCGGGAAAGTGCGGTGGACCGACCACCTCGTGGTCGGGATAGAGCGGCAACTCAAGCCGAACAGCAGCCCGCCCCGCCGCCACAAAAAAACAGAGACAAAACAGTCCGGGGTCATACATACGACCTCCGGCAAACCCTGGATAGTAGAGCAGGATATACCCGATCGATCTACGGATCGCGAGGACGCTCCTCGACACGTGATGATGGCGGCCTATTCGGACGTGACAAAGATAGTCACTCCCGAGCCGACAACTGCAGACGGCCTCCATCGGAGCTACGTCGCGACACGGCCCGATACAGAGGCGCCGCACACCCTCTTTGCTTCACCGATGAAGTAATGGATCACAAATTCCCCAAAGGGTTCAAACCCGTTAACATTGAACCATACGAGGAACAACCGGTCCCTCGGTATGGATCGAGGATTTCATTCTCCACATACACATGGCCCGCGGGGATGATCTTCACGCCATCAAATACCTCTCACTAAAACTCAAAGGGCCAGCTCGGCACTGGTTAAACAGCCTGCCTGAAAACTCTATCGGCAGCTGGGAGGACTTGGAAGAAGCCTTCCTTGACAACTTCCAAGGTACATATGTCCGGCCACCAGACGCCGATGGTCTAAGCCACACAGTCCAACAACCTGGAGAGTCGGCTAGGAAATTTTGGACTAGGTTCCTAACCAAAAAGAACCAGGTCGTCGACTGTCCGGATGCTGAAGCCCTAGCGGCCTTTAAACATAGCATCCGCGACGAATGGCTTGCCCGCCACCTGGGCCAAGAAAAGCCAAAATATATGGCAGCCCTCACGGCACTCACGACCCGGTTTTGTGCGGGTGAGGACAGCTGGCTGGCTCGTAGTAAAAATACAGCCAGCGGGGCAGGTCCCTCCGAGGCAAAAAACAGCAATAGCAAGCTCCAACGCAGCAGACACAAACACCGAAGCAATGGCGATAACACCGATGACACTGTTGTAAACGCCGGATTCAGCGGCTCCAAGTCCGGTCAGCGGAAAAAGCCGTATCGAAGAAACAATCCGGGACCATCTAGCATGGACCGCATACTTGACCGTCTGTGATAAATACATGGCACCCCACACAAACCAGCCAATCACACCAACAGAGATTGTTGGGTTTTTAAGCAAGCCGGCAAGTTAAACACCGAGAACAAGAAAATGGGATCACAGAGCAAGGACGATGATGAGGAGCCCCTGCAGCCAACTACAGGGGGACAGAAGAAGTTCCCCCCCAGGTCAAAATGGTGAACATGATATATACTACACACATCCCCAAGAGGGAGTGCAAGTGCGCACGCAGGGACGTCTATGCGATAGAGCCAGTCGCCCCAAAATTCAATCCATGGTCATTGTGCCCGATCACTTTTGATCGTCGGGATCATCCGACCAGTATCCGGCATGGCGGATCAGCCGCACTAGTCCTAGACCCAATTATTGATGGATTCCACCTGACGCGAGTCCTCATGGACGGTGGCAGCAGCCTCAATCTGCTCTATCAGGACACAGTATGCAAAATGGGCATTAACCCATCACAGATCAAACCCACAAGGACTACCTTTAAAGGAGTCATACCAGGCATAGAGGCCCGCTGTACGGGCTCAATCACACTAGAGGTCGTCTTCGGATCTCCGGACAACTTCCGAAGCGGGGAGTTAGTCTTCGATATCGTCCCCTTTCGCAGCGGCTATCACGCACTGCTCGGACGAATTGCATTTGCTCAATTCAATGTGGTACCTCACTACGCTTATCTCAAGCTCAAGATACCCGGACCACGTGGCGTCATAACAATCAATGGAAATACGAAACGCTCCCTCTGTACCGAGGAGCATACCATGGCCTTAGCAGCCGAAATACAGCGCGGCCTTTTCCAGCAAACCTTAGTTCGGCGGCCAAGCCCCCGGACACCATTAAAAGAGTCCGAACCATTCTGCATCAAGACAACCCGGCTCGTCAAGAGCTTAGTTAGCAATTTCGCCTCCGACCCAGTCCCAATCAAACAGCGGCATTCATACCGCGCATACATAATTACGCACTCAAAATCCCATGGGCATCGACGGAGGCATAGCTAGCTCGTGATCCACAGTGCGGCTCGTCCGACCCTGGATTCGCACACCTTCACTTTTCCTTTCGGGTTTTTCTCTTCTTGAGGCTTTTTCAGATAACCCGATCAACAGACCAATCACGGCACAGACACACCAAGGAGGCAAGGAGCTTTGACGTACAATGAAACCCCCGGGTGGTCTCTGCTAACGATTGCTATACTTGTTTTACATACCCGCACACAGCTCGCTCTTGGTCATGGCATGTTAAATAGCCTTACTTGCTTATCGCATTACTTGTACAAGTACACCCCAACGTATTAATCACATTACATGGAAAATAAATGGTAGCGTCAGCTTATTACCTGATTTTTCTTTTTTACTTACCTTTGTATTTATTACTCATTGCACCCGTACACTCTGGTATGTTTTACCTCACCAGAGGCTTTTGCGCCCCACAGTACGGCAATAAAGTCCGAACACCTTTTTCAGTACAGTTCGGCACCCCGAACTTATAGCATTATATGCATCGGCTCTGAATCATGTCTTTGATCAATAGTTGGGTTGCCCGGCTCCTGTGCTTACTACCTTACGTTCCACTATATCGACTAGGGTAGTAAAGGGAGAACTACTGCGATTGTGTCCCGGTTCTTCCGGACGAGCACCTCAGTAGAGAAAGCCGAAAACTAACTGTCATGATGCAGCGAGAGCTGGTCAGCTATTCGAGAGGTTTCAAATCCTTAGAGATTTTTCCGCTTTATGCGAGGAATCGGATTTCTATCCGATCAGCTGCGTATAACGCCCCAAGTTCGGCCTTCTGAATACTAGATGCTTCGCCAAAATTCTCATTGTCATACTCCTAGGCTAAGTGAGGGCGATAAAGGCCATATAGTCTGATTGCCTCATTCGTTGCGCTAAACACCTCCTTTAAGGACCAGAATGTGGAGTAAAGAGTATTTAGATTTATCCCGAACACCCCCGTACTATCTACGTGGGGGCAGAATGCGATGACTGGCCAACCCTCAGGTTTCATAAACGGCCACACATGAGGGTAAAATTTTAAAGCCACAAGCATCATATTACATAACATCATCGTTTCATATTACAGGACATGATAATACGAATGTTTTCATGGTAATATAACATCCTTCGCACATTGCTCCGCCACAAGGCGGGATCGCTCCAGGACACCATCAAAATATAACTCGGGTCGGCGGTGCTCCTTGCCCTCAGTCGGCCCCTCGGTCATCAGCTTCTTGGCATCCATCTTCACCCAGTGCATCTTGACCTGGGAAAAGGCCATCCGTGCACCTTCAATACAGACCGACCGCTTTATGACCTCAAGCCATGGGCAGGCACTAACAAGCCGCTTCACAAGTCTGAAGTAGCTGCTGGGTATCGGCCCGGCAGGCCATAGTCGGACTATCAGGTCCTTCATAGCTAGCTCGGCCGCCTTGTGCAGCTCGACCCAATGTTTCACCGGTCATTGAAAGACCGGATGTTCTGGTCCAAGATATTGAGACCGTAACAACTTCTCTCGTAACTCCCTTCTTCGCTCGATAGAACTTCGGCAGATCTCGATACACCGCGCGGCAAATCCAGAACGCCTCGAGAGCTCCAAATTCGGGTAAGTAAAAGGAACGTTTCCTTCACAGACTTGCTTTGCATAATGAAAGCCTTACACGCTGCGATCTTCTTGGCCGCCTGGATTTCCTGAAGGGCGCTCTGGGCCTCGGCTCGAGCCTCTTGTGCGCTCTGGCTGGCCTTCGCAAGTTCGGATGATTGCGTCTTAGAATCACGCTCCAAGGACTCGTACTTCTTGACGGCGTCCTGGAGCTCTTGCTGGGCCTCGTTGACCCGGGCCTCGTGCTTCTCGCACGCGGCGTGCTCCTTGGCCGCTTTGTCCTCGGCCTCAGCTAAGGCCTTCTTGAGGGCCGCCACCTCGGTCGTGGCCCCTAATAAAGTTCATGACACTTTAGTCAGCACGAAACATTCATCCTTCCTAAATATACGGGCAGGTTACTGCATACCTTGGCTGTCCTCCAGCTGCTTCTTCATGAGGCCGAGCTCTTCTTCGGCTCGCTCCAGGCTCTACTTCAGGCCGGAGACTCCGCAGTATGAGCAGCAGCAGCCAGCAGCGATGCCTGCTTATTCACATAGACATTTTATGTTAGATTCCTGCGAAAATTATTTTGATCCTCTGCTCGGCTTTTTCTTTTCGAACACCGAACAGAGCATCAGGGGCTACTATCTACACTGTGATATTCTTTTTACAATTACATTACTTACCTCAAAGCCTGTTAAAAGGCTAGCGCAGGCTTCGGTCAGTCCGCTTTTGGCAGACTGAACCTTCTCGATCACCGTACCCATAAGGACACGGTGTTCATCCACAATGGAAGCGCCTCGCAGCGCTTCCAGTAGATTATCCGGTGCCTCTGGTTGGACAGAGGTCACCGGCGGAATAGGCACACCTCCTCCTTTCAGGGAAGGCCGTTCGCTGGACTCCGGAGCCATGTAGGTCTCCGGAATAGTATCCGGTTGGGGGCCGAATGGAACTTGGCCCCCATCTCTAGTCCCCATGGGGGCTTTTTCTCCCATGTGTCCGGCGGCCGAGGAGTCATCCTTGGGCGCCACCCCGACGATATCCGGAACGTCCCCATGGTTTGGGAAGGTCCTTTGGGACACCACCTCGTCATCACCCTTGGCCGAGATGGAGTGAGCGGGCGGCGGTGACATGCTAGCCATCTCCTTTAAATCTAGCGAACCCTCTGTCAAGGATCACGGGTAGCTGTCGTGGGCCGGACCGCAATGGCATAATTTAAACATATTAATATCACAAAGTGGAAAGGCCAGGCATCTGGATGTGCATAAGGTTTTTGGTACTTACGAGGCGGCCCGAGGCTTGGTCCGAGGCATTCGCTCCGGACTGCTCTCGACATCCCACGCGGAGTTATCCGCAAGGGAGCCCTTCCCCCTCCTGGGTGCCTTCGCCTCCAGATTTTTGGAGGCCCCCTTTTCTTCCTTCCCCCCTCAGGGGGGGAGTCGCTTTCTTCCTACTCCTCGTCATCGTATTCGGTGGCCGAAGAGTCAGTCTCGTCTTCGGACGACATGTCCGAAGCACCCTTTTGGCGAAGACCACTCCTGGTCCCTTTGGCCATTTTCTTGGCCTTCTTCTCCGGCACATCATAAGGCGCCGGAAACAGCATCTTCGTCAGGAGTGGGGTTTCTTCGTCTTCGGGTAGCGGAGCCGGACAATTAATCCGCCCCGCTATGTCGGTCCATGCCTAAAAAATTGATAGGAAGGCTTAGACTCCTTCCTCAAAATATGCCAGTAAAGGCTATACCTTGAAAACATGAAAGAACTTACCGAATTAGCCTGACACTTTAGGCTAAGCCCACGATCCTCGGTCGTAGGCGGTGGTGTCTCGCCGGCCTTGAAGAGCACTTTCTAGATGTCTTCATGCATCGTGCTGAAGAGCTCTAGCAGCGTCTGGTGCTTTGCCGGATCGAACTCCCACAAATAGCAAGTCCAGCGTTGGCACGAAAGGATCCGGTGAATGAGCATAACCTGGATCACGTTGACAAGTTTGATCGTCTTGGTTATCATGTTTTGGACGCACGTCTGGAGCCCAGTCAGCTCGTTCGAAGAACCCCAGGATAGGCCCTTCTCTTGGCAGGAGGTGAGCCGCATCGGAACTCCGGATCGGAATTCGGGGGCCGCCGCCCAGCTGGTGTTGCGCGGCTCGGTGATGTAGAACCACCCCAATCGCCACCCCTTCACCATATCCACAAAGGAGCCTTCAAACTAGGTGACATTGGGCATCTTGCCCACCATGGCACCTCCGCACTCTGCTTGTTGGCCGCTCACCACCTTCGGCTTCACATTGAAGGTCTTCAGCCATAGGCCAAAGTCAGGCGGGATGCGGAGAAAGGCCTCGCACACGACTATAAATGCCAAAATGTTGAGGATAAAGTTGGGGGCTAGATCATGGAAGTCCAGCCCGTAGTAAAACATCAGTCCGCGGACAAACAGGTGGAGAGGGAATCCCAGCCTGCGGACGAAATGCGCGAGGAACACAACCCTCTCATGGAGCTCGGGGGTAGGGACGATCTGTCCCTTTGCCGGAAGTCGGTGAATGATCCCCTTGGCCAGGTATCCGGCCTCTTGGAGCTCCTTGATATCTTTCTTCTTAACAGAGGAGGCCATCCACTTGCCTCCAGCTCCGGATCCGGACATGGTTGGATTGCTTTCTCGGGTGAGGAAAGCTAGAGCTTGGGTGTTGGAGCTCAAGAATGGATGGGCAGAGGAAGGAGAAGGCGTGGGTGAATGAGGATGAACCCTTATCCCCTTATAAAGGGCGTGAATGTCAGCCTCCCCACTCACCTTAAAACTCGCCTATTCCCAAGGGCTGTGTAAACGGCACGGTTGGGTTACCCACGCCCGTATTGATAAGAATCCCGTAATAAGGGGACACGATCTCTGCTTTGACAAGACGTGCCAATGGCAACCGCATCTCGAAACGTGGAGCGGCAGACGAAAAACGGTTCGAAATTATGACCGGACAGATGTGATGTCATGTTACAGAAAGTTGTTGGCAGATTGGACTCGTGTAAAATTATATTCTCTCTGTGGTTGTGTGTGGTGTGTGTTATAGGTCCAGACATGATACGTCCGAACACTATTTTGGAGTTCGGAAGGAGTAACCCGCCTTGCAATGCCGAAGACGGACCCACGCGCCGGATACCTTGTCATTGAAGCCAGGTTCAGGGGCTACTGAGGGAGTCCTAGATTAAGGGGTCCTCGGGCATCCGGCCTGTTAGCCATGGGACGGACTGATGGGCTGTGAAGATACAAAGACCGAAGAATGCACCCATGTCCGGATGGTACTCTCCTTGGCGACCGAATATGTAGATTCCTTTGTTTGTAACCGACCTTGTGTAACCCTAGATCCTCCCGGTTTCTATATAAACCGAAGGACTTAGTCCGGAGGGGGAGATACTCATTACCATAGTCATACGAGCTAGACCTCTAGGGTTTAGCCATTATGATCTCGTGGTAGATCAACTCTTGTAATACTCATATTCATCAAGGTCAATCAAGCAGGAAGTAGGGTATTACCTCCATAGAGAGGGCCCGAACCTGGGTAAACAGTGTGTCCCTTGTCTCCTGTTACCATCGACCTCAGACGCAAAGTTTGGGACCCCCTACCCGAGATCCGCCGGTTTTCACACCGACAACGGCCACGTACGTACATACGGGCGGGGTCTCGAACGCCTACTCGCTCATACGTACGGCGACGTGTACATGGCTGGGTCAGAACGGAGAAACAACGTCGTCGTCGTGTTCATGGGGAGCCAACCGGCTAGGTCGGAACGGAATGCATCGTCATGTTCGTCGGGAGGGCTTGGACGGAACAACCGATGGAAACGAGGCCTGACGTACCGCAGAACGAAGGAAACGACCGTGTCCAACCAGCCACGTTCGAAACGGGATCCTTTTCATCGGGAGGGGTCTGGCGTACCGGAAAATAGAGGAAATGGACTTGTGTTGGACCTCCTCACAACAAACAGGTCCCGTTGATCGGGAGGGTGTGGCGTCTGACAAAAGCAGAGAAACGGACTTGTGTTGGAGCGCTTCTGGTGAAGCAGGGGTCCTATTGATCGGGAGGGGTGTGGCGTACCGCAAAACGGGACTCCACGGGATACTGTTCATCTGCACCGTCGACCCCCTCCAGCCTCCACGGGCTACTGTTCATCCATCGTCGACCTCCTCCAGCCTCCACCTGCGACTATTCATCCACGGGCTCCTGTTCATCCAGCCTCCACCGCTGCCGCTTACTCCATCGCCATCGCTCAGCCAACTCTCTCCACGGGCTCTGTTCAACCACCCCTCCACGGGCTACTGTTCATCCAGCCCTCTACCGCTCATCAGTGCATCCAACCCTCCACGGGGTCGTCCTGTTCATCCAGCCCTCCACGGGGTCCTGTTCATCCAGCCCCAACCGGCTCGATCGATCGGGGTCCTGTTCATCCAGAGGAAACACCACGGGGTCCTGTTCATCCACCCCCATCGGGAACTATTCATCCAAACCCCCCAGCAACGCTCACTGTTCATCCAGAGGCAGCATCAACCAGCTTCAGTTAGCAGCAGTAGCGAAGGAATCGCTCGATTGAGTTCGTTAACAGCCATCGATTGATCACTCGGGTTCAGTAACACGTAGCCTGCAGTGCAATCGCTCGGGTTCAGTAGGCGAACGCCTTGCTCGAGTTCAGTTAGAGCCCAACGCCTTGCACCCACGCACGTGCGTGTACGAGAGAAACGTGCAAACCTCCGAGCATCGCTCGGCCCCGACCACCCACCGTAACCGGGAACACCCCGATATTTTCCTAGCCCTCGCTTCTACCACGGTTTTTTCCGTCATGGACGGCCCAAAGAATGTCATGCAGCTACGTCTCCGGTCACCCAGGACAAAAAGCCCAGTTTCTGTCATGATGTTTTGTCATAGAAGTAGGAGCCCACCACATCTATGATGATACCGGGTTTTGTCACAATTATCATCATAGAAGTGTCATAAGTATGACAGAAAAAATTTCGTCCGACCCAAAATGTCACGGATGTGTCTTTTTTTATAGTGTGATGGGCATCTCCATAGCACGTTGATACGCCTAGTTGATGTGAGACTATCTTCTCCTTTTTGTCTTCTCCACAACCACAATTCTATTCCATCTATAGTGCTATGTCCATGGCTCACGCTCATGTATTGCGTGAAAATTGAAAAAGTTTGAGAATATCAAAAGTATGAAACAATTGTTTGGCTTGTCATCGGGGTTGTGCATGATTTAAATATTTCGTGTAATGAAGATAGATCATAGCCAGACTATATGATTTTGTAGGGATAACCTTTTTTGGCCATGTTATTTTGAGAAGACATGATTGCTTCATTAGTATGCTTGAATTATTATTGTTTTTATGTCAATATTAAACTTTTGTTTTGAATCTTATGGATCTGAACTTTCATGCCACAATAAAGAGAATTACATTGAAAATTATGTTAGGTAGCATTCCACATCAAAAATTCTGTTTTTATCATTTACCTACTCGAGGACGAGCAGGAATTAAGCTTGGGGATGCTTGATATGTCTCCAACTTATCTATAATTTTTTATTGTTCCATGCTATTATATTATATGTTTTGGATGTTTAATGGGCTTTAATATGCTCTTTTATATTAGTTTTGGGACTAACCTATTAACCGAAGGCCCAGTGCCAGTTTCTATTTTTTTTGCCTATTTCAGTATTTGCAGAAAAGGAATACAGAATCCAAACGGAATGAAACATTCGCGATGATCTTTCTTGGAACAAACACAATCCAGAAGACTTGGAGTTGAAGTCTGGAACTCCGCGAGGCGGCCATGAGGCAAGAGGGCACGCCCCGGGGGAGGGGGGGGGGGTAGGCGCGCCCCCACCCTCATGGGACCCATGGAGCTCCACCGACATACTTCTTTCACCTATATATATACTCTTATACCCTAAAAACATTAGGGGGAGCCACGAAACCACTTTTCCACCGCCGCAACCTTCTGTACCCGTGAGATCCCATCTTGGGGACTTTTCCGGCGATCTGCTGGAGGGGGAATCGATCATGGAGGGCTTCTACATCAACACCATAGCCTCTCTGATGATGTGTGAGTAGTTTACCATAGACCTTCGGGTCCATAGTTATTATCTATATGGCTTCTTCTCTCTCTTTGGTTGTCAATACAAAGTTCTCCTCGATGTTCTTGGAGATCTATTCGATGTAATACTCTTTTGCGGTGTGTTTGCCGAGATCCAATGAATTGTGGATTTATGATCAAGATTATCTATGAATATTATTTGGTTCTTCTTTGAATTCGTATATGCATGATTTGATACCTTTGCAAGTCTCTTCGAATTATCGATTTAGTTTGGCCTACTAGATTGTTCTTTCTTGCAATGGGAGAAGTGCTTAGCTTTGGGTTCAATCTTGCGGTGTCCTTTCCCAAAGGATGAGGGGCAGCAAGGCACGTATTGTATTGTTGCCATCGAGGATAAAAATATGGGGTTTATATCATATTGCTTGAGTTTATCCCTCTACATCATGTCATCTTGCTTAATGCGTTACTCATTCTTATGAACTTAATACTCTAGATGCATGTTGGATAGCAGTCGATGTGTGGAGTAATAGTAGTAGATGCAGAATCGTTTCGATCTACTTGACACGGATGTGATGCCTATATTCATGATCATTGCCTAGATATTCTCATAACTATGCGCTTTTCTATCAATTGCTCGGCAGTAATTTGTTCACCCATGGTAATACATTCTATCTTGAGAGAAGCCACTAGTGAAACCTATGGCCCCCGGGTCTCTTTCTTATTATCTCTTTTATTTACATCGCATCTCGTTTACTATTTTGCAATCTTTAATTTCAATCTATACAACAAAAACACCAAAAATATTTATCTTACTATCTTTATTAGATCTCACTTTTGCGAGTGACCGTGAAGGGATTGACAACCCCTTTATCACGTTGGTTGCAAGGTTCTTGATTGTTTGTGCAGGTACTAGGTGATTTGGGTGTTATCTCCTACTGGATTGATACCTTGGTTCTCAAAAACTGAGGGAAATACTTACGCTACTTTGCTGCATCACCCTTTCCTCTTCAAGGGAAAACCAACGCATGCTTAAGAGGTAGCACACGTCTGATTGAAGTTACTAGTCTACCCCTATCGACAAGAGTGTAAATCCGATCGATAAGGATGTCAAAGTGTCAGGGGTAGACAGTAATTTCCATCTCGCAAACACTTGCTTCGGGCAGCCCACAAATGATAGTAGGTGTTTAGCCGCTTCGTTCAAAACTTGGGAGAATTAGCATTCACGTTTGCCCTGGGCCCTGGCAACTAATTTCAACTCCAATTTGTATTCAATTACGAATGTCCACCGATAATTCTACATTTTGTTATTTATTTCTTGAAAACCACAACAAAGATTTATTCCACCTTTATATATGATTATGATTTAGAAATACCGTGATCTTCGAATTCAGTAGGTCGGATACACTTTGAGTCAAACAGTTATTTCATCCAATACAATATGCACACACGAAAAATAGTTCACCTTGTGTCAATCATACAAGTACTGAGGATTACCTCACCTAAAGAATTCGGATCATTACAACATGTAGGATCTTGAGAAGAGGTGTCTAGAGGGGGGGTGATTAGACACTAAGTACCAAAGTTGCAGTTTGTAACTTCTTTTAGGTTTAAGTGGAGATTGGGCACAAGTTTAACATTCTCAATCCATAACAAGCAAGCATGCAAAGAGTATATAGGAAGCAGAAAATAAAGCATGCAACTTGCAAGAATGTAAGGGGAAGGGTTTGGAAGATTCAAACGCAATTGGAGACACGGATGTTTTTGTCGTGGTTCCGATAGGTGGTGCTATCGTACATCCACATTGGTGGAGATTTCAACCCACATAGGCTAATGGTTGCGCGAGTCCACGGAAGGGTTCCACCCACGAAGGGTCCACGAAGAAGCAACCTTGTCTATCCCACCATGGCCGTCGCCCAAGAAGGACTTGCCCCACTAGCGGTAGATCTTCACGAAGTAGGCGATCTCCTTGCCCTTACAAACTCCTTGGTTCAACTCCACAATCTTGTCAGAGGCTCCCAAGTGACACCTAGCCAATCTAGGAGACACCACTCTCCAAGAAGTAACAAATGGTGTGTTGATGATGAACTCCTTGCTCTTGTGCTTCAAATGATAGTCTCCCCAACATTCAACTCTCTCTCATAGGATTTGGATCTGGTGGAAAGAAGATTTGAGTGGAAAGCAACTTGGGAAGGCTAGAGATCAAGATTCATGTGGTTGGAATGGAATATCTTGGCCTCAACACATGAGTAGGTAGTTCTCTCTCAGAAATAGGATGCTGGAAGTGTAGGCTTGTTCTGATGGCTCTCTCCACGAATGAAGAGCAGATGGAGGGGTATATATAGCCTGCACACAAAATCTAACCGTTACACACAATTTACCAAACTCGGTGGGACCGAATCATCAAACTCGGTCAGACCGATTTAGTAAACCTAGTGACCGTTAGGGTTTTCGGTGGGACCGAAATTGCATCTCGGTAGGACCGATATGGTTGGGTTTAGGGCATAATGTAATCTCCGTGTGACCGATTACACAAACTCGGTGAGACTGAATTTGATAATTAGCTAACCAGAGAGTTGGTCAGGCAAACTTGGTGAGACCGATTACTCAAACTCGGTGGGACCGATTTTGGTAATAAGTTAATCTCGGTAGTACCAATTACACAAATTCGATGAGACGGAATCTGGTGATGGACATACACAGAGAGATTACAATCCCATCTCGGTGAGACCGAGATCCCTATCAGTGAAACCGATTTGCCTAGGGTTTGTGGCAGTGGCTATGACATCTGAACTCGGTGGCGCCAGATAGAAAGAATCGGTAGGGCCGAGTTTAACTTTAGGTTTAGGTCATATGTGTGGAAGTGAGAAAGTAGTGGAGGGTTTTGGAGCATATCACTAAGCACATGAAGCAAGAGGATCATTAAGTAACACCTCATCCCTCCTTGATAGTATTGGCTTTTCCTATAGACTCAATGTGATCTTGGATCACTAAAATGTAAAATGAAGAGTCTTGAGCTTGAAGCTTGAGCTAATCCTTTGTCCTTAGCATCTTGAAGGAGTTCCCACATCCTTTAGTCCATGCCACTCCATTTTTGAACTTATCTGAAATATACTAGATAAAAGTGTTAGTCCAACAAGAGATATGTTGACATTAATTACCAAAACCACCTAGGGAGCACTTGTGCTTTCAATCTCCCTTTTTTGGTAATTGATGGCAACATACATCAAAGCTTTAGATAAAGATATAAAGAATAGCAAGTAAAGCTTCGGAAAGACATGTAACAAGCATAGGATCCCCCTACATGTATGCAATCATGTGAATATGGAATATAGAAGCATGTGAGAGCAAAACCATGATAGAGTAGGCAATGTGTTACATGTATCTTGGCCATATGCATCAGAGCAAAGAATATTAAAGAAAATACCTTCATGCTCATGAGTCCTTCTTGCAAAACAGTATGTACATCAGCAAGAATTCCTCATACACATGAGTGTGATCCATATACTTACCTTGTAGTCTTGAGTTGGCTTAGGGTGAAATGAACCTGCCCAAACAAGGTTAGATAACACAGGTACATCTACTAGCTAGAGCAAACAGAAGAAACCACAAAAATACCAAGACTGGGATGACATGTAGAGAGTGAGTACTGAGTACCACATTGGATTAGACATGTCCCCAAGAGTAAAGATATGCAATGAATTTGAATGATTCCTTTCCCTTAGATGTCTTGCTCCCCCTGAATCTAGCATGGGATACTGGGAGAAGATGGGGAACAGAAAATCAGAGCTGAAAAATATAAATGAACAGAGCTTAATTCAAATAAGCACACAAGAACATGTCTTTCCCCCAAAAACACATGTGGCATCTCTCCTCTTGAACACCAAGCATCTGGGATCCTTGAGAAAAACTTTCTACTTGAGTATTCTCTCCCCCTGGAGATCTCTTTCTCCCCCTTAATACTCTCTCTGATGTGATCTCTCTAAGTAATAAGCTTTTATGTGATCTCTCTCTCCCCCTTTGACATCAATTTCCAAGAAGGGTTTTCTGGAATTTGTTGTGAATGGGTTTGGTCCTTGAGTCACGACACAAAGCACTGCATAAAATTGTGATGCTTGTAGAGGACAAGTTTCATTGAGTGGAGCTGGATCAGAAGAAACACAGAATAAGTGGCAAACTGTTTTTCCTGTTGTGAAGTCGGTGGCACCGAGTGGTATGCTTCGGTTGTACCGAAAGGATTCGGTTGGACCGAAAACAACAAATCGGTGAAAGCGAGTTCATCACAGGGGAAACACTTGTCACCTAAGCTGTCTAGACTAGTAAGATCTCACAAAGATTTGCAAGGAATTAACAAAATGATATGCAATGAATTGGATGCTGAAAAAGTAGAGCAAACAGAAAGAAAATAATGAAATCTAGATAGAGTTTTTTTTGAAAGGGGAAACAATTATGCATGAGACAAATGTAAAAACACAAATAAGAACACGAGAGAACTTCATCTAGAGATGGTCGGTGACAAAGTCACCTATGTTAGAGTATATTGACTTAGGAGTCAAGTGAGATCACTTGATCATAGGTCATACTCATCGTTTAAGCTCAAAATGGGGCTACCTTTTTTGTTTAAGCATCTTGATGTATTCACATCTTGTCGAGTTGCTTTAGCTCATGACTTGGAGTAAAGCTTCTCTAAGATGGAATAACATACCTTGGTTGGTGGTATTGTCCATGTAGTTGAACTTGTGTGGGTTGCTCAAGGTTGATGTAGCTCATCAAGAGTTGGGAGCACCACTTGGAATTTGAGTCCATCTACCTACATGGGTTAGTTCTTGCAAGGAAGAGCACTTGTTTATCCAAAATGACAATCATGAAGCTTAATCATAGAGTTTGTCAAAACGATATGTCAGAATGATTCTGTGTTTCCTTGTATTCATCCACCATGGGGTAGAGACTTGGTGATGTAGAGATTGCTCAAGATGTGAGTAGATTACAATCTCATGGAATTTGATTCAACCAAGTACCTACACGAGTTAGATGACATGCAAGATGCAAAGATATCCAAGATATAATATATTCATCATAAGAGAGATATCATGGATTAGTCATAAGCTCATGTCTTGCATGTATCCAATGGAGTTTCTACTCCAAGTTTGAAGCATCAATGATGTTCAATTCTCCTCTCAACCTGCAAAACACTTTCTCAACAAGGGGTTTAGTAAATATATCCGCTAATTGCTTTTCGGTGCGAACATGCTTAAGATTAATGTCACCCTTAGCAACATGATCTCGAATGAAATGATGTCGAACTTCAATATGCTTAGTTCGAGAATGTTGTACGGGATTATGACCAATTTTGATAGCACTTCCATTGTCACAAAGCAATGGAACATGTTTCACATATATCCCATAATCTTTAAGAGTTTGGGTCATTCAAAGTAATTGAGCACAACATGAACCAGCAGCAATGTACTCCGCTTCGGCGGTAGATAAGGATACCGAGTTTTGTTTCTTGGAGGACCAAGACACAAGAGATCTACCAAGAAATTGACAAGTACCCGAAGTGGACTTTCTATCAACCTTGTCTCCGGCATAGTCTGAGTCGGAATAGCCAACAATATCGAAAGAGGCCCTCTTAGGATACCAAATGCCAAAATTTGGTGTATGAATTAAGTATCTCACTATCCTTTTTACGGCCTTAAGATGACATTATTTAGGAGCAGCTTGATATCTTGCACACATGCACACACTTAGCATAATATCGGGACGTGAAGCACATAGGTATAACAATGAACCAATCATAGAGCGATAAACTTTTTGGTCAACGGGTTTACCATCTTTGGTCAAATCAAGATGTCCACTAGTAGGCATGGGTGTAGACATACCTTTGCATTCTTGCATGTTGAACTTCTTGAATAAGTCCTTAGTGTACTTCGTTTGAGACACAAAAGTACCTTCCTTAGTTTGCTTGATTTGCAACCCAAGAAAGAATTTGAGTTCACTCATCATTGACATCTCAAACTTCTCCGACATTATCTTTCCAAACTTCTCACTAAAATGAGGGTTAGTTGATCCAAATATGATATCATCAACATAAATTTGGCACACAAATAATTCTCCATTAACCCTTTTAGTAAAAAGTGTGGAATCAATCTTCCCAATTTCAAAGCCTTTTTCAAGAAGAAACTTGGTCAAGCATTTATACCATGCTCTAGGAGCATGTTTAAGACCATAAAGAGCTTTGTGAAGTTTGTAAACATGATTTGGTTTCTTAGGATTGACAAAGCCGGGAGGTTATTTAACATAAACTTCCTCCTCTATTTCACCATTTAGAAAAGCACTTTTAATGTCCATTTGGTACAAGGTGATATTATGGTGATTAGCATAGGCAAGTAAGATGCTTGAATGGACTCAAGTCTAGCAACGGAGCATAAGTCTCACCATAATCCATACCTTCGACTTGAGTGTAGCCTTGGGCTTATTTAGACGCGGCTTTGTTGCGTAACTACTTGTCCATCTTCATCTTGCTTGTTGCGAAACACCCATTTGGTACCGATGATGTTGTGGTTGTTGTCGGGCTTCTCAACCAATGTCCAAACTTGGTTTCTCTCAAAGTTGTGTATCTCTTCATGCATAGCATTTATCCAATCCGGATCTTCCAATGCTTCTTCGACCTTCATAGGTTCAATGCTAGAGATGAAAGAATAGTTTTCACAAAAGTTGGCTAAACGAGTTTTAGAGCGAGTGATTCTCCCGGTTTGAATATCATTGTAGATTTGCTTGACGGGATGGTCTTTAGCAATTCTTGCTCGAACTCGTGAAAGCTTTTGCTTGGGTCTCGGTTGAACATCTTCTTCATCTTGTTCTTCTTCTTCTTGATCATCTTCATTGTTGGCGTTGTCGTTTTCTTGTCGAGGTGGAGAAGGAGGTTGTTGATGTTCGTGATGTTCTTCCTCGTTTTCTTCATCTTGGTGTGTTCCACTTGTGGATGCTTCCGTTTCAACTCTCGGTTCACCTTGTCGTGAAGTAGAAGCTTCCACTTGGATAGACGAGGTACTCTCCTTCACCTCCGTTGGACGGACCTTGCCAATAGACAAGTCTTGGATTGCATCCGAAGGGTCTTTGTCTCCTACATCAATTGGCAATTGCTCTACTTACAGCCGTTAGATTCATCAAACTTCACATCTACCGTCTCTTCAACCTTTCGGGTGAAATTGTTGTAGACACGGTAAGTGTGAGAGTTTGAGCCATAACCTAGTAGGAAACCTTCATGAGACTTAGGAGCGAATTTTGAGCAGCGATGCTTATCAAGAATGTAGCACTTTGTGCCGAATACTCGAAAGTATCCAACTTGGGTTTTGTTACCGGTGAGGAGCTCGTATGCCATCTTGCCGAGTAGCTTGTGAAGATACAAGCGATTTGTTGCATGACAAGCTGTCTCAACCGCTTCTGCCCAAAAGTGCTTCGGCGTCTTGTAATCATCAAGCATCGTTCTCGCCATTTCGATGAGCGCCCGGTTCTTCCTCTCAACAACTCCATTTTGTTGAGGTGTGTACGTAGCCAAGAACTCGTGTGAAATCCCTTCTTCGTCAAGAAAGGTGTCCAGGTTTGCGTTCTTGAACTCCGTTCCATTGTCGCTGCGAACCTTCTTGATCTTCACTTCAAACTGGTTTTGGGCCTTCCTAGCGAAGTTTTTGAAGATCTTTTGGACCTGAGATTTATCATCGAGAAAGAACACCCACGTAAATCTTGAAAAATCATCAACTATAACTAGACCAAAAGAATTTCCACCGAGACTTTTGTAGGCGTTGGGACCAAAAAGGTCCATATGAAGTAGCTCGAGTGGCCTCCTTGTGGTCATGATGTTGTTCACGGAATGCCTTCCTCCAACCTGTTTACCTGCTTGACAAGCACTGCACAGTCTATCCTTATCAAATATGACATCGTTAACTCCAAGGATATTATTTCCTTTAATAAGCTTGTCAAGGTTTCTCATGCCAACATGACCTAGTCGTCTATGCCATAACCAACCTTTTGAGGATTTAGCAATGAAGCAAGTTTTAGGTTGTGCCTTTTAGAGAAATCAACAATGTAAAGATCACCTCTCATTATACCGGTAAAGACCATTTTATGATTGTCTCGACGAAACACTTGACAATCTACTTGATAAATAGGACATTTACACGAAATCAGCAAGTCTAGATAATCGAAAGTAAGTTGTAGCCAAGAGACTCAACGAGCATGACATTTTGAATGGAGCTATCATGTGAGATGGCCACCTTACCGAGGCCAACCACCTTACCCTTTGAGTTGCCACCGAAAGTGACATACTTTCGAGGACTATCATTTTCAGCAAGCTCACGAAACATGTCTTTATCTCCGGTCATGTCATCTGTACATCCACTGTCAAGAACCCATTCCTTTCCTCCTGACACATATCCCCGAAGATTTGCCATAAGACCAAAATGTCTCATTGCATCATCAAGATCGAAGTCACTATCATCATCCTCATCATAGTATCCATGTTCAACATCGTCATGTGGTGGATCAAGTCCTAGAGAGGGTAATTCATTAGAGTGAGTTTGACAAAGATCTTGCTTATGAATTCTTATAGCTTCGGAAATAATATCACCAATAATTCCAACATCTCCTTTGGAACGCATAAGGTCGGTGAGTTCAAATAGACGATCACCAAACATAGGATCACTAATATTCATCTTACTCAAGGCAATAGGCTTATAGAGAATCTGATCTAGATTTTTCAAGGAATAATTTGGAAAGCGTCCCTCAAGAAATTTCCATATAGTGTAGGCACACTCAAAAGTAGGCAAGATTCTAATCAAGTTTCTAGGCAAGCCTCTAGCGATAAGATTAACAGTTCTAAGATTTCTAGTCATGTCAATAGATTCATCAAGGGTAGGATGCATAGGATCAACATGAGGTGCACAAGGGCTAGCAATGTACTTGTTCAATTGATATTGATTGAAAATCACAAGCATCTCATTTTTCCACTCATGAAAATACTCTCCATCAAGAATAGGCACTCTATGTCTAAGACTCCCCAAAGTAGACTCATCCATCTTCCTCCAATGGTGATTAAACCAAGGCAATGGAGACCAATGCTCTGGTACCACTTGTAGGTTCTTGAGAAGAGGTGTCTAGAGGGGGGGTGATTAGACACTAAGTACCAAAGTTGCAGTTTTTAACTTCTTTTAGGTTTAAGTGAAGTTTGGGCACAAGTTTAACATTCTCAATCCATAACAAGCAAGCATGCAAAGAGTATATAGGCAGCGGAAAATAAAGCATGCAACTTGCAAGAATGTAAGGGGAAGGGTTTGGAAGATTCAAACGCAATTGGAGACACGGATGTTTTTGTCGTGGTCCCGATAGGTGGTGCTATCGTACATCCACGTTGGTGGAGACTTCAACCCACATAGGAGTAACAGTTATGCTTGAGTCCACGGAGGGCTCCACCCACGAAGGGTCCACGAAGAAGCAACCTTGTCTATCCCACCATGCCCGTCGCCCATGAAGGACTTGCCCCACTAGCGGTAGATCTTCACGAAGTAGGCGATCTCCTTGCCCTTACAAACTCCTTGGTTCAACTCCACAATCTTGTCGGAGGCTCCCAAGTGACACCTAGCCAATCTAGGAGACACCACTCTCCAAGAAGTAACAAATGGTGTGTTGATGATGAACTCCTTGCTCTTGTGCTACAAATGATAGTCTCCCCAACACTCAACTCTCTCTCATAGGATTTGGATCTGGTGGAAAGAAGATTTGAGTGGAAAGCAACTTGGGAAGGCTAGAGATCAAGATTCATGTGGTTGGAATGGAATATCTTGGCCTCAACACATGAGTAGGTAGTTCTCTCTCAGAAATAGGATGCTGGAAGTGTAGGCTTGTTCTGATGGCTCTCTCCATGAATGAAGAGCAGGTGGAGGGGTATATATAGCCTCCACACAAAATCTAACCGTTACACACAATTTACCAAACTCGGTGGGACCGAATCATCAAACTCGGTCAGACCGATTTAGTAAACCTAGTGACCGTTAGGGTTTTCGGTGGGACCGAAATTGCATCTCGGTAGGACCGATATGGTTGGGGTTAGGGCATAACGTAATCTCGGTGTGACCGATTACACAAACTCGGTGAGACCGAATTTGGTAATTAGCTAACCAGAGAGTTGGTCAGGCAAACTCGGTGAGACCTATTACTCGAACTCGGTGGGACCAATTTTGGTAATAAGTTAACCAGAAGGTTTGCATTGTAATCTCGGTAGTACCGATTACACAAATTCGGTGAGACCGAGTCTGGTGATGGACATACACAGAGAGATACAATCCCATCTCGGTGAGACCAAGATCCCTATCAGTGAAACCGATTTGCCTAGGGTTTGTGGCAGTGGCCATGGCATCTGAACTCGGTGGCGCCGGATAGAAAGAATCGGTAGGGCCGAGTTTGACTTTAGGTTTAGGTCATATGTGTGGAAGTGAGAAAGTAGTGGAGGGTTTTGGAGCATGTCACTAAGCACATGAAGCAAGAGGCTCATTAAGTAACACCTCGTCCCTCCTTGATAGTATTGGCTTTTCCTATAGACTCAATGTGATCTTGGATCACTAAAATGTAAAATGAAGAGTCTTGAGCTTGAAGCTTGAGCCAATCCTTTGTCCTTAGCATCTTGAAGGAGTTCCCACATCCTTTAGTCCATGCCACTCCATTGTTGAACTTATCTGAAATATACTAGATAAAAGTGTTAGTCCAACAAGAGATATGTTGACATTAATTACCAAAACCACCTAGGGAGCACTTGTGCTTTCACAACACATGGACAACATAGGGGGTCTTACAACATAATCCATTCAGAGACATGACACAACATGCAAGTACAATAATCTATTGACAATTTCAACTGGTATCTAAAGAAGAGCTGGGATTACCCTGGGCTTAAGATAGCAGAAATAGCAGGACCTCCTCCGTCTTCAAATGCAACATTCTTACTTCCTCCAGTTCTTGTTTTGCTTGCATAATGTGTGCAGCTAATTGCATAATTTCCAGCCTCAAGATCAAGATTACCTCATTCATGGCAGCCACACCATCTCTTTTTGCCTCTAGTAGAGCCTCAAGAACTATAATATCTGTGCTTAGACTGCTCTCTGGCGGTGTTGCCTCTGAACTGCTACCATCTGGTAACATGGATGGCGCACTGCTTCCAGAAATAGATTATGGGGTTGTACATTGTGTTCTAGTGTGAACGGCATCCTAAAAGGTTTCCGCTGGACATAAGTAAGAGATAGTTATCGCATGATCCAGGCAGTAAGCTTAGATAGTAAATGACATACGAATTATTGCCGAGCATGGCAAGCTATATTTAAATGGTTCAAAGCAACATTAGCCGAAAAGAAATTAAAATGGTAAGATGAAACTAGGGATGTAAGTGGCAAATAAACGACACCTCCCAGTCCCATCTAGTTAGTTTTTGCTAGCTCCCTAGTTCATTTTCCTCAGAAAACAAAAACTCTTTTGAACTATCATACCACTAGTGGAATTCAATCGGGATTAAACGGGACCCAGTTGACATCCGTAGTTGAAAGGGAGTGTACCACCACTATATTTAAGTTGCCAAGGCATCTAAGCAGTTCAAATAATCTGAGAAAGCACTTAACAGTGCGGCCTCATATAAACTATGAAGACAGTCTTGTGATGAAGTTCAGAGGAAAAGTCAAGGACTCAAATGAACTAGGCATGCATTTCTTTACGATAGTACAGCAGGCACTGCTGACATATTGGCCAACTCAGGTATAGCCTAACAAGTAACAAACAAGCATTCAAATCAAGTAATACAGCAAAGCAGACAATTGAACTATTTGTAATTCTGTAGGATTACAGGTTGAGGCCACAAGCCAAGAAAGCATCCCACACGCATTACATTTCACATGTACTAGAATACACTGGCTTACCATATGTTGCTGTGAAGCCTCATTCTTTGTTGCAATGTTCTTTGAAGATATCACAAGATCCCGTGGTTGCAAATCTAGTTGTTGTAGTTTATTCTGCACCCTCTATTTAGGTAAAATTAATTTTAATTGCATGCACTGGTTTGAATTGATCATCAATGGTTCATGTAAACTAATGAAAGAAGGGTGTGTGCTTACACGGCAATATATCTGCTTCACTCTATTTTTATGCTTGTTTGAGGTGCCAGCCCCAAAAGAACAAATATTTTGCTTGATGGGGTTCGCAGCTCCATAATTAACAGAGGCATCAAATTAGTCATGCAACTTGGGAAGATCAAGAACACACAAAAAACTAATGAACAGAGGCTCGGAGCAGTGATGTAATAGCTAGCATCAGAAAATGTAGGGTAAAACGAACAAAAAGCAGCAGAACCACATGCTAGTTTGCTGATGTGTAATTAAGCATAGAGAACATGAAGCGATGATGGAACCAACAGGTGGCATCAGAACAACACCATTATCATAAATATAGCATGCAAGAAGTAAAATAGTAGGCAGTGATATCTAGGAAGTACAATAATACTTAGGACAAAACTAAAGCATATTAACTATGTAACATGTTCATTGCTAGAAGTATGGCCCTACAGGTGCAAGTAGAATAGCGTGTCTCATGGAAAATTGAATGATGCCCTGAAGAAATTCAAAGGTGCGGTGCTTATGCTAAGAAAGTGAACGTAGGCGCCGGCCGTTGGATAATAGTACCTGATTCTCGGCGGCGTATGGGTATTGTTGTCATACTTGATAGCTAAGGATCGTTGATGGTGCTTGTGTTGCGGTTGAGTTTGGGCCGGCTATCGCCTTCACGAAGCAGCTCGATTAGCTTGATTTGGCCTGTCGACATACAAGAAAGCTCATCTGTGGTAAGTGAACAGTTGCACGATAAAGAAGAGAAAACCCGAAGGAGTACAAATCGAAATAACCTGATGAGGCTGTGGCGTTAGTAAAGCAGGGCCGGTGGAGTTGAATATGGCGTCCGTGGAGCGGGTCCGGTGCAGTGGACGAAGGCTTCGGCGGGCGAGGTGTACACTGCTTTCGGTGAGGCGGATCTGTTGCGGCGGACGAGGACTTGTATGAAGGGCCAGCAATGGGGCAGATGCGGGAGTCAGTGAAGGGCCTACACTGTGGTGGACGAGGGCGATGTTAAGCAGATCCGGTGCAGTGGACCATGATGGCGGTCAAGGAAATCTAGAGCGGTGGACAAGCTAGTCGGTGAAGCGGCTCCGGTGAAGTGGTGAGTTGGCAGTTGGGGTTCCAAGGTGCGGAAGGTAGATCCGGCGGGGTGTGAGGTCCACCGCTGCAGCGTAGGACTAGATTCAGCGGCTTGCCATGGTTGGGGGTCGGGGAGGGGAAGGGGAGGGGCTCTGGGGAAGAATGTTGGGGGCAAAGAGGGGAAAACAATGGAGTTACCAAAGCAGCCCTTTTTCGTTCATGTGGTAGGGGTAAAACAGGAATATCGCAGGGCTAAACTTTTGGGCGCGAGATATTTCGATGTGAGCGGGAAGTTTGAAAGCTTTTGGCGCCTGAAATTATAAGTGTTCTGCTCTTGTACGGCCGACTATGATATCATGGCTGAGAATTTATTTGTTTTGCACGCAAAAAAGTGCAAGTTTTGAAAATCAGTATCTCCAACTCGAAACTTAGATTGTCCATTCAATTCAAATATGGATCATTGAGCTAGTAGAAGCAAATACCATCATAAGGTCCAATTCAAATGAAATTCCAAATGTGTTTATCCTAAATATGATGACAAAAGCAAAAATGTGTATGTGTATGAATAAAGTGGATGATTATAAAGTTTGAACATGCCCGTATGTGTATATCTCTAGGTTTGATATATGAATTTGAAGTCATGAAATCCCGGCTTAAAACTGTTCTCTGTTTAAATGAATTGCAAAAGCTAATGATGGAGTCGAATTCCAAAATTCCAATCTTAGGTTTGTAATTCTGGTACATCAAGGTATGTCACGCATGTTCAAAAGTATCTTTATCTCATAGTACAAACTGTGAAACAAATTGATCAATCATGAGTGCACACACTATTGACCATATATATATCTCGATTACGCTACAGTCCCTCAAATATAGACACCTAACTTATTATCTGAAGCCAACCCCCCCTCCGTCGCCCCCCCCCCACACACACACACGCCTTTCTCTCCCCAAGACACTAACACGAGCACATTAACACCCCCTCTCTTCTAAAGTCCAGGCCCCAATATAGGTCTCTTATCACTTTGTCTCTCGAGCATGCACACATCTCTTCCCCCACTCTCCAGGTCTTCCGACATCTCTCTTTCCCAAGCACACGCACTACGTAGAGTGTATCTTTCCCATATACACAGAACGTCGCCCACAAACGTCTATCTCCCTAGTTATGTGGTTCTCGCACACTCACCTCACACACCACCCCCACTGCAAACAAGCACACTTTGTCTCCTTGTGCACCACTCTCCTCTTTCTATCTCTCCCACGTGCGGACCCGCCCACTGCTCCTCAGCATACATATATGCCGTGACTCTTTCCATAGCTCCCTAATGTATCATCGTTCTCAATCTCGCACATTGTTCTCTACACCTTCTATTATAGATCTCTCATGAAGTCCCTGTCACACACACGATGACTCTCTTCCCTTGTGTCTCCGTACATAGGCCAATTTCGAACAACATCAACATTGTCTCCCTATCTATACGCCACTTATGGACACAAACGACCCCTCTCTCCCCCCTCTTTTCCTCTCTCTCTCTCTTTATCCGTCGCTAGATCTCTCTCTCTCTATCTCTATCTCTCTCTCTCGCTCGCTCTCACACCCTCTCCCACACACACTCGATGTCTCTTCCAAATAGTCTGCTCCTCGCCCACACCCATGCTATCCCGCTACTACACATGCCTTTATCTCTCTTTGACACACATGTCACACCATTCCCCCTTCCCTTATACTAGGTTTATAACATTAGTGGTCTCTCTACTCCACATACAAACACTCCCTCTCACACACAAACGCGCGCACAAACACACATAGACACACACAAACACCCATCTAGCTATCTGGATCCTTCTTTTAAGACACACACCCTTGCATATTCTCTACAACTCTAGATATGTATATATCCCCCCCCCCCTCTCTAGCTCAGATGCACACCAAAATTCTCCATGTCTCTAACTCACACATCTCTCCCCATGTCCCCATGTGTATCTCACACACTCACTCTCTGATTATGTCTATGTGTCTCCACGTTACACAACACAAAGCCCCATGTACATGTCTCTCTCTATCCTCCACACACATAGACACAAAGAATTTCTTATCATTGCCTCATTCTCTAGACATATCACACATGCACACTGTCTCTCTCTCTCGCAAACACGCTCAACAAGGGTTTCCCCATGAATAACTTACCGTCTATTCATCAACAGTCGTGGTAGTACGGCGAACACGAGACATGAAAAGAATAAATCTACACGTGCGTAGACCACCTAGTATGACTACTAGGACTAGAGCAATCCGAAAGCGCGCCGTCGCCACCCCCTCCTTATCGGCGACGGGAAAACCTTTGTTTAACACAGTCGAGAAGTCATTGTGCTAAGGCCCCACATGTTGAGCCGTTGAATAGAATGTAGATCCTAGTTTACAGAAACAAGTATCGATAATACGTTTGTATCTCCATACTTATATTTCTTCTCTTATAAAAAAACCGAGTTGGTGATGATGGTATGTGTGCCATCTTGCAATAGACCGTCCGATCTATATCTGACGGATGAAAATTAAACTAAAAGATACCCGCACCTCTCTCCACATTTGCAGACAAGGCCTTCCCTCGTTCATCCTTATCTCCAACAACCTCACTGTTGAGCAATTAAAAAAGGAAGCCTCTGGAACAACTGGCCCGGTGGCATTGCCGGCGTCATCCATCCCTTGCCTCGCTTTCGGTCATTCCACCAATCACCACCATGCCCCACTCCTCTTCACCTTATCTCCTCTTTCTCGAGATATCATTAGTTTTTACACATGGGATTACTCTTGCATGGGCCAATCACAACAAGTGTTTAATAAAAATATGCATCTTGATGTTCCATGCAATGCACGGACATCTTGCTAGTACTCCTACAGAAGACTAAGTTGGTGATGATGGTGTGTCTGCCATCTGTCATTTCTGACCATTAGATCTACATCTAACGACTGTGAGGTAAGTTGTTGCCTTTTCTCACCAACATCCCACTTCTCTACCAATTTATGGAAAAACCCATAATTAGTATCTTAAAACCAACCACACCCCTCCCCCACCTCACCAAAACAGCCCAAGGAATATTTTCTGATTGAAACATAATATATCTCTAGTGATATATATATATATATATATATGTATATATATATGTATCAAAATTAAAGTGTTTTGTATCAAGTTTGTGAATAAGTATTATTCTAATTATGACCCATTGCAACGCACGTGAACATTGCTAGTATTTCCATCCATTCCAAAAAAATGCTAGTATTTCCATAGTTTCGAGTTTTCCATCAAGATATTAGTCACTCATGGTTGATATTTACTTTCAATCAAGTACACATAGGCACTATGTAACTAGCCTTGCTTATTGGCTTCCAAAGCTTAACTTTCACTCCTACTTATAATATGTAGAGTATTTAACAAAAACTACCACTTTCAATCAGCCCTAGGAAGAAACTATTGTACAAAAAATAGCAAAAACATACCCAAAATTTCTTAATCCGTGCCAAAAACTACTACCTAGTGCCGATTAGGCTCGTTTAAACCCGTTTATGACAGGGTTGGCCCACACGTCCGTGCTGATGAGGCAGCTTAAACCAACACATTTTGTTTGATCGTTGACATGAGGGACCTACATCTGACCTTCTATCCTGTTATAGTCCCCCTCAAATCATTATTTTTTCCCGAACATTACTTCATACAGTAATGATGCATGTTCGTCGGTGGCGCCGGTGATGAGGGAGGTGGCCGCCGCTCCGCCAGACGGGTCGGACGCCGCGCTGGCCTTCGTGAGGGAGTCCTGGACTAAGGGGTCCTCGGGCGTCCAACCTATTAGCCATGGGCCGGACTGATGGGCTATGAAGATACAAAGACCGAAGACTCCACCCGTGTCCGGATGGGACTCTCCTTGGCATGGAAGGCATGCTCGGCGATCAAATATGAAGATTCCTTTCTCTGTAAACCGACCTTATGTAACCCTAGATCCCTCCGGTGTCTATATAAACTGGCAGGTTAGTCTGTAGAGGCCAATACTCATAGCCATAGTCATACAGGCTAGACTTTTAGGGTTTTAGCCATTACGATCTCGTGGTAGATCAACTCTTGTAATACTCATATTCATCAAGATCAATCAAGCAGGAAGTAGGGTATTACCTCCATAGAGAGGGCCCGAACTTGGGTAAACATTATGTCCCCAGTCTCCTGTTACCATCGACCCTAGACGCACAGTTCGGGACCCCCTACCCGAGATCCGCCGGTTTTGACACCGACATTGGTGCTTTCATTGAGAGTTCCGCTGTGACGTCGAAGATAGGACCGATGGCTCGCCTCGTTCTCAAAGACAACATTACCTCTGGAGAAGCACTGGCCCCAGGCCAAACCCTCTGGCTGGGCGGCTTTACCATGACTGCCCGTTCGGCCGTTAAGCCGATGTTGACCTCTCAGGTCATTAAAAATTCCCTTCGTATTGATTCCGAGCACTCCAAGCAGATGATCCGGCGGAGCTTTTGTCTTTAAACAAGCTCCTAGATTGCATCGCTGCCCTGGGGGTCGCTACAGACTATGGTCGAATTGGGCTTAAACCCGATCAGAGAGAAATCAAATCTCCACCGATCACCCACCAGATAGCGGTAGTCAAGGAGCGAGACGACAACTCTTCCTCTATACTGAGGACGGACTATATTCGGATCTCCAACCTCGAAGAGCCGGACACTCACCTGCAAAGAGATACATCCTGCCCTCCAAACATAAAATCGAACGAAAGGCCTAAGAAATCAGTTGATATCCTGGAGCCCGAACTGTTAAGTTCGGAGGATCTTCGGACTCTGGATCCAAAATTGGGTCAGGGTTTGGATTTAAATCCACCCACCCGCCCAGATATAAGCGCTCTCATGAGCATACAATAACAGTCTCAGGAAACGGTCCACCACTTCTGGGCCAGATTCCTCCTTGTCAAAGACAAGATTAAAGATTGCCGCGACGAAGAAGCAATCTCAGTGTTCCGCAACAATTGCACGGACGAAGGAATCCTCAATGACATCAACCGCCGTCGCATATCACACTTTGCTGACTTGGGCAATGGAAAGCGCCTGGAAAACTCAGGCGGCTCGATGGGAATCATCGGCCCCCACTCATCCCCTCGTTCAGGCGAAAAGGGCACACCCTCATGGCACGCCCGGTCCAATATTAAATAAATATAATCCCATTACGGGGCGCGGAACCGTTCTGGAAGGATGGCTCGATGGGCCATGCAAAATACACACAACACCGGATAACATACCGACCCACAGCCTTAGAGCATGTTGGATACTCCGGCAAGTGGCCAAGAGCGGCGAGGATATCCTCACCAAGAATACCCCAGAACAACACCCCCCCCCCCGAAGAATACGACCTCAAAGTATTGACGGTCTTTGAGACATTTGCTTCAAACAATAGGCGCAAAAGGGCACTCCGTGAACTCACCGAAGTCTGCCAAATTGCAGCAATAAACCCTTGGAACGACACGGCTATAACTTTTAATGCCGGTGACGAACCCAAATACAGGACAGTCCGAGCACCAGCCGCCTTGGTCCTCAGTCCAATCGTGGACGGCTTTCGGCTCACCAAGGTTCTCATGGACGGCGGCAGCGGACTAAACCTCATCTATGAGGATACACTCCACAAAATGGAAATAGACAGGAGCCGCATCGAGCAAAGCAGCACAACCTTCCGAGGAATCATTCCCAGTCGGGAGGCGTGGTGTGCGGGAAAAATCACACTTGATGTGGTATTCGGCATGCCGGAGAATTATCGGTCCGAAGAGATAACCTTCCAAGTGCCTCCTTTCAATAGTGGATATCACGTCCTCTTGGGGTGAGAGGCATTGACACGCTTCCAAGCTATACCTCATTACGGGTACATGAAGCTTAAGATGCCCGGGCCTAACGGCATAATCACTCTAGCCAGTGATCCGGACATAGCACTCCGCGCCGAAAATAAAACCGCATCCCTGGCCCTTGAGGCACTATCCGAAGCCCTCACGGCCGAAGAATTAACCGCGATCGACTCCATGGTGGGATGTGGACGATGTGATCCTAGACAAACGACCCAAATCCACCTCCTTCAAACCGGCAGAAGAAATAGTCAAATTCCAAGTCCATCCAACGGACCCTAAGAAGACATCATCTATTGGAGCACAACTAGACCCAATGATTGACGCCGCGCTACAAGAGTTCCTGCGCGAGAACTGGGACATATTCGCCTAGCACCCTTCTGATATGCCAGGAATCCCATGCAAGTTGGCTGAACACATCCTCAATATATTGAAGGGATATAAACCGGTCAAACAAACACTGCGGCATTTTTTCGAACCCAAATGTCAAGCTATGGGGGAGGAGCTAGCCAAGCTAATCGAGGCCGAATTCACTAGAGAAATAATACACCCGGACTGGCTGGCAAAACTGGTGATGGTGCCAAAGAAGGACAAATCCTGGCGCATGTGCGTCGATTTCAAAGACCTTAATAAGGCTTGCCCCAAGGATCCCTTCCCCCTCCCCCGCATCAACCAGATCATTGATGCTACCGCAAGACATGACTCACCGTGCTTCCTCGACGCATATTCCAGATACCATCAAATTAAAATGAAAGAGTCCGATCAAGCTGCAACAACGTCCATTACCCCATATGGGCCATTCTGCTTCAACACCATGCCTTTCGGGCTCAAAAATGTTGGTGCCACCTACCAACGCATGATTCAAACATGCCTGGAGAAACAGATCGGCAAGACAGTTGAAGCATATGTGGACAACGTCGTCATCAAAACTAGACACGTCGAAACACTCATAGACGATTTATGTCTCACATTCGACAACCTCCGTGCATATGACATTAAGCTCAATCCGAAAAAGTGTGTTTTTGGCGTCCCCGCTGGAAAACTGTTGGGCTTCATCGTTCCCAATAGAGGAATTGAAGCAAATCCAGCTAAAATCCGAGCTTTGTCACAATTGGCTATGCCAACGGACCTTAAACAGGTCCAAAAACTTGCCGGTTGCGTGGCTGCTTTAAGCTGCTTTATCTCCAGATTGGGAGAAAAGGCATTGCCACTCTATCGCCTTCTACGGCGCACCGGTCACTTCGAGTGGACGGATGCGGCAACGACCGGACTGGAAGAAATAAAAACCCTTCTGGCGAGCAACCCAATCCTGGCCGCGCCGAACGTTGGTGAACCCATGTTATTATACATATCGGCAACACACCAGGTGGTGAGCGTCGTGCTCGTCGTTGAACGAGAACAGGACAGACACAAATTTCTGCTTCAGAAGCCAGTATATTACGTACCCACTGTCCTCACACCATGCAAATCCCGGTACCCGCATTACCAAAAGATAGCATACGCGGTCTTCATGGCATCCCGGAAGCTACGATACTACTTCCAGGAGTGTTCGATCACGGTGGCTTCCGAAGTACCACTCAATGACATAATAAACAACCGCGATGCTACGGGCCGGATCGCCAAATGGGCCATTGAGCTCCTTCCATTCGACATAACATAAAAACTGCGTTGAGCTATTAAATCCCAAGTACCGGCTGACTTCGTTGCCGAATGGACAGAGGTCGAACTCCCTAAAGAGTACGGCACATATTCCAACTGGGTTATGTATTTTGATGGTTCCAAAATGCTGGCAGGACTAGGAGCGGGCGTCGTTTTAACGTCCCCCACTGGAGACGTCGTCCAGTACGTACTCCAAATATTATACACAGACTCTAATAACGCAGCCGAATACGAGGCCTTATTGCATGGCCTTTGGATGGCCGTCTCCATGGACATACAAGGCCTGGAAGTGCACGGGGACTCAAACCTTGCAATATCTCAAATAAATGGAGACTTGGATGCCAAAGATCCGAAGATGGCGGCTTATCGTAACACCGTCCTAAAAATGTCGGCTCGTTTCGAGGGGCTCGAGTTTCATCACGTGGCCCGAGAAAGTAATCAAGCGGCGGATGTCCTTGCTCGCATCGGCGCCAAGCGCGACCCTGTCCCACCTAACATCTTTCTGGAAAGGCTTTTTAAGCCATTCATGGTGTGGCAAGGGGAGAGCGGCAACACTAGTCCGGATCTGAACACAACCCCAGATTTCGAACACACCGATATCATCGGGGGCTCAGCCACCGAAATAACACCGTCGGCCCATCACATTATGGCAGTCATTGCCCCATGGACCGAACCCTTCTTGGCCTACCTTAATAGGAAGGAACTCCCTGAGGATCAGAATGAGGCCCGCCACATTGTCCGGCGTTCGAAGGCCTACAAGGTTCACGACGGAGAGCTCTAAAAGAAAAGCGCTACCGGAGTCCTTCAAAGATGTATCTCCGAGGAGGAGGGGCGGCAGCTCCTAGCTGAGATTCATGCCGATCTCGGTGGGCACCACGCCGCAGCTCGGGCCCTTGTTAGCAAAGCCTTCCGTGCAGGGTTTTATTGGCCGACGGCCCAAGCAGATGCAAAGGACCTAGTCCAATGTTGGGTCGGATGCCAACTCTTCGCCAACCAAAGCCATATGCCCCCCACTGCCCTAAAAACAATCCCCATCACTTTCCCCTTTGCGGTCTGCGGACTGGATATGGTTGGACCCCTAAAAGGAGGAATCCATTAGAAAAAATATCGGCTAGTCATGGTGGATAAATTCACTAAGCGGATAGAGGCCAAACCAGTTAAAACGGCCGAGTCCGGGCCGGTGATAGAATTCATATCCGGCGTTGTACACCGTTATGGTGTTCCACACAACATCATCACTGATAACGGCTCCAATTTCACAGCCGACGAAGTGAAAACCTGGTGCGCTAATCTGGGCATCAAGCTCGATTACGCCTCTGTCTACCATTCGCAAACAAATGGTCAAGTCGAACGAGCCAATGGTCTTATTATGAGCAGCATCAAGCCTAGACTAGTGCGGTCCTTGAAAGAATCAGACAAGCACTGGGTTGAGGAGCTCATCTCCGTACTCTGGGGGCTGCGGACCATGCCCAATCGCACTACCGGATACACACCTTTCTTCATGGTGTACGGTGCAGAGGCAGTGTTACCCTACGACATTATTCATGACTCACCTCGAGTGCGCATGTACGAAGAGAGAGAGGCCGAGCTTGATTGGGAGGACAACTTAGATGCCTTGGAGGAGGAGCGCGACGTCACGAAGGCCTGTTCCGCATTTTATCAACAACAGGCTCACAGGTACCAAAGCAGAGAAGTGCGGGCCAAGACTTATAACGTTGGCGAACTCGTTCTACGCCTGCCGAAGAAGAAAAAGGACAAAATCAAGCCCAAGTGGGAGGGTCCCTTCATCATTGACGAAGTTCTCACCGGAGGAGCGTGCATCACTGCGTGATGTGCCCGAGCGATGCGCCTAGAGCCGAACCCACAGGCAGCGGCCGGACTCAAGATTCTATGCCTAGCGCCGAACTCTTTGTTCGTCTCCTTCCCCTTATTGTTTCCATCATTTTTTCTCTTTTTTTCATTTTTTCTCTTTTTTCATTTTTTCTCTTTAGCCTTAAAGCTTTCGTGCGGTTAGACCGTGCACCCCTGAAGCATACATCTTCAAATATGTACGTCCATTATACCTGGGGCCTTCTTGGATAGAATCTTGCTATTATTATTTTCCGAGCATCAAGCTCATCACATATGCGTTTTTTCCCATATGTACCTTTTCTTCGCCATTATATGCATGAATATGACTTAAGTTTTGGCCAAGCTGGGTTGCCTGGCTCCTGTGCTTATGCCCTACGTTCCCTTTAGTTCGGCTAGGGCATAAAGGGAGCACCTCTGCGATTGTTACTGCCGGGTCATCCGGATGTGTACCTTAGACTGGGTGAAGCCAAAAGCTAGCGTTCTTAAGGGAATATTCGGTCGGTGGATTACAGATGTTTTTTCGCATTCACTACATTGTGAACCCCCAGAAGTTAAATATACTGCGATTTTTTCCATCACAGTTCGGACGTGCACATTAACGCATGCACACCCAGGGAAAGGAACCCTTAACGGAACTATTCTCTCTGGAAGATGTTTCTTACAATCTTAATGTAATATAACATAACTAGCCGGATACAACTTGTCTGTTCAAGCAAATATGACCCCTACGCCTGGTTTCCATGCATACCACGGTCCATTCGGCCGCTCTGGTATTCGGAAACACTCCGTACCTACGGGTCCAGAGGTTGAAGCAGAAAGGTCCGCCATGACAATCGTTTTACAATTCAGCTAGAGTTACATATGTCAAGGAAAGTACATAGTCACTTGGACTCATAAATTTCCTCCTCTATACCGTCCAACAGGCTGTCTAACTTTCAATCCTGTTGGGAATATTTGACGGCTACTGCTACTTGGTCATATACCAAATTAACGGGAACTTCTTTTCCATCTGACCCTAGAGGTCCAACCCGGGCCATGTGATTCGGATCAAGCTTGGTATACCGTGTTCTCACCATGGCCCAGGCCTCTCGCGCACCCTCCCGGCAGGCCGATATTTTCCATAATCGGATACGCCGCCACACTCCCTTGAATAGCTCTACAAGCTCCTCCATACTTCCTGGAGAGGAGGCGGATGGCCATAAGGCCTTGGCAACACTCTGCATCGCCTGTCGAGCTTGCTCGTGCATTTGCGACAGCCCTTGCAGCAAATCGTCCGACAATCCGGACATATCCTCTTCGGACGGCCCGCCAGCATACCTGCAAACATAACTCTATCAGTTCCTTTCATCTCCGAACTATTATAAGGTAAGTTCGGGCACATACTGAATATGCAGCCTCGCAGCTTTTTTATTCTCCTTTATGGAGTCGGCCAGCTGGGCCCGCACATCTTTCAGTTCCTTGCCCGGCTGGGTGTTTGAATCCTGGAGTTTGTTTTTCTCATCTCTGACTAGGGTCAGAACGCGCTCGCCTGCGGCGTGTAGTCTTTTCGCCTCTTTCTCGCCCATTTGAGTGGCTTTCAGTTTCTCCTCCAGTTGGTTTGACGATCCTGTTGTGAGATAAGCAACAGTATTAGCACAGCTGGCATATAATTATTGTTTCTCGATGGAGGGAAATATTACCAGAGGACGCCTTCTTAGACTTCTCCAGCTCAAGCAGTAATAAAGAAGCTAGTCAGTGTCCCGACACTTTTCCAGCTCTTGGGCTAGCAGGTCGTTCTTCTCCATAAGAACCTGGTTATACAACGATCCTTAAATCATTTGTACCAACTGCTTCAAGTCTCGGGGGCTACTGGCATATGGTTGTCATATTCGGACAAAGTAAACTTAGCCGCACATCTTTTAAATGCTCCTCTGTGGCTCTATTAAGCCCATCTTGAGCAGCCCGGATGTATGCATCAGCCGAGCTGAAGGCATTGAACACCTCTTTTGAGAAGCGGGGATCTCGTAAAAGGGCCCTCCGGCGCCGATGATTCATGGCGTTCTCCACTTTCGAGTTGGTGACGGACATATCTTCCGAGCCCTCAGCCAAAGGATAGTCCGGCGTCACTCCCATATCGACCCCCGTCTCCTCGGCTGGGACCGAATCCCGGCTGTTGGGAGTAAGACTGGCCGGATCCCTGGACATAGTCTGGTGAACTTTTTTCCTGATACAGGACGAACATAAAAGTAACAGTTGAATGCGACTGCTAAAGAACATATTTGCGAATCCATACCTCTTTGATGAAGGCTCGGCCGTATCTTTGTTTGCCTTCCTCTTCAAAGGCTTGCCCGGCGTGGGGGCCGCTCTCTTTGGAGATACCCCTGGGGCAGCTTGGCGCGCCGAAATCCTCCCCTTTTGAGCACAGGACGGTGCGGTGGGTGAGGCAGAATGAGAGAACTCTTTCGGATGAGATGTCTCCTGATTACTTACGTGTGAAGCAGGGAGAAGACCGGGATAATTGGCGATGATGGCCACTTATGTGCCGTCATAGCTCGCCTGGTAAAACACCCCGTGCTCGAGCACCACGAATATATCCGGATCCTCTTCGAATCCAGGGTCAAGGTCCCGATTGTGGCCCTCGGGCTGCAGGGCGGGGCTGTGAAGCCCTTCGGAAATCTTTCGCTAGTGCTGTTATAAATGGACGGGTTAATATTCATTGAAAGTAGCTCAGGGAGTGGAATGAGTAGAGCAGAGGGGTTCGTGCTTACCCAGCTAGGAGGACTGTACATGGAAAATCCATCTCTGCGCTTGATATGCAGGAATTCCTCTTCCTCTCCTTTGAACATTCCGGCCAATATTTCGGCCAAAGCGGCGGGGATGTCCGGACCCTTTCTGCCGCAGCAGGAGGCGTCATCCTCCCCATTGTAGTGCCACATGGGAAGCCCTCTGTATTGGAGTGGCTGAACCCCCCGTACTATGGAAGTTGCCATTACTTCGACTATCGATAATCCGGACTGAGCGAGCATCCTTATCTTGCTCATAAGTTGACGAAATTTCGCACTATCTTCCTCCTCGAGGCTCCGAGGGCGCCAGCTATGGCGTTTCTTCAAAGGAACGCTTGTGAATTCGGGAAGACCCCTCCGAACTGGGTCTGGAAGTGCGACGTCCTCAATATAGAACCATTTGGAAGGCCACTCTTTGGATGCCTTCTTTTGTGTTCCGGATAGGTATCCAGTCTCGGCGATGTGCCATATTTCGGCTCCGCTGACTTCAAATATTGATCCCTCGTGATTACGCGAGACGAGGCAGAATAGCCTTCTCCACAATTCAAAATGGGCCTCACAACCCAGGAATAGCTCGCAAAGAGTGACGTAACCCGCGATGTGCAGAATGGATGCCGGAGCGAAGTTGTGCAGTTGGAGGCCATAGTACTCCAGAAGCCCTCTGAGGAACGGATGAATTGGAAACCCGACGCCTCTTAGCAGGTAGGGGACGAAGCACAGTCGTTCCCCCTTAGATGGATTGGTAAAATTCTCCGCCTGGGCCTCACCATTGAAGGAGGTCAACCCCACTCGAACAGGGACCCGATCTATAGGAGGAAGAAATCCCTGTGTTTGCAGCTTCTCCAGCCGACCATGGGATACGGAGCACCTCTCCCACTCGCCTTTTTCTGGGCCGCAGCGATGGAAGGAGGAGCTGGGAGCGCTAGCCATGTTGGAATGGTCTTTCCTAGCAATCTCTGAGGATTTTTTCGCGTGGTGCCGAATGGATCTGAGATCCAATCTCTTTAAATAGACACTCTTTCTCGCATGGCCGGGGTGTTATGTGCAAAAATACCCTGACCTCTCGCATTTGCTTGACACGTGGAAGCTAAAGTTGTTGATACATAGAAGCCGAGGGGTACGACATTAAATGGAAGGCCGGATACATCACTTTGAAGTCATCAGAGGAGGAACCCGCCTTGCAATGCCGAAGACAATCCACGCGCCGGACACCTCGTCATTGAAGTCTGGTTCGGGGGCTACTGAGGGTGTCCTGGACTAAGGGGTCCTCGGGCGTCCGGCCTATTAGCCATGGGCCGGACTGATGGGCTGTGAAGATACAAAGACCGAAGACTCCACCCGTGTCCGGATGGGACTCTCCTTGGCATGGAAGGCAAGGTCGCGATCGAATATGAAGATTCCTTTCTCTGTAAACTGACCTTATGTAACCCTAGATCCCTCCAGTGTCTATATAAACCGGCGGGCTAGGTCTGTACAAGCCAATACTCATAGCCATAGTCATACATGCTAGACTTTTAGGGTTTTAGCCATTACGATCTCGTGGTAGATCAACTCTTGTAATACTCATATTCATCAAGATCAATCAAGCAGGAAGTAGGGTATTACCTCCATAGAGAGGGCCCGAACCTGGGTAAACATTGTGTCCCCTGTCTCCTGTTACCATCGACCCTAGACGCACAGTTCGGGACCCCCTACCCGAGATCCGCCGGTTTTGACACCGGCACTCCGCATGGGTTGGCCGGATGGCCCGAGCATGACTCACGCGCGAGCAAGCCGTCACGCCGCCGTGCCAATCTAGCTAGCAAACCTTGCAGACAAGCAGCTGGATGGAGCTATCTTGGCTAGCTAGCGGCCGCGACCGCCGGACGGAGCTAGCATCCGGGCTGCCGCAAGATGGGCTCCGCACCGCCGGCGTTTTTGACCTCGCCTTCTACCGGCGGTGGTAGCTGATTCCCATGGCCGAGGATGACTAGGTGGACGGGCCGGAGGTAGGAGGTCACTCGGGGATTTTTGTGTAGACTGACATGTAGGTCCCACAAGTCATAAGGTCTAACTTGCCGGTCGAATAGAAGGCGATGACTTAAGGGGCGACATGGGTTGAAACGTGCCTATAACGACACTTTGTAGAGTAGTTGTTTCTTGGTTAGGCTGGTTGGTAAGGGCATGTACAAGGTTGATAAGGTAGTCTTATCTTAAGTCTGCCATGTATGCAAGTGGTAGTAGTTTCTTGGCATTATTAGTGGTTTCTATGTATTATTAGTGGTTTCTTGTAAGGATTAATGTACTACTAGCGAAAAAAGGCGATTCTAGGTTTTTTAACACAGTACAAACACAAGCGCTCATATACACGCACATACACTCACTCCTATGAATGCACACACGCACACCCTACCCTTATGAGCATCTCCGAAAGACTGAAGTCAAGATATCATCTTGAAATTCTACGAAGTCACCGTAGGCACCTAAATTTCGCCGTCGACGGGAACGTCTCCTCCCACTGAATACGCATTGCCGAAAATCCTGAAATAAATCCAGGAATAAATGCGAGCACCAGGACTTGAACCCTGGTGGGCTGGGGATACCACAGTCCCTCTAACCATCCAACCGCAGGTTGCTTCGCAAGGCGATTCAAGGTTGCGTTGTACTCCCGACCGAATGCACGGCGGCCTTTTTTTAAATAGTGACTTCGCTGCGAGCCAATATTGTACACTGGCAGTTTGAGTTTTGAAGTCAAACGGACGTGTCGCACCACAATCTGGGTGCGCTGGATAGCCCAGCCACGTGAACGGGTTTTCCTTCCCATCATCTCGTGGCTCGCGTGCTCGCCCTAGCCGCACCTCGCTTTCAGCTTCCTCATCAGCTAGTAGGATATTTAAACAAGTGCCTCCCAATTAAGCCCGAGGAGCCGGAAAAGCCTGACGCGGCATTGGGACGTAAAGTGCTAGTACTCTACTACTTTGTAGCTTGTGGCGTTGCACGCATGGACTTCACTCCATTATCGGCTCTATAAAAGAAATTCCTCTTGACGTGATTTTTTTTGTTTTGAAATGGAGGCAAAAGCTTTGCCTCATCTCATTCATAAAGAAGGACCTACTAAGAAAGTTCGACGAGATCCATTACACCTCCACAAATGGAAGCGAAAAGCCTAGTCTCGCTGTATCAAATAACTCAAATGTTCTGCCCCCACAGTAACCATCGCTGGTAAACAGGCTGCTAGTGTGTGCGTGAGAGGAGCGGCTGAGTAGGCCAGCTACGCGCTTGAATAGAGCACCGAGAGTACCCACTACATAGGTGTACTTTCCCTGCATTGATAGTACACCGATGGTTCCAGAGAACAGTACTACCCTCCACTTCCAACTGTAGCTCCTTGGCCCTGAGATTCAAGAGTTCAAAACTGGTGCACTATACTAGTAGAAGTACAATACTACATCGACTACTAGTTGATTAAGTAGTACTAGTACTGCTACAGTACGAGTACGTAGTAAATAATAGCCTCACCCCTTTGCTAGGAATGATCGAGGAGGTACAGTTGGAAGGGACGAGGCCCTACGGTTACTACGCTCTTATCTCCTCCTCGCCAGTTCCCCTCCCCCCGAAGAGAAGGCAGTTCGTTGCTGCTCCCATGGATTCGCCAGGCAGTTCTCCTCCTCGTTGGGGCTGGGAGACCTTGGACGACGATCCTCTAGGAGAAATCGCACGCCGCTCAGACGTCCTCACCGCCGCAAGACTCGGTGCTTCCTGCACCAACTTTTTCAAGACGGTGCTTCAAAAGGCTTGGGAAAAGGCCATGCCTGTTGGTCTTCCATGCGTCCTCGAGGAGAAGGTTCTTCTATGGGACAATCCTTCGAATAGTCCACTACTCCCTGGCCATGGTTGCACGTTGACTCCGCTAGAGTTGCCGACGTTGAGAGTTAGTCGGATTTTGTCCGATGAGCATGTCAGTCATTGAGTTTGATCATGTACTACTTAGTTATTCCATTTCCATCCTGTAATTTCTCCGCTGCCCACCAACCTATATAGAGGTCTGGGTCGGTGCCAACGAAGATTGGCTTTCATACGTCCGGCCGGATACCACTATCATTTTACACAACATCCACAACAGTGCAGCCATTCCCGTTGACCCCTTCTCAACCATTGGGATCGGTCTTCCGGACTGGCTGGGCTTGAATACATATGATGATGCCTACATGAGATTGAAGAAGATAGAAATTGCGGACCCGCCGACAAAGCGACGCGGCTACGACGATTACTATCTCATCGCGGTGTTCGACATAAGGATTGCCATCAATGCAAGAGGCAGTAACGGCAGAGGCTGGCGCATATTGGCTGCGGCAGATTTGTACCCCTACACGTTTGAAGACGCCATGTGCCATCTAGGCCAATCTTCGTGGTGACAAGCCAGGGGACTTGTTTCATCTGGTTGCCATCCTACGGTACGGGAGATTACAAATGGAATGCACAAACCATCATTTGCATCCCTAATGGTACTCCATTATTTTGCAGGGACCAGTCATCCCCTAATCAAAATAAGATCGCCGATCCTCGATGTGCATTCGCATCGGCGACGCAGTCTAACCTGGAACCTTGTAGCTGACTTTGGCATATTGGGATCAACTATCTTAGCAGTCATTACCCATGGTACCACTGATGTGCAAGATTGTCACACAATCTACCACGATCGGACCGTCACCATCTACCCATGTATTCCATTTAGTATTATATTTTTTAACCCTCTCGCCTTCTCTTTCGTTGTTGTAATACTTACTACTACTAGTAAGAGTACTTTTTACCTTGGAGGACACGTATAGCTAGCTAGGCCCTTGAAGACTTGAACCCACTAGCTGCTACCATTTTTTCCATGTCTTACTATCTCATCTATGTAGCCAAGAGTGGCTATATATAATAAGCCGGTTATTTTACTTCCTCTATATCGGAGTAGTACTATTTGTTGCACAAGACATCGACCGCCATATTTGAGCACAACATTATTATGCATGGACCTTGACTGTGTACGTCACCATGTGTCCAGTTCTGAGATGCCGCGCGTACCAGATGAATGGCGCCGAGTTCGACCCCCGTGATGTTATGTGGGTGCCGAGGAACACTCTTGGAGAGTACTCACTTTTCATTCGGGACAACTACCCCATTGTGAAGTGGATGCCACCTTTCGTGCATGACACCAAAGGCCTGCCGTTCATGAAGCATGGTTGTGTCTTTAGTGCGCACCGCCGGACGAACGACATGCTGGGACACGCTATCCCTGATTTATGCCGCTTCAACTTGGATGAGCCTCCATCGTGTGGAACCGGACTAGAAAGCTACGACAATGATTCCCGTTGCCCACCGCTATGGATCGTGCCATCCAGGAAGAACACCTGGGACTGGAACCTAGAGGAGGACATGTAGCCCATCTATAACATGTAAGTGGGGTATGGTAAATTGTGAGCAGTAGATTGTGAATATATGTAGACTAGTCGTGCACAAATTTATCACATGAATTGGAGATGAACTTGTGTGGCATACTGGCATTTGTCCTTTAGAATTCATTACTAGTAAATGTGTTATGTGTACGTGCAACTTGTGTGGTTGTTGCACGGGCTCCAACACGCTCTTTGAGGAAAAAAGGTGGCACAACTTTGGATATAGGTGACGTGGCAGCATCATACAGTAGCATCGTTCACTATAGTTGTAATACTCCTACTAGGACGACAACTCCTATAAAACCTTGCGCTTGTATCTTTGTCTCTTTGGGAGGTTCAACAATTCGTACTCATGTGAACCTTGCACTTCGCTCTACGCCTCTTCGGAAGGTCCAACAATGATGATACTACAGTACAATATGCTTCTAGCAATCTGACACTGATTGAACTGTTGCACGTCCACCGCGAGGGTGAGCGAGAGGGAGAGGGAGAGGGCTCTGTAGTCAAAACCCTCTCCTCGTCCTGCGAGCCACCGCGTGCGTGGGCGAGGGAGAGGCGTAGTAAGCAAGCTTCTCCTCGTTCGGCGAGTTGACGGGACACATCAAAGCAGTACTAGTACTAGTCCATATTGCGTCCTTTCCGGTTAATATGGCTTAATTTGAAACGAGAAAAATACACTGGCGGTCAACGTATGTAACAATACGCTCTTTACAGTCACTATATATAGTTTTGCGGTGATTATACGATCACTAGCTCATCGTAGAGCACCGTATTGGACCTTACAGACCGGCCACATAGTCGACGTGGCACTTTGTTGACTGGTTAAATCGTCACCTGGTTTCTGGGTCCCACCTGTCAGTTGGCAGAGCAAAGAAATCAGTTCAACAAAACTTCACGCAGGCCGCGACAGGAGTCCAACCCTTGCGCGCGAACCACCCTGACTGTGTATGTGAGTGCATGCACGTGTACTCCCTCGGTCTTCCAACAAAGAGTGTACATCGGCTAAAAAACAAAGAGTGCACATCTACACTTCCAATGCATTTAGCCTTTAATCTAAAATCGATATTGATTGACTAATGGACCAACTTGTGCTCTAGCTATAGGCTACATTCTATCATTAATTACAGCATGCAACAACCTTCATTTAATCTTCTTCTCTCAATGGTCACATGCACACATAAGTCTGCTACTTTTGGGCGTTAATTATGCCCTGGTCAATGTGCAAATCTCTAAATGTACAGTCTTTCACGGACGTAGGGAGTAGGTTGAGCACTTGAGCATGAGCGTGTGTTTGCATCGTGTGCTGTGTGCCGCATGGGTGCGTGAGTGTTGCGTGCGTCCATGTGTACGTGTGAGTGTTGCATGTTGCATGCATGCATGAGGCTTTTACTCCCTCCCATTGGCATGTCCATATTTCAAGCTTCCTCTGTTCCCTCCTTATGATGATACTCCCTATGTTCCCAAATACGGAGTAAAAGCCTCCATCTGTTCCCAAATACGGAGTATTTGTTTTTCTAGAGATTTCAACAAGTGACTACGTACGGAGAAAAATGAGTGAATCTACTCTCTAAAATATGTCTACATACATCCGTATGTTGTATTCCATTTGAATGTCTAAAAAGACAATATTTAGGAACGGAGGGAGTAGCATATAAACATTAAGTTCTCTTGTTTTGCCCTCCTTGGTCACGGTGCACAACCAAGGATGACTTATTCACATGGATGGAGGGAGTAGATGGTCAAAGTTTGACACAAAATTAATGCATTGGTAAACATAATTTTTTGAGGAAAATGAGTGCATTATTTGATTGTTTTGGCAAACTACAAAAATTATTCCACCACTCATCATCTACCTTGGTTGATGAGATTTTTGAATTGAGCCCTATAAACCGGAAAGGAGGTAGTACTAGTACTCCTACATTATTGGCGCCAGGTGCCTTGGCCAATGTTTCATCTTGTTGGACATGATGGAGCATACAGGCATAGGGATACTATAGATAGGAAGTCTTCGCGATCCATTATTCCCCATCTCGGTCAGACAGAACTATTCAACTAGTCTTCACAGTGAAGTGACAATACACGCTGCAGCAGATGGGACACTTAATAAGCTGAACCAGCGTGTTGGTGTTACTAAATCATCCTTAGCCAGTACTATCATCATGTTTGCCAGTGGAGCACACTTCCGCAAATACGACTACGCACCTCTCTCCTGCATTAACTGACATATGGGCCCTCTTGAGGTAGACCCACATGTCATTGGTGTAACTATTTACACTCCGAAGGACGGTATATCCTGGTAGTAGTACTAGTAGAATTGAGATTTAATGCACTTTCTTCCCTGTCTTTCACTCTTCTTCCTCCTCTCTTCCCCATCGGCCTTTTACCATTTCCCCGCTCCTTTGCTTTCGCTTTTGCTCGCGTCATCTTCCTTGGTAGCTCGCGTGTACCATATCCCCCCGCTCACTGCTCGGCCACACACGCCATCTTCTTCGCTCGCCCGCCCAAATCCACTTCCCCGCTGGCTCGCAGGCACCGAAAACTCCAGTCACTCAGCGCCCTAAAAAACCCTATGGCAGAACCGACTGACACGCAGAGCCGCAATTGGAATTCCCTCCCCGATGTTCTCTTGGAGCAGATCTGTAATTGTATGGACCTGCTCAGCACCGTCCGTCTGGCCGCATGCTCGGTGTCTCTGTACCATCTACTCGTTTGTAACCGGCCGGCTCTTTTCAAGACACCCTTCTTGCTGATGCCCGATCCTCACAGGTGGCCCAGACACCGACTTGACGATCCTACGGAGGTTGCCGTGGTGCCCCTCGACATGCTACCATTACCCGTCCACCTGTCCTTCATGCACGGCCACTACTAGGTGGGCATGAAGGCCAACTGGATCATTCTCATTCACCAATCCGGTAGTCCGTGGCATCTCGTGGATATCTACACCCAGCGAGAGATCACCCTTCCATCATTGGATACCACCGCCATCAAGCCTCGTGGCATGCCGGACACTCCTGCCTATTATGCACGAGACGCGTCGAGCTTTTGGCTCGACCTCTGTTTGCTGAAAGTTGTAATCTGCAAAGTGCCCACGCCATCAGAAGACTACATGGATTACAAGCTCATTGCCTTGTTCAACATGGGATTTTTCTATCTGGAATCCGGTCACCATACATGGTTATGGCTCATCGTCAATCCTGTTGAGGCAACATTTCTGTCTGATGCTATAGTGCAGGATGGCATCAATTACGCCGTCGACGCACAGATTGGCTGCCTATACTGGTGGAATCTATCATCGTGTAATTGTTCTATCTCATCTCATCTTTACCTTATGAATACGACTGCCTGTTCATTATTACAAATTTAGAATTGATAGTATGTCTATAACCACATCATTGCTATATGTTCCTCTCATTTCCAAGATTTTTATGACAACACATGTTATTGCTAGAGTTGATACGAGAACAGTAGTAAGTGCTATGGTAGAATATGAGTAGGCCCTGTCATAGCTGTTTTCCTCTCATTGTTACATGATGTTTGAACCATGACATATTTCTAGAATATGAAAGCCATTGGCTTACTTTTTTAACTTGGGGTATGATTATGACCACGACATTGCAATTCTCTATCTATGATATGTGTCACTGTTATAATAATCTTAATTCCACACATACTCTGAACATGATTGTTTATTTTTGTCCTTTTGGTCTCTAATTTTAATTGTTGCGGATGCAAATGCGCTGGCCTTCATGATTCCAGGACCTGGAATCATACCAGCCGATGGGTGGTGGTTTATCGCTCGTTCAGCTGACGGCAGTCATTTGATGCTCATTCGCACATACCAAATTGACCAAACCATTACATCAAACCACATGCAGTACAATGCCGGGAGCGTTTGTGACATTGATGGCTATGGTTGTTTCATGTTCGAGAAAGATCCCAGCTCCGTTGGGCCAGGTGTATTCAACTGGAGGCGGGTTTATAGCCTCGGCAACCACTCCATATTCCACGGGCTCAAATATCCGATCATCCAACCAATCATTGATCATATCACCGATGATGATTACTGTGCTATGCAACTTCCATTCGCCAGGGGGAACTGTGTTTACACATCATACCATGGGTTTCATGAATCACCATATCTAGAGTTTCGTTGACACACCTTATTGCAAGGTAATCTTCAGTGTGTGGAAGGCATCAAGCTTCCATGCGATGGATGGATTTTGCAAACCCGACATGCGGCGATGTGGTTCATGCCAACAACAAATATGCACAACTTGATTCGTACTGATGTCTAGACTGAGCCATGTATCATGTTGTTGTAGCACGACCCTCTTTTGTTGGATATTATGTATTGTTGTTAGTTTGATGCACTCCTCTGGTTTGAAGGATAGATACCTTTCTGGGATCAAGTGCATCCTAACTCACTTGCATAGGATGTACTGATAATGATGGTGGAGATGCAATGCAGAAGCCATATATATATATATATATATATATACATATATATATATATATATATATATATATATATATATATATATATATCAATTAGGCTTCAAGTGCATACTTGTTAGTTAAACCTAGGTTAAAATGTGACACTAAATACGACTAGTAAGTAGTACAGTAGCAGTACTAGTATACGTCGGTCAAATTATTCATCATGTCCACACATTGAATTGACGTGACAACACGCTGCGCGTGAGAGGACACAAGAATCCCAGCGACGTGTTCGGGTATTGTGGACTTCAGATTTGGAGTACCACTTATCTGTCGAAATCTTTCATCATTCACTTAAAACAGTCAATTGATCATACATTGAGTACCATATAACTGGAATTAACCGATGCAAGTCCAAGAAGGATTGGCCAGTGCTGCCGGCTGGCGTCAAGTTCGATCCCACGGATCAGGAGCTGATCGAGCACCTTGAGGCCAAAGTGAGTGCTGACAGCGCGAGATCTCACCCTCTCATTGATTTGTTCATACCAACCATCGACAGCGAGCACGGCATATGCTACACCCATCGTGAGAAACTTCCAGGTTAGACACCGATCGGCCGTCTACTTGCACAAACATATTCCTTTGTTTATAGCTCTATTTTTCTTTTTAGACACAGACCTAGTGAAGCAATTACAATTTGACGGTTAAAAAAAAGTGAAACAAGTGACTGCAACATGCCAAAGATGTTATGAAAATGCCAACTACGTACACTAAAACCTGTATTCGACAATACTGCAGGTATCACACTGAGTGGCCTAAGCAATCATTTCTTCCAGCGCAATTCCAGGGCATTCAAAAGGGGGACGTGGACGCGTTGCAAGATACAGTCGGAGTGCGGCATGCACGCGATGTGGCACAAGACCGGCAATACCTTGCCGGTGATGGTCACTGTCCGGCAGACGGGCACCAAAAAGGTTCTGGTGCTGCACACCAACAAGAACTTCGACCAGCAGAGGACCAACTGGGTGATGCACCAGTACCACCTCAGGGACCTGGAGCAAGAGAAGGAGCGGGAGCTGGTCCTCTGCAAGATTTTCTACCAGACGAACACTAGGGCCAGGAGTAAAAAGATTATAAGTTAGTTTGGTATTGGTACTTGTACTACCTTGTCGTCCGCAAGTTGGTATTGTTGTTAACGATCTTTCTGTATGAACTTGGCGTTTGCTTGCAACCATCATGCCGAGGGTCGACGTGGATATAAACCTGAATCATTTGTTTCGAAACGAATTTTCAGGCACCTGATTTTTATTTGTTGGGTAGCATAAGCACATGCCGTTCGAATTCCCAGTTCTCCAAATTTTTCGAAACAAGTCCATGCACTTATAATCATGATGAAAAAACAATATACCTGATGCATCCCAGTTATCAGTCTGTACTTGCAGAATTCTCTCGTTTATTGAGCAGGTATATTGTTTTTTCAGGTCGAGCAAGTTTCAACTGGGCTGTAGACTGCCCAGGCTTTGTTTTGTTTTTAACAGGCCCAGCCCATGACGCCAACGAGGCACAAAGATCCAGCAGGTATCTACTGACCTCTGGCCCGCCAGCCTTAGTTATATTTTGTCTTACAACATCCGGGTTTTTTCCTGAATCAAACACACAGCCTAGTTCTATTTTCCTCTTCAAACGCCATGTCCTACTTCCGTTTTCTAATATCTACCTATAGTTTTACTAGTTCATATACACGTATCATTATATTGAAAATACATAAAGTTCCCTTTTCATATTTACATCCTTATTTTTGTTGTTGTTTTTCCTCCCAGCGCTGATTTTTACCACTGGTTTTCCCTTAAACCAACTCAATGTCCCACGTCTTATTTGCTTACTAAAACAAAACAATTTTTTTGGCAAATCAATAAGTTCTTAAAAATGTTTATCATTTCGGGATTACAACAGTTCGGACTCCACCGAAATATGCAAAATAAGGTTGAACTTTTTGACTATGGTCCTGGGCAGAAAATGGGTTGTAATAAATTACTTAAGAATTAGCAAATGGGCTGCAAATTATTAAAAAGATAGCAAATGGGCTCTATGTTGTCTGCCACAGACTTGGAGGCTGACTTGTGGGCGTACTAAGTTCATGCGTACACAAGGTTTCTCAAAAAAAAAGAAACTTAGTCAACAATCAACTCTACCAGCGTCAGACCGTTAGATGTCAATCTAATGGCAATCATGCTTCTCCAGTCTCTGATCTTCCTACTCCAGCCGCCCAAACCAGCGCGGGCGGAACCGCCTGCTCCCGCCTCCCGTGGCCGGTTGTGTTGCCGGGTAGGCCTCTCATGACCCACAAGTATAGGGGATCTATCATAGTCCTTTCGATAAGTAAGAGTGTCGAACCCAACGAGGAGCAGAAGGAAATGATAAGTGGTTTTCAGCAAGGTATTCTCTTGCAAACCTTTGAAATTATCGGTAACAGATAGTTTTGTGATAAGGTAATTTGTAACGGGTAACGAATAACAAGTGTAAATAAAGTGCAGCAAGATGGCCCAATCCTTTTTGTAGCAAAGGACAAGCCTGGAAAAATTCTTATATAAAGAAAAGCGCTCCCGAGGACACATGGGAATTATCGTCAAGCTAGTTTTCATCACGTTCATATAATTCGCGTTCGGTACTTTGATAATTTGATATGTGGGTGGACCGGTGCTTGGGTGCTGCCCTTAATTGGACAAGCATCCCACTTATGATTAACTCCTATTGCAAGCATCCGCAACTACAAAATAAGTATTAAGGTAAACCTAACCATAGCATGAAACATATGGATCCAAATCAGCCCTTCTTTAAGCAACGCATAAACTAGGGTTTAAGCTTACATCACTCTAGCAACCCATCATCTACTTATTACTTCCCAATGCCTTCCTCTAGGCCCAAATAATGGTGGAGTGTCATGTAGTCGACGTTCACATAACACCACTAGAGGAGAGACAACATACATCTCATCAAAATATCGAACGAATACCAAATTCACATGACTACTAATAGCAAGACTTCTCCCATATCCTCAGGAACAAACGTAACTACTCACAAATCATATTCATGTTCATAATTAGAGGGGTATTAATATGCATAATGGATCTGAACATACGATCTTCCACCAAATAAACCAACTAGCATCAACTACGAGGAGTAATCAACACTACTAGCAACCCACAGTACCAACTGAGGCTTTGGGACAAAGATTGGATACAAGAGATGAACTAGGGTTTGAGAGGAGATGGTGCTGGTGAAGATGTTGATGGAGATTGGCCCCCTCCCGATGAGAGGAGCGTGTGATGACGATGGTGATGATTTCCCCCTCCCGGATGGGAAGTTTCCCCGGCAGAACAGCTCTGCCGGAGCCCTAGATTGGTTCCGCCAAGGTTCCGCCTCGTGGCGGCGGAGTTTCTTCCCAAAAGCTTGCTTATGATTTTTTCTCGGACGAAAGACTTCATATAGCAGAAGATGGGCACCGGAGGGCCACCAGGGGGCCCACGAGGCAGGGGGCGCGCCCAGGGGGTAGGGCGCGCCTCCCACCCTCGTGGCCAGGGTGTGGCCCCCCTCTGGTATTTTCTTTGTCCAGTATTTTTTATTAATTCCAAAAATGACTTCCGTGAAGTTTCAGGACTTTTGGAGCTGTGCAGAATAGGTCTCTAATATTTGCTCCTTTTCCACTTGAGAATTCCGGTGCGGCATTCTCCCTCTTCATGTAAACCTTGTAAAATAAGAGAGAATAGGCATGAGTATTGTGACATAACGTGTAATAACAGCCCATAATGCAATAGATATCAATATAGAAGCATGATGCAAAATGGATGTATCAGCCTCACGGCCCCACCGTACTCGCATCCCTGCCCTGTCTATCCCTCTACTCACCCACACCTCCTGTTATTTTCCGGCGACGGTAGCCGAACCAGTCAACCCTCATACTCCCCACTGCGTGGGCAGCCACTAGCGTGTCTTCCCCGACTCCGTGTCTTTCCCTTCGTAGGCCTCGCCTTCGTCACCGCCCTGGTGCTTTTGGCGCGGCGTGGTCAATGTGGTCAACGAACGACATTCATTGGAAGTGGACTATACGTGGAGAGGATGACAGCTGGGTCCACGGCCGCACACAAGGAAATGCCTCATTACGCGCAAAATAATGATTCGTCCACCTAACATCTGGGACCCACCGGACGGGCCACCGTATTTTGCGAAAAAATGTTCCCGCCACTGACAGCTCGGACCCACCGTCTATATCTTCGCACGCAAGGAAGTGCTTCCTTATTACGCACAAAAAAAATGAATACTCCCCTGCTAGCTGGGACCCACCATATGCGAGGCTGACTTGTGGGCCTACTAAGTTGATGCGGACAATGGGCTTTGTCAACTTAGGCAATATGAATGGTTCTAGCTCTAGTGACCGTACGATGTCCATCCAACGGCCATAGTGCTTCTTCAACCTCTGGTCTTCTTGCTCCAGCCGCCCAAACCAGCGCCGGTCGTGCCGCCTACTCCTGCCTCACGTGGCTGGCTGTGCTGTTGCGGAGGCCTCACCGCCCCTACTACTCCCACCGTTGGCCAGGCCATTCCTCTACTCACCCACACCCCTTGTTATTCTGCGGCGACGGCAGGCTCACACCACAGCCGAACCAGTGAACGCTCGTACTCCTGTCCGCGTGGGCTTCCACTGCCGCGTCTTCCCCGGCTCCGTGTCGTCCCCTTCCTAGGCCTCGCTGTCGTCCACCGCCCTGGTGCTCTCGGTGCGGTGTGGTCCGTGGTCAAGGAACGACTTCCATCGGAAGAGTACTGTACGAGGAGAGGCTGACAGCTGGATCCACGGCCGCAGCAAGGAAGTGCCTCCTTATTACGCGCAAAATAATTATTCCTCCACCTGACAGCAGGGACCCACCGGACGGGCCACTGTATTTTGTGACAAAAAACATTTCCCCCTGACTAGTGGGACCCACCAGCTACATCTTCACATGCAAGGAAGTGCGTCCATATTACGGGCAAAAAAAAAATGATTCGCCCCACTGACTACTGGGACCCACCTTGTCGAAGCGTACATAGCGTTGTCATTCTGGTCACGAACGTGTACGTACATACTGGTCGATGTAGAGGCACGCGCGTGTCAAAGTAGAGGCGCGCACGTGTCGTAGTAGAGGCACGCACGTAGCATGTACACGTACGTACAGAGGCCAAGGTGCAAGAAAGAAAATACGGCCACGTACATACATACGGGTGGGGTCTCGAATGCCTACTCGCATATACGTATGACCAGGGCTCGTGTACATGGCTGGGTCGGAACAGAGAAGCTGCGCCGTCGTCGTGTTCATGGGGAGGCAACCGGCTGGGTCAGAGCGGAGTGCGTCGTCGTGTTCATCGGGAGCCAACCGGCTTGGATAGAACAGCCGATGGAAACAAGGCCTGGCGTAGCGCAGAACAAAGGAAACGGCCTTGTGTTCGACCGGCCACGGTCGAAACGGGATCCTGTTCATCGGGAGGGGTCTGGCGTACCGCAAAACGGAGGAAACATACTTCTCTTGGACCTCCTACGGTGGAAACGGGGGCTTGTTGATCGGGAGGGGTGTGGCGTACCGCAAAATGGAGGAAACGGACTTGTGTTGGAGCGCTACGGTCGAAACAGGGGTCCTGTTCATCGGGAGGGGTGTGGCGTACCGCAAAACGGGACTCCACGGGATACTGTTCATCTCCACCATTGATTGCCTCTACGGGCTACTGTTCATCCATCGTCGACTGCCTCCACGGTCCACTGTTCATCCACTGTCGACCTCCTCCAGCCTCCACCTGCGACTGTTCATCCACGGGCTCCTGTTCATGCAGCCTCCACCGCGCGCTCCTCCACCGGCTACTGTTCAACCAGCCCTCTCCACGGGGTCCTGTTCAACCACCCCTCCACGGGGTACTGTTCATCCAGCCCTCCACCGGCTACTGTTCAACCAGCCCTCCACCGGGTCGTCCTGTTCATCCAGCCCTCCATGGGGTCCTGTTCATCCACCCCTCCACGGGGTCCTATTCATCCACCGGCTCGATCGATCGGGGTTCTGTTCATCCAGCGGCAACGGCCTCTACTACCACGGGGTCCTACTAATCCAACCCCCCACCGAGAATTGTTCATCCAAACCCCCTCAACAACGCTCACTGTTCATCAAGGGAAGGAGGCAGCAGTGTTCGATCAGCTTCAGTTAGCAGCAGTAGCGAAGGAAACACTCGAGTTCAGTTAACAACAAGGGATCCATCGATCACTCGGGTTCAGTAATGCGTAGCCTGCAGTGCAATCGCTCAGGTTTAGTTAGAGCCCAACGCCTCGCTCGGGTTCAGTTAGAGCCCAATGCCTCGCACACACGTGCGTACGAGAGAAATTCACCTCGCTCGGCCCCCGACCACCCACCGTAACCGGGAACTCCCCCGATATTTTCCTTGCCCTTGCTTCTACCATGGTTTTTTCCATCATGGACGGCCCAAAGAATGTCATGCAGCTGCGTCTCTGGCCCGCCCAGGACGAAAAGCCCATTTTTTGTCTTAATTTTTTGTCATAGAAGTAGGACCCCACCACATCTATGATGATACCGGGTTTTGTCACCATTATCGTCATAGAAGTGTCATAAGCATGACAGGGAAAAAAATTCGTTCGACCCAAAATGTCACGGATGTGTCTTTTTTTTGTAGTGCCCCCCCCCCCCCGAGGCCAAAACGGTGAATATGATCTACGTTACGCATATCCCTAAGTGGGAGCGCAAGCATGCATTAAGGGACATCTATGCCATAGAGCTAGTCGCCCCAAAATTTAACCCATGGTCAGCCTGTCCGATCACCTTTGATCGCAGAGACCATCCGACCAGTATCTGTCATGGAGGTTCGGCAGCATTGGTCCTCAATCCAATTATCGACGGATTCCATCTCACGCGAGTCCTTATGGACGGCGGCAGCAGTCTTGACCTGCTTTATCAGGACACTGTTCGAAAAATGGGCATTGATCAGTCAAGAATAAAACCCACCAAAACCACCTTGAAAGGAGTGATACCCGATGTAGAGGCCTGCTGCACAGGATCCATAACGCTGGAGCTAGTCTTTGGCTCACCGGATAATTTCCAAAGTGAGGACTTGATCTTCGACATCGCCCTTTTCCGCAGTGGCTATCACGCACTGCTCGGACGGACCGCATTCGCCCGTTTCAATGCGGTCCCGCACTATGCTTATCTAATGCTCAAGATGCCTGGACCATGCAGCGTCATTACAGTTAACGGAAACATGGAGTGCTCCCTCCGTACCGAGGAGCATACCGCGGCCCTCGCAGGGCAGCCTCATTAAGCCGAATACTACATCGGTAGTCAAGCCCCCGGACACTGCGAAACGAGTCAGTCTACCTGCGAGAATGGCGGTCCGGCCTGGCCCGTAGCTAGATTAGCAATTCAGCCTCCGTCAAAGCCCCAACCTGATAGTGGCATACGTACCGCGCGTACATAACTACGCACTAAAGATACCATGGGAAAGGACGGAGGCCTACTAAAAATAAGGTCCACGGTACGGCTCGACCCTATCCGGACCCTCATATTCCCTCCCTTTTTTCTTCTTATTTTTATTTTTCAGGTTCCTCACAACCCACATCACTTTTTGATGATACCAAGGGCCCTTTTCTAGGCTCCTAATGTATACTCGATTGATGATCCTCTCAAACGATCATACACCAAGGCGGAAAGCAGCGCAAACATGCGGCAGGGTGTCCAAAGGATCTTCAAGATAATTTTTTCCTTTTTAGGACCTGTATACAGCTTTCCCTTGGGCTCGGCATGTAAAATAGCTTCAATGCTTATCGCATCCTCTGTAAAAATATGTTTTGATGTATCAATCAGACTATAATGGAAACAATTTCGCCCAACCCTGTTCGCTATTGGCTTATTTCCTAATCTGTATTCCCTCTTTACGCCAGATTGTCGTATATACCTCGGCACGATTCAAATCGCCAGGGGCTCTATCCAGCCACGTGTATTTTTCAAACAAAAGAAGTTAAACACTTTTATAGTAATACTTCGGCGTCCTGAATATGGCATTATATGCATCGGCTCCGAATAATGTCTTTGGTCAATAGTTGGGTTGCCCGGCTCCTGTGATTGCTACCTTATGTTTCGCTTGTTCGGCTAAGGTAGTAAAGGGAGAACTACTATGATTGTGTTTCGGGTTCATCCGGCCAAGCACCTCAATAGAGAAAGTCGAAAACTGACTGTCATAATGCGGCGAGAGCTGGTCAGTGATGTCTACTACACAACCTTCTTCTTGTAGACGTCATTGGGTCTCCAAGTGCAGAGGTTTGTAGGACAGTAGCAAATTTCCCTCAAGTGGATGACCTAAGGTTTATCAATCTGTGGGAGGTGTAGGATGAAGATGGTCTCTCTCAAAGAACCCTGCACCAAATAACAAAGAGTCTCTTGTGTCCCCAACACACACAATACAATGGTAAATTGTATATGTGCACTAGTTCGGCGAAGAGATGGTGATACAAGTGCAATATGGATGGTAGATATAGGTTTTTGTAATCTGAAAATATAAAAACAGCAAGGTAGCAAGTGGCAAAAGTGAGCATAAACGGTATTGCAATGCTAGGAAACAAGGCCTAGGGTTCATACTTTCACTAGTGCAAGTTCTCTAAACAATAATAACATAATTGGATCATATAACTATCCCTCAACATGCAACAAAGAGTCACTCCAAAGTCACTAATAGAGGAGAACAAACAAAGAGATTATTGTAGGGTACGAAACAACCTCAAAGTTATCCTTTCTGATTGATCTATTCAAGAGTCCGTAGTAAAATAACACGAAGCTATTCTTTCCGTTCTATCTATCATAGATTTCGTACTAGAATAACACCTTAAGACACAAATCAACCAAAACCCTAATGTCACCTAGATACTACAATGTCACCACGAGTATCCGTGGGTATGATTATACGATCATCACACAATCTCAGATTCATCTATTCAACCAACACAAAGTACTTCAAAGAGTGCCCCAAAGTTTCTACCGGTGAGTCAAGACGAAAACGTGTGCCAACCCCTATGCATAAGTTCACGAGGTCACGAAACTCGCAAGTTGATCACCAAAACATACATCAAGTGGATCACGTGAATATCCCATTGTCACCACAGATAACCACATGCAAGACATACATCAAGTGTTCTCAAATCCTTAAGGACTCAATCCGATAAGATAACTTCAAAGGGAAAACTCAATCCATTACAAGAGAGTAGAGGGGGAGAAACATCATACGATCCAACTATAATAGCAAAGCTCACGATACATCAAGATCGTGCCAAAACAAGAACACGAGAGAGAGAGATCAAACACATAGCTACTGGTACATACCCTCAGCCCCGAGGGTGAACTACTCCCTCCTCGTCATGGAAATCGCCGGGATGATGAAGATGGCCACAGGTGAGGGATCCCTCCTCTGGCAGGGTGCCGGAACAGGGTCCCGATTGGTTTTTGGTGGCTACAGAGGCTTGCGGCGGCGGAACTCCCGACCTATACTGTTCCTCGATGTTTTTAGGGTATATGGATATATATAGGAAAAAAAGTCGGTAAGGGGAGCCATGAGGGGCCCACGAGGGTGGGGGCGCGCCTCCGTACCTCGTGGCCACCTCGAAGCTTCCCTGACTTCAACTCCAAGTCTCCTGGATCACGTTCGTTCCAAAAATCACGCTCCCGAAGGTTTCATTCCGTTTGGACTCCGTTTGATATTCCTTTTCTGCGAAACATCAAACTAGGAAAAAAATAGAAGCGGCACTTTGGGCTCAGGTTAATAGGTTAGTCCCAAAAATAATATAAAAGTGTATAATAAAGCCCATAAACATCCAAAACAGATAATATAATAGCATGAATACTTCATAAATTATAGATATGTTGGAGACGTATCAGCATCCCCAAGCTCAATTCCTGCTCGTCCTCGAGTAGGTAAATGATAAAAGAAATGATTTATGAAGTGTGAATGCTAGCAGGTGCACAAGTTTGATCAATGATAATTTCAATCACCTTTTCTAGCATCATTATATATCATAACAGTAGCTCATCTCATAAAGCTTCTCATGATCAAGTAACTAGCTATTCACATGTTAAAGTATAGATCATAAACTTTCTTGAAAACTAACAAACAGTTCTCAGTAATCAAACAATTGCAATTCATCTTATTTTCAGGAAGGGTCTATGTAAGAGCTTTGATTTAGCAAATCCCACATACTCAACTAACATATAGTCTTCCATGATTGCTACCATTCAAAGCATATTTTTAGAACAAATAGCATCCATCGAACACAGAGAAAGATAGGGGCTTAATGTTTCGCCTCCCAACTTATTTATCATATAGATAATTGTCAACAATAATAATTCATGATCAAATATATTTGAATGGCCATATATGCTTAGATCTTTCTCCACCACATGATGCTTTCCAACTAAAAAGTACGTTCGAATGAGAAGGAATACTACTGACTCTCGCATAAAAGTAAAAGACAGGCCCTTCGCAGAGGGAAGCAGGGATCTGCAGAGGTGCCAGAGCTCGAAGCTAAAACAGAGATGAAAATAATTTTGAGAGGTATGCTTTCATTGTCAACATAACGACCAAGAGTTCCCAATATCTTCCATACTAGATACATTAAAGGCGATTCCCAAACAAAAAGGTAAAGATTTTACTCCCCATCCACCAACAATGACACTCCACGGCTTGTCCGAAACAACGGGTGCCGTCCAACTATCAACAATCCTGGGGGAGTTTGTTTAAATTATTTGCAAATTTGTTTTTGATCTTTTGATCATAGGACTGGGCATCCCAGTTACCAGCCATTTTCTCGTGAATGATGAGCGGAGTCCACTCATCGTGAGAATAACCCACCTAGCATGGAAGATACTGACAGCCCCTAGTCACTACATGAGTGATTCGGGCATACAAAACAGACTATTATTTGAAGGTTTAGAGTTTGGCACATGCAAATTTACTTGGAACGGAAGGTAAATACCACATATAGGTAGATATGGTGGACACTCATGGAATAAACTTAGTTCAAGGAATTTGGATGCACAAGCAGTATTCCCTCTTAGTACAGATATTTTGGCTAGCAAAGGATTCTAAATAGCAAGCACCAGATGTTAGAGGATCCATAACAATATAACTTCTATACAAATATACCCAAGCATAACTCATTATGTTGTCTTCCTTGTCAAACTTCAACTAATTTGATCAGGTTTGAAAATAATTAATGGGGCTCACAATCATAGAAGATGTCCAAGATAGTATATTTATATGTGAAATCTCTCTTCCTTCAATATTCTTTCATGAATTGTTCAAGTGACCAATACAATGTTTGCTAACCTTCAAAAAAATTACCACCTCTACTTCTTATATGTGAAGTCATTACTCCCAATGGGATAAGCATATGAAACATATATAATTTCAGATTTACGATATTCAAATCATTCAACCATTTACTCATAGGATATAAGTGAAGCACACGAGTAAATGACAAACTACTCCAAAAAGATATAAGTGAAGATCAATGAATAGTTAAATAATTATGTAGCTTTGTGAAGATTCTCTCTCTCATTTAAGAATTTTAGATCTTGGTATATTATTCAAACAGCAATCAAAACAAAATAAAACGAAATTTCAAGGATAGCACACATCATGTGATGAAGCAAAAACTTAGGCTTAACCGATACTAACTTATAATTGTTGAAGAAGAAAGGTGGGATGCCTACCGGGGCATCCCCAAGCTTAGATGCTTGAGACTTCTTGAAATATTATCTTGGGGTGCCTTGGGCATCCCCAAGATTGAGCTTTTGTGTCTCCTTAATTCCTCTCATATCACGGTTCCCTAAATCTCGAAAGCTTCATCCACACCAAACTCAACAAGAACTCGTGAGATAAGTTAGTATAAATCAATGAAAAAACCTTATCATTCTCTACTGTAGCAAATCACAAAAATTATTATTCAACATTGCATACTAAATGCCTATGCATATTTAATACTCCTATCCTCAAATAGAATCATAAAACAAGCAAATATATGCAAACAATGCAAACATAACAGCAATCTGCCAAAACAAGACAAATTGTAAACAATGCAAGATTCATCATACTTCCCTAACTCCAAACATTATGAAATTCTACCACACTGTAGAAAATTTATCAGAGCTCAATATGCAAAAAGTTTCAACATGTTATCATATTCTGACTTTTCTAGGGAATTTTGCAACAATGCAAACTTTCTGTTTTGAAACAGCAACATGTATACTTGCAAAATGAGCGTGGTAAAAGCTATCCTTGACATTTTTATTGAAACTAGAGATGCAAAACATTATTATAAATAACAACAAGCAAATACTAACAAAATAAAATGACGCTCCAAGCAAAACACATATCATGTGGTGAATAAAAATATAGCTCCAAGTAAAGTTACCGATGAACGAAGATTTAAAGAGGGATGCCATCCGGGGCATCCCCAAGATTAGGCTCTTGGTTATTCTTGAATATTACCTTGGGGTGCCTTGGGAATACCCAAGCTTAGGCTCTTGCCACTCCTTATTCCGTAGTCCATCGAATCTTTACCCAAAACTTGAAAACTTCACAACACAAAACTCAACAGAAAATCTTATGAGCTCCGTTAGTATAAGAAAATAAATCACCACTTAGGTACTGTTGTGAACTCATTCTAAATTCATATTGGTGTAATATCTAATGTATTCCAACTTATCTATGGTTCATACCCTCCGATACTACTCATAGATTCACCAAAATAAGCAAACAACACATAGAAAAACAGAATCTGTCAAAAACAGAACAGTCTGTAGTAATCTGTATCAAACGTATACTTCTGGAACTCCAAAACTTCTTCCAAAATAGTGGGACCTAGATAATTTGATTATTGATCTACTTCAATTTGAATCAGTATTTTATCACTTTCTGATGATTTTTAACAATTGTTTTCGTGAGCAGAAAGTTTCTGTCTTTTTTACAGCAAGATCACATTAACTTCCACCCAAGTCTTCCCAAAGGTTCTACTTGGCACTTTATTGAAACAAAAGCTATGAAACATGATTACTACAGTATCTTAATCATGTGAACACACTAAAACAGTAGGGGTAAATATTGGGTTGTCTCCCAACAAGCGCTTTTCTTTAATGCCTTTCTAGCTAGGCATGATGATTTCAATGATGCTCGTATAAAAGATAAGAATTGAAACATAAAGAGAGCATCATGAAACACATGGCAAGCACATTTAAGTCTAACCCACTTCCTATGCATAGGGTTTTTGTGAGCAAAAAATATATGGGAACAATAATCAACTAGCATAGGAAGGCAAAACAAACATAACTTTAAAACTTTAAGCACATAGAGAGGAAACATGATATTATTGCAATTACTACAAGCATATGTTCCTCTCTCATAATAATTTTCAGTAGAATCATGAATGAATTCAACAATATAACCATCACATGAAGCATTCCTTTGATGATCTACAAGCATAGAAAATTTACTACTCTCTACATAAGCAAAATTCTTCTCATCAATAGTAGTGGGAGCAAACTCAACAAAATAACTATCATGTGAAGCATAACCCAATTGAAAATTAAAATCATGATGACAAGTTTCATGGTTATATTTATTCTTTATAGCATACGTGTCATCACAATAATCATCATAAATAGGAGACATGCTTTCATCATAATAAATTTGCTCATCAAAACTTCGGGGACTAAACATATCATCTTCATCAAAGATAGCTTCCCCAAGCTTGTGGCTTTGCATATCATTAGCATCATGGATATTCAAGGAATTCATACTAACAACATTTCAATCATGCTCAGCATTCAAATATTTAGTGCCAAACATTCTAATGCATTCTTCTTCTAGCACTTGAGCACAATTTTCCTTTCCATCATTTTCATGAAAGACATTAAAAAGATGAAGCATATGAGGTACCCTAAATTCCAATTTTTTTGTAGTTTTATTTTATAAACTAAACTAGTGATAAAACAAGAAACTAAAGGACTCGATTGCTCTAAAGATATTCCTTCAAGCACTCACCTCCCCGGCAACGGCGCCAGAAACTGCTTGATGTCTACTACACAACCTTCTTCTTGTAGACGTTGTTGGGCCTCCAAGTGCAGAGGTTTGTAGGACAAGAGCAAATTTCCCTCAAGTGGATGACCTAAGGTTTATCAATCCGTAGGAGGTGTAGGATGAAGATGGTCTCTCTCAAACAACCCTGCAACCAAATAACAAAGAGTCTCTTGTGTCCCCAACACACCCAATACAATATTAAATTGTATAGGTGCACTAGTTCGGCGAAGAGATGGTGATACAAGTGCAATATGGATGGTAGATATAGGTTCTTGTAATCTGAAAATATAAAAACAGCAAGGTAGTAAGTGGTAAAAGTGAGCATAAACGGTATTGCAATGCTAGGAAACAAGGCCTAGGGTTCATACTTTCACTAGTGCAAGTTCTCTCAACAATAATAACATGATTGGATCATATAACTATCCCTCAACATGCAACAAAGAGTCACTCCAAAGTCACTAATAGCGGAGAACAAACGAAGAGATTATTGTAGGGTACGAAACCACCTCAAAGTTATCCTTTCTGATCGATCTATTCAAGAGTCTGTAGTAAAATAACACGAAGATATTCTTTCCGTTCGATCTATCATAGAGTTCGTACTAGAATAACACCTTAAGACACAAATCAACCAAAACCCTAATGTCACCTAGATACTCCAATGTCACCACGAGTATCTGTGGGTATGATTATATGATATGCATCACACAATCTCAGATTCATCTATTCAACCAACACAAAGTACTTCAAAGAGTGCCCCAAAGTTTCTACCGGAGAGTCAAGGCGACGCAGCCAACCCCTATGCATAAGTTCACGAGGTCACGTAACTCGCAAGTTGATCACCAAAACATACATCAAGTGGATCACGTGAATATCCCATTGTCACCACAGATAAGCACATGCAAGACATACATCAAGTGTTCTCAAATCCTTAAAGACCCAATCCGATAAGATAACTTCAAAGGGAAAACTCAATCCATTACAAGAGAGTAGAGTGGGAGAAACATCATAAGATCCAACTATAATAGCAAAGCTCGCGATACATCAAGATCGTGCCAAATCAAGAACACGAGAGAGAGAGATAGATCAAACACATAGCTACTGGTACATACCCTCATCCCCGAGGGTGAACTACTCCCTCCTCGTCATGGAGATCGCTGGGATGATGAAGATGGCCACCGGTGAGGGATCCCCCCTCCGGCAGGGTGCCGGAACGGGGTCCCGGTTGGTTTTTGGTGGCTACAGAGGCTTGCGGCGGCGGAACTCCCGATCTATTCTGTTCCTCGATGTTTTAGGGTATATGGATATATATATAGGCGAAAGAAGTCGGTAAGGGGAGCCACGAGGGGCCCACGGGGGTGGGGGCGCGCCTAGGGGGGCAGGCGCGCCTCCCTGCCTCGTGGCCACCTCGAAGCTTGTAGCGACCAGACCTCAAACAGTCTGATCTCTGTGCATAAGTGTTATTCCTGGATCGGTAATGCTGACACACACAGTACTTGGAGGATTTATAACAGAGTGGCAATCACAGACTTATTACATCGAATGTCTCAAAAGAGAACTTATTACAATAAATATGGCTTAAGGCCATCTAAAACGATAACAGCGGAAGGCTTGGAAGATAAAGTGAGTCCATCAACTCCATCGGCATCATCGAAAGTGAAAGACCACGACCTAAGGCTCCTTACTGCGTCGTCTAAAAGTCTCTGCAACATGATACGTTGCAGCCGAAACGGGTCAAGACATGGAATATCTTTGGCAATGTAACACCAAAAGATAATGAACAGAATAAAGCTATCACTACATGCATATATGGCTGGTGGAGGCTGTAGGGTTAATATATTTTGCGAAAAGCCAATTTTTCCCTACTACAAAGGAATTAGTTTTATTTAACTACAAAGTTTGTTGAAAAAAAAAATATTGAGAAGGTAAACCCCCTCTCAATCCCAATTAAAAGTAATCATTAACAACCCATCAAATTAATTAAGTAGTGATGAGATCAACATGATAATCCAAGAACCAGATACTCAAGACGTCCATAACCGGGGACACGGCTAACCATGATTAGTTTGTACACTCTGCAGAGGTTTGCACACTTTTCCCCACAAGACTCAATCTCCTTCGTTGGATTTCTCGCACTACATGGCGTTTGAGAAACGGAAGACTGAGACACAGTCTTTCAGAAGCGTTAGCACCTTACGATGGCTAGAGCCCATAATAGCTTGTGGCTGCATACAGAAGTTTCTAGTATGAATAATCTCATGATCCCTTTGAGCCTAGGTGGCGGTCCATAGGAGAATCACACGGTACCCCGGGATTTCCAAAAAATACAGGCAATCACTGGGTTCCCCAGGTGCCTCAATCCACCCAGATGTGTATTCAAGTGGCCACCTTAAGTTTAACCATTAATTAACAATCTCACATCTGTCATGGATACACTCAAACCAATCCACGTCTACGAGCATAGCATAGCGATAAAAGCATAATGTAGAAGTAACTCCCAGGGTTTGATAATAAACAGGTGAATAGGTACTACCTCAGCTACTTCCCAACCCACAATTTAATTCAGATCCTAACCATGCAATTGTTTGAGGATTGATCTAATGCAATAAAACTAGGTAATAAGAGGTATGATCAAAGTGTTACTTGCCTTGCTGATGATCCGCGAAACCTAGAGACTCGTAGTAGCACGCTTCGCACTCCGGGTACTCTATCACAAACAAACAAGCATACAATAAGCAATCAATAAAAAGCACGGGTAAAACTCAAATAAGAGAACTAACCAGAAAGTTCAACTTAAGAACTCCGGTTTGCAAAAAGAATCAAATCAAACGAAGCAACAGAACTCAAACGGCGAAAGAAACAAGCTTCGTTTACTAATCTAGACTAAAGTCAAATTTTACAGTAGCAAAAACTTGTTTAAGTTGGCTAAACGGAAAGAGGGTTTCGAGACGAAACTCCAGGCGCTTGAATCGCCTGATTCCGATAAACGAGCGAAAAGTTATACTAGAACGAAAATCGGATCAGAAATCACGATCGAAAATAATCGCGGAAAATCCAAGAAAAAGAAAAACTGACGAACAGGCCAATGAACGAACGTTCGCTGTCTGCGGCTAAACGGTGAAAACCGTTCGTTAAAACGAACGTATGGACGGACGTCCGCTAAATAACTAAACCGATAAAAAAATAAACCGAACCGACCTAAAAACGAAAACTAGGGTTTACGAAATAAAACCGATCGGTTTAAAAAAACGACGACTACCTCGAACTCCGGCGGGCGGCGGCGACGGGCGGCGGGCGGCGGTGGAGGCGAAGATGGCGGCGGCGGCCTAGGGTTAGGGTTTGGGTGGCGGGGCTGGTGGGCTGCGGGGGTGCGACTTATAAAGGGGTCGGCCCGAAGAGTCCTGGCCGAGTACGACCCGAAGTCGGTTTGACTTTTTTTTAAATAATTCCAACGTGCAGAAAAATAAAGAAAATAAATACTGAATGGACTCCAAAAATCCAGAAATAAATTTTCCCGTCCTCTAAAAATAAGCTGGACAAGATGAACATTTATTTGGGCCTAAAATGCAATTTTGAAAAACGCATATTTTTCCTAATTCAAAATAAAATAGCGATAAAACTCTAAATAAAAATCTTATTTGATTTTAATATTAAATCTCTGATATTTCTTTATTTTGAGGAAGTCATTTTATCCTCTCTCTTTTATTTTTAATAAAAGAAATATTTCAGAGAAAAATAATTAAAATCAAACAATCCTCTTTTCAAAATTCGAGAAAAACTCGAATATGAAAATAACGAAATCCCCAACTCTCTCCGCGGGTCCTTGAGTTGCATAGAATTTCTAGGATCAACCAAATGCAATAAAATATGATATGCAATGATGATCTAATGCATAACATTCCAAATTGAAAATTTGGGATGTTACAAAGCTTCCCTGACTTCAACTCCAAGTCTCCTGTATCACTTTCATTCCAAAAAACACGCTCCCGAAGGTTTCATTCCGTTTGGACTTTGTTTGATATTCCTTTTCTGCGGAACACTGAAACAAGGAAAAAAACATAAACTGGCACTAGGCTCTGGGTTAATAGGTTAGTCCCAAAAGTAATATAAAAGTGTATAATAAAGCCCATAAACATCCAAAACAGATAATATAATAGCATGAATACTTCATAAATTATAGATACGTTGGAGACGTATCAGTCAGCAATTCGACGACTTACTAAATCTCTAGTGATTTTTTTTCCGTATTACACGAAGGACTGGCTCTTCTCAGACACGCGTTTAAGGCATCGAAGTTCGGATGGCCACATACGCACCAGGGGCTATCTTACAGTCCCATTATCAAACTCCTATGGCTAAGTAAGAGTGATAAAGCCGCATAGTCCGATTGCCTGGTTCGCCGCACTGACACCTCCTTCACGTACCAAGACGTTGGGTCAAGTGTGATTATGTGTTATCCCGAACACCCCCGTAGTATCTACGTGGGGGCTGAAGCCGACGACTGGCAAACTCTAAGGGATAAAAACGGCCGCACAGGAGGAAAAACACTTGAAGAAAAAAGGCACAAATATATTACAAAAGCCTTGGTTTATAATACAACGTCCGGGCAGTTCGGATACATTCACTCGAACATGATATCCTTAGAGCATTGGCCCTCTATCAAACGGGTACCTTCTAGGACGTCTTCGAAATAGCGCTCCGGCTTGCGGTGGTCCTTGCGTCCTGGCGGGCCCTCGACTGCCATGACAACGGCCTTCATTTTTGCCCAGTGCATCTTGACAAGAGTGAAGGCCATCCGCGCACCTTCTATACATTACGACCTCTTGACCGCGTCAATTCGGGGCAGCGCGTCAACGAGTCAATACACCAGGCCGAAATAGCTACTTGGAATGGGTTTGGTTGGCCACAGCCAGACTATGATGTCCCTCATGGCCAATCCGGACATCCTATGCAGCTCGGCCCACTGCGCCATCTGGTCATTCAACAGCACTGGGCGCTCCTGCGCCGTGAACTGTGACGAAAATAGCTTCTCCGTTGTGTGCCCCTCCTGGGCCCGGAAGAACTGCGCAGCGTCGGCGGCACTCTTCGGAAGATGATCCGCAAAGGCATCTGAAGCACTCCATAGTCGAGTGAGCAAGGCATACTTCTGATTGCCGAATTTACTCTGTAAAAGAAAGGGCTTACCAACCGCTATCTGTCCGGCATGCTTGATCTCCTCGCGTGCCGCTCGGGATTCGGCCCGCGCCTCCTTGGCCGCTTGAAGGGCCTTGGCAAGGTTGGTCGCCTGGGCTTTATTCTTCTCCTCTAGGGACTCGCACTTGTTGGCGGCATCCTTGAGAGCTTGCTCCACTTTGGTCACCCGCTCCTCGTATTAGCTGCGGACGACCTATTCGGACTTCAAGTCCTCGGCCGCTTTGTTCACCCTTGCCTCCTCCTTGGCATGGGCAAGTTCACCCCTTAGGGTCTCAACCACAGCAGCACTGCCTGCAATCATACACATAGCGGTGCATGACCTTCAACTCAGAATCTGCATATTAATACAGGCATAAACGAGATATTCGAAACATACCTTGCGCTTCATCAAACCTCTTGTTGATGTGGATGAGATCCTCATCGGCCAGCCCCAGCTTACGCTTGAGCTCGGATACTTCGGCGGCCTGAGCGGTTGCTGCTAACAGTGAAGCATGTTTCTCAAAATAGAAAAGTACATTATATCGTGTGAACATTATTGATCCTTTGTTCGTCCCTTTTTCAAAAGCAGAACAAATTCTCAAGGGCTACTATCTATATACAGGCATATTTTTCATATGAAAAGCGGCCAAGAATATTACATCGCCTGCCCCAAAGCCTGTTAGCAGGCTAGTGAAGGCTTCGTTCAGCCCGCTCTTGGCGGACTGAACCTTCTCAACCACCACACCCATCAGGGTGCGGTGCTTCTCCACGATGGAAGCACGTTGCAGTGCCTCCATCAGTATGTTCAGCCCCTCCGGATTAGTGGAGGTCGTCGCTGGAGTTGACGCTTTCCCCTCCCTTGAAGGGGGTCGCTTTATTCGATTCCAGAGCCACTTCGGATTCCAAAATAGTGTTCGGCTGGGGGCCGAACTGGTCAAGGCCCCCGTTGTTAGTCTCCATGGGGATTGCTCCCCCCTGTTTTCTGCGGCCAAGGCATTACCCTATGGCGCCGTTTTGGCGGCCTCCTGTACCGCTCCGTGGCCTGGAGAGGCCCTTCGGGACAACACTTTGGTGTCGTCCGTGGTGATAGCCGGGGAGGCTCGCGGAGGTGACTCGCTCTCCATCATCCCCGGATCCAAAGAATTCCCCTCCGATGATTGTTGAGGAAGATCGCGGGCCGGACTGCACCATACAATGTGTTGGATTACAATCATAAATATTGGGCATATGAAAGGCACCCTCATATACTTACGGCGCGGCGAGGGGCTTCGGCCTGGAGCGCCACTTGGGGATGTCTTCAACATCCGAATCCGAGCCGTCCAGGAGGGATATTTCCCCCCTCTTGGGCGCCTCCGCCTCTGGGTCTATAGAGGCTGCCCTTTTCTTCCTCCTCCCCTTAGGGGGATAGTTTCTTTCTGCCTCCTCCTCCTCTTCGTCTTCATCTCCCTCGTGAGAGGAGTGGGCTTAGGTCTCTTCGGACAGGGCGTCCGAAGTGCCTTTATGGTGGAGGCCGCTTTCGGCCTCCTTGCTCTTCTTCTTCCTGTCCTTCTTCACTGGCGCCTGGTATGGCGCCGGGACCAGCATCCTCATTAGTAGAGGATGAGCTGTTTTTTCGGGCAGTGGAGCTGGATATCTGATCTGCTCTGCCTTCTTGGTTCAACCCTGTTTAGAGGATGGAATTCTTAGTGCACCCCCTTTGATTGATAAATTAAGTTACGTTCGGAAATTGAACATTTACCGGAGTGGCCGCATGATTGCAGTCAAGGCCGACACCCTCGGATGTCTTCGGCCACGACTTTTGAGCCTTGAAGAGTAGCTTCCAGATCTCTTTGTGCGTCGGGCCAAAGAATTGCTGCAGGATCCATGGCCCTCCCGGATTGAATTCCCACATACGGAGATGCCGTCGCTGGCAAGGAAGGGTTCGGCGGACGAGCATCACCTGGATCATGTTAGTGAGGCTGGTGCCTTGTTCTATGATATTTTTCATGCACTTTTGCAGCATCAACACCTCGTCGGATGATCCCCAGTCCATACCCTTGTTGGTCCATGACGCAAGCCACAATGGGGGTCCGGATCTGAATGCAGGAGCGGCCGCCCACTTAGTGCCACGGGGTTCTGTGATGTAAAACCACTCCTGCTGCCATATTTTGACGGTCTCCACAAAGGCCCCTTTGGGCCAGGTAACATTGGGGAGCTTGCTCACCATGGCGCCGCCACAATCGGCGTGCTGCCCACCGACCACCTCCGGCTTTACGTTAAAGGCCTTAAGCCACAGACCGAAGTGTGGGGGGTGCGGAGGAATGCCTCACACACGACGATGAACGCTGAGATATGAAGAAAGGAGTTCAGGGCTAGATCGTGGAAATCTAGCCCGTAATAGAACATGAGACCGCGAACAGAGGGGTGAAGGGGAAACCCTAGTCCGCGTAGGAAGTGGGGGATGAATACCACCCTTTTGCCGGGTTCCGGAGTGGGGATGATCTGCTCCGGGGCAGGTGAGGGACTCCTAGATTAAGGGGTCCTCGAGCGTCCGGACTATGTAACATGGGCCGGACTAATGGGCTATGAAGATACAAGACAGAAGACTTCTTCCCGTGTCCGGATGGGACTCTCCTTTGCGTGGATGGCAAGCTTGGCGTTCGGATATGTAGATTCCTTCCTTTGTAAACCGACTCTGTACCACCCTAGGCCCCTCCAGTGTCTATATAAACCGGAGGGTTTAGTGTGTAGAGGCAATCATAATCATACAGGCTAGACATCTAGGGTTTAGCCATTATGATCTCGTGGTAGATCAACTCTTGTAATTCTCATATTCATCAAGATCAATCAAGCAGGAAGTAGGGTATTACCTCCATTAAGAGGGCCCGAACCTGGGTAAACATCGTGTCCCCCGTATCATGTTACCATCGACCTTAGACGCACAGTTCGGGACCCCCTACCCGAGATCCGCCGGTTTTGACACCGACATTGGTGCTTTCATTGAGAGCTCTGTTGCGTCGTCATCAGAAGGTTGCCCTGGGGGAGGTTTTCCTCCCCGGCCAGATCTTTGTGTTCGGCGGCTTCGCACCGCGGGCCAACTTGCTTGGCCATCTAGAGCAGATCGACAGCTATGCCCCAGGTCACTATATTAGTTTTGGAAATCTAGACTATGTCGCTGATATCCGAGGAGACTTGATCTTCCAACGGTTCATGACTCCAAACACCGCTCTGGCTTTAGATCCGGAGCGCGTCGCCATGTCTGAAGACAGGATCCCTGATCCTGCCGGACTATCTGCGGTCACTAAACCCAGTACGGGAGAGCCAGAGGAAGTAGTGTCGCCGGAAACCGTCATGAAGCCGGACTCTTCTCCGGATGCTAGCTCCGAACCTTCGAAGTCAACATCGTGTGAGTTCGTCCAAGGAGTTTCCTTCCCGCCGTACTCCACGGATCTTCTTCTCCCTCGCCAAACCTCGCCTTTAAGCGAGGCTCTGGACTTGATGCGATCCCTCGTCATTACAGAGGAGCAATGTCCGAACTACGCCCAACCCGGACTAGGGGCTGAGAGCGGGAAATTTTATGTCCCACCCACCACCCACTTCATACCACTATCGAAGACTTAACTGACATGCTCAACTACGGCTCCGAAGACATCAACGGTATGGATGACGATGCCACAGAGGAGCAGGCCAAAAACCCACCGTTTACCGGACGCTGGACGACCTTCTCTTCGTATGACGTGTACATGGTGGACACACCCAAAGATGGTAACGACGATGATAAAGAAGATCCAGTTGAGGATAAACCTCCTGAGACACAGCCAAAGCACCGACGTCAGCGGCACCGTTCTAAATCACGCCGTGGAAAAGATAGCAATACCGGCACAAGCGACAACAACACTCCGGACGATGCCGAAGACAAAGAAGACCCCGTCGAGCCAACTTTCGAACAGGACGATCGGGAAGATGGGCAAGTTAGCCCTGATGAATAGGCCATAAACGAAGACTCGGAAGACAGTAGTTATCTCCCACTCTGCGAGGACGAGGTGAGCCTCGGTGACGAATACTTTATCGTACCCGAGGAACCTCTCGAGCAGGAGCGCTTTAAGCGCCGGCTAATTGCCACTGCAAGAAGCCTGAGAAAGAAGCAGCAACAGCTTCAAGCTGATCAAGATCTGCTCAACGATAGGTGGACCAATGTCCTGGCAGCCGAGGAATACGACCTCGAGCGCCCAACCAAAAGTTACCCGAAGCATAAACTGCTACCCCAATTTGACGATGAGGTCCTCGAGCCCGCGCCATTAGCGCGTAATGCGGCTGACCGACTACTTCATGGCCGGGACAAAATGGCAACTCAAGCCGAACACCATCCTATACTACCTCGCCGTAAAGGTAGAGATACAATAGCTCGGGGATATACATACGACCTGCGGCAAGACCTGAACAGTAGAGCTGGTCAGATCAGATCGATCTACGGATCGCGGGGGTGTGCCCCAACGCGCGATGACGGCTATCTAGCCGGACATGACAAGCATAATCAAGCCCGGGCCGAAAACCACAGACGAGCTCCATCCGAGCTACGTCGTGACTTGGCCCGATATAGAGGCGCCGCACACCCCCTCTGCTTCACTGATGAAATAATGGAACATGAATTCCCAGAAGGGTTCAAACCTATGAATATCGAATCATATGATGGAACAACCGACCCCGCAGTATGGATTGAAGACTTCCTTCTCCATATCCACATGGCCCGTGGCGATGATCTACACGCCATCAAATACCTCCCACTAAAATTAAAGGGGTCAGCCCGACACTGGTTAAACAGCCTCCCAGAAAACTCTATTGGTAACTGGGAAGACCTGGAAGACGCCTATCGCGACAACTTCCAAGGTACATATGTCCGGCCTCCGGGCGCCGATGACCTTAGTTACATCATCCAATAGCCCGGAGAGTCAGCCAGGAAGCTCTGGACTAGGTTCTTAGTTAAAAAGAACCAAATCGTCGACTGTCCGGACGCCGAAGCCCTAGCGGTCTTTAAACATAGTGTCTGAGATGAGTGGCTGGCCAGTCACCTCGGCCAAGAAAAGCCAAAGTCTATGGCATCTCTTACCGCACTGATGACCCGCTTCTGCGCGGGAGAAGATAGCTGGCTGGCTCGACGAAACAATAGTACCAGCAATCCTGGCACCTCTGAGGTCAGGGACGGAAATGGCAAGCCTCGATGCAATAAAAACAAGCGTCTAAACAACAATGTAGAAACCCAAGACATGTCGGTCCACGCCAGATTCAATGGTTCCAAACCCGGTCAATGGAAGAAGCCATTCAAGGCAAACAAAGATGGTCCATCCAGTTTAGACAAGATACTGGATCAGCCCTGTCAAATTCATGGCAGCCCTGACAAACCCACCAACATACCAACAGAAATTGTTGGGTTTTCAAACAAGAAGGCAAGCTCAACGCCCAACACAAAGGGAAGGGGCCACCTAGTGACAGCGAAGACGAGGAGACTCGCCAGACAAACACTGGGGGTCAAAAGCAATTTCCCCCTGAAGTAAAAACAGTAAACATGATATCTGTGACGCACATCCCTACGAGGGAGCGCAAGCACGCACCACGAGACGACTACGCCATAAAGCCGGTCGTACCAAAAATTTAACCCATGGGCAGCATGTCCAATCACTTTTGATCGCAATGACCACCCAACAGGTGTCCGTCACAACGGTTCAGCAGCTCTCGTCCTCGACCCAATCATTGATGGATTCCATCTCACACGAGTCCTTCTGGACGGCAGCAGTAGCCTTAATTTTCTCTATCAAGACACTGTTTGCAAAATGGGCATTGATCCCTCAAGGATCAAGCCCACCACAACTACCTTCAAAGGGGTAATACCCGGCGAAGAAGCTCACTGTACGGGCTCAATCACATTGGAAGTTGTCTTCGGTTCGCCAGACAACTTCCGAAGTGAAGCCTTGACCTTCGATATTGTTCCGTTCTGCCATGGATATCATGCACTGCTTGGGCGGACCGCTTTTGCTCGTTTCAATGCAGTCCCACACTATGCCTATCTAAATCTTAAGATGCCCGGTCCACGCGGCGTCATAACGATCAATGGAAACACGAAACACCCCCTCCATTCTGAAGAGTATACCACGGCCTTCATAGCCGAAGTATAAAGCGGCCTCATTAAACCGCATACCTCATCGGCCATTAAGCCACCGACTTCTATTACACAAGACCGGTCAATCTTAGAGCTGGATTAGCAGCTCGGCCTCCGTTGTTCGCCGCATATACCCGCGAAGTTCACATCGCGCGTGCATAATTATGCACTTAAAATACCATGGTCATCGGCGGAGGCACAATGCGGATAGGCTTATAGCACGGTTCGTCCTCCCACAGCTTTTCTCCCTTCCTTCTAACTATTTCTTATCTTTCTTTACATATGAATCAAAACCTATTTGTCCTATGGACCTGCAAGGACTCCTTAAGAGCCCAGCTTCATCCAGGCAACCAAGGATTGCTCCTTTTAAGGAATCCTCTTCGCTAAGGCAAAGGCAGCGCAGACGTGCGACAGGAGGTCCAAAATATTTTTTGTAGACCAAACACTCTATTTAAAACCTGGATATAGCCTTTTTCCTCAGCCTTCGACCCCTGGTATGTAAAATGACCTGGGAAGGGGTGTCATAATCTGTAAAGATTGCATTCGACGTATCAATCAGATTCCAGGAACATAATCCGCCTTCAGTACTTACTTTTCTTCATAGAACTGTATTTTACCTCTTCGGTGGTTTCACATACACACCTCGGCACTAATCGCCAGGGGCTCGGTACGGCAACATATTAGCTACCAGTAAGTCCGAACAATTCTACAACATACTTCGGCGTCACGAGTTTGGCATTATATGCATCAGCTCCGAATCATGTCTTCGGTCAATAGTTGGGTTGCCCGGCTCCTGTGCTTACTACCTTACGTTCCGCTCTATCGGCTAGGGTAGTAAAGGGAGAACTACTGCGATTGTGTTTCCGGTTCACCTGGTTAAACACCACAGTAGAGAAAGCCGAAAACTGACTGTCATGATACGGTGGGAGCTGGTCAACCACTCACCGACTTATTAAAATCTTTTGTGATTTCTTCCGTGTAACACAAAGGACCGTTTTCGGTCACCTATGTAGCGCAACCATATTCGGATAAACGCACACATACAAGGGGCTATATCATAGCCCCACCGTCAAACTCCTATGGCTAAGTGAAGCTGTTAAAGCCCTATAGTCCGATTGCCTAGTTCGCCGCACTGACACCTCCTTCACGGACCAAGAAGTTGGGTCAAGTGTAGTCGATACATTCAACACCCCGCATTATATGCGAGGGGGCTGAAGCCGACGACTGGCAAACTTTCAGATAACAGAAAAACGGCCGCAAGGAGGAAATACCTTTCAGGTAAAAGGCATAAATATAACATAGCCTTAATATATCATAATATTGTTATCACAATTCTGATACATTCAATCGAACATAATATCTTTCGAGCATTAACCCTCTATCAAGCGGGCACCCACTAGGACATCCTCAAAATATTGCTCCGGCGTGCGATGGTCCTTGCCCCTGGGTGGGCTCTTCGCTGCAACATCGGCGGCCTTCATTTTTGCCCAGTACGTCTTGACGTGGGCATAGGCCATCCGGGCACCTTCAATGCACACCGACTGCTTAACGACGTCGATACGCGGCACCACATCAACAAGTCGCTGCACCAAACCGAAATAACTGTTCGAAATTGGCTCAGTTGGCCACAGCCGGACTACGACTTCCTTCATGGCAGCTCCGGACACCTTGTGGAGCTCGGCCCACTGGGCCATTTGTTCGTTCAACAACAGAGGACGCTCTGGCACGTTGAACTATGACTAGAAAATCTTCTCCACTGCATGTCCGTCTTGCGCTTGGTAAAACTGCGCCGCATCAGCGGCACTCTTCGGCAGGTCCAAAAATGAGTTTGGAGAACTCCACAATTGATTAAGCAGGGCATACTTCGGGTCGCCGAACTTAGTCTATAATAGAAAGGGCTTACCAGCCGCTATCTCCCCAGCTTGCCGGATCTCCTCCCGAGCCGCTCTAGACTCGGACCGTGCCTCTCGTGCCTTTTGCAAAGCCTTGTTGAGTTCGGCTACCTTAGCTTTGTTATCCTTCTCGAGTAATTCGCATTGGCCAGTGGCACCCTTCAGCTCTCGCGCCATGGTAGATATTCCCTCCTCACACTGGTGCCGAGCGGCTTGTTCGGCCTTTAACTCAGCAGCTGCCTTCTTGACAGTCGCATTGCTCACTCTGGCTTGCTCCTTGGCCCGGGCAAGTTCAGCCCGAAGGGTCTCAACCGCAGCAGCACCATCTGCAATTATGCATGCCCCAATGTATAATTCTCAGCTTCGTGCTCATATTATTATACATGCATAAGCTGACTACCCCAAAACATACCTTGTGCCTCGTCAAGCCGCCTGTTAACAAGAGCAATGTCCTCATCCGTTGACTCCAGTTTCTGCTTTAAATCTGCAACTTCCGCAGCGTGTGCAGTCGTCATTGACATAACAGCCTATTTTCAAATTAATCATGTCATTTCCTGAGCATATCTTTTTGATCCTATGATCGCCTCCCCATGGAAGCCGACCAAAGTCTCAGGGGCTACTATCTATGCACAGGCACATTTTGCATGTAAAGTGTGGTTAAGATATTGCATTACATACCTCGAAGCCTCTTAGTAGGCCCGTGAAGGCTTCGTTCAATCCGCTTCTTGTGGACAGAATCCTCTCAACTACCGTACCCATTAAGATACGATGTTCCTCTGAGACGGACGCATTTTGCAGCATGTCCATCAACGTATCCGGCGCCTCCGGATTCCTGGAAGCAGTGCGGTACGAACTCCCTTCAATGGGATATGTTGACTCGACCCTAGAGTCATCTTCGGCTGTAAACCGGATAGTCTGGGGCCTTTATTGTTGGTCCCCGTAGGGGCTGCACACCCCGGACCCTTGATGACTGAAGTATCACCTTTGGGCGCTTCCTTCATTGCCCCTAGCACCACTTGATGATCGGGAGAGACCCTCCGGGATGACACCTCGAAGTCGTCCGCCCTAAGGGGCGAGGAAGCATGTGGAGGCGTCTCGCTTTCCATCATCTCCGGAAGCAGGTCACCCAAGGAGGAGGACTGTTGAGGAAGACTGCGGGCCGGGCTGCAAACATATATTAAAGGTGTTACCCTTGTAACCTGAAAAGAATGGGATATGTCTAGAATACCCTTGTTCACTTAAGATTCGGCGAAAGGCTTGTCCTTACGAAGGAACTGTGCGGCAACGTTGCCTTCCGAACCCGAACCATCTGACAGGGACATCTTCCCTCTCTTGGGGGCCTCCACCTCCAAATCTTCGGAGGCGGTCCTTTTCTTCCCATGGGAAGAAGGGATATCAGCTTCTTCTCCCCCTTCGTGTTCAGAAGAGGGAGTTCCGGTCTCCCCGGGCATAGCGTCTGATGTACCTTTAGAGTGGAGGGCACCTTGGGCCTTTTTGCTCTCCTCTTTGTCCTCCTTCGCCGGCACCTGATACGGCGCCGGGGCCAGCATCCTTGTCAACACAGGATCAGCTGAGTCTGCGGGAAGTGGAGCCGAACACCTAATTCGCTCCGCTTTCTTTATCCATCCCTGGTCAAAGACATGTTTCTTATTATATTGATACGGGATAATTAGATAAGCTGTGTTCAGGAATTGAGTGCTTACCGAGGTATCCGGATGGTTGCAGTCGAGGCCGATGTCCTTGGTTGTGTCCGGCCACTGCTTTCGGGTCCCAAAGAATAACTTCCACGTCCCTTTGTGTGTTGTGCCGAAGAAGTGTTGAAGGGTCCGTGGTCCTTCGGGACTGATCTCCCACATGCGGAGAGGCCGCTGCTGGCACGGTAGGACCCGACCGACTAGCATTACCTGGATCACGTTGATGAGGCCGATGTCCTTTTCAAGAAGGCTCCGGATACGGCTTTGTAGAGTCTGCACTTCATCAATTGATCCCCACTCCAGCCCCTTGTTAATCCATGATGCAAGTCGTAATGGAGGGCTAGATCGGAACGCAGGTGTACCTGTCCACTTGGTACCACAGGGTTCAGTGATGTTAAACCACTCCCGCTGCCATAGGTTGGAAGTTTCCATGAAGGAGCCCTTTGGCCAACAAGTATTGGCAAGGTTGCTCGCCATAGCACCGCCACACTCCGCTTGCTCACGTCGACTACCTTCGGCTTCACATTAAAGGTCTTGAGCCATAAGCCAAAGTGTGGGGGAATGCGGAGAAAGGCCTCACACATGACAATGAATGCCAAGATGTGAAGAAAGGAGTCCGGAGCTAGATCGTGAAAATCTAGCCCGTAATAGAACATGAGGCCACGCATTTAATGGGTGGAGAGCGAACCCTAGCCCCCGGAGGAAGTGGGAGATAAATACGACCCTCTCGCCGGATCTGGGTGTAGGAATAACCTGCCCCTTAGCAAGGAGCCCATGGAGGATTTCCGCGGTCAGATACCTTGCCGCCCGGATCTTCGTGATATCCTCCTCCGTGACAGAGGAGGCCACCCACCGGCCTTGAGGGCTGGGTCCGAACATGACTGGGAGGCTTGGAGCGATTAAGTTGAAACCTGGGTGCTGGAGCTCGAGGTTGGAAAGGTTGAGGAAGGGGTAGGCGTAGAGGAGAAAGATGGGTTTGTGTCCCTTTATAAAGGCGATGAATATTGAACGCCTCCTCGTGGGCCTTAAAACTTGCCTATTCCCAAGGAATCGTTCCAATGGGGTGGTTGGATTACCCACACCCGTATTGATGAGAATCCCACAATAAGGGGAAACAATCTCTGCTTTGACAAGACGTGCCAATAAAACCGCATCTCAAAACATGGAGCGAGAGGCTAAAAACGGTTCGAAATAATGACCGGGCAGGGCCGTGATGTTACGCTACAAATTTTTTTAGTAGATTGGACTCGTGAAATATTAAAACTCTCTGCGTGTATATATGATACGTGTTTTGCAAAGCCGGACACATTTTCTGTGTTCGAAGGCTGTTTTGTAGTATTCGGAGGAGGAACCCGCTTTGCAATGCCGAAGACAATCTGCGCGCCGGACACATCGTCATTGAAGCCTGGTTCAGGGGCTACTGAGGGAGTCCTGGATTAAGGGGTCCTCGGGCGTCCAGACTATGTAACATGGGCCGGACTAATGGGCTATGAAGATACAAGACAGAAGACTTCTTCCCGTGTCCGGATGGGACTCTCCTTTGCGTGGATGGCAAGCTTGGTGTTAGGATATGAAGATTCCTTCCTTTGTAAACCGACTCTGTACAACCCTAGGCCCCTCTGATGTCTATATAAACCGGAGGGTTTAGTCCGTAGAGGCAATCATAATCATACAGGCTAGACATGTAGGGTTTAGCCATTACGATCTCGTGGTAGATTAACTCTTGTAATTCTCATATTCATCAAGATCAATCAAGCAGGAAGTAGGGTATTACCTCCATCAAGAGGGCCCGAACCTGGGTAAACATTATGTCCCCCGTCTCCTGTTACCATCGACCTTAGACGCACAGTTCGGGACCCCCTACCAGAGATCCGCCGGTTTTGACACCGACAGCAAGAAGCCTGTGTGTGATCTCCGTGGTCAATTACCTCGCCTCCCGAAGCTCCTTGACGTCCTCTCCATGACAGAAGAGGCCATCCACTTGCCTTGAGAACCGGATCCGGCCATGGCCAGAGAGGTTGGTGGTGGTGTGAGAGATTGGAACTTGGGCGCTGGAGCACGAGGATGGGAAATCTGAGGAAGAAGGAGGTGTGGGGTGAAAAGGTGGATCTTTATCCGTTTATAGGCTGTGAATATCAAGCGCCCCTCACAAGCCTTAAAACTCACCTATTCCCAAGGGGTCATGCGAATGACACGGTTGGATTACCCAAACCCGTATTGATGAGAATCCTGCAATAAGGGGACATGATCCCTGCTTCGACAAGACGTGTCAATGGAGGCCATGCCTCGGAACACGAGGCAGGAGGCCAAAAGTGGTTCGAAATAATAATAAGGCCAGACGTTACGTCTCGCCAAAAAAGCTGTCAGTAGACATGACTTGTTTTGTTTAAGTGTTTTGCCCTGGTGGTTGATGGGTTGTAGCTATTATACAGAGCCGGATATAGTTCTCTTGTTCAACAGCTTTGGAGTGTTCGGAGAAGGAACCCGCCTTGCAATGCCGAAGACAATCTACGCACTGGACACATCATCATCATAGCCTGGTTCAGGGCTACTGTGGGAGTCCTGGATTAGGGGGTCCTCGGGCATCCGGGCTGTGTGACATGGGCCGAACTAATGGGTCGTGAATATACAAGATAGAAGACCTTCCCCGTGTCCGGATGGGACTCTCCTTTGCGTGGATGGCAAGCTTGGCGTCCGGATGTGTAGTTTCCTTTCTCTGTAAAACCGACTCTCTACAACCCTAGGCCCCTCCGGTGTCTATATGAACCGGAGGGTTCAGTCCGTAGAGGCTAAGACAAATCATACAGGCTAGACATCTAGGGTTTAGCCATTACGATCTCGAGGTAGATCGACTCTTGTAACCCCTATACTCATTAAAGTCAATCAAGCAGGAAGTAGGGTATTACCTCCATTAAGAGGGCCTGAACCTGGGTAAACATCGTGCCCCTGTCTCCTGTTACCTTTGATCCTCAGACACACAGTTCGGGACCCCCTACCCGAGATCGACCGGTTTTGACACCGACAACGACTGTGAGCTTCTGGTGGCTTTACATCAAAAGCAGGATAGGCATCATGACTGGCTGAAGCGTCAGATGTAGAGTCTCTTGGTGGATGTTAATCGCATTCGCAACTTGGCCACCAAGAACTTATTTGTTGCTCATGAAGCCTATCGGCGGTCTTGGAAGAGCCTCACATTGCTCTGCTCTGAAGATGATCTTCGCGAAGATGGCTTCAAAGAGAGCTTCAAATTTGACTCCAGGCCTCCACAAAATGCAATATGGCATCGCACACCATCCATGAAAGATTCTGAACATTCGTCTTCTGCTGCAACTGTTGTTGCGAGAGTCGTCGATGAAAAGGACGACGCCACTTCACCAACTTTGGCTGCACCACATCACGATTCTGTGTCAGGCCCGTCTGCACCACCAAACTCCAACGTCGACCCTGCTCCATCTTCTACTCCAACTAGGAACGAGTAGATCCTTTATGTCTTCAAACCTTTTTGGTCCTTACTGACAAAACGGGGAGAAGCATATGAGGTTGTTAGTCTTCAAGCGGGTCCATATGGGGTGGTTGCATTATTTTTGCTAAGTTCTTACAACTCTCCTTTTAAAACTATTTGTCTCTTGAGTTGTAATACATAAACTCGATGGTCGTCTGCTACTCTTGCTGCTACTTGGTGATGCGATGATAAATTCCGCATGAAGTCATTCTGCAGACGCCCATTTCTCATTATGCATGCCATTATCTTCGTTTTTATTATATATGCATGATGAATTGTCTTCGTACGTTGAAGAGGATCTCCACAAAGTAAAACCTACCATCTGCATTTGCATTCAAAAGCAAACTACTTATATGCACATCTTCAGGGGGAGCCTTTTGCAACATATGAAAACAATGCCTTAATCCTTAACTTTCACATACTTTAATCCCCGTTGAAAACTTCAACTAGTTTGTCATCAATCACCAAAAAGGGGGAGATTGTAAGTGCATCTAGTGTCACCCCTAGTTGGTTTTGGAGTATTGATGACAAACTTGGTTGAGGGACTAATGTGTTTGTGAGAATTGCAGGATAACACAGGTAGTAGTCCCTTATTGATTCGGTTTACCTACCAGAGATGACCCCTAAAAATGTGTGAAGACATTGAAGACAATGGTGGTTTGTGAAGACATTCGCGATGAAGATTATGACATGTGAAGACATTCACTTGAAGATTATGGAGTGCGAAGAAATAGTTGTTTTGTAGTTTCCTTTTCTTTGTTGAGTCAGAGGAACCACCGTACTGTTAAGTGGGGTCCAAGTGAACAAAGTCAGAGTGACTGATGTGATGCTCAACCAAAATCCTATATCCTCGAGCGGAGACAATGAGAACAAATCTTATCCAGAGCTGGACGAGTTAGCTTTACTTGTAGCCCAAGTAAAGTTGTCGCGTGTGTTTGAAATCCGACCATTGGACACGTGTCGGTTCCTTAGTGACTCAGGGTCATTTCGGCAAATCAGGTCGGGTTGCCTCCTGGTTGTAAATAGCCCACCCCCTACACCACAAAACTCAGAGTTAGTGCACGACTTTTGTCGTTTGAGAGCAACCCACCTCCGAAGCATTTGAGAGAGAGATCCTTGCAAGGACAAAGCCCAAAACACCCAGAGCCAAAGAGTATTAGGCATCACTGAAGTCTTTCTGTCCACATGACCTGAAGACTTGTTACACTTGAGGACTGTGAATCCTCCAGCCGGTTAGGCGTCACGTTCTGAGCATCCAAGAGTCATTGTGGATCACTTATGAACGAAGTCTGTGAAGGTTTGGAAGTCTACCTTGAAGACTTACCAGAGTGATTAGGCGAGGACTGGGTGTCCTTAGCTCAAGGGGAATAAGGTGAAGACACAGTCTTCTGAGTCAAATCTCAGCCTCCCTAACCAGATGTACAGTTGTCACAGCAACTGGAACTGGTCTACAAATCCTTGTCTTCACCAAGCAACTGGTTCTATCCTCCACTTCCCTTTACTTTACAGTTTGTCTTCGTGAAGGCATTGCTTGCTTATCTGATCTGTTTGACTTCACTGAGTGAAGAATATTTACTGTCTGGCTTCATACTGTCTTCCATCCTGATCCATACTACCTAGCCGCTGAAAGTCTTCGTGCTTTCACTACATTGCTTACTTGACTATGGCTTGTCTAGTATAGTCTATCTTCCGCTGCATATCAATAGGTTCATTTCTACTGTTTGTCTTCAAAGACCTCGTGTTTTGAAGACTTTCATAAAAATCGCCTATTCACCCCCCTCTAGTCGATAACTAGCACTTTCAGTTTATAAGCGAAATGAACGTATTGTACCCACCCTTGTCCTCTTTCAACCGATCTCCAGACCCCAAGATGAAACCGAGAGAGAATGAGTGGGTGCATGTGTGATACCTAAGGCAGATTCAAAATTTTGGACCGATGATCATAGCATCCGCAAATCATATATAAATGGTATTCAATGTTTGTCTCGCTTTTGAACATACAATATACTCCCTCCGATCCTTTCTAGTTTATATATAAGTTTTATGTGTAGTCAAAATATCTCTACTTTGATCAAACTTACAGAAAAAGTATCAACATTCAACAACGCCCAATCATTATTGTTAGATTCGTACGTACTCATAGATTTGTATTCAAACAGAGATGGTTTCCAATTTGTTTTCTAACACGTGAATGTGTTTGTTCTCGTGCATGCTCTTCCTACTAGGATTTCGCCACGTATAGCCAGGCCAATAGTAATTTTTTTAGCTCCCTGTCCAATAGTACTAATGGAGTACTAACAACATCTGTAGTAGAGTATGCAGTGCTCATAGTACTCCCTCCTTTCATTTATATAGGGCCTAAGAGCAAGTCTAATAAGGCCTACTCAGCATGCTATAAGACTTGCCATGTCATTAAAATCCTACTTGGAGGAGTGAGAAGAGAGGAGAGAGAGTGAAGCGGGCTCTTATTCTGTAGCCCGGCTATAACACATAGATCAAGAAAAAATAGTATGCATGCAACTCTTTTCCGATCATATACCATGCTCATGCAAATATTAAATGCTTAGAGCCAACCTAATAGCCATTCTAAGAGCCAACCTATTACTTATATGAGTATTTTTATGATGGCTCTAAGTGAGGTGGCATCTCTTTATAGTCAATAGCCGGCTACATTATTAACCATGCTCTAATGCGTTTTCCAAAACCGCCTTTGACTATTGACAAGATTAATAGTACATGAGATGTATAATGTGAAAATTATATCATTGGAAGCTCCTTTCACATACGAATTTGACCGTATGCTTTGTGTAAGTTGCATGTCATATATTATTACTCTTAACATTTGGTCAAAGTTAGCCTCGAAAAACGCATTAGGCCCTGTATAGATGGAAGGAGGGAGTAGTAGTGGAAGTGGATGTTCTGACGTAGGTATCCCTGCCTTACCCTGCCTTTCGGTCACTGATTGGCGGGCCCCATGCTTGCTAGGCCCCGCATGTCAGTTACTCAATGGGTTTGGCCACGTCAGGGGATCCTCATCCGTAGTATACTCCCTCTGTTTTTATTTACTCCGCATAAAACAGAGGGAGTAGTAAGTATAAATGACGCGGGCGGGGAGGGGGAAGGACATCAGTTTGCTCTCAGCTCCAGTCCCACAAGCGAGCGAAAACGCAAGACGAAGCACGTTCCATCCGGTGAGCGACGTGGAGGGTCCAGCATGTCGGGGTGCAACGCGAACGCGACAAGAGCGATCTACAGTCGAAACCGATTGACTGGTCATCACCGAAACCACTATTCACACCAGAACCTTCGCTCCTAGGCCGACGCCAGCTACTGGCCCAAAACCACACCTCCTCTCCAGCCCATGCCCCCACCTTTTGATCCCCTAGCCCGCATCAAGCGTCCCCTGGTTTGCCGGAAAGCCATGGTGCGCCGCAAGATCAGGTACTACAAGATGCTGATGCCGGAGCGCCGCACAGAAATCGCAGCGGCGGTCGGTGCCATGGACCTCCGTTCCCAAGCTCGCTTTGCGGCGGGCCAATCCCCGAGTACTCTGGAGCCAAGCTCCGAAGAGGAGGAAGCTGATCCTATGTTCATGGTGGAGGTCCAGGCGCAGAAGGCCCCTGATGCGTATGAGACGATGGACGTCGACTTCGTGCCGGCGTCCGGGTCCCCCATGGTGCAGGCGGACCAGTGGTTCAACCTGGCGATACTAAAGGAGGGCCAGGAGGCGGAGGCTAAACTCGATGTGGAGCGCGCACATGCCGCTGCCATCGAGGCTCTCCTGCAGGTGGAACCGGATGTCGTGGATGTGAACCAGGAGGAGGAGGCTCAACTTGACGCGGAGCGCGTGGATGCCGCTGCCATCGAGGCCCTCCTACAGGCGAAACTGGATGTTGTGGACTTGAACCAGGCGGCGGAGGCTCAACTTGATGCGGAGCACGTAGATGCCGCTGCCATCGTGGCCCTAATGCAGGTGGAACCAGACCTCCTGGACTTCAACCGGGCGGCAGAGGCTCAATTCGACGCGGAGCGTGCGGATGTCGTTGCCATCAAGGCCCTCGTGCAGGCGGAACCGAACGTCCTAGACTTGAACCGGGCGGTGCTCTCATCCGTGCAGAGCGCCTGCACGCTCCGCGTGAACGAATAGCTGGAGGTCGAGGACAACCATGGTGTGGAGACACACATCGGCAGCTACGGCTGGTTCGCGCCGGCAGCCAAAGACGACGAGGCCGTCTCGTTCCACGAGCAGTGATATTTTTTTCTTTATGTTGTTGTTTTTAGGGATCATTTGCTGTGTAAAAACATATATTTATGCAACTCACCTGACTTTCATCATTTGGGTCAATCGACCATTTCAGGCGGTTGGATGAAAATTCTATGTCTCCTAACCCTTCTTCCTCACCTCTTCTTCTTCCCCAACAGACCACCACACGGGCCGTACGGATTTCCCCCAACATGCGGTTGGATAAACATACTGTATGAATGAAAAATATGTGTCAGCGGTAGGATGGCTAAGTTTGGTTTGACCACATGCGGTAGCACCTGTCAGTGAGGGTGCATTCCCTTGGTTGGGTTTCTTGGCGTGCAGAGCGATCGTGTGAGGGTGCAACATGACCAAGCGTCTGAGCGACTGTGTGAGGGTGCAGTGCGACCGTGATAGCCATGCGCAAGCGTACCTCCTTTTCATTTTGAAAACTTTAAGCAAGCGTGGCAAAAATGTGTGGCGAAGTATGGCAATACAAGGCCTAGACCCAAACAGGATACAAGTACGTACGTAGGAGTAGTACTTGTGTTAAAAAAGAAAGGCAGGGGTTTCCTTCGCGGGATTGATCGATACAAATCCTGGTTTGATGTGTCAATTAATGCGTATTTTTTTCTCCAATGCCTAAAGATCTAACCATCTCACTCCTCATCGCTTGATTAATGCAGCGCCATGCAAACCAACCTTCTCACTTCTGCATGCATTCAAGGGTATATTAATGTCCTTGGTTGCTAGTACGAGGCAAACCCCATCAATTTTGCCTCGATTAGTGTTAGTGGCCTTCTGCAAATTGTAATTTGATATACTGGCCTTGTGTAAAAAAATGGAGGTAGTAACTATTTAACTTCCTTCCCCATTGCGGTGACGTCGATGATATCTCGAACGTTGTGATTTGACGAAGTGCGTTCGACAGAGAACACCATTGAGGGAGACCACGCTAAGTCATTCGCAAGTGCCGCCTGCAAGCCGAGACAACCGCCTTATTTGCATCCAGGAAGTCCGTTGAACCAAAGGACGCGTAAATGTACTAGTACTACACAATAGCGTCGTCTGTCCAGCTTAGTGCGGTGAGGTGGTTTCTCGAAGAAGACGATGGAGAAGCGGAGTCAGCGAAGAGTGAAATGATGGTTGCTTCATCCGTGCTTTGTGATTTGACGCCTCACTGCTTTGTGATTTGTGATAGAAGGGACCGAGGAGTAGACTCTGTGCTCTATACTATACATGCGTCCAAGCACGGGAGAAAGAGGAGAGATGTTGCATTTTTATATTCCTTCAATCAATCAATTAGGGAGCTTCGGTCCCATCTTTTTGGCTTTGGCAGCACCGTCCACAATGATTCCCGTCGATGCCAAAAGCTATTTCCACATTTGGCTACACAATGTGGATGCCCTTAACCGTACCACTTGGTTTGGCTCCTGTGTGCTATCTATACAAATCTCAATTATATTGATCTAAAAATTATAGTATCAAGATTAGTAAAAAGGAGGTGATTTTGCCGCACGGATGGCGGGGGAGGTTTCTTATTTTTAGAGGACGTTGGCCTGGCGGTTTGCTAACATGCGGTCCCACATGTCAGTGCTTTACCAAGCCGATCTGCGTCCCACATGAGGCAGAACAACGCCAGAAGCAACACGTGGTTAACTTGAAGAAGATGTGGGAGAAGCGGATTCTAAGAACGAGTGAAATCATGGTTGCTTCGTCCCTCCAACTTCTTTTTAGCATTATTACTTCGTCCCTCCAACTTAACTGCTAGAAAGGTGCAACTTTGTGATTTTACGCCTCATTGCTCATTACTACGCCCGCACCATGACTGGGGTGCTTCACCCTTGCTGCTCTGCACTGTATTTTGGTATGGCACGTGGACCCAGTAGCTTGATGTCCCACATGTCGGTGAAAGGGACTAGAACATTTATGAAAGCGAGCGCACTCTTACGACGGAGGAGTACACGACACAGCGGCCAAGTGAACTGTTACTTGTACTGTAGTACTACTATACTTTTGCTGTTTCGCACGATCCATCGATACAAACCCGATTAAACAGGAAAGGGAGGGATTTTTCCCGCGCGGTAGATGATACTAGCCATACATTTCAAAGGCAATTTTAATGTATGCAAACTGAATAATTAAGTAACAATATGCGATCTAGTAAAACTAAAAACACATATGATTTATTGTGTTAGAGTGTAGTAGTAGTGTTCTATTGCATAGTTGTTAGATGTAACATGCGAGAACGTGTAGAGATGTAGTTTTGGAGGGCCTACAGAGAGAAACGTGTAATATGGTCACCAGACTTCAGAATACGCTCATTACGGTCACTATATACGTTTTGTGTGATTATACGTTCACTTGCTCACCGTTTAGCATCGGATTGCACTTTGTTGACCGGCCAAATAGTTTGTGTGGCACTATGTCGACTAGTTAAATTGACCATGTTCCTTGTGGGTCCCACCTGTCAGTTCGCATAGGAAAAAGGTCAGATAAACACAAATTCTGTGAGCGTGACAAGACTCCAACCCATGCGTGGGAACCACCTGGTTGTGTATGTGTCTGTCAGGGTCTGATGTGTGCGCATGCTTGTGTAGGTTGAGCACTTGAGCATGAGAGTGTGTTGGTCGTGTGGTGTGTGCATGCATGTGTGCGTGTGTGCGTGTGAGTGTTGTGTGCATGCATGGCTGCATGTGTTCGTGTGAGTGTTGCATGCATGCAGCTCGTGTGCATGCGTGCATGTGTGTATAATCACCACACCAGCTCCTGTGTGTTAAGGCAGACGGCTAAGCATACCAATACAAGGCCACCTTGTCCGCTGTGCCCGCGGTCATGACTTCGAACCACTGTCCAATATTTTTTGTCGTTTATTTTCATTCTTACTAGCAAGATGCATGTGCGTTGCACGTAACATCAAGATGCATTCGTATGATTAGTTTATTTTGTGAGAGAAAAGGATGAATGAGGGAAGGCCTTATTTGCAAATGTGGAGAGGTGTGTGGGCACCTTTTTGCAAAATTGCCATAGTTTCCTTCCTATTCGCCAGATATAATCGGGCGACCTATATTGCAGGATGGCAGGCACACCATCATCACCAACTCTGTTTTTTATAAGAGTGTAGAGTAGACGCACGCGGACAGGTGGGCCCAATGGTAGTGAGATAATGTGATGCAACACTAGAGGTGCCACGTGGAGCGTTTAACTGGTCAACTAGTCGTGTCTTGAGCAAATACAGAGCTGTACGGTGAGCCCGTGACTGTATAATAACCACAAAACATAAATGGTGACTGTAATGACTGGATTCTGAAGTCCAATGTACGTATCGAGCTTTCGCTTCAAATACAATGATCGTCATTGTATATATCGCGAGAGAAAGATGAAACATGTGTGAATGTGCTGGGGGTGTACTTTTAGAGGACCTGGAGATAGTTTGTGTGCGTACGTGAAAGGGGTGTAGAGGGGGTGTATGCGACGGAGAGAGAGATGCTCTTCGTTTCTCTTTATTATGACTAACTTTATATATAGTATAAAAATATAAAATTCACAAAGTCTTGGAATAAATATCATTGTGGGCACCATGCAATCCAAATTAACGCTCATACTCCTCCATATAGCTTTGTAATGTTGTATATATGTAGAAATTCTAAAATATTTTTTTAGCCACACTTTATTCAAAAGGAATGTTGAATGCGAAATAAACGTGAAGAGAGGGCTTTTTAGATCATTGGGGTACGTGATGTAACATGTGTGAATGTGTAGTTGATGTATTTGGCAGGGCCTAGAGAGGTATGTGTGTGTATTACATATTCGAGAGAGGCATGGATAGAGGGGCCAGCAGGGGGGACGTGGGAGAGATAGCACGAGAAATGAGAGAGGTCTAGAGACAGAGACGAATATGATGTCATGGCGAGAGATGCCCTTGAGTGTGTATATGCAACGGGGGAGGGGATAGAGGCACGAGGAGAATTTTTGTGTGTGGTGTCTGTGTTGGTATGTGCGGGTGTGAGAAGATAACGAGACCTGGGGGCAGAGGGTGTGTCACCGCGTGAGGTCCGGTGGGCCGAGGTGAGGCCCTTGGTTCGGTTCCGTCCTGCACCACATTGGTCAACCAATGACGCATTTAGGGAGACCCATGGAGGACTAGTCGTACAAGACAAAGATAGCAGAGTCGTGAAGGACTCTGTGTCCACTAACAAAGCCGGCTAGGATTTGTAACCCTAGCTCCTCCGACTAAGGTAACCCCTTATCTCTGATATTACTATTCATCCAACCTCGTCGATTAGGAAGAGAGGTGGAGACAATGCATGAGAGATAGGCCTATAATGTCCGTATGGGAGACACGTAGGTAGGTCCATGTATATAGAAATGTTCAATGGGGATTGTGCATGTGTATGCTTGTGAGAGGAAGAGTGCTTGTCATAAAGGTTAGTGAAAACAGTCGTAAATGGTTACGAGAGGGAGGGAGGGTTATATCGAGAGCATGTCTGCAAGAAAGACACCTTGGGAGAGAGTGTGTGTGCATGTGTGAGAGACCACTGACGAAGAGTGAAACTACACGTAAAATACTGATGTACACATTGATTAAAAATATAAATTGTATCCAAATATTAGGATGGGATCATGATATTTGTAATTAGAGTAAGGAACGGTCATTAATCCATCAGACATCTATATTCTATCGAATTTGAGCATGTCTATGTTATTATTCGACATAATTGATCCACATAGTTAGTATTTTGAACTCCAGACAATGCATCACTTAAGCAATCGAATATAAACGTGAGTATAGTTCATGTTGTGTGTGGAAAGCACATTATACATACAGAACTTACACAATGTGTTGGGGAACGTTGCAGAAAATAAAAAATTTTCCTACGGTTTCACCAAGATCCATCTATGAGTTCTACTAAGCAACGAGTCAAGAGAGAGAGTTTGCATCTACATACCACTTGTAGATCGAGTACGGAAGCGTTCGAGGGAGTGGTGATGATGAAGACGCGTTCCCAACGTGATTCCGATCAACGATGACCAAGTCCTGAACTGACAGCACCTCCGATTTCAACACACGTACGTCACGATGGAGTCTCCTCCTTCTTGATCCAGCAAGAATGAAGTAGACGTTGAGGAAGACAACACCAATTGCAGCACGGCAGGCGTGGTGCGGTTGGTCTGGCAGTTCTTGGCGGGGCTTCGCCAAGCTCAAGCGTGGAGAAAGAGAGGTGTTGGGAGGGAGGGCTGCGCCTTCAATGGTGTGTGCAGCCCTCCCCCACCCCTCTATTTATAGGAGGAAGGAGAGGGGCGGCCCCCTCTAGATGGCATCTAGAGGCGGCGGCCAAGGGGAGGAGGAAAGGGGTGGCTTGCCCCCCAAGTCAGGGGGGCGCCCCCTTTGCCCCTTTAGGGTTTCCCCTCCCCAAGCCCTAGCCGCATGGGCCTAGGTGGGGAGGCACGCCCAGCCCACCAGGGGCTGGCTCCCTCTCCCACTTAGCCCATGTAGCCCCCCGGGAGGGGTGGCCCCTCCCGGTGGACCTCCGGAACTCTCCCGGTGGCCCCGGTACATTACGAGTATACCCCGAAACTTTCCTGAGTCCGCTTAACCACTTTCCATATATAAATCTTTACCTCCGGACCATTCCGGAACTCCTCGTGACGTCCGGGATCTCATCCGGACTCCGAACAACATTCGGTAATCACATACAAGTCTTCCTATTAACCCTAAGCGCCACCGAACCTTAAGTGTGTAGACCCTACGGGTTCGGGAGACATCGAGACATGACCGAGGCGCTCTCCGGTCAATAACCAACAGCGGATCTGGATACCCATGTTGGTTCCCACACGCCTCGATGTTGTCATCGGATGAACCACGATGTCGAGGGTTCAAGCAACCCCGTATGATATTCCCTTTGTCAGGTGGTATGTTACTTGCCCGAGACTCGATCGTCGGTATCCCAATACCTCGTTTAGTCTCGTTACCGGCAAGTCACTTTACTCGTACCGTAATGCATGATCCCGTGACCAGACACTTGGTCACTTTGAGCTCATTATGATGATGCACTACCGAGTGGGCCCGGTGATACCTCTCCGTCATACGGAGTGACAAATCCTGCCTCGATCCGTGTCAACCTAATGAGACACTTTCGGAGATACCTGTAATGCACCTTTATAGTCACCCAGTTACGTTGTGACGTTTGGTACACCCAAAGCATTCCTACGGCATCCGGGAGTTACACGATCTCACGGTCTAAGGAAGAGATACTTGACATTGGAAAAGCTCTAGCAAAACGAACTACACGATCTTTGTGCTATGCTTAGGATTGGGTCTTGTCCATCACGTCATTCTCCTAATGACGTGATCCCGTTGTCAATGACATCTGATGTCCATAGTCGGGAAACCATGACTATCCGTCGACCAACGAGCTAGTCAACTAGAGGCTCACTAGGGACGTATTGTGGTCTATGTATTCACACGTGTATTACGATTTCCGGATAATACATTTATAGCATGAATAAAAGACAATTATCATGAACAAGGAAATATAATAATAATGCTTTTATTATTGCCTCTAGGGCATATTTCCAACAGTCTCCCACTTGCACTAGAGTCAATAATCTAGTTACATTGTGATGAATCGAACACCCATAGAGTTCTGGTGTTGATCATGTTTTGCACGCGGAAGAGGTTTAGTCAACGGATCTGCGACATTCAGATCTGTATGCACTTTACAAATTTCTATGTCTCCATCCTGAACATTTTCACGGATGGAGTTGAAGCGACGCTTGATGCGCCTGGTCTTCTTGTGAAACCTGGGCTCCTTGGCAAGGGCAATAGCTTCAGTGTTGTCACAGAAGAGTTTGATCGGCCCCGACGCATTGGGTATGACTCCTAGGTCGGTGATGAACTCCTTCACCCAAATTGCTTCATGTGCTGCCTCCGAGGCTGCCATGTACTCCGCTTCACATGTAGATCCCGCCACGACGCTCGCTTGCAGCTGCACTACCATCGCTTCCACCATTCAACATATACACGTATCCGGGTTTGTGACTTAGAGTCATCCAGATCTGTGTCGAAGCTAAGCGTCGACGTAACCCTTTACGACGAGCTCTTCGTCACCTCCATAAACGAGAAACATGTCCTTTGTCCTTTTCGGTGCTTCAGATATTCTTGACCGCTGTCCGGTGTTCCTTGCCGGGATTACTTTGGTACCTTCCTACCAAACTTACGGCAAGGTTTACATCAGGTCCGTACACAAGATGGCATACATAATAGATCCTATGGCTGAGGCATAGGGATGACACTCATCTCTTCTTTATCTTTTGCCGTGGTCGGGCATTGAGCTGAGCTCAATCTCACACCTGTCAATGAGCAAGAACCCCTTCTTGGGTGATCCATTTTGAACTTCTTCAAAATCTTATCAAGGTATGTGCTTTGTGAAAGACCTATGAGGCGTCTCGATCTATCTCTATAGATCTTGATGCCTAATATATAAGCAGCTTCTCCAAGGTCCTTCATTGGAAAACACTTATTCAAGTAGGCCTTAATGCTGTCCAAGAATTCTATATCATTTCCCATCAAAAGTATGTCATCTACATATAATATGAGAAATGCTACTGAGCTCCCACTCACTTTCTTGTAAACGCAAGGCTTCTCCATAAGTCTCAGATAAACCCAAACGCTTTGATCATCTCATCAAAGCGAATGTTCCAACACCGAGATGCTTGCACCAGCCCATAAATGGATCGCTGGAGCTTGCATACTTTGTCAGCATTCTTAGGATCGACAAAACCTTCCGGCTGCATCATATACAGCTCTTCCTTAAGATAGCCGTTAAGGAACGCTGTTTTGACGTCCATCTGCCATATCTCATAATCATAGTATGCGGCAATTGCTAACATGATTCGGACGGACTTAAGCTTCGCTACGGAGAGAAAGTCTCATCATAGTCAATCCCTTGAACTTGCCGATAACCCTTAGCGACAAGTCGAGCTTTATAGATGGTGACATTACCATCCGCGTCCGTCTTCTTCTTAAAGATCCATTTGTTTTCTATCGTCACGATCATCGGGCAAGTCACCAAAGTCCACACTTTGTTTTCATACATGGATTCTATCTCGGACTTCATGGCTTCTAGCCATTTGTTGGAATCTGGGCCCGCCATTGCTTCTTCATAGTTCAAGGTTCATTGTTGTCTAACAACATGATTTCCAAGACAGGGTTGCCGTACCACTCACAGTGCGGAACGTGTCCTAGTGGACCTACGAAGTTCAGTAGCAACTTGATCCGAAGTACCTTGATCATCATCATGAATTTCCTCTTCAGTTGGTGTAGGCATCACATGAACATTTTCCTGAGCTGCACCACTATCCTGTTCAAGAGGTAGTACTTCATCGAGTTCTACTTTCCTCCCACTTACTTCTTTCGAGAGAAACTCTTTTTCCAGAAAGGATCCGTTCTTGGCAACAAAGATCTTGCCCTCGGATCTTAAGTAGAAGGTATACCCAATGGTTTCTTTAGGGTATCCTATGAAGACGCATTTTCCGACTTGGGTTCGAGCTTTTCGGGTTGAAGTTTCTTGACATAAGCATCGCATCCCCAAACTTTTAGAAACGACAGCTTAGGTTTCTTCCCAAACGATAATTCATACGGTGTCGTCTCAACGGATTTAGACGGTGCCCTATTTAAAGTGAATGTAGCTGTCTCTAGAGCGTATCCCCAAAATGATAGCGGTAAATCGGTAAGAGACATCATAGACCGCACCATATCCAATAGAGTGCGATTACGACGTTCGGACACACCATTACGCTGAGGTGTTCCAGGCGGCGTTAGTTGTGAAACGATTCCACATTTTCTTAAGTGTGTATCAAATTCGTGACTTAAATATTCTCCTCCACGATCTGATCGTAAGAACTTTATCTTTCGGTCACGTTGATTCTCTACTTCATTCTGAAATTCCTTGAACTTTTCAAAGGTCTCGGACTTGTGTTTCATCAAGTAGACATACCCATATCTACTCAAGTCATCTCGTGAGAGTGAGAACATAACGATACCCTCCATGAGCCTCAACGCTCATTGGACCGCACACATCGGTATGTATGATTTCCAACAAGTTGGTTGCTCGCTCCATTGTTCCGGAGAACGGAGTCTTGGTCATCTTGCCCATAAGGCACGGTTCGCATGTGTCAAATGATTCATAATCTAGAGACTCCAAAAGTCCATCAAGATGGAGCTTCTTCATGCGCTTGACACCAATGTGACCAAGGCGGCAAAGTGCCACAAATATGTGGGACTATCGTTATCAACTTTACATCTTTTGGTATCCACGCTATAAACATGTGTAATACTACGCCGAGATTCATTAAGAATAAACCATTGACCATCTGAGCATGACCATAATACATATCTCTCATATAAATAGAACAACCATTATTCTCGGATTTAAATGAGTAGCCATCTTGTATTAAACAAGATCCAGATACAATATTCATGCTCAAACTTGGCACCAAATAACAATTATTAAGGTTCATAACTAATCCCGTAGGTAAATGAAGAGGTGGCGTGCCGACGGCGATCACATCGACTCGAACCATTCCCGACGCCAAGATCGTCACCTCGTCCTTTGCCGATTTCCGCTTATTCCGCAGCTCCTGCTGTGAATTACAAATATGAGCAACGGCACCGTATCAAATACCCAGGAGTTACTACGAGTGCGGCAAAGTACACATCAATTACATGTATATCAAATATACCTTTGGTGTTGCCGGCCTTCTTGTCCGCTTAAGTATTTGGGGCAGTTCCGCTTCCAAAGGACCCTCCCTTGCAATAAAAGCACTCAGTCTCAGGCTTGGGTCCATTCTTTGACTTCCTCCCGGCAACTTGCTTACCGGGCGCGGCAACCTCCTTGCCGTCCTTCTTGAAGTTCTTCTTACCCTTGCCCTTCTTGAACTTAGTGGTCTTATTGACCATCAACACTTGATGTTCTTTCTTGATTTCAACCTCGGCTGACTTCAAAGCATAGAGAACACTTCAGGAATGGTCTTTACCATCCCCTGCATGTTGTAGTTCATCACAAAGCTCTTGTAGCTTGGTGGGAGCGGCTGGAGGATTCTGTCAATGACCGCCTCATCGTGCGAGTTAATATTCACCGGGTCATACGGTTGTGCAACCCTGCACATCTTCGTAATATGCTCCTTGTAACTGTTTTCCTCCATCTTACAACTATAGAACTTGTCGGAGATGTCATATCTCTCGACCCGGGCGTGAGCTTGGAAAACAAGTTTCAGCTCCTCGAACATCTCATATGCTCTGTGATGCTCAAAACGCTTTTGGAGCCCCGGTTCTAAGTCAGAAGCATGCCGCACTAACGAGGGAGTAATCATCAACAATGAGTTTGCCAAGCATTCATAATGTCTTGGTTCTCTGGACGGAGCGTCACCTAGCGGTCCTTCTAGGACATATTGTTTCCTGGCAGCTATGAGGATGATCCTCAAGTTAGGACCCAGTCCGTATAGTTGCTGCCATCATCTTTCAGCTTGGTTTTCTCTAGGAACGCATTGAAGTTCAAGTTGACATGAGCGTTGGCCATTTGATCTACAAGACATATCATTTAAAAGTTTTAGACTAAGTTCATGATAATTAAGTTCATCTAGTCAAATTTAAATGAACTCCCACTTAGATTAGACATCCCTCTAGTCATCTAAGTGTTACACGATCCGAGTCGACTAGGCCGTGTCCGATCATCACATGAGACGGACCGGTCTCGCCGGTGAACATTCTCATGTTGATCGTATCTTCCATACGACTCGTGTTCGACCTTTCGGTCTCTCGTGTTCCGAGGCCATGTCCGTACATGCTAGGCTCGTCAAGTAAACCCTAAGTGTTTTCGCGTGTGTAAATCTGTCTTACACCCGTTGTATGTGAACGTAAGAATCCATCACACCCGATCATCACGTGGTGCTTAGAAAGCAGCGAACTTTGGCAACGGTGCACGATTAGGGGAAACACTTGTTGAAATTGTTGTAAGGGATCATCTTATTTACTACCGTCGTTCTAAGTAAACAAGATGTATAAACATAATAAACATCACATGCAATTATATAGTAGTGACATGATATGGCCAATATCATAAAGCTCCATTGATCTACATCTTGAGGCTCCATGATCATCTTGTCACCGGCATGACACCATGATCTCCATCATCATGATCTCCATCATTGTGCCTCCATGAAGTTGTCACGCCAACGACTACTTCTACTTCTATGGCTAACGCGTTTAGCAATAAAGTAAAGTAAGTTACATGGCGTTCTTCAATGACACGCAGGTCATACAAAAATAAAGACAACTCCTATGGCTCCAGCCAGTTGTCATACTCATCGACATGCAAGTCGTGATTCCTATTACAAGAACATGATCTCATACATCACAATATGTCATTCATCATTCATCACAACTTGGCCATATCACATCACATGTCAATTGCTGCAAAAACAAGTTAGACGTCCTCTAATTGTTGTTGCATCTTTTACGTGGCTGCAATTGGGTTCTAGCAAGAACGTTTTCTTACCTACGAATAACCACAACGTGATCTTGTCAACTTCTATTTACCCTTCATAAGAACTTACACAATGTGTTGGGGAACGTTGCAGAAAATAAAAATTTTTCCTACGGTTTCACCAAGATCCATCTATGAGTTCTACTAAGCAACGAGTCAAGAGAGAGAGTTTGCATCTACATACCACTTGTAGATCGAGTACGGAAGCGTTCGAGGGAGTGGTGATGATGAAGACGTTCCCAACGTGATTCCGATCACCGATGACCAAGTGCTGAACGGACAGCACCTCCGCGTTCAACACACGCGTGCGGGACGATGGCGTCTCCTCCGTCTTGATCCAGCAAGGATGAAGGAGAGGTTGAGGAAGACAACTCCAATGGCAGCACGACGGCGTGGTGCGGTTGGTGCGGCAGTTCTTGGCGGGGCTTCGCCAAGCTCGCGTGGAGAAAGAGAGGTGTTGGGAGGGAGGGCTGCGCCTTCAATGGTGTGTGCAGCCCTCCCCCACCCTCTATTTATAGGAGGAAGGGAGAGGGGCCGGCCCCTCTAGATGGCATCTAGAGGGGGCGGCGGCCAAGGGAGGAGGAAAGGGGTGGCTTGCCCCCAAGTCGGGGCGCCCCTTTGCCCCTTTAGGGTTTCCTCCCAAGCCCTAGCCGCATGGGCCTAGGTGGGAGGCGCCCAGCCCACCAGGCTGGCTCCTCTCCCACTTAGCCCATGTGGCCCCCGAGGGGTGGCTCCCTCCCGTGGACCTCCTCGAACTCTCCGGTGGCCCCGGTACATTACCAGTATACCCCGAAACTTTCCAAGTCCGTTTAACCACTTTCCATATATAAATCTTTACCTCCGGACCATTCCGAACTCCTCGTGACGTCCGGGATCTCATCCGGACTCGAACAACATTCGGTAATCACATACAAGTCTTCCTATTAACCCTAAGCGTCACCGAACCTTAAGTGTGTAGACCCTACGGGTTCGGAGACATGCAGACATGACCGAGACGCTCTCCGGTCAATAACCAACAGCGGGATCTGGATACCCATGTTGGTTCCCACACGCCTCGATGTTGTCATCGGATGAACCACGATGTCGAGGGTTCAAGCAACCCGTATGATATTCCCTTTGTCAGCGGTATGTTACTTGCCCGAGACTCGATCGTCGGTATCCCAATACCTCGCTTAGTCTCGTTACCGCAAGTCACTTTACTGCATCAGTAATGCATGATCCCGTGACCGGACACTTGGTCACTTTGAGCTCATTATGATGATGCACTACCGAGTGGGCCCGGTGATACCTCTCCGCCATACGGAGTGACAAATCCTGTCTCGATCCGTGTCAACCCAACAGACACTTTCGGAGATACCTGTAATGCACCTTTATAGTCACCCGGATACGTTGTGACGCTTTGGTACACCCAAAGCATTCCCTCGGCATCCGGGAGTTACACGATCTCACGGTCTAAGGAAGAGATACTTGACATTGGAAAAGCTCTAGCAAAACGAACTACACGATCTTTGTGCTATGCTTAGGATTGGGTCTTGTCCATCACGTCATTCTCCTAATGACGTGATCCCGTTGTCAATGACATCGGATGTCCATAGTCAGGAAACCATGACTATCTCTGTCGACCAACGAGCTAGTCAACTAGAGGCTCACTAGGGACGTATTGTGGTCTATGTATTCACACGCGTGTATTACGATTTCCGGATAATACAGTTATAGCATGAATAAAAGACAATTATCATGAACAAGGAAATATAATAATAATGCTTTTATTATTGCCTCTAGGGCATATTTCCAACACAATGAACATTATAAATAGCTAGCTATGAACTAGCATACATTTGAACTCAACTTAAGTTGGTTTAAAAAATTCGAATTCAACATGAAGTCCATTCAATTATTTGAATTCGATATCATGGCATTTGTAATTCATACCTAAATTATGGGGGCATCAATATTTGCTCTACTTTTGTACATAATAGCATATATAGTCGTGTACAAAATAGATTCAAATTTACCTCCTCCATTCCAAAATACTCGTAGTTATAGGATTTTCAAGTGTCAAAATTTCAAAAAGAAGCGCATAATTTAATGAGGTTTTCAAACATACAAGGTCAAATTTAACATTGTCTATTTAGGTCAATCCTCAAAGTTCAAGAGTACTCTAAACGTGAATGCTTCTGTTTCAAAATTTCGAACGAAGTGCCAAAAGAGCCTCTACTTGCCCAAAACCGCGTGAGACCAATGTTTGGTAGAAGGAAATTACTTTTCTAACTCCGACCCGTGAAACCTACCGGCCTAACATCCAAAGGTCTAAACCAGGGTAGGTTTATAGCTTCATCTAGACGCCGCGCAACCGCCTTTGAAAAACATTCATACACAATGGCCGCCTAAGCACACATGCGCGCGGCCGAAATCGCTCCCGCCCACTATTTGGGACACCTGGGATTACCATCCTAACCCCGAGCCGAAATAGGTCCGAAATTTAAGAGAGGGGCAAAGTTTATACTTTCCCCAAATTTCAAACAAGCGCGTCCCATTTGTTCAAAAAAACCAAAAACAAGCGCGTCCCAGACCGAAACATGGTTCTCCCTTAGCTCCCCCGCCCCGACCCCCCCATCCGATTCCCCATTCGTACTTCGTGGGTGCCAAAACTACCTCTCCACCAGCCGCGAAACCGAGGCGTCTTCCATACGCCACCCCATCCCACCCATCAACCATCGCCCTCCTCCATCACGCCGGAGCTGATACCCCGACGTTGTCGTCCACCGCAACCGCAACGCCCTCCACGGCTAGTAGTTGAAGCCGAGGCCGAGCTGTCCGTACCCGAGCCAGTTCAACCACACCATCCTGCACCTCACCGCTGCCGCTCCAACTTCGCCACCGTCCACCGCACCGGAGCTGTTCCCGCTACGCCGTCCTTCACCGCCTCGTATCTGCTTCCCCTCCGCCGACATACGGCCACCGCAACACAGTCAACAATTTGGCCATGGGTTCGTCCAAGGCTCGACCCTCCTCCAAAACATCGGTTCCCTCGATAAAACCAATAAAATCGCCGTGACATACGGAGGACCCAGCACTAGCAACTGGAAATGGTACTCCTCTTCCCTTATTTGTGCATATCTTACGTGTCTGCTCGCACGGTATTCATCCAACAGAAGACACTAGTTAACTGCTTCTTCCTGATACTAGATGTTCCTAGTAACTCGCGATGCACAAGGTTTCTCCAAATATACTATTTCACCTTAGCTAGAGGTCCGTCGCCCCCTGGATTTCAATTCCTGGTCAGTTGATTCGCAATTAAAGGAAGCATTCACCGGGGAAGCAGCGCCTCGGTGTTTATCTTAGGGGAGTGTGGGGCCTAGGAGCTGCTGGCGCCTGATCTGGAGGTTGGCCGGGATTAAAGGGATGGTCGGGGGGCACTGCCAAGCACGGCGGTGGTGTGAGGTCGAGGGGAGGGCGGGGTGATACGTCCATTTTGCATCATGCTTTTATATCGATATTTATTGCATTATGGGCTGTTATTACACGTTATGTCACAATACTTATGCCTATTCTCTCTTATTTTACAAGGTTTACATGAAGAGGGAGAATGCCGCACTGGGATTCTCAATGGAAAAGGACCAAATATTAGAGACCTATTCTGCACAGCTCCAAAAGTCCTGAAACTTCACGGAAGTCATTTTTGGGATTAATAAAAAATACTAAGCGAAGAAACTACCAGAGGGGGGCCACACCCTGGCCACGAGGGTGGGAGGCGCGCCCTACCCCCCTGGGCGCGCCCCCTGCCTCGTGGGCCCCCTGGAAGGCCGCCGGTGCCCATCTTCTGCTATATGAAGTCTTTCGTCCGAGGAAAAATCATAAGCAAGCTTTCAGGAAGAAACTCCACCGCCACGAGGCGGAACCTTGGCGGAACCAATCTAGGGCTCCGGCGGAGCTGTTCTGCCGGAGAAACTTCCCTCCGGGAGGGGGAAATCATCGCCATCGTCATTACCAACGATCCTCTCATTGGGATGGGGCCAATCTTCATCAACATCTTCACCAACACCATCTCCTCTCAAACCCTAGTTCATCTCTTGTATCCAATCTTTGTACCAAAACCTCAGATTGGTACCTGTGGGTTGCTAGTAGTGTTGATTACTCCTTGTAGTTGATGCTAGTTGGTTTATTTGGTGGAAGATCATATGTTCAGATCCATTATGCATATTAATACTCCTCTGATTATGAACATGAATATGCTTTGTGAGTAGTTACGTTTGTTCCTGAGGACATGGGAGAGCTTGCTATTAGTAGTCATGTGAATTTGGTATTCGTTCGATCTTTTGATGAGATGTCTGTTGTCTCTCCTCTAGTGGTGTTATGTGAACGTCGACTACATGACACTTCACCATTATGTGGGCCTATAGGAAGGCATTTGGAAGTAATAAGTAGATGATGGGTTGCTAGAGTGACAGAAGCTTAAACCCTAGTTTATGCGTTGCTTCGTAAGGGGTTGATTTGGATCCATATGTTTCATGCTATGGTTAGGTTTACCTTAATACTTCTTTTGTAGTTGCGGATGCTTGCAATAGGAGTTAATCATAAGTGGGATGCTTGTCCAAGTAAGGACAGCACCCAAGCACCGGTCCACCCACATACCAAATTATCAAAGTAACGAACGCGAGTCATATGAGCCTGATGAAAACTAGCTTGACGATAATACCCATTTGTCCTCGGGAGCGCTTTTCTCTATATAAGAGATTGTCCAGGCTTGTCCTTTGCTATAAAAGGGATTGGGCCATCTTGCTGCACTTTATTTACACTTGTTACTTGTTACCCGTTATAAATTACCTTATCACAAAACTATCTGTTACCTATAATTTCAGTGCTTGCAGAGAATACCTTGCTGAAAGCCGCTTGTCATTTCCTTCTGCTCCTCGTTGGGTTCGACACTCTTACTTATCGAAAGGACTACGATAGATCCGCTATACTTGTGGGTCATCAAGACTCTTTTCTGGCGCCGTTGCCGGGGAGTGAAGCGCCTTTGGTAAGTGGAATTTGGTAAGGAAAAATTTATATAGTGTGCTGAAATTTACTGTCACTTGCTACTATGGAAAGTAATCCTTTGAGGGGCTTGTTCGGGGTATCTTCACCCCAACCAGTAGAGAAAATAGTTGCTCCTCAACCTACTGAACCTACTGAAAATGTTTACTTTGAAATTCCTTCGGGTATGATAGAAAAACTGCTAGCTAATCCTTTTACAGGAGATGGAACATTGCATCCCGATTTACACTTAATCTATGTGGATGAAGTTTGTGGATTATTTAAGCTTGCAGGTATGCCCGATGATGTTATCAAGAAGAAGGTCTTCCCTTTATCTTTGAAGGGAGATGCATTGACATGGTATAGGCTATGTGATGGTATGGGATCATGGAACTACAAACGATTGAAATTGGAATTTCATCAGAAGTTTTATCCTATGCATCTTGTTCATCATGATCGTAATTATATATATATAATTTTTGGCCTCGCAAAGGAGGAAGCATCGCTCAAGCTTGGGGAGGCTTTAGTCAATGTTATATTCATGCCCCAATCATGAGCTCTCAAGAGAACTGATTATTCATAATTTTTATGCTCGGCTTTCCCGTAATAGTCAATCCATGCTCGATACTTCTTGTACTGGCTCCTTTATGATGAAGACTATTGAGTTCAAATGGGATTTATTGGAAAGAATTAAACGCAACTCTGAAGATTGGGACCTCGACGAAGGTAAAGAGTCAGGTATAACAACTAAGTTTGATTGTGTTAAATTTTTTATGGATACCGATGTTTTCCGTGAATTTAGCACTAAATATGGACTTGACTCTGAGATAGTAGCTTCTTTCTATGAATCCTTTGCTATGATCTCCCTAAGGAGAAGTGGTTTAAATATAATCCTCCCATAGAAGTAAAAGTAGTTGCACCTATTAAAGTTTAAGAAAAGACTATCACTTATAATGATCCTATTGTTCCTGTGGCTTATGTTGAGAAACCACCTTCCTGTTAGAACAAAGGATCATGCTAAAGCTTCAACTGTAGTCAACAAAAGTAATATTAGGACACATTAACCCTCTGAGCAAGTTAAAGTTGAACCTAATATTGCTATGGTTAAAGATCTCTTGGCTGATAATATCGATGGGCATGTTATTCATTTCTGTGAAGAAACTGCTACGATTGCTAAGCCTGGTGCTAAAGATAAACATAGACCTGTTGTAGGCATGCTTGTTATCTCTGTTAAAATAGGAGATCATTGTTATCATGACTTATGTGATATGGGTGCTAGTGCTAGTGCAATACCTCATTCCTTATACGAAGAAATTATGCATGATATTGCACTTGCTGAGATAGAAAATATCGATGTTACCATTAAGCTTGCCAATAGAGATACTGTTTCACTGATTGGGATTGTTAGAGATGTTGAAGTCTTGTGTGGGAAGGTTAAATATCATGCTGATTTTCTTGTTCTTGGTTCCCCACAAGATAGCTTTTGTCCCATTATATTTGGTAGACCCTTCTTGAATACTGTCACTGCTAAGATAGACTACGAAAAGGATGTTGTTACTATTGGTTTGGGTGATATGTCTCATGAGTTTAATTTTTCCAAATTTCATAGACAACCCCGTGATGAGGAATTGCCTAGTAAGGATGAAATTATTGGTCTTGCTTCTATTGCCGTGCCTCCTAATGATCCTTTAGAACAATATTTGCTTGATCATGAAAATGATATGTTTATGGATGAAAAAAGGGAAATAGATGAAGTATTCTTTAAACAGGGACCTATTCTGAAACACAACTTGCCTGTTGAAATCCTAGGGGATCCTCCTCCACCCAAGGGTGATCCCGTGTTTGAGCTTAAATCATTGCCTGATACTCTTAAATGTGCTTATCTTGATGAAAAGAAGATATATCATGTTATTATTAGTGCTAACCTTTCAGAGCATGAAGAAGAGAAATTATTGAAACTCTGAAGAAGCACCGTGCTGCTATTAGATATACTCTTGATGATCTTAAGGGCATTAGTCCCACTCTATGTCAACACAAAATAAATCTGGAGAAAGACGCCAAACCAGTTATTGATCACCAACGGCGGCTAAATCCTAAGATGAAAGAAGTGGTAAGAAAGGAAATATTAAAGCTCCTTGAAACAGGTATAATTTATCCCGTTGTTGATAGCCAGTGGGTAAGTCATGTCCATTGTGTCCCTAAGAAGGGAGGTATTACTGTCGTTCCTAATGATAAAGATGAATTGATCCCGCAAAGAATTATTACAAGTTATAGGATGGTAATTGATTTTCGCAAATTAAATAAAGCTACTAAAAAGGATCATTACCCTTTGACTTTCATTGATCAAATGCTAGAAAGATTATCCAAACATACACATTTTTGCTTTCTAGATGGTTACTCTGGTTTCTCTCAAATACCTGTGTTAGCTGATGATCAAGAAAATACCACTTTTACTTGCCCTTTTGGCACCTTTGCTTATAGACGTATGCCTTTTGGTTTATGTAATGCACCTGCTACCTTTCAAAGATGCATGATGGCTATATTCTCTGACTTTTGTGAAAAAAATTGTGAGGTTTTCACGGACGATTTCTCCGTTTATGGACCCTATTTTGATGATTGCTTAAGCAACCTTGATCGAGTTTTGCAGAGACGTGAAGAAACTAATCTTGTCTTGAACTGACAGAAGTGCCATTTTATGGTTAATGAAGGTATTGTCTTGTGGCATAAAATTTCTGAAAGAGGTATTGAAGTTGATAAAGCTAATGTTGATGCTATTGAAAAGATGACGTGTCCCAAGGACATCAAAGGTATAAGAAGTTTCCTTAGTCATGCCGGGTTTTATAGGAGGTTCATTAAAGACTTTTCAAAAATTTCTCGGCCTCTAACTAATCTATTACAAAAAGATATACCTTTTGTCTTTGATGATGATTGTATAGAAGCATCTATCTATTATATAATTAAGACAAGAGGCAAACAAGCTATTACGTTTGTCCACATATGCTAATATTATTTGCACCATTTGATGAGAATAGTAACGGCTTAGATTTAATAGTTTTTGCGTAACACATATTTAACATGTATATGTGCCAGCACATTGAGTTGTCACATATATGCATATATAAGGCAAAGTGAAATTAAATCAAGGAGCTGGAAACTATAGCAGACTAAGGGACACGTATGCCAAATCATGTGTACAAAATCGGGAACATAGAACCATAAACCATCACGTTTCTTCCTAAAAAAACCCATCATGTTTCTACATAGAGGAAGTATACTACAATTCTGTTTGCATGCACCTAATTAGAAGTACACATGAATTAAGTAAACAACAAAGGCATGTACATTACATTAGTTGGACTTTTTTTTGCATAGTAATACGTGTCTCATTTATATAGAATAAAGATTAAGTTACAAGGCACGTAAGCACCGACCATACATGACTGAAAAGATAGGAAAATCCTATGCAAAATACCAGCGCATGTCCCTTTCCTTCGACACCATCGAAGCGGCGACCAAAGGGTAAGAAGACAGATCACCTCTTCGCCCAAACTCGACGCAGCTCCATCGCTGATCAGCAGTTTTACAGACCTCCAAAGTAGTTTGCCAAAAGCAAAACCATAGCCGTTGAAAGAATCAGACCGGGGCAACATTGTCCCTGGACACGCCATCAAACTTCGTGAATCGACACTTCACATGACGCATTTACGCCGGAGAAGGAAACCAGAACTGCCCGCCGACCACGCACTCCAACACAAGATACTCCATCTTCCACCGTCACTTGCGTGAGACAACCGCTGCTGCGCGCACTCTGAACGACAAAACCTCCTCGCTTCCACCATGACGCCGGGGACAACGCCACAACAACGGAGACAGAGCGTATGAGAGACACACCGATGGAGTCGCCGCCGCCGCCGCCAACATCATCCATGAATTTTAACGCCGCCGATCTGAGGGATCGACAGAGACACGATGCCATCAACTCCGAGACGCCGCCATGAAAAACACCGCCGGTGTGGGAGTGGGGTTGAGGCAGATTTATTTGTCCGGACGCCGCTCCCACCACCCCAACGACGCACCACGACCTACAAATCCAAAACCTAACTACAGAACGGAGGAACGGGGTCCCCCCTCCCTCCCGCCGCCGGAGCAGCGGCCGAAGGGAGAGGGGGCCAGCGCACCGGCCGGTGGAGATCGGAGGAAAAGAGTCGCCTCGCCCTAGTCGCCTGGTGGCGGCGACGGCTAGGGTAGGAAAACAATAAGCCCGTTACATTAGTCGGACTTGGAAAGCCAAACGACCGAGCGGTAGTTTTTTTAGAAATACGTACCAGTAGTAGGGAGCTCCTATTCGCCGGTCGCTTCGCACAGGGTGCGCCTGAACTGAAGCGAGCGTTCGGGCAGAAAAACGCGCATAAAAACTAGGCAGATGCTAGAACTGGGAGTCGATCCGCTGATCTCCTGCTATGCAGGCAACAAGTTTTGCCAGTGTGACCAAAGATAGTTGATGACAAACTTGTAGTGCCGGTTTTAAAGAACTAAAAGGAGTGGCGAAAACTGAACGTTAGTTAAGAAATTACAAACAGAATTATGGACCAAATTAAGAAATTACGAACAAAAACGACCAATTTTTGAAAATTTAATGAATATTTATAAATTTTGAACAAACATTTAAAATCCCGAACATTTTTTGAATTTAGAGAAAAAAATTTGAAATTGAGAACAAAATTTGAACATAAACATTTTTTAAAAGTACGGACATTTTGTTAGAGAACAATTTTTTTATACAGTGGCTATGGACGCGCTTTCAAAAATGTTGCTTTGAATTTGTGAACAACATTTGGAACATTTTTTTGAAATTCCCATACATTTTTGCATTTGCAAAACAAAATTTAAACATGTGAACAGTTTTGTATTTGTGAACAAATTTTGGAAATGGGAACTTTGTTTCAAACAAAATGTTTTTGGTTTTGTGAACAAAACATTAAAAGGTGAACAGTTTCTGAAACGATGCGAACAATTTTTGAAAGCACGAACAATTTTTGAATGTTGAGAACAAATTTTTCAATGGAGAACAAATTTGGAAGCTCGAACAATTTTTGAAAGCACGAAAATTTTTTGAATGTTGAGAACAAATTTTGAAATGGGGAACAAATTTGTAAGCTCGAACAATTTTTGAAAGCACGAACAATTTTTGAATGTTGAGAACAAATTTTGAAATGGAGAACAAATTTGGAAGCTCGAATAATTTTTGAAAGCACGAACAATTTTTGAATGTTGAGAACAAATTTTGAAATGGGGAACAAATTTGTAAGCTCGAACAATTTTTGAAAGCACGAACAATTTTTGAATGTTGAGAACAAATTTTGAAATGGAGAACAAATTTGGAAGCTCGAACAATTTTTGAAAGCACGAACAATTTTTGAATGTTGAGAACAAATTTTGAAATGGAGAACAAATTTGGAAGCGCGAACAATTTTTGAAAGCACGAACAATTTTTGAATGTTGAGAACAAATTTTGAAATGAAGAACAAATTTAGAAGCGCGGACAATTTTTTAAAGCACGAACAATTTTTTAATGTTGACAACAAATTTTGAAATGGAGAACAAATTTAGAAGCGCGGACAATTTTTTAAAGCACGAACAATTTTTGATTGTTGAGAACAAATTTATAAATGGAGAACAAATTTAGAAGCATGAATTTGGAATGGGAAGATTTTTTGAAACTCCCAAACATAATTTGAAATGTGAACAAAAAGAAAACAAAAAGAGAAGAAAAAGGAATTGAAAGATGAAATAAAGAAACAGAAAAACGAAGAAAGAAAAGAAAAAACAGGAAAAACAACAAAGAAAAATCAAACAGAAAAAACCAGTGAAAACCCGGTTCAAGAACCTTCTAGAAGGTTCCCAAAACCGTTCAGGAACCCTCCAGAAGGTTTCCAAAACCGGAAGCTGCAGCGCCAGCGCTATCTCCTAACTGGGCCGGCCCATCTTGATCGCTATCGCTAGCTCTCTGTGCGAAGCCTCTACAAGTCGACGCAGCCAGCGTCCAATAGGATTTTCCCCAGTAGTACTCATATATCTAAATTGAACACCGGTTATTTCAGAAAAACTAAACACCGGCCACTATATCCAAACAGAGCACCGCCCAGGCCACCTACAAAACTAAGTCCAACTCAAAGAAAAAGCCCAACCACACAAGGAGTCGAGCGTGTGTGTGGGCTGTGGCTGAATGATGTAACACAACCATTCTGTAGGGCCACGATGTTAATTGTAGCCAAGCCGTTCATAAATTTGGAGCTCAGGCTACAATTAAAAAGTAATATGATCTTTTTTCAAAAATCCCGTTAAAAATAATTTAGTACCATGGAATAATTTATTGTACATTAGTATCGCCTAGCGACAAATTATACATATGTTGAATATATCGATATATACGTGTGGAACTAGGGTCACGAGAGCCTTGGCTAAAAAATGCAATTCCGACGAGACTATGTCTTTAGTAAGCAAAAAAAAAAAATTGAAGCAAGACAAAGACGAGCTGAGTCAGGCAAATTTGGAGCCCGAAGCCATTACAAATATATATATATATATATATATATATATATATATATATATATATATATATATATGACAAATTTTCCCTACTACCGGGTGTAGTTACTCCCATTTTTGTTTCATACGTTCTATGTAGTATCTATCATATCGGAGAGTATGTACGCGTAGTATGTAGTATATAAGAATATTTAGGTAGTATATATACTACTTTTTTGGTAGTATGTATCATACTTTGCGCATACTTTATTTCACGTATAAATATGTACGTATTTCACAAATACAATAAAATTGTGAGCTCCTTTGCCATTTTTTCATATAAATCACTTGGGAGTATCTTAGATATAGTAAATGAACATACTAAAAATAATAAAGTAGAGTATATACTACCACATGATAGTATATGAGAAATGGGTGTAGCTACACCCGGTAGTAGGATGCATTTTCCCTATATATATATATATATATATATATATATATATATATATATATATATATATAGCATATTAAAAATGTTTCAATTTTTTAAACAGATTTCAACCTTATTGTAGAATATCATTATGACAAGATTCACACACAAGCCGAATACATGTATATATACGTGTGGATTGGCTTTAAGATTTTTGACACTCAAACAATATATTTTAAATTTTTTTCAGAAGTAGGACTCCAAAACAAAATTCCAGTCAAACTCTATCTTCAAAGCAATTAAGATGAAACAAGTTATGCAGAATTAGCGGCCAGTCTCTAAAGAAATAATTACCGATGAGAGATAGGTTTCACAATATCTTAAACACGCAAGGTCATATACTAGGAAGAACAAAAGAGTTTGTATATGTATAAGCATTGCATACACCACATTCATGACATTCTTTTAGAAGAATAGGTGGATAAACGATTTACGTGTTACTATTGTAAGAGAGAACAAAAATATTGCAGGCGAGTGTGGTGGACTTTCTACAACCTATAATGAAACAAAAAAACATGGCACAAGGAGATTTAAAATTGATGGAAAGGCACAAATGACCAAAAAGTAATAATTCAATGTGAACTAATATAAACTTTTAAAAAATAACCATTAAAAATTGAAAATTAATGCATATATGATATGGTGAGTACACAAAGGCAAGCCACGGTTCTTCCATCGCACCAAGACTAAAATCCCTATTCCTTAAACTATAGGTGAGTTTTTTGTTTACAGAAAGGGTAAATTTCATCTTTACAGTACCTTAACAGTTTATCGAGTAATTATTAGTTAACTAATCATGCTTTTAACCAGTATTTTATGATATACTATGTTGGCTTGAACATGTAAAAACATATTTTAATGAAAAACCATATTGTCAAACAATACCGGTGAAATACGCGAGTGACCCAGATAGTTCTCAAATGAAGTCCAAAAAACCTAAATTAATGGAAAAAAATATACATCTATCTAATATATAATTAAAAGAAGAGACAAACAAGCCATCATGTTCGTCCACACAGATTAAATTATCTCAATCGTTTATTTTAGATATTAACGGTCGAGATATAAAAGAAGTAGCGTTACATACAAATATTATCACGTACAAGATAATTTGACATGGTACGTAGGAATATGTCAACACCTGTTATGTCAAACTTATACGCCTGTCCTATTAAGAAAGACTAAAAAAATCTGTCCGATTGGAATCATGCATAAGCATGCATGTTGGTATTGCAATAGGGAAGCCAACTCCTATACGGACTCTTGATTAATTAGTGCGTCACTTTTTTTGAGTTGTAGTGCTTCTTGTTAGTAGTAATCTTGACATGCATAGGTTGTTAGCCGCATGCATACAGGAGCGTGGATCACGGTCAGTTAGCCGGGCCATATTCAGTTGGTTTGCTGGCTTGATGTGTCCAGGTTATTGGCTAGCTTTGTGCACGAAATTGTGAGTGGACTCGGTCATTAGAGGATAACCACCACGATGGAGTAGTGGCCGGTGTGTTGGCTGCGTGCGTGCTTGGATGCAGGCAAGTTAGTTGGATTAGTAGGAGTAGCAGCCGCGTGTGGCGGCTGGCCAGTGCGTGTGTGAGTCTTTTGTACTGGTATTTAAAGTGATCAGGTGAATGAGAAAGAGCGGCCGTGAGGGCTGGAGAAACAATGTAGCCACTATGTGATCACCAAGGGAGCCTCTTGGCAAAGCTTGTGAGTTCTTCCTTGGTGCATGTGTGCGTGGGTGTGTGTGAAGTTTCTCCTTGTGTGAGGCAAGAGGTAGAAGAAGAGCGGCGTCGCGCGAGACGGCACCAACAATTGGTATTCAGAGCCACAAGGTTCGAGGGGCGGCCGTGGCGCGCGGTGGCGTCCGCGGCGAGCGCGGTGTGCGCGACCGACATGGAGGCATCGGCTGCGATGCGTGGCGAGCGCGTGGCGACGACAACGCGCGGCGAGTCCATGGCTGTGTGGTGTGATGTCGTGCGCGCGAAGGGCACGGCGGTCGTGGAGACGAGGAGGTCGCGAAGGACCTGCGTGGTGGCGCACAGGTCGTGACGGCTCGGCGCGACAACCGTGGAGGCGCGTGGCACGGAGACGCGACGTGGCGGCGCACGGGACTGCGGGCTGCTGCTGCGGCAGCGAGCGGCGGCTTGTGCCGGAGGCGTACATGGCGACGAGGCGACGAGGAGGAGCCAGGGCCCCTGTCGGCAGGCCGTGCGGCGAGGCCACGGCTTAGGGAGGGAGTATTGGCTGGAATAAGCCGCGGCGCCAGTGTCGGACGCGTCGGGCGCGTGTATGGGCGTGCGCCGGGCGTGTCAGGCACGGCGGACCGCGGTGTAGGCGTGTGTGGTCGGGCTTGTCGGGCGCGACGGATTCGCACGCACTGGTGCAGTGGGGCTCGTCGAGCGCGTTGGGTACGCGTGGGACGTGCGGGATACACTGGTGCGGTTGGGCTCGTCGGGCGCGCACGCGGGACGTGCGGGGCGCAGAGGGACGTCAGGCGTGTATCGCCGGCGGAGGAGGAGCTCGGCTTATGTTGCCGGAGACGTGACGAAGCACGGTGGGACCGACGTCAGTGCGCCAGGTCAGGTCCGTGGCGGAGAGACCGGTGTTGTTGCACCAGGTCGGGTCTGCGGGCTGGATCACGGTCGTGGCGACGACGACGACGGGAGCTGCGGCAACTCCGATGAAGGCAAGTCAAGATTAGGAGGAAAAATGTTAGTAGTAATCTTGACATGCATAGGTTGTTAGCCGCATGCATACAGGAGCGTGGATCACGGTCAGTTAGCCGGGCCATATTCAGTTGGTTGACTGGCTTGATGAGTCTAGATTATTGGCTAGCTTTGTGCATGAAATTGTGAGTGGACTCGGTCATTAGAGGATAACCACCACGATGGAGTAGTGGCCGGTGTGTTGGCCGGATCGTGCGTGCATGAATGCATGCAAGTTAGTTGGATTAGTAGGAGTTAGCAGCCGCGTGTGGCGGCTGGCCAGTGCGTGTGTGAGTCTTTTGTACTGGTATTTAAAGTGATCAGGTGAATGAGAAAGAGCAGCCGTGAGGGCTGGAGAAACAATGTAGCCACTGTGTGATCACCAAGGGAGCCTCTTGGCAAAGCTTGTGAGTTCTTCCTTGGTGCATGTGTGCGTGGGTGTGTGTGGAGTTTCTTCTTGTGTGAGGCAAGAGGTAGAAGAAGAGCGGCGTCGCGCGAGGCGGCACCAACACTTCTTACCTATAAAGCTTATTGGGATAGATGTAGATAAACAACGCCCCTCTCCATTTAACACTTTCCTCTCTCTCCTTTTGGATAAAACCTTTTCTACCTGGATTTAAAATAAAACAAAATAGATTCGTACGTACATAGTACATATATAGCAATGAGATTGGGGTGAAAAATATTGGCAAGACAATTTTTTTACATAATAAAGATGTTACCCGTGATAATTCATGCATTGGCAACTCATGCCAAAAATACGTGCATCTCTAAGTGCAATAATTTATTTCTATTGGTGCAAACTTTTGATAGTGAATCATGGTATATTTTCTATTTTTTTGTGATGATTGATGTTTGTTCTAATTACAATGACTGGAATTATAAATATCAGTCAGAAGAAATAAGGCTGAAATATGTCATCTGTTTATTGTAAAAATTAATGTCAGAGATTAAAATTAATAACACATCTAAAATATGTACAGTTATATACGTACATCAGGGCCTGATTTATGCCCTTGAAAAGAAAACACGTTATGGGATGAGAGACCTGTGCTAACCGGAAATATAAAATGAACATGGCAAGTAGGAGTAATAGGGAAGTTGTCCGACTAGATGGAGTAATAAAAAATGTATGCTTCTCTTCCTAAGAAAGAAATAAGCTGCATGATTCTCAGCGAGGCTACGCATTCTTGATCGTACTCCAAGTGGTGACATCATAATGATACCAGCAATAATAACAAAAGCAAAACGTTCATCACTTAGGAGGAAAGCTAAAAAAAATAGTATCTAAACATGTACGTCAGAAATCATATAGAACTCTAGATTTCTTTTTTTACTGAAATTAATAGTTTTGGTTGGTGAATAAAATATTGAACAGAAAGTAGAATAATATATTTGTGGACTAAAAAAACATAACTACTGGTTATTATAGACTTAGAATAATCAAAACTACAAAATCGGGTTCAATAGTATAGGAAAGAAGTCACATGCGTTCATCCACCAAAAAAAAAAGTGACATGAGTTAAACTTAAGAGGAGAAGAGTTGTGCTTGAGTTCACGGTTGCTAATAAGGCATTGTAGTTTTTCTTCTTCAAAAATGATCTGATCTATTAGTAAACTTTACGGGAAGTACGTAACATCTCTATATAAAAAAAAGTACAAACCATCTTAAACATATAAATTACATTGAGATTCCAAGTCCATCGAGCGAGCACTACTTCCGCCAGGACAAGTCATGATCGATGCATGCAAGATATTCAGTGTTGTGGTACATGTGTGAGCAACATATATCATACAGAATCCTCGCAAAAACATATCATACAGAAGCAAAATGATATTGTGTCTATAACAATAGAAAATGAACATCACGTAGTTCAAGTATCCATTAAATCATCTCAATTGTGTAAGATCAGAACAAAATTTATCCATACAATAAGGGATAGAAAGCTATCTTAATAGTTATAGAGAATATTCTTGAAAAGTTAGTTCGGTGGGAAAAACAGAGCAAGAGATAATGTAATTATGAACTAGAGACAAACCATGCTGAATATTTGATATTTTTTTGTTATGTCAAAGAAATATAGATCAACAAAAAATAAGATAGACATGATAAAGTAATTCGATGATGATTATAACAAGGGGAGAGAAGAAGGAAAGAGAGAGTTTTCACAACTTTATTTAGCATATAACGATAATATAATGGCTTAGATTGTTGATCATGCAAAACAAATATAATAAGATGAGCTGCCAAGAAAGTATTGGGAGGGTGACATGTACCAAACGAACAATGCAGGTATTAGAACCAATGAGGAAAATAGCAAAACTTATTAAAAAAATTCATCAATTCTAGCCGCGCAATTGCGCGGGTGAACCCGCTAGTTTGAAATACTTAAGAAAGCATTAATTTCTGCATCTATTATTCAGCCACCTGATTGGAATTTACCCTTCAAAATTATTTGTGATGCTAGTGATTATGCTGTAGGCGCTGTTTTAGGACAAAGAGTTGATAATAAATTAAATGTTATTCAATATGCTAGTAAAACTCTAGACAGTGCCCAGAGAAATTGTGCTACTACTGAAAAAATTCTTAGCAGTTGTATTTGCTTGTGATAAGTTCAGACCTTATATTGTTGATTCTAAAGTAACTATTCACAGTGATCATGCTGCTATTAAATATCTTATGGAAAAAAAAGATGCTAAACCTAGACTTATTAGATGGGTTCTCTTGCTACAAGAATTTGATTTGCATATTATTGATAGAAAGGGAGCTGAGAACCCCGTTGCAGACAACTTGTCTAGGTTAGAGAATGTTCTTGATGATCCACTACCTATTGATGATAGCTTTCCTGATGAACAATTAGCTATCATGAATGCTTCTCGTACTGCTCCATGGTATGCTGATTATGCTAATTACATTGTTGCTAAATTTATACCACCTAGTTTCACATACCAGCAAAATAAAAAGTTTTTCTATGATTTAAGACATTACTTCTGGGATGACCCCCACCTTTATAAAGAAGGAGTAGATGGTGTTATTAGACGTTGTATACCTAAGCATGAACATGAACAGATCCTACGCAAGTGTCATTTCGAAGCTTATGGAGGACACCACGCTGGAGATAGAACTGCACATAAGGTATTGCAATCTGGTTTTTATTGGCCTACTCTCTTCAAGGATGCCCGTAAGTTTGTCTTATCTTGTGATGAATGTCAAAGGATTGGTAATATTCGTAGACGCCGTGAAATGCCTATGAATTATTCACTTGTTATTGAACCAATTGATGTTTGGGGCTTTGATTATATGGGACCGCTTTCCTTCCTCTAATGGGTATACACATATTTTAGTTGCTGTTGATTACGTTACTAAGTGGGTAGAAGCTATTCCAACTAGTAGTGTTGATCATAACACTTCTATTAAGATGCTTAAAGAAGTTATTTTTTCGAGGTTTGGAGTCCCTAGATATTTAATGACTGATCGTGGTTCACATTTTATTCATGGTGCTTTTCGTAAAATGCTTGCTAAGTATGATGTTAATCATAGAATTGCATCTCTTATCACCCACATTCTAGTGGTCAAGTAGAATTGAGTAATAGAGATATCAAATTAATTTTGCAAAAGACTGTTAATAGACCTAGAAAGAATTGGTCCAAAAAACTTGATGATGCATTATGGGCCTATAGAACTGCATATAAAAATCCTATGGGTATGTCTCCGTATAAAATGGTTTACGAAAAATCATGTCATTTACCTCTCGAACTAGAACATAAGGCATATTGGGATATTAAAGAGCTCAATTATGATTTCAAACTTGCCGGTGAGAAGAGGTTATTTGACATTAGCTCACTTGATGAATGGAGAACCCAGGCCTATGAGAATGCCAAACTGTTTAAAGAAAAAGTTAAACAATGGCATGACAAAAGGATACAAAAGCGTGAGTTTAATGTAGGTGATTATGTGCTGTTATTCAACTCTCGTTTAAGATTTTTTGCAGGAAAACTTCTCTCTAAATGGGAAGGTCCTTACATTATCGAGGAGGTCTATCATTCCGGTGCCATAAAAATCAACAACTTCGAAGGCACAAATCCGAAGGTGGTGAATGGTCAAAGAATCAAACATCATATCTCAGGTAATCCCATAAATGTTGAAACTAATATTATTGAAACCGTAACCCCGGAGGAATACATAAGGAACACTTTCTAGAACGTTTCAGACTCCAAAAAGGGATAGGTATGTGGTACGGTAAGTAAACCGACTCCAAAACAGTTCTAATGGCAATTTTTCTCCATTTTGGAATATTTAAGAAAATAGGAAAATAAGAAGTAGTCCGAAGGACACGAGGCTTCCACGAGGGTGGAGGGCGCCTACCCCGGCGCGCGCCTCGTGGGCACCCCTGCAGGCGCCTCCGGACTCCGTTTTCTTGCACAATACTTCTTTTGGTCGGTAAAAATTCATTATATGAACTCTCGAAGGTTTTGACTCTCGTATCACGCAAATATCCTCTGTTTTCGTTTCGAGCTGTTTCTGCCGCAGATTAGAGCAAGATGTCTTCTCAAGAGTCGGTCCGGGAGAGTCGGGTGTCTCATCCGACACCGGTACTAAGAACAAACAGCGATGCATACCACTTTGGGCCAGCAACAGAGGAAGATATGGAGGCCGATTTGAAAAGGATATAGGCCATGGAGGAGGACCAAGAAGTCACTTCTTGCTACCGGGCCGGATAAACGATGGGGGAACTACAGAGCTCGTCTATTCCAAACTCGGTTATCCCTTCCAATGTTAGATTTCTTTCTTACGAAAATATGAAGAAGAGTGTTACTTGTTCTCCCGCAGCTATGCAACATCCATGGGTGCAAGGAGCTTTAACCACACGGGTAAGCTCCGTAAGGAGATAATGGATCTCAAGCAGCAACTCAGTAAGCTCGAGGAAGAGAACCGTATCCTGAGGAGTATCATCGCCAAGAATATTACATCACCACCTCCGAAGAAAGAGATATAATCACATGGGTATGGGCACTCCCCTTGGCAACTGCCAAGCTTGGGGGAGGTGCCCCGATATCGTATCACCATCACACTCCTATCTTTACCGTTTTTCTTAGTTCGATCCTTTTGGTAATATCTTGATCTAGTAAGAATAAAGTTTTAGTATGATCTAGCTGTGAGTTTTGCTTTATGATCCCTCTATGTAATTAAGTCCGTGAGCTATATAATAAAGATTAGTGTTGAGTCAAGGGCATGATTATCTTGCTATGATCTTGAGTGAATAAAATAAAAAGAAAAGAATAAAATGAAATAAAGAGATCACATTGATCTTATGGAGAGTAATGACTTCACATATAGAGAGTATGATGATTAAAAGTTGTTGAGAGTTGACAAACATAGTTTTGGTCATCGTTGCAATTAATATGAAGTAATAAAGAAAGAGAGGTTTCACATATAAATATACTATCTTGGACATCTTTTATGATTGTGATCACTCATTAAAATATGACATGCTAAAGAGTTGATGTTGGACAAGGAAGACAACGTAATGGGTTATGTTTCCTTATGTCCGAAATAAAGTATATTGTCATGGATCATCCAACATGTGGAGCTTGCCCTTCTCCCTCATGCTAGCCAATTCTTTGCACCAAGTAGAGATACTACTTGTGCTTCCAATACCCTTAAACCCAGTTTTGCCATGAGAGTACACCATATCTACCTATGGATTGAGTAAGATCCTTCAAGTAAGTTGTCATTATTGCATGCAATAAAAATTGCTCTCTAAATATGTATGACTTGTTAGTGTGGAGAAAATAAGCTTTATACGATCTTGTGATGTGGAAGAAATAAAAGCGACGGACTGCAAAATAAAGGTCCACATCACAAGTGGCAATATAAATTGACGTTCTTTTGCATTAAGATTTCGCGCATCCAACCAAAAGCACATGCCAACCTCTGCTTCCCTCTACGAAGGGCCTATCTTTTACTTTTATCTTCTACCCTTATGCCAGAGTCATGGTGATTTTCACCTTTCCTTTTTACATTTTATCTTTTGGCAAGCACACTGTGTTGGAAAGATCCTGATATATATATCCAATTGGATGTAAGTTAGCATGAATTATTATTGTTGACATTACCCTTGAGGTAAAAGGTTGGGAGGCGAAACTAAACCCCTATCTTTCTCTCAGATCCCATTAAAACTCCATAACCATAAGTATTGCGTGAGTGTTAGCAATTGTGAAAGACTAAATGATAGTTGAGTATGTGGACTTGCTGAAAAGCTCTTACATAGACTCTTTCCGATGTTATGATAAATTGCAATTGCTTCAATGACTGAGATCATAGTTTGTTAGTTCTCAATGAAGTTTCTGATTCATACTTGACATTGTGAATAGATTATTACTTGAGCATAAGAAATCATATGACAATATCCATATATGTTGTTGTTTTAAGAATGATCATGATGCCCTCATGTACGTATTTTATTTTATCGCCACCTCTATCTCTAAACATGTGGACATATTTATCGTTATCGGCTTCCGCTTGAGGACAAGCGAGGTCTAAGCTTGGGGGAGTTGATACGTCCATTTTGCATCATGCTTTTATATCGATATTTATTGCATTATGGGCTGTTATTACACGTTATGTCACAATACTTATGCCTATTCTCTCTTATTTTACAAGGTTTACATGAAGAGGAGAATGCCGGTTTGGGATTCTCGAAATGGAAAAGGAGCAAATATTAGAGACCTATTCTGCACAGCTCCAAAAGTTGTGAAACTTCACGGAAGTCATTTTTGGAATTAAAAAAATACTGGACGAAGAAACTACCAGAGAGGGGCCACACCCTGGCCACGAGGGTGGGAGGCGCGCCCTACCCCCCTGGGCGCGCCCCCTGCCTCGTGGGCCCCTTGGCAGGCCTCTGGTGCCCATCTTCTGCTATATGAAGTCTTTCGTCCGAGGAAAAATCATAAGCAAGATTTCAGGAAGAAACTCCGCCGCCACGAGGCGGAACCTTGGCGGAACCAATCTAGGGCTCCGGCGAAGCCCTTTTGCCGGGGAAACTTCCCTCCGAGAGGGGGAAATCATCGCCATCGTCATCACCAACGATCCTCTCATCGGGAGGGGGCCAATCTTCATCAACATATTCACCAGCACCATCTCCTCTCAAACCCTAGTTCATCTCTTGTATCCAATCTTTGTACCAAAACCTCAGATTTGTACCTGTGGGTTGCTAGTAGTGTTGATTACTCCTTGTAGTTGATGCTAGTTGGTTTATTTGGTGGAAGATCATATGTTCAGATCCATTATGCATATTAATACTCCTCTGATTATGAACATGAATATGCTTTGTGAGTAGATACGTTTGTTCCTGAGGACATGGGAGAAGTCTTGCTATTAGTAGTCATGTGAATTTGGTATTCGTTCGATATTTTGATGAGATGTATGTTATCTCTCCTCTAGTGGTGTTATGTGAACATAGACTACATGACACTTCACCATTATTTGGGCCTAGAGGAAGGCATTTGGAAGTAATAAGTAGATGATGGGTTGCTAGAGTGACAGAAGCTTAAACCCTAGTTTATGCCTTGCTTCGTAAGGGGCTGATTTGGATCCATATGTTTCATGCTATGGTTAGGTTTACATTAATACTTCTTTTGTAGTTGCGGATGCTTGCAATAGGAGTTAATCATAAGTGGGATGCTTGTCCAAGTAAGGACAGCACCCAAGCAATAGTCCACCCACATACCAAATTATCAAAGTAACGAACGCGAGTCATATGAGCGTGATGAAAACTAGCTTGACGATAATTCCCATGTGTCCTCGGGAGCACTTTTCTCTATATAAGAGTTTGTCCAGGCTTGTCCTTTGCTATAAAATGTATTGGACCATCTTGCTGCACTTTATTTACACTTGTTACTTGTTACCGTTACAAATTACCTTATCACAAAACTATCTGTTACCTATAATTTGAGTGCTTGCAGAGAATACCTTGCTGAAAACCGCTTGTCATTTCCTTCTGCTCCACGTTGCGTTCGACACTCTTACTTATCGAAAGGACTACGATAGGTCCCCTATACTTGTGGGTCATCACGATGCGACGGAGGCAGGGGTCTGGGCCGGTGGTCGCTGGCGGTTCGAGAAAGATCGTCAACAGTGACTGGCGGGAGGTAGACGAAGGCCATCTGCCCGTTCCTTATAGATCGGACGGTTCATAAAAAAATCGACTGACCTATTTATTTTCAGTCGACTGTTATTTTGATAGGACCACATGTGGTGGTGTGCTGGAGGAGTACCTGCATTTCCCAGCCATCCCTGTGCTCATATATTACAAAATCATACGGAGTAGAATCTAATTTTGTTTGCCATGCAATGTTGTAGAGCTATCATATGTCTCGTGTCATTTATTTTTCAGCCACCTGCTATCTACCACTTTTACAGTGCACTAGTTCTGCACACACTTCACCCATACTCTCACTATTGTTTTTTTATGCATGGGTATTTCAGACTCTGCCAACCAGTTTATAGAAGCACGAAATAAAAGAGAGAAGCAGCTCCAGCTTTCTTCGGGCTTAGGCAAGACACGTTTCAGTGTTATAAAGGGTGCAGTGTCAGCAGATGGAGACGGTAAACGTAGCTCTGGAGTTGATGATCTCGCTTGCCATGAACCACCATCCCAGGTGCTTGCTTTAACTTCACGGTGTCATATGTGGTTGCATGTTAGATATGGTGTCTAGCTTGTATTCGAAAGGTTGAAGTCGTTCTTTATTATGATAAGGAAAGATATTTTTACATGAACAACCATCCCGGGAGCGCCAGAAGACAAATAGCTAGTCAGGGCACTGGTCGAGCCACTGACAAGCCCAACACATACATGAATCACCTGGAAGCCAACTAAAAAGCCATGATGGTGGCGAAGCAGCCCACCTCCCACCAGGCTCTCTGATCCTAGATGATCATGCTCACCACTCCAGCCGGATGTCTAGCCTGTATTGCTTTCCATTTGGTTAAATTGCATCTGCTTAGCTTACACATTATACCTTTGAATATGACATGTCTTCCTGTTTTTGGCACATACTAGTACATCTGTCTATTAACCATGTTCTTAGATCAAACTAATGTTCTTGTGTATCCCTCATCAATCACTTATGATGAGGCAGTCGGGCCAGTGGACTACTGTGAGAAAAGATCCTCATTTAAAGAATGCAGCGTCAGCCTCCGCACATGATTCTCAAGAAACAACAAGGCTAGATGAAGATAGTGAACGTAGCTTTGTGGTTGATTACCGCATTTACAGTACACCAGTATCACAGGTGCTTGCTCTAACTTGGCAGCATGATATGTGGTTGCATGTTGCATATGGTGTCTAGATTCTAATGCTTCCAATCTGGTTAAATTGCACGTGCTATTCTGCTTAGTTTATACATTATACCTGTTAATGTGACATGCCTTCCTATTTTTAGTACATAGTACATCTGTCTATTAAGCATGTCCTTACACAAAACTATTGTTTTTTTTGTATCCCGCATCGGTCAATATGACGAGACACCTTTAGTATATGCAGTGCGATATTAGTTGCATCTTTCATATGATTTATAGCAGGCGCTGCTTCTAATTTCTTGAAATGCCATTTATGATGGGATGCTTTTAACTTGGCAGAGTCATATTGGTTGCATCTTTCATGTGGTGTCTAGCTTGCATTGCTTCTTATTTGTTGAAATGGCTTCTGCTTAGTTTACACAAACACCTGTGAATATGCCATGCCGTCCTGTTTTTCGTACATATTCCATCCTGGTACCATGTGTGTGCCTTACATGAAAGTAGTGATTGTCTGTATCATGCACAAATGAGTTTTGAAGAGTGAATTTTATTGATTTTTCTTGTCGGTTTTACTTGACAATTCAAAATCAATAAAGTGGAAGGAAAATAGCAAGGCAGCGGATAAATGTGCTCCTTCCGAACGGAGGGCCTCTACAGATTCTACTCCTCCACCCCCCCAAGATGATTTCCAAGACAACACATGCATAGACACTCAACATAGCTGTGTTGATGATGAGCATCTCTCCCCTAGTGCACCATCACCGGTGCTCCCTCTAACTTGGCAATCGTTATATGTGGTTGCATGTTATGTATGATGTCTAGCTTGCATTGCTTCTAATTTTGTTGAATTCCATCTGGTTACTTTACACATTATACTTGTGAATAAGACACGTGTTCCTGTTTCTATAACATACAATATCTGTCTGTCACACTATGGTCTTACATCAAAGTACTACTGTTGTGTAACCTGCAACAATCACTTATCATAAGACACGTTTGACTTGGGAGTGTGATATAGGTTACTTCTCGCATTCTTTTCTAGCTTGTACTACTTCTAATTTGTTGAAATGGCACTTACGATGAGACAATTTTAACTTGGTAGAGTGATATTCGTTGCATCTTTCATATGGTGTCTAGCTTTCATTGCTTCTATTTTTTTGAAATGCCTTCTGCTTAGTTTACACATCATAGCTGTGAATATGCAATGATGTCCGTTTTGCCTACACATTCAATCGACCTATCATGCGGTCGCCTTACATTAAAGTAGTGCTCGTCGGCATCTTGCATCAATGAGTTCTGAAAAGAGAATTTTTATTCATTTTTCTTGTGGGTTTGACTTGACAAGGAAATACAACTAAGAACGAGGAAGGAAAAAAATAAGGTAGGGACTGATGGCGGTCTTCCGGTGAAACCAGCATCCCAGGTGCTTTCTCTAGCTTGGCAGTGTGATATCCTCTTGCATGTTGCATACGGTGTCTAGCTTGCGTTGCTTCTTATTTGTTGAAATGGCTTCTGCTTAGTTTACACAAACAGTTGTGAATATGCCATGTCGTCCTGTTTTTCATACATATTCCATCCTGATATCATGTGTTTGCCTAACATCTCGCATTCTTTTCTAGCTTGTTCTACTTCTAATTTGTTGAAATGGCACTTATGACGAGATAGTTTTAACTTGGTAGAGTGATATTCGTTGCATCTTTCATATGGTGTCTAGCTTTCATTGCTTCTAATTTGTTGAAATGCCTTCTGCTTAGTTTACACATCATAAGCTGTGAATATGCAATGCTATGAATATGCAATGGCACTAACGACGAGAGACCTTTAACTTGGTAGTGTGATGTTGTTTGCATCTTGCATATGATTTATTTCTTGTACTGCTTCTAATTTGTTTAAACTCTAGTTATGATGAGACACTATTAACTTGGTAGAGCGATATTTGTAGCATCTTTCATATGGTGTCTACCTTCCATTGCATTGCTTCTAATTTAGTGAAATGTCTTTTGCTTAGTTTACACATCATAGTTCTGATTATCTCATGCCATCCTGTTTTTCGTACATATTACATCCTCCTATCATGTGGTTGTCTAACATCAAAGTGCAGTTTGTCTATTTCATGCATCAACTTGTTCTGAAGAACTAAATTGTTATTCCTTTTTCTTGTCGGCTTGACTTAACATGGCACAGAGAAAGAGGAAGGAACACAGAATAACAGGGGATGGTGTTAGTACTAAGGACACACGGAAATGGAAGCGGAAGAATCCTACAGATTCTGCTGGTATTGATGGTGCAATAGAAGGTCAAAGTCTAGCGGAAAATTGTACAAATGGGGTATCCCATGCTACACGAGCTGCAGAACAAGCCAAACAGAAACCAATAGCTGACACCAAACAAGCAGAGACAATCCTAGTTGTTGCAACACCTTCCATGGTACCACCAGCTACACGAGTTACTCGTTCGGCAACTCAGCTAGCAGTACATTCCCAAGCTCCCTTGCCACCTGACACTACTTCCAAAGCACTCTTGACACAAGACGAGTTGGCAAGATCAGATGAACTTTGTGAGCTTCAACAGCAAGAAGGTAGTTGCTGGAGTCAAGTTACAGTTGCATGCTTCTTTATAAGTAGTCTCACAGTTTGATGTACACTGACAGTTCCTATGTTCGTTGTTGGACTAGCACCTAGGCGCAAGAGGAAACAAACATTAGGGATAAAGCTCAATTGGTTAACTAAATCTAGAGGAGGAAGAATGGAGATCCGTTTTGAGGCAGGTTTAAAAAGGCCACGTGATGCTACAGAGTCAGCCAAGTAAGTATCAGAGGCAGCGGTTGCCGTTAGGTGTCATGTACGTATCCTCCCAACATGGATTCAGTACAGGAATGACAAAGACAAAACCCAGTTCAACACCTTCCTCGACCATTTATTTGTAAGTATGGTTATGTATGGAAACTAGTAATATCGTCTTGCTTTGTCCCATACTTTCTAGGTTGCTGATAATGAGACTCCCATAATTTTCAACAGATGAGGTTCAAGTTGGATTGCCAAGATGATGCAATCCGACAAGCTTTCACCCATGTTTTCAAGTCTGCTCTGTGACAGTATCGGTATAACTTGAGGAAAACTCACTTCGAAGGCAAGGCTAACAGTGAACTTTCCCAAACATCTCAAGTGGAAAATATATCAGATGAAGACTGGAGAGGCCTTGTTAAACACTGGTCTGATCCGAAGTATCAGGTACATTATATGTATGTGATCAGATCACATGTTGAACTCCTATTTACGCATGTGCCTCACAAATCTATCTTCTTGTAGGTGAACTGTTCAAAGAAGAAGGCCAACTGCATTTAAAGTGAAATTCCAACAAATGACATTATCTTGTAGCTATATTGCACACTGCAAGGCTCTTGTAATTAGCTGATGTTTCACTCTTTTCGCTGTACCATATTATCACATCTACATTAACTTGTCCCAAATGCATAGGAAAGCCCGCAAGGACCAAAAAGTACCTGAACCATATGCTGCGGAAATCTTCAAGGACTGTCACACCAGCAAGACGAAGGGCATGACTAAACCAGTCAAAGTCGCTGTTGTAAGTCCTTCATCCTCATGCCTTTTAACTACTACTTACTCAAACTTGTGCATTGAACTGCATGGTTTGCAGCCAATGTCTATTACTCTTTTCAATTTTATACAAAATTGTCTTAGCGTATCATTGCACCTTACAAGGTTTAAAAGAGAGGAGTGATGTTCCTTTGATCTTGATGTGTAATCTAGTTCCTCACGGACTTGCCCACACAATGTTACAATTGCATGTTTGTTCCGTTCTCAGTTGTTTTGTGATATGAATGATGTCATACTATGCTTACCGTATTATAAACTTTGTCTCTTTATCCTTAGCTATCAATACAATGTGAAGAAATAGACAATACATTAGCCATGGTACATGGTCATATGTTTGCAACCTGGTTTTATTATATACTTTGCTGTAAAATACAACTAATATTTTACATCGGTTCACCAGAATAAGTTATGTATATAGACCAAAGCTATTTTGTTTGGTTTTGCTGCCTCCTTAATATCTTCTGTTCTGATGCTACCAATGTAAAAACTCAACTTTTCAGCAAGCTATGAAAAAAATGGTGGAACCGCCACTTTCTGAAGGTGACAAGGCAACTATAACCTCAATGTCACCTCTTACTGCAGTGGGTCAGTACATGTCCACTAACAGTGCCAAAGGCAAGTTCCTGCATAATACTGGGTTGGTTGTTAAGGCAATCTCGTCCAAACTGCCTCATGATCAAGATATGCAAGCTCAAAACAATGTTACATTTGCGCTCCAGACACAAGTCCATTCCCTAACAGAGACCCTTTGTGAGACAAGGACAACCATTGTTCGATGTCGTCATGATATGCATGGTTTTGAAACCAGACTATCAAACATTTGCTATGTTGTTCAGGAGCCTAGGAGAAATGAAGGCGAAGGTTATGGTGCTCCATCGGACAATATAACATGAAAACGTAACAGTCAGGTCAAATGAACTGAGCTTCTGAACTTCTGGTGGTGCATTTATCTGCCAAACTGTTAACTTTTATTCCAACCTTACTTTTGTTTTATGGTTGTAATTTGTTTTGTTGCGGTACAATTTTTTTTATTAACGTGCAGCCACCGGCTGAAGAAAACAACAAGCCATTTTTGTATAGTGTAGGGTGTTCCCTATATTTGCAATAGTGGCGAACTTTGATGCCCAGTGGATGTAATCTGTGCAATCTCCTTAATAGCCTAGCGTTAGTTTAGACCTTATTTATTTCATAGTCTTCTTTTTCCCTGGTTTACTAGTGGCCGCAACAACCCACTACAAAAAAAGACACATCCATGACATTTTGGGCCGAACGAGTTTTTTTCCTGTCATACTTATGACACTTCTATGACGATAATTGTGACAAAACCAGGTATCATCATAGATGTGGTGGGCTCCTACTTCTATGAAAGAAATCATGACAGAAAATGGGCTTTTCATCCTGGGCGGGCCAGAGACGCAGCTGCATGACATTCTTTGGGCCGTCCATGACGGAGAAAACCGTCGTAGAAGCGAGGGCGAGGAAAATACCGGGGGAGTTCCCGGTTACGGTGGGTGGTCGGGGGCCGAGCGATGCGCATTTCTCTCGTACGTACGCCCGTGTGTGCGAGGCGCTATGCGCTTAATCGAACTCGAGCCAGCGCTCGCTCTAATCGAACCCAAGCGATTGCAGACCGCAGGCTACGCGTTATCGAACCCAAGCGATCGATCGATGGTCATAGCTGAACCCGATCGAGCGATTCCTTCGCCATCGCTGCTAATCAAGCCGATCGATGCTGCCTCTGGATGAACAAAGTGAGCGTTGTTGGAGGGTTTGATGAAGAGTTCCCGTGGGGGTTGGATGAACAGAACCCGTGGTAGTAGAGGCCGTTGTCATTGGATGAACAAGACTCGATCGATCGAGCCGGTGGATGAACAGGACCCCGTGGAGGGCTGGATGAACAGGACCCAGTGGAGGGCTGGTTGAACAGTAGCCGGTGGAGGGTTGGTTGAACAGCAGCCGGTGGAGGGCTGGATGAACAGTAGCCCGTGGAGGGATGGTTGAACAGGACCCCCGTGGAGAGGGCTGGTTGAACAGTAGCCGGTAGAGGAGCGCGCGGTGGAGACTGGATGAACAGGAGCCTGTGGATGAACGGTCACAGGTGGAGGCTGGAGGAGGTTGACGGTGGATGAACAGGAGCCCGTGGAGGCTGGAGGAGGTTGACGGTGGAGATGAACAGTATCCCGTGGAGTCCCGTTTTGAGGTACGCCACACCCCTCTCGATCAGCAGGACCGCGTTTTGACTGTAGGAGGTCCGTTTCCTCCGTTTTGCGGTACGCCAGACCCCTCCCAATGAACAGGATCTTATTTCCACCGTGGCCGGTCGAACACAAGGCCGTTGTCGGCGTCTTGGGAACGGGGGTCCCAAGACTTGCCTGCCTACGGCCCACAGTGTGGCTCCACCAGCGCCCTTGTACGACCCATCCTCACCAGCAAACACTCAAGACCCTCGCGACGGGCCAAGCCTCGCGAGGCGGACGACACAAGACCTCCTCAGGGATGGCCTCACCAGGCCGGCTCGCGAGGGGCGGAGAGATCAAGGCAAGGGACACCTCACGAGATTCCTGTGATGCAAGCCATGACGGTTGGAGCCAGGCGGGCGCCAGCTCGTAGTGTCCTCGTTTCCTCTTTGGTGCTAAAGAGGAAATCGTAGGCGAGGAGTCCCGAGGCATCAGACAAAGATTTCCATATCGGTGAAACGAGACCAAGACCAGCAGGACGGCACGACGGAGGTCACCGTGGAGCCCAAGACGGCGTCACCACCAGAGCCTTTGGCAGGCGAAGACCACCTTTAGTCAGGATAACTTGTACTAGTTGTCCCCCTTCGAATTTGGCCATTGTTGGATCCCTTCCCGCTCAATATTTGGGGAGAGGACCAGGGCCTCTATAAATAGGGCTAGCCACCACCACAAGAGGCATCTCATCTGGCCTGGCATCGGAGTCTTTCCATCCACAGCCACGCATAAGTTCACCAAGCACAAGAGCACCTCTCCTCAGGAGGTTGTTCTTCCCTTGTAACTGTTCATCCTCAACCCAAGAGGCAATTCACCACACCATACTGGAGTAGGGTATTACACCACATCGGTGGCCCGAACCAGTATAAACTCTTGTGTCTCGTTCTTTGGGTTCGTCGAGCTAGGTCTTGTGATTGTTGCGAGAGCAATTTAGGGAGAGAGAGATCTTCGCCGCACTCCCCAAAGAATTGAACCTCAAGGGTTTTGCCAAAACCCGGAATCCAACATTTGGCCCGCCAGGTAGGGGTGCGCCGAAGCTTTCCTTCCGCTGATCCGCATCTCGTCGCTTCGTCGCATCCATGGCGGATGGTCGTCGAGCCACCGAAAGTGCCGGGTCAGCCGCCGCCGCTGGCTCGGGATCGCTTCGCCGGGCAGCCTCCCCGTCTGCTCCCCGTCGCCCGCCGCCAACACCACCACCGCCCGGCGGGAAACGAAAGCAAGCATCCTCATCAGACCCTCGGTGCGGCGGGATGGCCGCACCGCCACTCCGTCGCTAACCCCAGCTCGTTGCCTCACGCCGTCGCACTTCCCACGGATGCGCAGTTGCACCGCGAGCAAGACGAGCCCTCGTATACCGCCAATCGACAACCCCTACGAGGACTGGCTGGACCGCATTGCCGAGCTCGTCAGTGCCGCAGGGGGCTCCCCCGCGCCATCCCTCTCGCTGCCTCGCCCTCCACCAGTTGCGGGCGACGTGGCTCACGGAGCGCCTCCATCACCTCTGCACCAAGACGGTGCTCTGGCGCCAAGGCGCGCGGCCCCCCGGTGCGACCCACCGTGTTGGGTGCTCGTGCGAGATGAAGGAAGCTGCCAAGAAGTTCCTCGGCTGCAATAGAATGCGCTCGCGCTCCCAGCACCACTGCGACAAGACCGTGTGCCACCTGCGGCGGCGGTGCGCGGGCATCAAGGGTCAGCTCTGCATCAGCAGAGGGCCCCGGTGGCCACCGCAGGCTGCCGCGCCTTCACTCCTGAGTTGCGTAGCATCGTCTGGCTGGGCAAGTTCAAGCTAGACCTGCCTCCTCGCTACGACAGCACCCCCGACCCCGCGGAGTTCTTGCAGCTCTACGAGCTGAGCATCAAGGCGGCCAACGGCGACAAAAAAGTCATGGCGAACTAGTTCCCCATGTCTCTCAAGGATGGCGCTCGCTCGTGGCTCCTGAACCTGCCCCCGGGCTCGATCTCCTCCTGGGACGAGATGCGCGGCCGCTTCATCGCCAACTTCTAGGGCACTCGCGATCGCCTCCGATCACAGGGTGACTCAAGGCCGCATCAAGCAGCAGCCAGGAGAGACCCTGTAGAAGTACATCCAGCGCTTCAACAGCGTTTGCCTCAAGATCCCCAAGGTGACGGACGAGGCCATCATTTCAGCGTTTTCTGATGGCGTCCGTAACATCAAGATGAAGGAGGAGCTCGCCATCCACGAGGAGCTATGCACGACTTTGGTGCTGTTCAACTTGGCGACCAAGTGTGCAAGAGCTGAGGAGGGGCGCCTTTCCCTCCTCGAGCTCCCGGCTACCGACCTGGAGGAGAAGAAAGCCAAGGCCAAGGATGTGAAGCGCAAGGGAGTATCCATGCTCGCGGCGGAGCTAGACACGAAGCGCGGCCGGGGCCACACCGAGTCATCCAAGAGCAGCTGACCATTCTGCGCCTTCGACAACCTACATAGCCACAACAGCAACGACTGTCAAGAGCTCAGGGCCATTCGAGATGGACGCTTCGGTCGACAACCCGAACGCAACGACCGGTGCTATGGCCGAGGAGGAGGAAGAGGAGGAGGACGAGGCCGAGGATGCTGGGACGATCGCGGCCCCCGCCAGGAGTGGCGCGACCGGCCTCGCGAGGACCGCTGGCAGGACCAGCATCGTGAGGGCGCATGGAGGGACTAGCCTCGTGAGGACCGCCCACAGGGTAATGCTGGTCTTCCTCCACTGCCGCCACCTCCAAGAAGGAATGACGACCACCATCAGGACGAGGGGGTTGGGGGGGTTCCAAGAACCGCGTGCTATCGCCTGCATCTTGGGCGGAGCTCAGGCCCCAGCCTCTCAGCGTATTTTCAAGCAGTTTGCTCGCGAGGTGAACGCAACCCTTCCCAGGCTTGAAGCCACGCGCCCGCTCCGGTGGTCCAAGTGCGCCATCACTTTTAGCTCAGTGGACCAGCTCAAGCGTGCGGCCACTGCTGGCGCCCTCCCGATGCTCTGCTCACTCGTCATTAGCAACCTGCAAGTCACCAAGACCCTCATCGACGGTGGCACAGGGCTTAACGTCCTGTTCGTCGAGACGTTCGACAGCCTCCAAGTGCCGTACGATCAGCTTCAGCCTACAAGGCTCTTCTCAGGAGTGACCGACGGCTCCACCACCCCGATAGGGCAGGTTCGCCTCCCTATCACCTTCAGACAGCGCGACAACTACCTCACCGAGCTCATCGACTTTGACGTTGTTCACATCCATCTGCCGTACAATGCCATCCTCGGTTATACGGCCCTGGCCAAGTTCATAGCGGTGACCCACCACGGCTACAACGTCCTCAAGATGCCAGGAAGTGGCGGGATCATCACTGTCCCCTGCGAAGAAAGAGATGCAGTGTGCTCCCTCGAGCGTGCCTTCCAAGCCGCAGCGATCGAAGACCCCGACAACAATGGAACACACTACCCTCCTGATGGCCGTCCCCAAGAAGAAGAAGCAGCTACTCCGCACAGGGCCTCAAGGGAGCGGCGTCTCTGGTGGTGCAACATCGGGATCGGCGCCCACGCCTGGGGCACCTCCCTCCCTTGCATAGGAAGGCGTGCCCGACGCCCTCATCGGGCAGGGCTCGGGGGTTCTCTTCTGGAGGGCCTTAGACCTAGCCAACATCACGAGGGAGGCGCTCGGGCACCACATGGAGGCGTGCTTTGCGGCACGTTTCCCTCAGGAGAACACCGGGCGAGGAGCGCCTGGCGCTAAGGAGTTCATCACCAAGGTCACTCAGGAGCTGCAGGATGCAAGAGCCATGCGCGACGACCGCCGCCCACCTGGCGCAGCTCCCCATCCAGGCGAGGATGGCGGGATGCGCGTCTACGTCGACATCCCAGGGCTCAATAGGGTCGCATCTCAGGATCTCTTCTGGCCTTCGCGCGTGGGACGTTACGAGGGCCCACCTCACAACTATGTTCGCATGCCATTCGACCTGCCGAGCATGGCAGCCGCCTTCCAGCGCAACCTGCAGAGCATCCTGGAGGCTTAGGAGGCCAGGCATCACGCAGTCCTGGCGGAGATGGAGACGGTCCTCGAGGAGCCGCCTGGACCCCTAGAGCCTCCCGAGGCTCAGGGCCCCGGTGGCTCATGAACAGCAACCACTTCGCCACGCATCTTCAGCTACCCCAACATCCCTTCGACAACGGAACCAGGTGGCATTTTCCAAGTTTATTTAGCTAGGAGCACCTCGGGGCTGCATCATTCCTAGCCCGCGTGGGCCTGTCCCTGCGGCATGTATCCTTTTACGTCTTTAGCTTACTCTGCTGGGGGCGCCCCTCAGGCTGCATCATCCCCAGGCCGCTCGAGCCCGACCCAGTGGCGCGTATCATTCTTGCATTTACCTAAGCTAGTTCACTTTCCATGCATGATCTATCTATGGTTATCACCTGCTTGATTGTCACCCACCACGGGAGCCGTGCGCCGATTGTTTTTCTTTAGGATCCTTCACATAAGAAGGCCGGGTACGACGTCTGTGCTCGGGCCCGTCCCTGCAGCGTCGATAAATCCAATGGCCGATCTCTGTCTGGCGGGCCGGTCCCGTTCATGTCACCTCCTGGGGTCGTTGGTACTTGGCCTTCTCATGCGATAACCTCAGGAGATTCATTCGACACGGGAATGCCTAACCATCTCGCAGGATCACCGCAGCTAACAAGAACCAAGACCAGGCGCAACCCGCCTTGAGGTAGGGCCTCGTGAGTCCCGCTCTGGCTCACGAGTGCCCAGACACACCTCGTCTAGCCCCGCCGTGCAAGCCACGTGTCGGGCGGGCTGCACGCCTCCGGGGCTCCACTCGAGGGAGCCCTCACCCACGCACTGCTGGAAGCACCATCCTCCGCTACCGGGCAATCGACACTACTGCAGGAGTGGTTATGCCCGTGCAAGTGCGGAAGCGCTATGCTCCGCGTTGGTGATAAACAACTGAGGTCGACCTCATGGCTGTATCAACCTCAGGGAGCCCTTGAGCTCAGTGTCTGGCCTCATCGCAACACCTCCCCTCGGGAGAGTCGCGCGAGGGGGCTGGGCAAGGGGGCTGCGCTCGGGTCACGCCCAAGCGTACGCCACCCTGCCAGGTCCCCCGGACCTGGTCGTTGCGGGGCCCCCCGAGCCGAGCCTCGGCGAGGGAAAAGGTACGAAGGTCATTTGAGCGTCAAGGGGGACTCCTGAGCATCACAACTCAGGAGCCTAACTGGCCACGTAACCCCTCACTCCTTGGTCTCGTCCTGGTGATCCGGATGACCCAACAACGGTTGAGGTATGCGCGGGGTCGGGCCCTGCCGATGTAGAACACTAGAACTATTCCTGCATTTCCTTTCCATAAGCTCTTTGCGCGTCAAGGGGGACTCCTGAGCATCGCGACTCAAGAGCCTAACTGGCCACGTAGCCCCTCACTCGGTCTCGTCCTGGTGATCCGGGCGACCCAACGGCGGCTGAGGTATGCGCGGGGTTGGCCCCTGGCGACGTAGAACGTAAAGCAAATGGGAAGGAAATCGCAAAATCTCAAGAAAATATTACAACACATATTGTTCTCCCAATACCAAACGCAAGTTTAAACGCCTCCACGAGTGAAAGTGCAACTATCCCTAGGTGGTTTTGGTAATTCATAACAACATATAGCTCATTGAGCTAATGCTATTCCAAGACTATTGTTTCAGGAAAGCTCAATGAATGGCATGGCATGGATGATGAAAGTGGATCCCTCAAAATACTAAGGACAAAGGATTGGCTCAAGCTCAAAAGCTCAAGACTCTTCATTTTACATTTTAGTGATCCAAGATCACATTGAGTCTATAGGAAAAGCCAATACTATCAAGAAGGGATGATGTGTTGCTTAATGAGCTTCTTGCTTCATGTGCTTAGTGATATGCTCCAAAACCCTCAACTACTTTCCCACATCCACAAATGAACTAAACCTAAAGCCAAAATCGGTCACACCGATTCTTTCTATCCGGCGCCACCGATTCCAAAAGTCATAGCCACCGCCACAAACCCTAAGCAAATTGGTCTTATCGATAGGGATCTCGGTCTCACCGAGATGGGGTTGCAATCTCTCTATTTCCCTTCGTAACGCTTTCGGTCTAACCGAAGTGAGCGATCGGTCCCACCGAGATTGCAATGTAAACTCTCTGTTTCCCTTTTGTAACATTTCGGTCTCACCGAAAAGAGCAAATCGGTCCCACCGAGTTTACCTGACCAACTCTCTGGAAAGCTTATTACCAAATCGGTCTCACCAAGTTTGTGTAATCGGTCTCACCGAGATTACGTTATGCCCTAACCCTAACCGAACCGGCCTCACCGAGATGCATGTCAGTCCCACCAAAAATCACTAACGGTCGCTAGGTTTACTAAATCGGTCCGACCGAGTTTAACGATTCGGTCCCACCGAGTTTGGTAAATTGTGTGTAACGGTTAGATTTTGTGTGGAGGCTATATATACCCTCCACCTCCTCTTCATTCGTGAAGAGAGCCATCGAAACGAACCTACACTTCCAACTTACCATTTCTCGAGAGAGAACCACCTACTCATGTGTTGAGGCCAAGATATTCCATTCCTACCATATGAATCTTGATCTCTAGCCTTCCCCAAGTTGCTTTCCACTCAAACCCTCTTTCCACCAGATCCAAAACCTATGAGAGAGAGTTTAGTGTTGGGGAGACTATCATTTTAAGCACAAGAGCAAGGAGTTCATCATCAACGCACCATTTGTTACTTCTTGGAGAGTGGTGTCTCCTAGATTGGCTAGGTGTCACTTGGGAGCCTCCGACAAGATTGTGGAGTTGAACCAAGGAGTTTGTAAGGGCAAGGAGATCGCCTACTTCGTGAAGATCTACCGCTAGTGAGGCAAGTCCTTCATGGGCGACGGCCATGGTGGGATAGACAAGGTTGCTTCTTCGTGGACCCTTTGTGGGTGGAGTCCTCCATGGACTCGCACAACCGTTACCCTTCGTGGGTTGAAGTCTCCATCAACGTGGATGTACGATAGCACCACCTATCGAAACCACGCCAAAAACATCCGTGTCTCCAATTGCGTTCGAATCCTCCAAACCCTTCCCTTTACTTTCTTGCAAGTTGCATGCTTTAATTTCCGCTGCCTATACACTCTTTGCATGCTTGCTTGAATTGTGTGATGATTGCTTGACTTGTCCTAAAATAGCTAAAATCTGCCAAACTTTAAAATTGGGAAAAGGTTAAGTTTTTATTGGTCAAGTAGTCTAATCACCCCCCCTCTAGACATACTTCAAGGTCCTACAACAAGGCATGGTGCATTTTGCAGAAACTAAACAGGAAAGGAGTCGCCAGCAAGTCATCTTGTGAACCCCGGACGTTGCCGCTGTCGCCCGCAAGGGATGCTTCTTCTTCGACGGCGTTGCCCTCACCTGCACCACCCGCCGAAGTTGCAGGATCAGCAGCACCGCCAGTCGAGGGCGCGGGATCGAAGGCGGGGAACTTCTTCAGCAAGGCTTCCACCTGACCCTTCACGGCTTCACCAGCAGCTGCGCAGCACAAGGCGTCCACGGGCTCCAGCAGCTCGTCAAGATGGGCGGTGGGATCGCGAAGATAAAGGTGGCTGAAGACGCGCGTCAGCGCGGCCGAGGAAGGAACGCGGGCTTCCGCCTCTGCCAAGGGGCCGATACCGCTCACGACTTCCTCAAGCGCCTCGACCAGATAAGGAAGAAGCTGGATGGGACCCTCGTTGGCAGTAGCCAGCGGATCCTCCAAGCCTTTCTCATAGAGCGACTGGAGCGGCTTGTGAGACCTCTCCTCGAGGGGCTCGAAGGCCGCACGGTCCTCGGCTAGGACCTTCACCTTGGCGTCAAGATCGGCCTTCTCTGCTCCCACCTTCTGCTCCAGCTTCTCTAGCCGACTGCGCTCCGCGGCCTGCACCTTCGCCAACTGCTCCAGCTCGGCATCGTGACCCTTGATGGCGTCCTCCCGGGCCTTCATCCTCTCCTCCTCTGCCTTGCGGCCTCGAGCTTCTTCCGCACGCTCGCTGCATAGAGTCTTCAGTTCAGCCTCCAGCACCCGACAGCGATCCCGGGAGACCTCGACATCTTTCAGCGCCACCTCGCGAGCGGCCGAAGCCTGAGCAGCGACCTGCTTGTCCTTCACGGAGGTTGCTGCCGCCTGGCTCAGCACCGCCCGAACGAACACGTCTGAGTGAAGCCAGCCAGAGACCAACTCCAAGCGCCCGGCTACCAGGTGGGGTTCGGCGCCCTGAAGATCTTCTCGCAGCAGGGTCATCGCAGAAAGAGCACGCTCCGGGACGTCTGGGGAGGCGGAAGGACCTGGAGATAGCAGTGCGATAGAAGTGGGAGGAGGCGATGTCGTCCACAACCTGGGAGGCCAGAAGCTCCTGAGCTCTGGGGACCTCGGCGACCAAGCCGGGTGTTTGACACCTCCGGAGCCATCAGGGCCACGGGGGCTGACACCTCCCGGGGATGCTCCCCCAAGCCTCGCGAGGATGATCAGGCTGGAGAAGCACGAGCGCCGTTGCTACCCTTACCCATGGAGAGGGGTGCGGCCACAGGAGGCGACCTGGTCTCGAGCAGTACCACCTTGCCCTCCTTACTCTTCTTCGCCGCGGGCGTCGGCCTAATTGCACAACGGAGAAACGTCAAGGATGAGCAGCACAAGCAAGAACAAGGCAGGACAAGAACACTTACTGGTCCACCGCGGCGTAGTCCCTCCGCTTCTTAAGCCTGAAGCCTGAGAGCCTCGCAGCCTGAGGCGCAGGCACGCGGGCTCCAATAGCGGAAGAAGGGGCAGCAGATGGGCCGGAAGCAGCTCCAGGCGGTGTCCGAGCAGAAGCGTCGTCTCAGGAGATCAGTGCCGACCTGCCCCTCGTTGGAACCTCGGCCGGTGGCCTCCTCTGAGGGCTGGCCTTGGACCTCGAAGAGCCCCCAGCCACGGGTGGCTCCCCTTTCTCCGGGGGGACATCGGCCTCATCATCATCATCAGGCAAGGTGCAGAGGATGTCGGCCTTGCACAAGGGAGAGGTCTCCCCCATCCCTTCGGTGGTCGCCTCCGAGTCGCGCTCCTCTTCCTCCTCCCTGCGGGAATTGCCAGAAGACACAACCATAGGTGCCGTTGCCGATGGGACCCTAGGGGGCGCCGGCGGCACTAGGTCGCGCTCGCCGAAGGTGGGCATGTCGGCCGCGACCTGTGCCCCATCCTTGCGAAGGAACAAGGGAACGAAGGCGCTCGGCGGATATTCCTTGTCGTCCCCGACCAGGAGGCAAAGAGCCACGGCCAGCTCTTCTCCAGACAAGGCCTCCAGACTCAAGCAGAGCTTATCTTCTTCGCCCCAAGAATCCACAAGGGGCGTGAGCACACCTGGAGTGGAGACACACGCAGCATCAGGAATTTCCTCAGAAGCATGGCCCCCGTCAACTTCGCCGCCTTTGCATTGCCCGGCTTCAGATCGGCGGTCATCTTCTCCAGCACCGGCCTCGCCTGGTCGTCAGTAAGATTCGCACAGAGCCACCCTTCGTCGGGCTGGGGCATCTCCGTCGGCAACATCAACCGTGGGTGGACGCACTTGGCATCCATCATGACCCACTTTCTCCTGAAGCCATCGGCCTTCTTTCCGGCCTTCGAGATTCCGGCCTTGCTGGCTGCGACGAAGTTGGCGCACCCTGAGGTGTGGCCGTCGTTGATCCAGAGGAAGAAGAAGTGGTGCAACAGAGCCATAGATGGCATCACCCTGACGTACGCCTCGCAGTAGAAGGCGAAGATTGACAGGAGGAGAACAGAGTTGGGATGGAGAAGAAGGGCATGCAGCTTGTAATGGCTGAGGACGGCGTAGAAGAAGTCGGGGAAGGGGGGAACCAGCCCCGCAACGATGTTGCTCATAAAGAAGGGGTAGAAGGTGCTCCTCGAAGCCTCCGGCTCGGCGGAGCAAGCCCAGAGCTCGGTCTTCCCCTTCTCATTGTTCTCCCCTGCCATCAGCAGACGCGTGGCGGCGAGGTTCTTCTCTGAGACATTGGGCGTGTCCAGAGCCGGCTCGTACCAGGCGGGCGGGGAAGCGGACTTGACCTTTCGGGGCGCCATTGGTCACTGGCTCAGAAGGGAATTGAAGCAGGTCTGGAGATTTCAGAAGCAAGGGGCGAGAAAGGGGATCTGTAGCAAGACGGGGGAAAGCAATGAAGGCAAGCGTTGCCCGCGCCAGCCTTTTGCCAGACGGGCAGTTGCCGAGGCAGCGAGGGGAAGCGGAGACGCCCACGTCCAATCAATCGCCATGCATCAAGCGGATTTGTAGGCTGTTGGGGTCCGTGGTGCTCCACACTTGCCCTTTGGCTTCGCCTCGAAGCTAAGTCCGAGCGCGCCTTGGGCCTGGGGGCTACTGTCGGCGTCCTAGGAACGGGGGTCCCCAGACTTGCCTGCCTGTGGCCCACAGCGTGGCTCCACCAGCGGCCCTGTACGACCCATCCTCACCAGCAAACACGCAAGACCCTCGCGAGGGGCCAAGCCTCGCGAGGAGGACGACACAAGACCTCCTCAGGGACGACCTCACCAGGCCGGCTCGCGAGGGGCAGAGAGATCAAGGCAAGGGACAGCTCACGAGATTCCTGTGACGCAAGCCATGACGACTGGAGCCAGGCGGACGCCAGCACGCGCAGTGTCCTCGTTTCCTCTTTGGTGCTAAAGAGGAAAGCGCAGGCGAGGAGTCCTGAGGCATCAGGCAAAGGTTTCCATATTGGTGCAACGAGACCAAGACCAGCAGGACGGTAGGACGGAGGTCACCGTGGAGACCAAGACGACATCACCACCAGAGCCTTTGGCATGCGAAGACCACCTTTAGTCAGGATAACTTGTACTAGTTGTCCCCCTTCGAATTTGCCCATTGTTTGATCCCTTCCCACTCAATATTTGGGGAGAGGACCAGGGCCTCTATAAATAGGGCTAGCCACCACCACAAGAGGCATCTTGTTTGGTCTGGGATCGGAGCCATTCCATCCACAACCACACACAAGTTCACCAAGCACAAGAGCACCTCTCCTCACGAGGCTGTTCTTCCCTTGTAACTGTTCATCCTCAGCCCAAGAGGCAATCCACCACACCACACTGGAGTAGGGTATTACACCACATCAGTGGCCCGAACCAGTATAAACTCTTGTGTCTCTCGTTCTTTGGGTTCGTCGAGCTAGGTCTTGCGATTGTTGCAAGAGAGATTTAGGGAGAGAGAGATCTTCGCGCGCACCCTAGTGTTCGAACCTCAAGGGTTTTAACGGAACCCGGAATCCGATAGCCGTTTCCTCCGTTCTGCGGTACACTGGCCTCGTTTCCATTGCATGTTCCATCCAAGCCGGTTGGCTCCCGATGAACAGCACGCGTTCCGTTGCCTCCCGATGAACACGATGCATTTCGTTGCCTCACCATGAACACGGCGACGACGCAGTTTCTCCATTCCGACCCAGCCATGTACACGACCCTGGCCGTACGTATGCGCGAGTAGGCGTTCGAGACCCCTCCCATATGTACGTACGTGGCCGTATTTTCTTTCTTGCACCCTGGCTGTTGTACGTACGTATACATGCTACATGCGCGCCTCTACTACGACACGCGTGCGCCTCTACTACGACACGTGCCCTTCCTTACACGGCCACGGTTCATCGCTGCAGCCTGCAGACAGACCGATCGACAAGTATGTACGTACACGTTCGCGACCAGAATGACAGCGCTACGTACGCTTTGACTGGGTGGGTCCCGATTGTCAGGCACTTCCTTGAGTGCGAAGATGTAGGTGGTGGGTCCCAGCAGTCAGGGGGCGAATAATTTTTTTTTGCCCGTAATATGGACACACTTCCTTGCGTGCGAAGATGTAGCTGCTGGGTCCCAGCAGTCAGGGGGGCGTTTTTTCGCGAAATACGGTAGCCCGTCCGGTGGGTCCCCAATGTCAGGTGGAGGAATCATTATTCTCTGCGTAACAAGGAGACACTTCCTTGCTTCGGCCGTGGACCCAGCTGTCAGCCTCTCCATGGAAGTCGTTCCTTGACCACGTTGACCACCCCGCGCCGAGAGCACCAGGCGGTGGACAACGGCAAGGCCTAGGAAGGGGACGACGCAGAGCCAGGGAAGACACGGTAGTGGATGCCCACGCGGAGAGGAGTACGAGGGTTCACTGGTTCGGCTTCGGTGTGAGGCTGTCGTCGCCGCAAAATAATAGGGGGTGTGGGTGAGTGGAGGGATGGCACGGCCAAGGTGGCGATGGTAGGGGCGGTGAGGCCTCCGTGGTAGCACAATCGACCACGGGAGGCAGGAGGCGGCAACACGACCAGTATTTGCTTTGGGCGGGGCGAGAAGACCAGAGGTTGAGGTAGCACTACGGCCGTTAGATGGACATCATATGGTCACTGGAGCTAGAATCGTTCATATTTACTAAGTTGACAAAGCCCTCCATCCCCGTCAACTTAGCAGGCCCAAGTCAGGCTCCCACTATGCTGGGTCCCAGCTAGCAGGGGGGTATTCATTTTTTGTGCGTAATAAGGAGGCACTTCCTTGCGTGCGAACAAATAGCTGGTGGGTCCAACCTGTCAGCGGGGGGAACATTTTTTTCACGAAATACAGAGGCCCTTCCCGTGTGTCCCAGATGTCAGGTGGAGGAATCATTATTTTGCGCGTAATAAGGAGGCATTTCCTTGTGTGCGGCTGTGGACCCAACTGTCAGCCTCTCCACATGCAGTCCACTTTCGATGGATGTCGTTTGTTGACCATGTTGACCACGCCGCGCCGAGAGCACCAGGGCGGTGGACGATGACGAGGCCTAGGAAGGAAACTACACGGAATCGGGGAAGACTCGGCAGTGGTTGCCCACGCGGTGGGGAGTATGAGGGTTTACCGGTCCGGTTGCCATCGCCGGAAAATAACAGGAGGTATGGGTGAGTAGAGGAATGGCCTGGCCAACAATGAGTAGGGTTGGCCGGTGCGGCCTGTGCGGCAAAGACACTGGCCGACCATGGGAGGCGGAGCGAGCAGTCCCACCGGCGCTGGTTTGGTAATTTGGAGCAAGAAGATCAGATATTGAAGAAGCAGCACGGTCGTTGGATTAACATCCAACGGTCACTACTACTAGAATCGTTTGTGGACTAAGTTGACAAAGCCTTTTGTACACATCAACCTAGTAGACCCACAAGTCAACCTCCAAATCTGTCCCAAATAGCATACAGCCCAAAATTTCTACCCAGATTCAAATTAATTTAAAAACTGAACATACCTTAATTTAAATCCAATGAAATTTTACCCGCACAAAAACAATGAAATTTAAAATATCAAAATCCGAAAGAAAAAAGTATTTTGGAACTAATTGCATGTTTGCTGTATTTTTTCATTTTACAGCCCATTTCTTATTACTTATAGCTCATTTTCTGGGCAAAATGCATCCCTCCTCGTCTTGAAAGATTTCCGGCCCAGCAGGGCGTAGAAAAGCAAGTAGGCCTACGTTGGTTATTCTGCAGAAAACAAAATAGCTGGGCTAGCCATTTTCAGAAAGGAAAAAACAAACTAGGCTGGTCATGTGCTAAACATATGAAATAAAAGCCTGGGCTAGACGGGCCACAGCTCCCGCACAACCCAGTTCCCTTCTCCTGGGTCCCTACTGTCATCCTCACCATGCAGAGTCATATCCTTATTCTCTCGGTTGTTGACCATGTTGACAACACCGGAGGGCGAACCAAGGCGGAGGACGATGGTGAGGCCCCGGATGGGAACGAATAGGAGCCGGGGAAGATGGCAGAGTTTTAGGGTTCGATGTGGCCATGATGCATGCGTGGCAGCACAGCCAGCCGTGGGAGGCGGGAACAGGCGTCCCGCCAGCGCTGGTTTGGCTTTGGCGGCTGGAGGTAGAAGAGACTGAAGAAACACGACAGACGTTGAATGTCAATCCAACAGTCAAGGTTGGCACAATCGTTTGTTGACAAAGCCGACACCAAGTAGCATATTTTTTTATATAGAGGAATAAAAGAAAAACTGGGCTCGTTCGCCTGGTAAAATCCCGAAACTGCGGCCGTTCGATCTTGCGTGGCAACTAAAACTGCAAGGAAAATGTGTTCGTCTGCTGTCTTCCTCCCAGGGAACATTCGCCACATAAGTGACTAGCACCCTTGGTATTCAACCGAGAGGCCTTGGGTTCGAGTCCCAGGAACTCTCAATTTTGTCCTCCTTCCTTCCTCGCAAAAAAAGAAAGGAAGAAAATCAAAGACTTGAGAAGGCGTACAGTACAAGCTAGTGTACCAAAGAAAGAGGCGTTCTTTGAGTTTTAGAAAAAAGACAGGCGTGCTCCTGTAGCTGGTTTGAATCCAAACCTAGACTATGACTATATATGGTGCTATGCTACTCTGCAAGTAATGAAACTGACATATCCAACGTTCGCTTCTCCTCTTCTCTACTTACTCTGCCTAGCATCAGAAGCTCTGGCCGCAGCAACCATGTCCGCTGGCTGCTCGTCCACCTGCTCTTCAGCAGGGAACAACCAGATATGCGCCAAGTCGCCACCCGTACCATCTCCTGTGGGTCTCATCGCACCCCCGTAGGCGCACGCACCGCAGCCGGTTGCTCATCGCAACCCGCTGCCGTTGGTGTGGTGCCACTTCTGCAAATCACGCGGAGTATCCGTCGCATCTCAACCACAATCCTCAACCCTGGCCGAGTCTTCTACAAATGCCCGAATCAGGGGGTAATAATATGTTTAGGTGTTGTTCTGCTGCTTTCAGTTGCTGATTTTTTAATAGTTTGGTTGATGATCTTCCAATTTGATTCATGCAGAAAAGGGAAGATTCGTGTGATTTGTATTCCTGGGAAGTTGCTGATGTGGGGGAATGCAACTACGCTGATTATTTGGTTAGTCGAGGAATCCCAATACTAGCAGGTTGGGGTGTTGGACAAATCAAGGAACGACAAAAGAGGAAGATGCAGAGCAGAAGGTTAAAGATGCAGTTCCTCCGATCATGGCCAAGCAATAGCTGCTGAACGGCCTTGACAGCAATGAGGAGATGAAAGAGCTTGTGAAGATAATGGGAAAAATCGATGTGCTCTGTAGGATGATTGTCTCTTTATTTGTAGTGTATGTAGCACTCGTGATGTATTCAATGGCTATGACATGAGCACTTTGCTGAAACTAGTAATGAAGCAGGCTGGGCGTAGTGTTGTGAACATCTAATGATTTCTATTAACGGAAATCGGGGGTATCCCCTTTTGCTCATAAATAAATAAATAGCAGAGGCCCTTTCGGTAATAAATAAATAAATTAGCAGTGGCCCTGTCGGGTTAGCTTTGTTCCTATTCGAAGACGTCGAGCAAATTGCAGTCCAACAACAAACTATGTCATCAAATTCAAGTTTCACAGCCAAATATGACTACAACTAAACAACAATGTCATCATGTTTTACTCGTCATACAATCATCAAACACAAATCAACATACATAACAAGTGATGTTCTCACAGCAAAAGACTAAACAACAAGTTCATCAGGTTTCAGTTGTCATAGCAAGCACAATTTCCCATAGTAGATAAAAAGACGTCTTCTGACACGCATATACAACAAAAGAAATCTAATCATCATCCGCAGTGTAAACATCTTCGCCATGTGTATTACTCTGAATCGTAATTCCCCAGAGTGTCATCTTCTTCTTCATCCTCGATGTCCTCGAACGTTGGCTTCTTCTTGATCAACTCTTGCATGTCCACAGCACGACAGGCAATCTTTTCGCCAGCGTCATTGACGTGATGGTTCTCAAAGATATTAGGAACATTTGTGGAATCTTGTACATCAGGAGCGGTGTAAGCATCATCTTGTTGTGCAACTTCATTAAACGAATTCCTCCGCTCAAACCTTTGCAATACTCTCCAGTCATCTTTACGTGCAAATGTGTCTTCCAAGAAAAATATTTGTGTTGTTTGATTTGCCTAGTTGGTCTGGTACGCCGCCTTCACATTGATGGATTTGAAATAATCATCAGCTCTGGGTTTTGCGATCCTGGAAAACAGGTTATACCAACGACAGCACAACAGAACCACACACCGATGATCCTCGAAACTAGAGATATACTGCAACTGAACAATGTCTGTTATGTTAGCATACATTTCAGTTGTCTCTCTGCCGCACGTATCCGTGCTCATGATGGCACTGTTTTGTGTCTTCCTTCCTTCATCGCTTGCAAGGGTGTTGTAGCGCACATCTCCAACAACGCAAGATTCATAATGTCTTACCCGAGTATCAGGACCCATTGCTAGTGCGTGAAGGGCATCATCTACTGCCTGCCCATCCTCCGGCATCTTCTTAACCTATGTTTAGAAAATAGACAAGCTGATCATCTTATGTACTCAATATATTAAAAAAACTGACAATGCAATTCAATAGCTTACATGGCTCTTGAACCATTTCGCAAATCCTGCCATAACCAGTTTGTTAATGTTTCTTGGATTTTGCGGCAGTAACTCGTTTTTGTAGATGCTGCACAACATAGTGATCGTGTCAAACATATAAATATATAAGAATGTGATGCAAGTTTAGTAGATTACGATGTATAAGCTGCAGTACTTAGCACTTACTTGATATAAGGTAGTATCTCAGGACAGTTATTCAACACATACTAAACCATTTTGTCCAAATCTTTAGGTTTGTCCTCTTGTCGACTCTTCCCTATAACTCGAACAGAATAATCGAAAAAATTGAGCCCGGGATTGTCTTCACCCACCTCTTTGCTAAGCTAATCAGCTGTTTCAATGTATTTTGAGCAGAATGCCAATGCTTCTGTAGTAATGTAGGCTTCTGCAATGGAACCCTCAGGTCTAGCTCTGTTCCTAACATAGCCCTTGAAAGTGCCTAGCCGCCTTTCAATAGGGTACATCCAGCCATACTGTACCGGACCTCTAAGTAGTGCCTCATCAGGTAGATGAACAAATAAATGCACCATCACATCAAAGAAGGAAGGAGGATATATCATATCAAGGTCGCATAGGATAGTTAGTTTATTGTCTCTAAGACTCTACAAAGAATCTATCATGATATTTCTTCTGCAGAGTTAACTGAAGTATTGTCCCAACTCGCAAGCTGCTCAGAGTAAGTCGTAGGCGGCCCAATCCTCAAAGGATAACAGGTAAAACCCGTTGAAGTAGGACGTGGCAGTCATGAGTTTTCAACCCTTGTACCTTGTTTCCATCTGCACTGACTCTCCTTTCAGGGTTGGAAGCAAATCCATGTCGGAATCTCACACGTGACAGGACCTGGCAGAATTCTTTTCTTTTTACCTTGTCCAAGACATACACAACTAGTGCCATATCCCGTGGTTTACCTTCATCTTGCACCTATAAATCCTTTCTGATACCCAGATGTGTCAAATCAATCCTAGATTTAAGGTATCTTTCGTCTTGCCTTCAATATTAAGAAGTGTGCCGACAATGCTATCACATATATATTTCTCGATGTGCAACACATCAAGATTATGCCGTAGATCCAAATCTTTCCAATACTCCAAGCCCCACAAAGTGGACCTGCGGGTAAACAATAATCTCTCTTCTGCCTTGCCATGCTTCCTTTTCCCGCTACAATTACCAGGATGGTTTCCTGGTGTAATATGCCTGACCTTCTCTAATTCCACTTGCAACTCATCGACGGTGAGCCTCTTTGGTGCACCACGGTTTTCATGCTTTGCATTGAACACATGTCTTCGGTATTTTGTAGGAAGCGGCTTGTCCTTGGCAAGGAAACAATGGTGTCCAATATAACAGATCTTACTAAGTATTGCATATGACAGCGGATTCTTGTCACAGCGAACACATGCATTGTAACCATGTGTCATTCGCCCTGACATAGTGCCCAAAGCCGGATAATCATGGATGCACCAAATTATAACAACACACAGAAAGAAATCAGCTGGTGGGCTGCTATATAGGTCTCAAGTGAGAACACCCTTCCATAGTTATTGAAGTTCCTCCACAAGAGGCTCCATGAATAAATCAAAATCCTTTCCAGGACTTTTTGGACCTGGGATGAGTAAGGCCATCATGTAGTTTGATTGTTTGGTGCAGACATTTGGAGGCATGTTGTAAGGGATAACAAGAACTGGCCACATGCTATATGTGGCGCTCTGGTGGCCAAATGGGTTAAATCCATCTGAAGCTAAGCCAAGTCTAATGTTTCTCGGGTCAACAATAAACTTTTTGTGTTTCTGATTGAAGATTTGCCACTCACTACCATGAGATGGATGGCTCATTACATTTGATCTCTGTACTCCTGGTTCCTAGAATGCCACAGTACATCCTCTCTTGTTTCAGCATCATGAAACAACCTCTCCAATCTTGGTGTAACTGGAAAATGTCTCAGAAAATTATGAGGAACCCTCTTCACAACATCGCCATCTTTCCATCTTGATGATTTGCATTTCGGGCATTCACTTAAGTTGGCTTAATCCTTCCGGAATAGAACACAATTATTCTTACAAACATGGATCAAATCATATCCAATTCCAACTGCACGAAGGAAATTCTTCATTTTACTGTAGGTGTGTGGCAGCTCAGACACATCTGGGAAAGATTTGCGAAAGCAGCCAACATCGCATCGAATGATTTGTTGGTCATCCGCTCAGATGTCTTCACCTGAAGAAAGGTGACCATAGCTGAGAATACTGACAGCTTATTTCCTGGGGTGACAGCCACATTGCATTGTTCCAATATGCGGGCCCACCATTTTTCTTCTGCAGGTGAAAGTTCACGAAATGCATGAGCATTTCGTAGCATTGTTACAATGTTGGTCAAACTCACTGGCTCCGCCACCATCACCTCCTCCTCCTCTTCCACTGAAAGCATCAGTGAGATCAAGATGGTGATCTGCTGGCTTCCACATAGTCAATAACATTGACATTCACAGCTTCACCATGATGAACCCACCTAGTATATGTGACCGACATCCCATACAAGTGTAGATGATTTTGCACAGTTGGCGGGGTCTTGTAACTGAATTCATACAACTGCTACACGGGTAGAGCACATCTGATTTCGACCATCGTACTCAGCTCGATAAAGTTCATGAAGTTTTCAACCCCTCGACATATGCAGCGGAGAACTTTCGAGCAGAAGTTATCCAAGTCCTGTCCATCTGTTAGACATACAAATTAGTTCTTCTACTAGATATTACAGGAAAAACATATATGCTTTTTTATGAAGTCCAAAAAAATACCTAGGTCGATGTCTAAAGCTATGGCAAGATATTTGAACAAGCAGATCTAAGTAACGAGATATATGTAAAGCTAATTCAGCAAACAGATTTGAGTGCTAAATTATGGCAGGCTGTTTCAGCAGTCAATGAGGCCAAGCACACAGCCATCAAACCATCGAAGGCCATCGCATCAACAAAGATTGAGTGTAAAACGGTGTATAGCTATTTCACCTAACAGATTGGCTACTAGACCATGGCAATCTATGTCACAATAAATATATGGCAGGATATTATAGCAAGTAATCGGGCTTGGCATGCCATCTCAGCTAAGCAGATTGATTGCAGAACAGGGCAAGGAAGCTTCTTAAGCAGAGCATATTGACTGTAAACTACTTCGGCAAACAGTGAGATTAACATCGTCTATCAGCTAACATTCAACGCTACAGCGACATGCACGGGGCCTTAGTCTAGAATGCGCGTACCGTGGGAGAAGCCGACCGCCATGCGTCTCCACACGAACTTCACCAGCGGTGGAGGCTCTGACCACCGTGCGCCTCCACAAGAACATCGCCACCGGTGGCGGCACGGCTAGAGGATGCCAGTCTATGAGAGCGTACTGTGGGAGCGATATGGTCGCCGTGCGTCCCCTCGACGAACCACGGCGTCGATGTATCAGTGCGGCGGGGAGGGCGGCTTTGGCGGAGCGAATGGAGTGGAGGGGGACAGGGGGAAGGGGGTTTTGGGAATATTATTGGCTAGTTGGCCGAAGGGCGGTTGAATTTGGGATTTGGGGGGAATTTTTTTGGGGGGGGGGGGGGTCGCGTGGTGGGCGGGGGGAGTTTGGCGCATGGTCGGTTTCTCCAAGTGCAGTCCAACGTGTCAGTGAAGAGGCAAGCCAAAGCGCGTTCTGTTTGCGTGAGCCGTGTGCAGGACCGAACGTGTGTGGGGTGCAATGCGACCGCGACAGGGGTGCTGTTAGTGTACCTCCTTTTTTCCTTTTAATAAACTAGGTGCTTCGCCCCCTAAAGAAAAAAAAACTTGGTGCTTCGCGCGATCCATCGATACTACTACTAGTAATCTGGTAATCCCGACTAAAACCACGCAGCCGGGTCTTTTCCCGTGCAATATGCTGGGAGGTTGGCTTAGTTGGTTTTTTTAGGACGAGTAATGCTACACCTACGTAATCCCAGTTACGTAATTAACGTAATGTGAAACGTGTGAGCTGTTGATTGTAGATTGGGGGGAGGGAGGGGCCCACCACCATGAAAATCAAGGAGGAGAGAGAGAAGCAATTTACGTTAACCCTTTTGTAGGGTCCCGTACATGTAGAAAGATGTGAAATGTATGAATGTGTAGTGGACGTACTATTGGAGTGCCTAAGATAAATTGTGTATGTAAACTATATGTTTATTTTACTTCACATGTTAGCTTTGTCTCGGTTCAATAAAAAGCAGAGTTGGTGATGATGGTGTGCCTGCCATCCTGCAACAAAGGCCGTCCGATCTATATCTAACGGATAGGAAGGAAACTATGACAATTTACCCGCACTCCTCTCCACATTTGCAGATAAGGCCTTCCCTCGTTCATCCTTTTCTCCCACAAGATCTTGATGTTCCATGCAACGCACGGGCATCTTGCTAGTACTCCTACAATATACTATATTATTGTGAAAGTTCATATACACCAGCCGAGATTAATGCAAACAGGCAGATTTTCATTACATTTCGAACTTTTATAGGACAGAAAAATAAAAGAAACCCGACCCTAAACCTATTCTACGGCGGCGACCGACGTCCTCCAACTGCAATCTCCATGTACGGGGGCGGGGTTAAAGACCCGTGAAGTGAAGGTGCGGTCTCCGGCGAGGAAGAGTAGAACACGGGAGACGGACCGGCCAGTTGGCACACCATGCCCTGCCGCCTCCCATGCCCTACTCATCCTCGGAGGAGTCCCGACCTCGGCGGTGCAGACATTGGGCGGCAGCAAGTAGGATGCGTGGTAGACGGTGCTTCGTCGGCCGCCCGGCGTAACCACCGCTTGTGCGGCGACTTGAGCGAGGGCGGCGACCTCGAGCTTCATCCCCGAAGAAAAGCTCTCCCACTGAGCGTTCACGCTCGCGGTCATGGCGGATGTGGTGCCAGGTAGCAGGACGATGCACTATCGTGTGGAGGATAGCTGGGCGTTGCCGCTTTAAGTATCGCATTTCGATGAGGCCAAGCGTCCGGGTGCATCGTTAAGACGCTGGAGTTGGTTCCTCGGGCACTGAGCCTCTTAACAACGTCATACGGACAGGCGGCATGAATGCGGGCAGCTGGCGCCGGCTGGGAACGCACCGTGCAACAGTGCGAGGGACGAGGGTTTTTGGTGTGCCAGGGTAGTCAGCTGTAGTTGTGGAAGTTGGAGATGCCCTTTGCTCACATGCGACCCGACATGTCATCGAAAAAGCAAGACGACCCGGCATGGTCTCGGGTCTTGGGGATACAGTTGGCCGCGCTACACCACTCTGCGGATGCGTCGCGGCGCGCACGTGCACTTTAGCGCCCCGTGCATCCCGATGATCCGGGTGTTGATCTACTGGTCGTGCCATAGCGCTAACACCACCCTCGGCACACTGAAACCCATTGTGTAAAGCGATGATGAGCGTGTCGCTCCCGCATGCCTCATTTGAACATTCCGCCGAGTATCATTCAAATGTGGGCCTAGACCATGCTTGTATTTCCAATGTTGTAATTTTTCTGACATGCATACAAACAAATGGTTCGTTTAAAGTTTCACTTTGGCTCCACTACGTGTCGCTTCCCGTCTTAGTTTTGACATCCCATTCGGTTCATGCCCCGACACATCTTGACGAGATCGATTGATGTTGAGAGATCAATTTGCGTGTCGTGCAAGGTGATAAAGGTTTGGTTTGTTTTGATGATAGAAATGACCGGCGGGGGGGGGGGGGTCTGTGGGGATCAGAGGGAGTATATTGTACGTTCATAAGTGAAACGAACGTATTGTACCCACCCTAGTCCTCTTTCAATCGATCTCCGGACCCCGAGATGAAATCGAGAGAGAACGAGTGGGTGCATGTGTGATGCGTAAGGCGGATTCAAAATTTTGAACCGGTGACCATAGCATCCACAAATCATATACAAAGGGTATTCAATGTTCGTTTCGCTCTTGAACGTACAATATACTCCTCCGATCCTTTCTAGTAGTTTACATATAAGTTTTATGTGTAGTCAAAGTATCTCTACTTTGATCAAACTTACAGAAAAAAGTATCAACATTCAACAACACCCAATCAATATTTTTAGATTTGTACGTACTCTTGTATTCAAACAGCCATGGTTTCCAATTTGTTTTCAACCACGTGAATGTGCTTGTTCTCGCGCATGCTCTTCCTACTAGGATTTTGCCACGTATAGCCAGTCCAATAGTAACTTTTTTAAGCTCCCTGTCTTGCGCGTTTCTTTGGACCCCAAAGAGTTGTATAAGTTGGAAAATGGAGATTTGCCTGTGGCATTGGCCGTTGGGAAGCTAGCTATTGCATTTGAAGGCTCCACAGAAAGAACCCGCAGGTACTACTACGACAGGTGGCTTCGAATCCAGTTTGTTAGTCGTTTGCATCTCGGTTAACAAAAATAAGCTTGAATCCCTCCATTCGTAGATCAATCAGCTAAAGTTGTTAAAACAATAGTAATAGCGGAGTACTGACAACATCTGTAGTAGAGTATGCAGTGCTCATAGTACTACCTCCTTCCATTTATATAGGGCCTACCTGGAGGAGAGAGATGTGAAAAAGTAAAGGGAGTGAGCTCTCATGCAAGAGCCTAGCTATACACATTCCTAGTTAAATACAATAAATATGAAGAAATAGATAGAGAGGAGATGGCAAAAGTACTAATACAATAGCCAAACTTATATTTTTTTGCGGGAAATAGCCCACACTACTGTATGAGTGCATATAGATGATGGCTATAGATGACATGGCAGCTCCTTATAGCCATCGGCTGGCTACATTATTAACCATGCTCTAATGCGTTTTTAAAAACCTCCTTTGATTATTGACAAGATTAATAGTTCATGAGATGTATAATGTGAAAATTATATCATTGGGAGCTCCTTTCACATACGAATTTGACCGTAGGCTTTGTGTAAGTTGCATATCATATATTATTACTCTAACATTTGGTCAAAGTTAGCCTCGAAAAATGCATTAGGCCCTGTAGATGGAAGGAGGGACTAGTAGTGGAAGTGGATCCTCTGACGTAGGTATCCCTGCCTTACCCTCCCTTTCGTTCACTTACTGGCGGACCCCATGCTTGCTAGGCCCCGCATGTCAGTTACTCAATGGGTTCGGCCATGTCAAGGGATCCTCATCCGTAGTATACTCCCTCTGTTTTTATTTACTCCGCATAAAACGGAGGGAGTGGTAGTATAAATGGCGCGGGCAAGGGAGGGGGAGGGACGTCGGTTTGCTCTCAACTGTGGTCCCACAAGCGAGCGAAAATGCAAGACGAAGCGCGTTCCATTCAGTGAGCAACGTGGAGGGTCCAGTGTGCCAGGTGTCGGTGTCAAAACCGGCGGATCTCGGGTAGGGGGTCCCGAACTGTGCGTCTAGGATTGATGGTAACAGGAGACGGGGACACAATGTTTACCCAGGTTCGGGCCCTCTCTATGGAGGTAATACCCTACTTCCTGCTTGATTGATCTTGATGAATATGAGTGTTACAAGAGTTAATCTACCACGAGATTGTAATGGCTAAACCCTAGAAGTCTAGCCTATGTGAATATGGTAATGAGTATCTCTATCCGGACTACGCTCTCCAGTTTATATAGACACCGGAGAGATCTAGGGTTACATGGATTCGGGTAAATCAGAGGGAATATACATAGTCGGTTGCCAAGCTTGCCTTCCACGCCAAGTAGAGTCCAATCCGGACATGGGTACAATCTTCGGTCTTCATGTCTTCACAGCCCATCAGTCCGGCCCACGGATAACAGGCCGGACGCCCGAGGACCCCTTAGTCTAGGACTCCCTCAGTAGCCCCCGAACGAGGCTTCAATGACGAGGTGTTTGGCATGCAAATTGTCTTCGGCGTTGCAAGACGGGTTCCTTCTCCAAGTAATATATTCGGCCGTTGATCCAATATCGCTCCCCTCGGCTTCTGTGCGCTAATAACTTCGTCTTCCACGTGTCAAGCGAATGCGGAGAGTCAGGGTATTTTTGCAAATAACACCCCATCCACGCAAGGCAGAGCGCCTATTTAAAGATACTGGATCTTAGATCCAGGCGACCCTGCGCCGAGAAAATCCCCGGACACTGCCACGAGAAACCATTCCATCATGGCTAGCATTCCCAGCTCCTCCTCCCGCTCCAGCCCAAAGAGAAGCGAGTGGGAGAAGTGCTCTGTGACTCATAGTCAACTAGCAAAGTTGCAAACGCGGGGATTTCTTCCTCCCGCGGATCTGGTCCCTGTCCGAGCAGGGTCAGCCTCCTTCAATGGCGTGACTCAGGCGGAGGACTTCCCTAATCCATCCGGGGGGAGCAAGTGTGCTTTGTCCCCTACCTGCTAAGAGGCGTTGGATTTCCCGTCCATCCGTTCCTCCGAGGGCTTCTGGAATATTATGGACTCCAGCTGCACAACTTCACTCCCGCATCTATCCTGCACATCGCATGTTACGTTGCTCTATGCGAGTTATTTCTGGGTGTTGAAGCCCATTTCGAACTGTGGAGAAAATTGTTCTGTCTTGTCCTGCGCAACCATGAGGGATCAATATTTGAAGTGGGCAGATCCGAAGTGTGGCGCATCACCGATACCGGATACCTGTCCGGCACACCAAGGAGGGCAGCAAAGGAATGGCCTTCCGAATGGTTCTACATTGAGGACATTGCGCTTCCTGACCCAGCTCGAAAGGGTCTCCCTGAATTTGCAAGCATCCCGCTAAAGAAATGCCATAGTTGGCGTCCCCGGAGCCTTGAAGAGGATGACAGTGCAGAGGTTCATCAGCTCCTAGGCAAGATAAAGACGCTCGCCCAGTCCGGATTAACAATGGTTGAGGTAGTGGCGATCTCCCTAGTGCGAGGGGTTCAGCCGCTTCAGTATAGAAGGCTCCTGATGTGGCACTACAACGGGGAGGACGATGCCTCCCACTGTGGTCGGAAAGGTCCGGACACCCCTGCCGCTCTAGCCAAGATACTGGCCGAGCTGTTCAAAGGGGAGGAAGAGGAATTTCTTTGCATCAACTGCAGAGATGGATATTCTATGTATAATCCTCCCAGTTGGGTAAGCCCCAATCCTTCTGCTCTACTCATTCTGCCTCCCGGATTACCTTTGATAAATTTCTAATCCGCCTATAACAGCATTGGCGAAAAATCACCGAGGGGTTTCACAGCCTCGCCCCACAGCCTGAGAACCACAACCGGGAGCTGGATCCTGGGTTCGAAGAAGATCTGGATATATTCGTGGTACTCGCGGAAGGGGTGTTTTACCAGGCGAGCTACGATGGCACGGAAGTGGCCATTATCATCGACACCTGGTCTTCTTCACCGCTTCCCACGTAAGTCATCAAGAGAAAATCTCACTGCAAGAGCTTCCTCGCCTTTGCCTCACCCATCGCACTGTCTCGTGCTCCACAGGGGAGGCGTTTGGCGCGTCACGCTACTCCGGGGGCAGCTCCAAAGAGAGCGGCTCCGGCGCCGAGCAAGGCTTCCAAAAGGAAGGTCGGTGAAGACACGTCCGATCCCTCGTCAAAGAGGTAAGGATTTGAAGGTATACTTTAGTAGTCACATCCAACTGTAACTTCTACGTCTGTTTGGTACCAGGAAAAAGGTTCACCGGACTAAGTCCGAGGGTCCAGCCGGCCGTACCCCCAGCGCCCAGGATTTAGACCCCGTTGGAGAGGCGGAAGCCGATATAGGAACGGTGCCGGACTGTCCCCCGACCGAGGGTTCAAAGAATATGTCCGTTACCAACTCGGAAGTGGAGAGCGCCATGAATCATCGGTGCTATAGGGCTATTTTACGAGACCTTGAGTCCTCGGAAGAGGCATTCAATGCCTTCAGCTCGGCTGATGCATACATCCGAGCTGCTCGAAACGGGCTTAGTAGAGCCACTAAGCAGCATTTAACAGACGTGCGGGTAAGTTTTCTTTGTCCGAATAGGATAGCCATATGCTAGTAGCCCTTGGGACTGCAAGCAGTTGGTACAACTGATTTAAGGACCGTTGTATCACCAGGTTCTGACAGAGAAGAACAACCTGCTAACCCAAGAGCTGGAACAGTGTCGGGCGCAGCTAAATGCTGCTACCGCCGAACTGGAAGACTTCAAGAAGTTGTCCACTGGTAACGTTCCCCTCCATAGGGGAATAATAATTGTATACCAACTGTGCTAATACTGCCACTGATGGCATAATAGGGTCGCCTGATCAACTTGAGAAGAAGTTGAAGATCGCCCAAGAGGGAGAAAGAGAGGCAAAGAGGCAACACGCCACAGGCGAGCGTGTGCTGACCCGCGTCGGGGACGAGAAAAACAATCTACATGATTCCAACACTACGTTGGGTGAAGAGTTGAAAGATGTGTGGGCCCAGCTAGCCGACTCCGTGAAGGAGAACAAGAAGCCGCGGGGCGGCATATTCAGTATGTTTCCGAATTTGTTTTTTTTTGTTAAGTAGTTTGGAGATAAATGGAACTGATATAGCTATGTTTGCAGGTATATTGACGGGCCGTCCTGAAGAGGAGGTGTCCGGATCAGAAGTGATCTGCTGCAAAGACTGTCGCAAGTGCACGAGCATGCTCGACTGGCCATGCGGAGTGTTGCCAAGGCCTTATGGCCATCTACCTCCCCTCCAGGAAGTATGGAGGAGCTTGTAGAGCTGTTCAAGGGAGCGCGGTGGCGTATCCGATTATGGAAGATATCGGCGTGCCGAGAGGGTGCGCGAGAGGCCTGGGCCATGGTGAAAACGCGATATACCGAGCTGAATCCTAATCACATGGCCTGGGTTGGACCGTTAGGGCCAAATGGGGAAGAAATTCCCGTTAGTTTAGTATATGAGCAAGTAGAGGTGGCCGCCAAATATTCCCAATAGGATTGTAAGTTAGACTGCCTGTTAGATGGTATAGAGGAGGAAGTGTTTGAGTCCAAGTGACTATGTACTTTCCTCACCATGTGGAATTCTAGCTGAATTGCATATCATTTGTCATGGCAGACCTTTTCGCTTCAACCTACGGACCCGAAGGTGCGAAGTGTTTCCGAATACCGTCACGGCCGAATAGGCTGGGGTATGCGTGGAAAACTAAGCGTAGGGGTCATAATTGCTTGAACAGACAAGTTGTATCCGGCTAGTTATGTTATATTACATTGAGATTGTAAGAAACATCTTCCAGGGAGAATAGTTCCGTTAAGGGTTCCTTTCCCTGGGTGTGCATGCATTAGTAGACATGTCTGAATTGTGATGTGAAAATCACAGTGTATAGCTTCTGGGGGTTCACAATAAAGTGAGTGCAAAGAATATTTTTCATCCACCGACTGAATATTCCCTTAAGAACGCTAGCTTTCAGCTTCACCCAGTCTGAGGTACACATCCGGATGACCCGGCAGTAACAATCGCAGAGGTGCTCCCTTTACCACCTAGCCGAACAACCGGGAACGTAGGGGCAAGCACAGGAGACAGGCAACCCAGCTTGGCCAAAACTTAAGTCATATCGATGCATATAATGGTGAAGACAAGATATACGGGAAAAACGCGTATGTATGATGAGCTTGACGCTCCGAAAATAATTTTAACAAGCTTCTATTCAAGAAGCCCCCAGGTATAATGGACGTACATATGTAAAGATGTGTATGTCAGTGGTGTTCGGGTGAGCCGTATGAGAGCTGTAAGGCAAAAAAATAAAGGTGGAAAAGAGAGAAAAAGTAATGGAAACTATAGGGGAGAAGGGGATGAACAAAGAATTCGGCGCTAGGCATAAAACCTTCGGAGTCTGGCCGCGTTCCAGGGGTTCGGCTCTAGGTGATTGTCTGATGCATCACGAAGACGGTACGCTCCGCCGGTGAGAACTTCGTCGATTATGAAGGGACCCTCCCATTTGGGCTTGAGTTTGTCCTTTTTCTTCTCCGGCAAGCGTAGAACAAGTTCGGCAACGTTGTAAGTCTTTGCCCGTACTTCTCTGCTTTCATATCTTCGAGCCTGTTGTTGATAAAATGCTGAACGGGCTTTGGCGACGTCGCGCTCCTCCTCCAGGGCGTCTAGGCTGTCCTGCCGATCCAACTCGGCCTCTTTCTCTTCGTACATACGCACTCGAGGTGAGTCATGTATAATATCGCAGGGCAATACAACCTCTGCACCGTACACCATGAAGAAAGGTGTGTATCCGGTAGTACGGTTGGGCGTGGTCCGCAGCCCCCAGAGTACGGAGTCGAGCTCCTCGACCCACTGGTTGTCTGGTTCTTTCAAAGACCGCATTAGCCTGGGTTTGATGCCGCTCATAATAAGACCATTGGCTCGCTCGACTTGACCGTTTGTTTGCGGGTGGTAGATGCAGGCGTGTCGAGCTTAATGCCCAGATTAGCACACCAGGTTTTCACCTCATCGGCTGTGAAATTGGAACCGTTATCAGTGATGATGCTGCGCGGGACACCATAACGGTGCACCACATTGGATGTAAATGCAATCACCGGTCCGGACTCGGCCGTTTTAACTGGTCTAGCCTCTATCCACTTGGTGAATTTGTCCACCATGACCAGCAGATATTTTTTCTTATGGCTTCCCCCTTTAAGGGTTCCAACCATGTCCAAGCCCCAGCCCGCAAAGGGCCATGGAATGGGGATTGTTTGTAGGGCGGTTGGGGGCATATGGCTTTGGTTGGCGAAGAGTTGGCATCCAGCGCAGCGCTAGATGAGGTCCTGTGCGTCTGCTCGAGCTGTAGGCCAATAAAATCATGTCCGGAAGGCCTTGCTGACAAGTGCCCGGGCTGCGGCGTGGTGCGCACCGAGACCGGCGTGAATTTCTGCCAAGAGTTGTCGCCCCTCCTCCTCGGAGATACACCTTTGAAGGACTATGGTACTGCTTTTCTTGTAGAGCTCTCCTTCGTGAACTTTATAGGCCTTCGAACGCCGGACAATGCGGCGAGCCTCGTTCTGATCTTTTGGGAGCTCCTTCCTATTAAAGTAGACCAAGAATGGTTCGATCCACGGGGCAATTACTGCCATGCTGAGGTGCGCCGATGGTGTTATTTTGGTGGCTGAGCCTCCGATGATATCAGCGCGTTCGCTATCTATGTTTGTGTTCAGAACGGGATTGTCGTTGCTGTCTCCCTCTTGCCACACCACAGATGGCTTAAAGAGCCTTTCGAGGAAGATGTTAGGTGGGACGAGGTCGCGCTTAGCACCGATGCGAGCAAGGACGTCTACCGCCTGATTACTTTCGCGGGCGACGTGATGAAATTCGAGCCCCTCGAACCGATCCGACTTCTTTAAGACGGCATTGCGATAAGCTGCCATCTTTGGGTCTTTGGCATCAAAGTCTCCATTAATTTGGGATATTGCGAGGTTTGAGTCCCCGCGCACCTCCAGGCGTTGTATGCCCATTGATACGGCCATCCGAAGGCCATGTAGCAAGGCCTCGTATTCGGCTGCGTTGTTGGAGTCTGTGTATAATATTTGGAGTACGTACTGGACGATATCTCCTGTGGGGGACGTTAATATGACGCATGCCCCTAGACCTACCAACATTTTGGAGCCATCAAAGTGCATAACCCAGTTGGAATACGCGCCGTACTCTTTAGGGAGTTCGGCCTCTATCCATTCGGCGACGAAGTCAGCCAGTACCTGGGACTTGATGGCCCGACGTGGTTTGTACTTGATATCGAATGGCGGGAGCTCAATGGCCCATTTGGCAATCCGGCCCATTGCAATCCAGTTGTTGATTATATCATTGAGGGGCATTTCGGAAGCCACCGTGATCGAGCACTCCTGAAAGTAATGTTGCAATTTTCGAGATGCCATGAAGACTGAATATGCTATCTTTTGATAGTGAGGGTACCGGGATTTGCATGGTGTGAGGACGGTGGATACGTAGTATACCGGATTTTGGAGCGGAAATTTGTGTCCGTCCTATTCCCGCTCGACGATGAGTACGGCGCTCACCACCTGGTGTGTTGCCGATATATATATATATATATAGGAGCATTGGTTCGCCGACATTTGGCGCAGCCAGGATTGGGTTGCTTGCCAAAAGGGCTTTTATTACTTCCAGTCCGGCTGTCGCCGCATCTGTCCACTCTAAGTTATCGGTGTGCCGTAGAAGGCGATAAAGGGGCAGCGCCTTTTCCCCCAACCTGGAGATGAAGCGGCTTAAAGCAGCCACGCACCCGGCGAGTTTTTGGACCTGTTTGAGTTCGGTTGGCGTGGCCAATTGTGACAGAGCTCGGATTTTGGCTGGGTTTGCTTCAATTCCTCTATTGGAAATGATGAAGCCCAATGGTTCTTATGGCGGGGGCCTTGAAGACACACTTTTTCCGGGTTAAGCTTGATGTCGTGTCTTGGCGGAGGTTGTCGAATGTGAGACTCAAGTCGTCTATTAGTGTTTCGACGTGTCTAGTTTTGATGACGACGTCGTCCACGTAAGCCTCCACTGTCTTGCCGATCTGTTTCTCGAGGAATGTTTGGATCATGCGCTGGTAGGTGGCGCCGGCGTTCTTGAGCCCGAAAGGCATGGTGTTGAAGCAAAACGGCCCGTATGGTGTAATGAATGCTGTTGCAACTTGATCGGACTCCTTCATTTTGATTTGATGGTATCCGGAATATGCATCAAGGAAGCACAGCGAGTCGTGTCCTGCGGTAGCGTCAATGATTTGATCAATGCGAGGAAGGTGGAAGGGATCCTTAGGGAAAGCCTTGTTAAGGTCTTTGAAATCGACGCATAGGCGCTAGGATTTATCCTTCTTTGGTACCATTGCCAAGTTTGCCAGCCAGTCCGGATGTTTAATATCTTTGATGAATCCGGCCTCGATGAGTTTGGCTAGCTCCTCCCCCATAGCTTGTCGTTTGGGTTCGGAAAAGCGCCGCAGTGTTTGTTTGACCAGCTTATATCCCTTTAGTATGTTGAGGCTGTGTTCGGCCAACTCACGCGGGATTCGTGGCATATCTGAGGGGTGCCAGGCGAATATGTCCCAGTTTTCACGCAAGAAGTCTCGCAGTGCTGCGTCGACTGTGGGGCTGAGTTGCGCTTTGATAGAGGTTGTCTTCTTCGGGTCTGTTGGATGGACCTGAAATTTACGTTTCTTCTGCTAGCTTGAAGGAAGTAGATTTGGGTCGTTTGTCCAGGATAACATCGTCTCTATCCACAGTGGAGCATAGTGCGGTTAGTTCTTCAGCTGCGAGGGCCTCAGATAATGCCTCGAGGGCCAAGGATGCGGTTTTGTTCTTGGCGCGAAGTGCTATATCCGGATCGCTGACGAGAGTGATTATTCCATTAGGACCGGGCATTTTTAGCTTCATATACCCATAATGAGGTATGGCTTGAAAGTGCATGAAGGCCTCTCGTCCTAACAGGGCGTGGTATCCACTGTTGAAAGGGGCCACCTGGAAAGTTATTTCTTCGGACCAATAATTCTCCGGCGTGCCGAATACCTCATCAAGTGTAATTTTTCCCGCACACCGCGCTTCCCAACTGGGAATGATACCTCGAAAGGTCGTGCTGCTTTTCTCGATGTGGCTCCTGTCTATTTCCATCTTGTGGAGCGTGTCCTCGTAAATGAGGTTTAGTCCGCTGCCGCCATCCATGAGGACTTTTTTAAGTCGAAAACCGTCCATGATGGGGCTGAGGACTAATGCAGCTGGCGCTCGGACTGTTCTGTATTTGGGTTCGTCACTGGAGTTAAAGGTTATGGCCATGTCGTTCCAGGGGTCAATTGCGGCGACCTGGCAAACTTCAGCGAGATAGCGCAGTGCCCTTTTACGCTTATTGTTTGAAGCGAATGTCTCGAAGACTGTCAATACTCTAGTGTCGTCGTTTGCTGGAGGGTGCTGTTCTGGGGTGTCCTTGATAAGGATGTCCTCGCCGCTCTTGGCTACCTGCCGAAGTATCCAACATGCTCTAAGGCTGTGGGTTGCCACGGTATCCGGCGTCGTGTGTATTTTGCATGGGCCATTGAGCCATCCCTCCAGAACGGTGCCGTGCAGCATGATGGGTTTATGTTTTTTGACTGTTCGGCTGGGCGTGCCACGGGGGTGTGTCCTCTTCGCCTGTAGGATGAGTTGGGTTGGGACCAACGGTTCCCAGTGAGCTGCCTGGGCGCTTTCCATCGCACTGTACTTTTGTACGATAATTGCTAAGTCAGCGAACTTTAGTATGCGGCGGCGATTGACGGTGTTGAGGATACCTTCGTCCGTGAACTTGTTGCAGAATGCTGCTATCGCGTCTTCGTCGCGGCAATCTTTTACCTTATCTTTGACAAGGAGGAATCTGGCCCAGAAGTGGTGGACCGTTTCCTGAGGTTGTTGTTTGATGCTCATGAGAGCGTCTATGTCTAGGTGGGTGGGTGGAACGAAATCTGAACCCTGACCCAATTTCGGATCCGGAGTTTGAAGATCTACCGGACCTGGCAGTTCGGGCTCCGGGATATCGACTGATTTTTTAGGCTCATCGTCCGACTACATGTTCGGGGGACGGGACATGCCTTTCTGCCGGAGAATATCCGGCCCTTCAAGATCAGCGATCCGAACATAGTTCGTCTTTAATATAGTAGAAGAGTTGCTCCGCTCCTCGACTACCGCTATGTGGTGGGTGATCGGCGGAGTTTTAATTTCTCTCTGGTCAGGTTTAAGCCCAACCCTATCGTAGTCTGTAGCGACCCCTTCGTTCAACAATGATAACTCCGTTGGATCCATCCGGGCAGAGTATTCGGGGTCAATGCGGAGGCGATTTTTGATGACTTGAGAGGTCATTTCGGCTTAAGGGCCGACCCGGCGGTCATGATGAAGCCGCCCAGCCGGAGGGTTTGTCCTTGGGCCAGGGTTCCTCCGGAGATGATATTATCCATGAGAACAAGGCGAGCCATCAACCCTCTTGGCGACGGCACAGTGGAACTCTCAATGAAAGCAGCAATGTCGGTGTCAAAACCGGCGGATCTCTGGTAGGGGGTCCCGAACTGTGCGTCTAGGATCGATGGTAGCAGGAGACGGGGGACACAATGTTTACCCAGGTTCGGGCCCTCTCTATAGAGGTAATACCCTACTTCCTGCTTGATTGATCTTGATGAATATGAGTGTTACAAGAGTTGATCTACCACGAGATTGTAATGGCTAAACCCTAGAAGTCTAGCCTATGTGAATATGGTAATGAGTATCTCTATCCGGACTATGCTCTCCAGTTTATATAGACACAGAGAGATCTAGGGTTACATGGAGTCGGTTACATCAGAGGGAATCTACATAGTCGGTTGCCAAGCTTGCCTTCCACGCCAAGTAGAGTCCAATCCGGACACGGGTACAATCTTCGGTCTTCATGTCTTCACAGCCCATCAGTCCGGCCCACGGATAACAGGCCGGATGCCCGAGGACCCCTTAGTCCAGGACTCCCTCACCAGGGTCCAACGCGAATGCGACAAGAGCGATGTACAGTCAAAACCGATTGACCGGTCATCACCGGAACCAATATTCACACCAGAACCTTCGATGTTCAGCATATGCCAGCCACTGCTCCAAAACCACACCTCCTCTCGAGCCCATGCCCCCACCTTTCGATCCCCTAGCCTGCATCAAGCGTCCCCTAGTTCGCCGGAAAGCCATGGTGCGCCGCAAGATCACGTGCTACAAGATGCTGACGCCGGAGCGCCACGCAGTAATCGCGGCGGCGGTCGGCGCCACAGACCTCCGTTTCGAAGCTCGCTTTGTGGCAGGCCAATCCCCGAGTTCTCTGGAGCCAAGCTACGATGAGGAGGAAGCCGATCCAATGTTCATTGCGGAGGTCACGGCATAGAAGGCCCCCGATGGCTATGAGACGATGGACGTCGACTTCGTGCCGGTGTCCCGGTCCCCATGGTGCAGGCGGACAAATAGTTCAACCTGGCGATACTAAAGGAGGACCGGGAGGCAGAGGCTCAACTCGACGCGGAGCTTCGCGCATGCCGCTGCCATCGAGGCTCTCCTGCAGGCGGAACCGGATGTCATGGATGTGGACCGGGCGGTGGAGGCCCAACTTGAGGTGGAGCGCACGGATGCCGCTGCCATCAAGGCCCTCCTGCAGGCGGAACCAGACGTCCTCGACTTGAACCGGGAGGCGGAGGCTCAACTCTACGCAGAGCGCGTGGATGCCACTGCCATCGAGGCCCTCCTGCAGGCGGAACCGGACGTCCTTGACTTGAACCGGGCAGCGGAGGCTCAACTCGACGCGGAGCGCGCGGATACCGCTGGCATCGAGGCCCTCCTGCAGGCGGAACCGGACGTCCTCGACTTGAACCGGGCGGTGCTCTCGTCTGTGCAGAGCGCTCGCACGCTCCGCGTGAACAAGTAGCTGGAGACCGAGGACAACCACGGTGCGGAGACACACGTCGGCAGCTACGGCTTGTTCGCGCCGCCAGCCAAAGACGACGAGTCCGTCTCGTTCCGCGAGCAATGATAGTTTTTCTTTATGTTGTTGTTTCTAGGGATCTTTTGCTGTGTAAAAACATATATTGTTATGCAAGTCGCCTGACTTTCATCATTTGGGTCAGTCTACCATTTCAGGGTGTTGGATGAATATCCTACGTCTCCTAACCCTTCTTCTTCACCAACAGACCACCGCACGGGCCGTACAGATCCTACCTAGCATGCAGTTGGATAAACATACTGTATGAAAAAAAATTATGTGTCAGCGGTAGGATGGCTGAGTTTGGTTTGTTCACATGCGGTAGCACATGTCAGTGAGGGTGTGTTCCCTTGGTTGGGTTTGCAGCGTGCAGAGTGACTGTGTGAGGGTGCAGAGCGACCGTGTGAGGGTGCGGTGCGACCGCGACAGCCATGCGCAAGTGTACCTCCTTTTCATTTTGAAAACTTTAGGCAAGCTTGGCAAAAATGTGTGGCGAAGTATGGCAATGCAAGGCCTAGACCCAAACAGGATAAGTACGTACGTACTAGGAGTACTGGTGTTAATAAAGAAAGGCGGGGTTTTCCTTCGCGGAATTAATCGACATAAATCCTTGTTTGACGTGTCAATTAATGCGTATTTTTTTCTCCAAAGCCCAAAGAGCTAACCATCTCACTCCTCAGCGCTTGATTAATGCAGCGCCATGCAAACCAACCTTCTCACTTCCGCATGCATGCAAGGGCATATTAATGTCCTTGGTTGCTAGTACGAGGCAAACCCCATCAATTTTGCCTCGATAAGTGTTAGTGGCCTTTTGCAAATTGTAATTTTGATATACTGGCCTTGTGTACAAAAAAATGGAGGTAGTAACTATTTGACTTCTTTCCCCATTGTGGTGACGTCGACGATATCTCGAACGTTGTGGTTTGACGAAGTGCATTTGACGGAGAACACCGTTGGGGGAGACCACCAGACGCAAGTGCTGCCTGCATGCCGAGACAACCGCCTTATTTGCATCCAGGAAGTCCGTTGAACCAAAGGACGCGTAAATGTACTAGCACTACTAGTACACAGTAGCGTCGTCCGTCCAGCTTAGTGCGGTGAGGTAGATTCTCGAAGAAGACAATGGAGAAGTGCAGTCAGCGAAGAGTGAAATGATGGTTGCTTCGTCCGTGCTTTGTGATTTGACCCCTCAATGCTTTGTGATTTGTGATAGAAGGGACATGGGAGTAGACTCTGTGCTCTATACTATACATGCGTCCAAGCACGGGAGCAAGAGGAGAGACATTGCATTTTTCTATTCCTTCAATCAATCAATCAGGGAGCTTTGGTTCCATCTTTTTTGCTTTGGCCGCACCGTCCACAATGGTTCCCATCGATGCCAAAAGCTATTTTCACATTTGGCTACACATTGTGGATGTCCTTAACCGTACCACTTAGTTTTGCTTCTGTGTGCTATCTATACAAATCTCAATTATATTGATCTAAAAAATTATAGAATCAAGATTAGTAAAAAGGAGGTGATTTTGCCGTGCGGATGGCGGGGGAGGTTTCTTATTTTTAGAGGACGTTGGCTTGGCGGTTTGCTAGCATGCGGTCCCACGTGTCAGTGCTTTACCAAGCCTATCTGCGTCCCACATGAGGCAGAACAACGGCAGAAGCAACACGTGGTTAACTAGAAGAAGATCTTATAAAAATACTTGAAGAAGATGAGGGAGAAGCGGATTCAGCAATGAGTGAAATGATGGTTGCTTCGTCCCTCCAACTTCTTTTTTTAGCATTATTACTTTGTCCCTCCAACTTAACTGCGGGAAAGGTGCACCATTATGATTTGACGCCTCATTGCTCATTACTATGCCAGTGCCATGACTGCGGTGCTTCACCCCTGCTGGTCTGCACCGTATTTCGGTATGGCACGTGGACCGGTAGCATGATGTCCCACATGTCGGCGAACGGGACTAGAACATCTATGAAAGCGAGTGCTCCACTTCATTTACGTAGGCGCATACCTACACGGCTGCCCTCGAATCGTCACTTGTACTGTATAGTACTATAGTTTTGCTGTTTCGCACGATCCATCGATACAAACCCGATTAAACAGGAAAGGGCGGGATTTTTCCCACGCGGTAGATGATACTGGCCATAAATTTCAAAGGCAATTTTAATGTATGCAAACTGAATAATTAAGTAACAATATGATATCTAGTAAAACTAAAAACACATATGATTTATTGTGTTAGAGTGTAGTAGTAGTGCTGTATTGCATAGTTGTTAGATGTAACATGCGAGAACATGTAGAGATGTAGTTTTGGGGGGCCTACAGAGAGAAAAGCGTAATACGGTCACTGAACTTCACAATACGCTCATTACGGTCACTATATATGTTTTGCGGTGATTATGCGGTCACTTGCTCACCGTTGAGCATCATATTGCACTCTGTTGACCGGCCAAATAGTATGTGTGGCACCATGTTGACTAGTTAAACTGACCACGTTCCTTGTGGGTCCCACATGTCAGTTCACATAGCAAAAAGGTCAGATAAACACAAATTTACCCAGGTGCGACAGGACTCCAACCCATGCGCGGGAATCACCTGGTTGTCTATGTGTTTGTCAGGGCCTGGTGTGTGCGCATGCATGTGTAGGTTGAGCACTTGAGTGTGAGATTGTGTGTTGGTCGTGTGGTGTGTGCATGCATATGTGCGTGTGTGCGTGTGAGTGTTACGTGTGTGCGTGGATGCGTGTGTACATGTGAGTGTTGCGTGCGTGCGTGGCTGCATGTGTTCGTGTGAGAGTTGCGTGCATGCAGTTCGTGTGCATGCGTGCGTGTGTGTATAATCACCACACCAGCTCCTGTGTGTTAAAACAGACGGCTCATCATACCAATACAAGGCCACCTTGTCCGCTGGTGGAGCATTTAACTGGTCAACTAGTCGTGTCTTGAGCAAATACAGAGCTGTACGGTGAGCTCGTGACTGTATAATAACCACAAAACGTAAACGGTGATCATAATGAGTGGATTCTAAAGTCCAATGTACGTATCGTGCTTTCGCTCCAAATACAATGATCGTCACTATATATATCGTGAGAGAAAGATTAAACATGCGTGAATGTGCTGGGGGCTTACTTTTAGAGGACCTGGAGATAGTTTGTGTGCATACGTGAAAGGGGTGTAGAGGGGGTGTATGCGATGGGGAGAGATATGCTCTTCGATTCTCTTTATTATGACTAACTTTATATATAGTATAAAAATATAAAAATTCACAGTCTTGGAATAAATATCATTGTGGGCACCATGCAATGCAAATTAACGTTCATACTCCTCCATATAACTTTGTAATGTTGTATATATGTAGAAATTCTAAAATAATTTTTTGGCCACACTTTATTCAAAAGGAATGTTGTATCTGAAATAAGCGTGAAGTGAGGGCTTTTTAGATCAATGAGGTACGTTATGTAACATGTGTGAATGTGTAGTTGATGTATTTGGCAGGGCCTAGAGAGGTATGTGTGTGTATTACATATTCGAGAGAGGCATGGATAGAGGGGCCGGCGGGGGGAGGGGGAGGCGTGGGAGAGATAGCACGAGAAATGAGAGAGGTCTAGAGAGAGAGAGAGAGAGAGAGAGAGAGAGAGAGACTAATATATGATGTCACGGTGAGATATTCCCTTGAGTGTGTATATGCAAGGGGGAGGGTATAAAGGCATGAGGAGATTTTTTTGTGTGGTGTCTGTGTTGGTATGTGTGGGTGTGAGAAGATAACGAGACCTGGGGGCAGAGGTGAGGCCCTTGGTTCGAGTCCATCCCGCGCCACATTGGTCGGCCCGTGACGCATTTAGGGAGACCCATGGATGACTTGTCGTACAAGACAACGATAGCAAAATTGTGAAGGACTCTGTGTTCCCTAACAAAGCCGGCTAGGATTTGTAACCCTGGGTTATTAGACTAAGGTAACCCCTTATCTCTGATATTACTATTCATCCAACCTAACTTTAAGGGGCATCCTACAGAATGCTCTACTAGAATCATACTCGTCGATTAGGAAGAGAGGTGTGAGACAATGTGTGAGAGACATGCCTAAAGATAATGTGTGTACATGAGACACGTAGGCAGGTCTATGTATATAGAACAGGTCGATGGGGATTGTGCGTGTGTATGCTTGTGAGAGGAAGAGTGCTTGTGATAAAGGTTAGTGAAAACAGTCGTAAATAGTCACGAGAGGGAGGAGGGTTATATTGAGAGCATGTCTACGAGAAAGACACCTCGGGAGAGAGTGTGTGAGCATGTGTGAGAAACCACCGACGGAGAGTGAAACTACACGTAAAAGACTGATGTACACATTGATTAAACATACAAATTGTATCCAAATATTAGGATGGGATCATGATATTTGCAATTCGAGTATGGAAAGTTCATTGATCCATCAGACATCTAGATTTTATCGAATTTGAGCATGTCTATGTTATTATTCGACATAATTGATCCACATAGTTAGTATTTTGAACTCCAGACAATGCATCGCTTTAGCAATCGAATATAAACGTGAGTATAGTTCATGTTGTGTGTGTAAAGCATATTATACATACGAAAGTTACACAATGAACATTATAAATAGCTAGCTATGAACTAGCATACATGTGAACTCAACTTAAGGTGGTTTAAAAAAATCGAATTCAACGTGAAGTCCGTTCAATTATTTGAATTCGATATCATGGCATTTGTAAATAATACCTAACTTATGGGGGCACCAATCTTTGCTCGGATTTTGTACATAATAGCATATATAGTCGTGTACAAAATAGGTTCAAATTTAGCTCCTCCATTCCAAAATAATCGTAGTTATAGGATTTTCAAGTGTGAAAATTTCAAAAAGAAGCGGATAATTTAATGAGGTTTTCAAACATACAAGGTCAAATTTAACATTGTCTATTTAGGTCAATCCTCAAAGTTCAAGAGTACTCTAAACGTGAATGCTTTTGTTTCAAAATTTTGAACAAAGCACTAAAAGAGCATCTACTCGCCCGAAACCGCGTGAGACCAATGTTTGGTAGTAGAAGGAAATTACTTTTCTAACTCCGACCCGTGAAACCTACGGGCCCGACGTCCAAAGGTCTAAACCGGGGTACGTTTGTAGCTTCATCTGGACGCCATGCAACCGCCTCCGAAAACACTCGTACACAATGGCCGCCTAAGCACACATGTGCGCGGCCGAAATCGCTCCCGCCCACTATTTGGGACACCTGGGATTACCATCCTACCCCGACCCACAGTAGGTCCGAAATTTAAGAGGGGGGTAAAGTTTGTACTTTCCCCAAATCTCAAAGAAGCGCATCCCATCTGTTCAAAAAAGCCAAAAACAAGCGCGTCCCAGACTGAAACATGGTTCTCCCTTAGCTTCCTCTGCCCCCGCCCCCCTGTTCGATTCCCCATTCGTACTCCGTGGGCGCCAAAACTACCTCTCCACCAGCCGCGAAACCCCGGCGTCCTCAGTCCGCCACCCCATCCCACCCATCAACTGCCGCCCTCCTCCATCACGCCGGAGCCGATACCCCGTCGTCGTCGTCCACCGCAACCTCAACCGCAACGCCCTCCACGGCTGGTAGTTGAAGCCGAGACCGAGCCGTCCGTACCCGAGCCAGTTCAACCACGCCGTCCTGCGCCTCACTGCTGCCGCTCCAACTTCACCACCGTCCACCGCACCGGAGCTGTTCCTGCTATGCTGTCCTTCACCGCCTCGGATCTGCTTCCCCTCCGCTGACATACAGTCACCACAACACAGTCAACAAGTTGGCCATGGGTTCGCCCAAGCCTGCACCCTCCTCCAGAACATCGGTTTCCCTGGCAAAAAGAAGAAGATCGGCGTGACATGTGGAGGCGACCACACCGACAACCGAAAATGGTACTCATCTTCCCTTATTCGTGCGAATCTTACGTGTCTGCTTACACGGTATTCATCCCACCGAATACACTAGTTGACCGCTTCTTCTTGATACTAGATGTTCCTAGTTACTCGCGATGCACAAGGTTTCTCCTCATATACTATTTCACCTTAGCTAGAGGTCCATCGTCCCTGGATTTCAATTACTGGTCAGTTGATTCCCAATTAATGGAAGCATTCCCCGGCGTAACAGGCGCTAGTCCGCCTATTACACTGGGAAGCAGCGCCTCAGTGTTTATCTTAGGGGCGTGTGGGGCCTAGAGCTGCTGTCGCCCGATCTGGAGGTCGGCTGGGATTAAAGGGATGGCTGGGGGCGCTGCCATGCACGGTAGTGGTGTGAGGTCGAGGGGAGGGCGGGGCGGCGGAGGCAGGGGTCTGGTCTGATGGTCGCTGGCGGTTCGAGAAAGATCGTCAACAGTGACTAGCGGGAGGTAGACGAAGGCCATCTGCCCGTTCCTTATAGATTGGACAATTAGAAGAAAAAAAATCGACTGGCCTATTTATTTTCAGTCGACTGTTATCTTGATAGGACCACATGTGGTGGTGTGCTGGAGGAGTACCTGCATTTCCTGTGCTCATACATTACAAAATCATACGGAGTAGAATCTAATTTTGTTTGCCAAGCAATGTTGTAGAGCTATCATATGTCTCCTGTCATTTATTTTTCAGTCACCTGCTATCTGCTACTTTTACAGTGCACTAGTTCTGCACATACTTCACCCATACTCTCACTATTGTGTTTTTGTGCAAGGGTATTTCAGACCCTGCCTTGACAGAAGCAAAAAAGAGTAGAGAGAAGTCACTCCAGCATGGTACGCGGCTAGGCCAGACACGTTTCAAGGCTTTAAAGGGTGTAGTGTCAGCAGATGGAGACGGGGAACGTAGCTCTGAAGTTGATGATCTCGCTCACCATGAACCACCATCCCAGGTGCTTGCTTTAACTTCACGGTGTCATATGTGGTTGCATGTTGCATATGGTGTCTAGATTGTATTCGAAAGGCCGAAGTCGGTCTTTATCAAGATAAGGAAATATATTTTTTACATGAACCACCATCCCAGGAGCACTAGAAGACAAATAGCTAGTCGAGCCTTTGTCAGGAGCAGTGACAAGCCCAACACAGACATGCATCACCTGGAAGCCAACTAAAAAGCCACGATGGTGGCGAAGCAACCCGCCTCCCAACAGGCTCTCAGGTCCTAGATGATCATGCTCACCACTCCAGCCGGATGTCTAGCTTGTATTGCTTCCAATTTGGTTAAATTGCATCTGCTTAGCTTACACACTATACCTCTGAATATAACACGCCTTCCTGTTTTTGGTACATACTAGTACATCTGTCTATTAACCATGTTCTTACATCAAACTAATGTTCTTGTGTATCCCTCATCAATCACTTATGATGAGGCGGTCGAACAGTGGACTCTTGTGATAAAAGATCCTCATTTAAAGAATGCGATTGTCGGCCTCCCACATGATTCTCAAGAAACAACAGGGCTAGATGAAGATAGTGAGCGTAGCTCTATAGTTGATTACCGCATTTCCCTACACTAGCATCACAGTGCTTGCTCTAACTTGGCGGCGTGATATGTGGTTGCATGTTGCATATGGTGTCTAGATTGTAATTCTTCTAATCTGGTTAAATTGGATGTGCTATTCGCTTAGTTTATACATTATACATTAATGTGACATGCCTTCCTGTTTTTAGTACATAGTACATCTGTCTATTAAGCATGTCCTCACATAAAACTATGGTTTTTTTGTATCCCGCATAAATCAATATGACGAGACACCTTCAGTATATGCAGTGTGATATTAGTTACATCTTTCATATGATTTATAGCATGCGCTGCTTCTAATTTGTTGAAATGCCATTTACGATGGGACGCTTTTAACTTGGCAGAGTCATATTGGTTGCATCTTCCATGTGGTGTCTAGCTTGCATTGCTTCTTATTTGTTGAAATTGTTTCTGCTTAGTTTACACAAACAGTTGTGAATATGCCATGCCGTCACATTTTTTCGTATTATTCCATCCTGAATCATGTGTTTGCCTTACATCAAAGTAGTGATTGTCGATTATCATGCGAATGAGTTCTAAAGAGTGAATTTTATTGCTTTTTCTTGTCGGTTTTACTTGACAACTCAAAATTAATAAAGCGGAAGGAAGTTAGCAAGGCAGTGGATGAAGGTGCTCCTTCCAAATGGAGGGCTTCTACAGATTCTAATCCTCCATCCCCCCAAGATGATTTCCAAGACAACACATGCATAGACACTCAACGTAGCTGTGTTGGTGATGAGCACGTCTCCCCTAGTGCACCATCACAGGTGCTCCCTCTAACATGGCACTGTTATATGTGGTTTCTTGTTATGTATGATGTCTAGCTTGTATTGCTTCTAATTTTGTTGAATTTCATCTGCTTACTTTACACATTATACTTGTGACTAAGACACGTGTTCCTGTTTCTAGAACATACAATATCTGTATATCACACCATGTTCTTACATCAAAGTACATTTGTTCTGAAGAACTAAATTGTTATTCATTTTTTTTGTCGGCTTGACTTAACATGTCACAGAGAAAGAGGAAGCAACACGAGCGGCGGAAAGGGAAGCGGAACAATCCAGAGATTCTCTTTGGTAATCGATGGTACAATAGAAGGTCAAAGTCCAGCGAAAAATTGTATAGACAGGGTATCCCGTGCTACACGAGCTGCAGAACAAGCCAAACAGAAACAAATAGCTGCCACCAAACAAGCAGAGACAACCCTAGTTGTTGCAACACCTTCCATAGTACCACCAAATGCACGATTTACTCGTTGGTCAACTCAGCTAGCAGCACGTTCCCAAGATCCCTTGCCACTGTAGCGACCCGACCTCAGACGGTCAAGCCTCTGTGTTCTTTGTGCCATCCACAGATCGGTATCTTTGGAACACACAAGACATCAATGTATATATCAAAGTGCAATCACATGTATAATTAACGTAAAACTGATATATACCTCATAAGTCACGGAAACAATTAGTCGGGTGTGGAGTCCCATCAACGCCATCGGCAAAGTTGAGTGTAGACCGTAACCACATGTCGTACTCTTACTCGTCGGAGTAAAATATCTGCAACATGATACGTTGCAGCCGTGTAGGTCAATTACATTGAATGTACCGCAAGATCACAACATGAGAGAACAGATGATAAAACTATACTATATGCAATATGGCTTTGTGGCTCTGTGTCTGAGTTTTGTTTGCATAAAAGCTGATTTATTTTCCCTACATCAAAGGAATAAATGAAGTCTGTACTATGGAGTTTTTCTATCATGACATGGTTCTGCCAACCGATGTCTCATAGCCCAAAATCATCATAAGTTGCCCACAATTAAGTTATGAATCCGGTGTTGAGAGTTCCGAGATAGATCCAGGTCCAGATGCTCAACTTGTCCGTAACCGGGGACACGGCTAATCGATTAGGTTTTAACCCTCTGCAGAGGTTTGTATACTTTACCCGCAAGATTCGATCCCTCTTTTTATGTTCTCGCACTTTAGGGTGTTTGAGAACAAGATGACCGAAACATGGTCTTCCGAAGAGTTCCTCTGACCATTGTCCGGTGCTCATCCAATCCTACCGTAGTTCTACATCTGCTAGCACCGTCCACCCAGTCACAACTAAGGTCAACCAAGCGAGCCCATAGTGACTTGCGGTTGCACGTAAGCTTCCGGGCATGAAGTATTCTTCCGTCTCTTTGAGTCCAGGTGAAGCTTTCCGCAAGATGTCATGGCGCTTCTCCATGCATCCCGCCATCCACCGGTTTCTCCAGGTGCCCGTCAACCATCCTTCACCCGGTGGTGTGTATTGAATTCTTGTCTCGAGTCTTGAAGTCTTGAGGCCTTGAAGATGCAGTCCTTGCAGATTCCATCATGGAGTTGTCGTCATTGGCGTAGATCCTCCATCCTCACACCACTCCCGAGCACTCATACCAACCCCGTCTACTATAGCGTAGCATTAAAATAAATAACGTCCGGGCTTGGTAGCAGGGTGATGGGTTCCTACCTCATGCATACTACTCAACTACAAGGTTTCAATATCACTCTTTGGAGGGATTGTTGCGAAGATGACACTAGACGCAATAAAACATATAGGTATGAAAAACATGGTCAAAGTGAACTTGCACGGTATTACTTGATGAAGATAATAACGCTCTCAGAATAAAGACTTGGTAGAACTATTCGTCACTCCTTTGAAAATCTATATTAAACAGACAATCATATAAGCAATCATCCTAGCAATCAATTCTATCAATCATAACAATACTCAATCACTATAAAAGCAACAAAGAAAACCAAGTCGAAAACCAAAGGAAAAACTTCGAAAGAAAAATTCAAGGAAAAACTAGTGGTGACCAACTCACACAAATCTTAACATAACATCACTAAATTACTCTAACATTTTTTCTACAGCAAAGAAAATATAAATCTAATAAAATAACAGAAAATAAATTACTAATTTAATAACTAACAAAAAGAACTAATATAAAACTACTATAACCATCTAGTTAATACTATAACAAATATAGCAACTAGCAAAACACTAAGACAACTATAACAGCAAATCATTTATTAAAACATTAATAAACTATACTAAATAAATATAACAACTAATGTGTTCACAAATAACAGAAACAAAAACAATATAACTTGAAGTGGAATAAGAATTACTTTTAAAACTAATAAAACTATTTTATCCACTATCACTATGAACTAAACAAGCAATTACAAAAACAGTAGCTAAACACTAATAAATAACTACAAAAATTTATCTACTGTAGCTAAACATAAACATATAACAACAAGTGAAAATCTACAAAAGGAATGAACTAAAAATAATTAAAAACAATAATTACATAACTAAAACAACTATATAAGCAAAACAGTACTGTTTTTACTACAAATCTAATTTAAAATACTCCAAAATTACCAAACTAAATCCTACAGCTAAACAATATCACAAGTGACCAGGAGCAAAAAGAATTAATTAAAAACCTATTTTTAAACTCAAGTTATGGCCAAAATACTAATCTGAACAAAACTTATCAAATTCAAATTTAAACTACTCAAATTTGAAATCCAGAGACACTAACAGAAACTTCAGCAAATTTGTGACACATAGCAATTGGAATCACTCAAAAATACTAAAAACTCTAAAAGATATGAATTTTCTAAAATTGCTATTTTCTGGAAAAAAAATGAATTACGGGATTTCGTGGATCTCACCGGAGTAGTCGTCGGAGTTGGGGAAGAAGATCGGATCCGATGTTGCGGTTGCTCCTAGAGGAAAGGAGATCACGGGACGGTGGAGAGGAGATCATATAAACCTCAGGAGAGGTCGAGGGCAAGGCGGCGGCGGTGGTGTAGGGCGGCGGCGGCGGTGGCAAGTGGCGGCGGCGGCGGCGCTGTGGTGGTGCTGTGCTGCTGCTGCTGAGAGGAGAGGAGAGGAGAGGAGATGATTTGATGTGTTGGAGGGGGGGGGTGCTTGGGTATTTATATTGGGGAGGGGAGGGTTTTGCTTGGAGTAGGGGACAAGAATTAGAGTAGGATTAGGAATCCTAGGAATAAAAAACGGAATAACGAAACGGGATCAAATCCTACTAGGATTTGTAAAAGAATAGGAAATCTTGGCGGCTCCCTGGCTCCCTTTGGTGCGTGCGGCTGATGGCCTTGGCCTCGGCCGGCCCGGCTGGCTTGGCGGCTTGGGCCTTTGGCCCAAGGCGCTGCGAAAAAATATATTTTTTTAACAAACAGAGAGGAAAACAAAATGATAAAACAAAATAAAATGAAAATATTATATAGGCATATAATATATCAACATTTTCAGAAAAAGATTTCCTACATGATGAACATTATTCTAATGTCAAATAAAATTCACACAAATTCAAATAAAGCAAAGAGTGCTTCTGGTCCAATAAAATCCAACAAAAATCATTTTAAAAATATCAAAATGGCTTCAAATTAATTTCTCTCCAAATTTTCTGATGTAGGGAATCATGTTACCCTATTTTCCATATATTTTGTTTTTGGAGAAAAATATTTTGAATAAAACTCAAATAACTCCAAATTGGAAATAAATTCAAAAGAACTTTGGATTTAATTCTTTTAAAACTCCCAACTCATATTTCATTTAATTTGAAGAAGTCATTTTATCTTCTCTCGTGAAAATCATTGAGTTGCATAAAGTTTCAGAATTGGAAATATTTTCCAAATGAAATTCATATATTTTCAACACCCCTTGTCATTTAAATAAATGGAAGAAGTCATGTCATCTTCTCTCTAGGGTTTTGTGATGAAAATAATTTGAATTCACGAAGATCATAAAAGCAAAAATGAAAGTTTGGGAAAGTCCTTTTATTCCCTCTCATTTAACTTTCAAAAGTTTTGAATTCACTCACTTTCAGTCAATCAATCAAACAATCAATCAAAACAATCTATTTGTTTATAACATTCCAAAATTTAGAATTTTGGGATGTTACAAACTACCACCCTTAAAATGAATCTCGTCCTCGAGATTCGGAGGGGATAGCACGACCTAGGTTAGGGTTTGGGGTGCTTCTCAAAATCCTTCGATCATCACAAGGGGTGCAGGGTGCTACCACCCTTAGAAGCATGGTTACGGTTCCATCAAAAACTTATATACTCCATCCTTATTCTTCGACGGTGTCGGTCTTCTCAGATCGTAAGGATAATTCCTTCTCTGTGCTCTTCTGGTAGTGGCATAACCTTTACCTCAATTCTTTTGTCCTTTCCTCTTGGTAAGGTTATCCCGAAACTGGGTCCTCTTAGCGGACGGGTCTGGCGCCAATTCTAAACAACTATCGATATCTCATGGTGGTCATCAATTTATGGTTTGTCCTGCAGAAAATGGGTCTGGGTTGAACCTCACCGTATAACCTACGGTTGGCAAAAGCTGCCTTGTACAATGGAAAATACTTATACCATTCTAAGGTTTAGACAGGGTTTAATATCGTCGTCTCTCTGCTATAGGTAAGTCACTCAGATTTACCATCCCGTATAGCAAGGCGAATAATAAGAGTAAGTCGGAATGGTGATCAATCCATCCCGCACCCAAATCATTACCTTGTACCTGGTTTAGCGAATCTCGCATTCTAAGACTCGGTCATACTCACAAGCATTGCAGAATTTCTCTTGTCAACGAACCAAGTTCGGAAAATCCATTGATTCTGCAAGCCAAACAAACATCTATCGTTCCTTAACAACTCTCAGGTTTTGCGTAAACTCCTATAGAATCGTTGGTCGATAAAATCATAACTTCTTCCAGGGTTTTTCCTTCAAAGAAGAGTGTGCTTGCTTCTTGGCAAGTCCTGGAGCACATGGGTTATGGCCCATCTCATCACTTGTAGTCCTTGAATTCATCATCGGGGCAACTGATCCTTATTCCAACCTTCAACTTCCAGTATTCTTAAATCCATTCAATTGTACTATCTTGCTTCCTTCTATTGGCACCAAACTAGACATGATTACTCAGACTCATCATGGAATTTACCTTGATCCATATTTCCAACATCATACCTCCTTTATATCCAATAGTAATTCATCTCTTCATCCTCGTGGGATATCCCACCTACCAAGATAAAAACTTATACTTATGAAGTCCATACTCCACTTCGTGGAACATCATTATCCTTTCCAGGTTCAAGCGTCCTTACAGGGGAATATTGGCCATCTCCGCATGTCACTTCTTCAACTGGGAAACATGAAACACATCATGAACTCCTGACAGTACTTCGGGTGACTCCAACTTGTTAGCCAAATCTCCCATACGTTCCAAACTCGGTATGGTCCTACAAATCTCGGGGCTAACTTTCCTTTAACTCCAATCGCTTAACTCCTCACAGAGGGGACACACGAATACATGCTCTGTCTCAAATTTTTAGACTACCTCCTTGCGTTATTGAGTATGCATAACTATTCTTCCCGGATCGAGCTACTTTCGGTCTATCTCGAATCAACTTAACATTCTCTTCCGAATCCTTGATCACATTTGGTCCAAACAACTGACGGTCTCCAACGTCATCCCGTACTCTCTTGGGGTATCAAACATATCGAGACAAAACTCATATTCATTTTGTCTGAAATCCATTCAGTGGGTATCCTTATCTTTTCCAGGGTCAATGGTTCTTACAGGTACTACCACCCTTAAAATGTTCCAATATTCCATAGACCATATTTCTCATATCCTCGAAATTGGTCAACATCTTTCCTCATAGGGTAACTCATAAAATCCAGAGCAGTACCAACACTGCTAACTTTATTGGTTCTTAAATTATTACAATCTCTCGCTTTTCCATTACATGTCTGAACTTAACACCTCAATATAAAAGAAAAAGCTCTCACTTCTACTACTCCATTTATTTTGTCACAACTTCAACTGTATATCATCAGTCTCCTTCTCCTTCAGACAATCTCTGGCAAAGTGCCCTACTACATTACAACGGAAACATATTACTTCTGACGGGTTTCGAGGTTTCCTCATGATCACATAGCCTCTTTGGGTCCTCGGCTTCCATTTTGGGCAAGTGTTGATGTAGTGCCACGACTCCTTGCATTTGTAACAGGTGACATGACTCGAGATCCTTCACGGAATCCAATCTATTCCTCTTCCGGACCTTTCTGTTCCAATCAGGGCTTCTATTTCCTGTGGGTCATACTCTACTTCCTCACGGGAATTCTACTAGATCTCCATTCAGACAATCTTGGGAGATGTGTCCCTCTTCTCCACATGAATAGCATGACTTGGTGCGGGCTCTAATTTTGTTTCCTTTGTGTGTGTCCTCAACATCTTCCTTCATCACAGGTTCTTCTAACATCTCCATGAGGGCTCCTTTCATTTCTTCTTTCTTCTGCTGGATGGTTCTTTGTACCATGGGGTAAATGTGACACTGAGCAGGGTAGTGGGTAGTCCCTTCACACAAGAAACAAGTGATCTGCCTAGTTGGGCATTCTTCAGCTGGGTTTTCGGTCCAGAGAATACCGGTCCAACTTCATTCATCATCTATGGGGTCCAAAAGTTTTGGGATGAGATATGAGAGAGGTGGGGAGGGATATACACACAATACAATCAATAGTTTTTGAAGAAACGGGTTTTACTTTGTGGCTGTCGGAAAATATCAAACAAATGACAGCTCACAAATCGCCGCATCTAACGTAAGTGTGTAACAGGGGTTTGGTCTTCTAAAGGTCAAATAATTCTTCAGATTCTTCAAATTCTTCTAGTCTTCGGAGTCTTCAATTGTTGCAGCTGCAATTCTTCCAACGCATGGTGAAATCCTCCTTACTCTGAAATGGCCATCAGTTGTCCGATATCTTTAATTCTTGGAGTGACTCATCAGTCAAATCTTTGAGTGGTCAAAAGGGAAAAGGGGTATGGTCTCACTAAAAAGGAATATTTGAATAAGCTCAGAAGAGAAGAGAGGTAAAAGATCTTTTTGAAAAAGAAAGTTGTAGAGAAAAATCTTTCCTATGGGCTTGCCATTTTCTAGGGTCACGTCCTCTGATCAACATGTGCTCGATACCATATCTCAGAGCGACCCGACCTCGAGACGGTCAAGCCTACGTGTTCTTTGTGCCATCCCTGGATCAGTATGCTGGCACACACAGTACATCAATGTATATATCAAAGTGCAATCACATGTATAATTAACGTAAAACTGATATATACCTCATAAGTCATAGCGGAAACAATTAGTCGGGTGGAGTCCCATCAACGCCATCGGCAGGTTGAGTGTAGACCGTAACCACATGTCGTACTCTTACTCGTCGGAGTAAAATATCCGCAACATGATACGTTGCAGCCGTGTAGGTCAAGACATTGAATGTACCGGCAAGATCACAACATGAGAAAACAGATGATAAAACTATACTATATGCAATATGGCTTTGTAGCTACGTAATGCAGAGTTTTGTTTGTGTAAAAGCTGATTTATTTTCCCTACATCAAAGGAATAAATGAAGTCTGTACTATGGAGTTTTTCTATCATGACATGGTTCCGCCAACCGATGTCTCATAGCCCAAAATCATCATAAGTTGCCCACAATTAAGTTATCAATCCGGTGTTGAGAGTTCCGAGATAGATCCAGGTCCAGATGCTCAAGTTGTCCGTAATCGGGGACACGGCTAATCGATTAGGTTTTAACCCTCTGCAGAGGTTTGTACACTTTACCCGCAAGATTCGATCCCTCTTTACGTTCTCGCACTTGAGGTGTTTGAGAACAAGATGACCAAACATGGTCTTCGAAGAGTTCCTCGACCATTGTCCGGTGCTCATCCAATCCTACCGTAGTTCTACATCCGCTAGCACCGCCCCAGCCAGTAGTCACAACTAAGGTCAACCAAGCCAGAGCCCATAGTGACTTGCGGTTGCACAGGTAAGCTTCCGGCATGAAGTATTCTTCCGTCTCTTTGAGTCTGGGTGAAGCTTTCCGCAAGATGTCATGGCGCTTCTCCATGCATCCCGCCATTCACTGGTTTCTCCAGGTGCCCGTCAACCATCCTTCACCCAAAGTGGTGTGTATTGAATTCTTGTCTCGAGTCTTGAAGTCTTGAGGCCTTGAAGATGCAGTCCTTGCAGATTCCATCATGGAGTTGTCGTCATTGACGTAGATCCTCCATCCTCACACCACTCCCGAGCACTCATACCAACCCCGTCTACTATAGCGTAGCATTAAAATAAATAACGTCCCGGGCTTGGTAACATGGTGATGGGTTCCTACCTCATGCATACTACTCAACTACAAGGTTTCAATATCACTACTGGAGGGATTGTTGCGAAGATGACACTAGACGCAATAAAACATATAGGTATGAAAAACATGGTCAAAGTGAACTTGCCTGGTATTACTTGATGAAGATAATAACGCTCTCAGAATAAAGACTTGGTAGAACTATTCGTCACTCCTTTGAAAATCTATATTAAACAGACAATCATATAAGCAATCATCCTAGCAATCAATTCTATCAATCATAACAATACTCAATCAAAATAAAAGCAACAAAAGAAAACCAAGTCGAAAACCAAAGGAAAAACTTGAAAGAAAAATTCAAGGAAAAACTAGTGGTGACCAACTCACACAAATCTTAACATAACATCACTAAATTACTCTAACATTTTTCTACAGCAAAGAAAATATAAATCTAATAAAATAACAGAAAATAAATTACTAATTTAATAACTAACAAAAAGAACTAATATAAAACTACTATAACCATCTAGTTAATACTAGAACAAATATAGCAACTAGCAAAACACTAAGACAACTATAACAGCAAATCATTTATTAAAACATTAATAAACTATACTAAATAAATATAACAACTAATGTGTTCACAAATAACATAAACAAAAACAATATAACTTGAAGTGGAAAAAGAATTACTTTTAAAACTAATAAAACTATTTTTATCCACTATCACTATGAACTAAACAAGCAATTACAAAAACAGTAGCCAAACACTAATAAATAACTACAAAAATTTATCTACTGTAGATAAACATAAACATATAACAAGTGAAAACCTACAAAAGGAATGAACTAAAAATAATTAAAAACAATAATTACATAACTAAAACAACTATATAAGCAAAACAGTACTGTTTTTACTAAAAATCTAATTTAAAATACTCCAAAATTACCAAACTAAATCCTACAGCTAAAAAATATCACAAGTGACCAGGAGCAAAAAGAATTAATTAGAAACCTATTTTTAAACTCAAGTTATGGCCAAAATACTAATCTGAACAAAACTTATCAAATTCAAATTTAAACTACTCAAATTTGAAATCCAGAGACACTAACAGAAGCTACAGAAAATTTGTGACACATAGCAATTGGAATCACTCAAAAATACTAAAAACTCTAAAAGATATGAATTTTCTAAGATTGCTATTTTCTGAAGAAAAAAATGAATTACGGGATTTCGTGGATCTCACCGCAGTAGTCGTCGGAGTTGGGGAAGAAGATCGGATCCGATGTTGTGGTTGCTCCTAGAGGAAAGGAGATCACGGGATGGTGGAGAGGAGATCATATAAACCTCGGGAGAGGTCGAGGCGGCGGCGGTGGTGTAGGGCGGCGGCGGCGGCGCTGTGGTGGTGTTGTGCTGCTGCTGCTGAGAGGAGAGGAGATGATTTGATGGGTTGGAGGGGGGGGTGGGTGCGTGGGTATTTATATTGGGGAGGGGAGGGTTTTGCTTGGAGTAGGGGACAAGAATTAGAGTAGGTTAGGAATCCTAGGAATAAAAAAACGGAATAACGAAACGGGATCAAATCCTACTAGGATTTGTAAAAGAATAGGAAACCTTGGCGGCTCCCTGGCTCCCTTGGTGCGTGCGTGCGATGGCCTTGGCCTCGGCCGGCCGGCTGGCTTGGCGGCTTGGGCCTTTGGCCCAAGGCGCTGCGAATATTTTTTTTTAACAAACAGAGAGGAAAACAAAATGATAAAACAAAATAAAATGAAAATATTATATAGGCATATAATATATCAAAATTTTCAGAAAAAGATTTCCTACATGATGAACATTATTCTAATGTCAAATAAAATTCACACAAATTCAAATAAAGCAAAGAGTGCTTCTGGTCCAATAAAATCCAACAAAAATCATTTTAAAAATATCAAAATGACTTCAAATTAATTTCTCTTCAAAATTTCTGATGTAGGGAATCATGTTACCCTATTTTCCATATATTTTGTTTTTGGAGAAAAATATTTTGAATAAAACTCAAATAACTCCAAATTGGAAATAAATTCAAAAGAACTTTGGATTTAATTCTTTTAAAACTCCCAACTCATATTTCATTTAATTTGAAGAAGTCATTTTATCTTCTCTCGTGAAAATCATTGAGTTGCATAAAGTTTCAGAATTGGAAATATTTTCCAAATGAAATTCAAATATTTTCAACACCCTTGTCATTTAAATAAATGGAAGAAGTCATGTCATCTTCTCTCCGTGGTTTTGTGATGAAAAGAATTTGAATTCGAAGATCATAAAAGCAAAAATGAAAGTTTGGGAAAGTCCTTTATTCCCTCTCATTTAACTTTCAAAAGTTTCGAATTCACTCACTTTCAGTCAATCAATCAAACAATCAATCAAAACTATCTATTTGTTTATAACATTCCAAAATTTAGAATTTTGGGATGTTACAGCCACCTGACACTACTTCCAAAGCACTCTTGACACAAGATGAGTTGGAAAGATCAGATGAACTTTATGAGCTTCAACAACAAGATGGTAGTTGCTGGAGTCAAGTTACAGTTGCATGCTTCTTTATATGTAGTCTTACAGTTTGAAATACACTAACACTTCCTATTTTCGTTGTTGGACTAGCACCTAGGCGCAAGAGGAAACAAACATCAGGGATAATGCTCGATAGGTTAACTAAATCTAGAGGAGGAAGAATGGAGATCCGTTTTGAGGCAGGTTTAAAAAGGCCACGTGATGCTACTGAAGTCAGCCAAGTTAGTATCGAGAGGCAGCGGTTGCCGTTGGGTGTCATGTACGTATCCTCCCAACATGGATTCAGTACAGGAATGACAAAGATGAAACCCAGTTCAACACCTTCCTCGACCATTTATCTGTAAGTATGGTTATGTATGGAAACTAGTAATATCGTCTTGCTCTGTCCAATACTTTCTAGGTTGCTGATAATGAGACTCCCATAATTTTTAACAGATGAGGTTCAAGTTGGATAGCCAAGACGATGCAACCGGACAAGCTTGCACTCATCTTTTCAAATCTGCTCTGCGACAGTTAGGTATAACTTGAGGAAAACTCAGTTTGAAGGCAAGGCTAACGGTGAACTTGCCCAAACATCTCCAGTGAAAAATATATCGGATGAAGACCGGAGAGGCCTCGTTAAACACTTGTCTGATCCGAAGTATCAGGTACATTACATATATGTGACCAGATCACATGTTGAAGTCCTATTTACGCATGTGCCACACAAAGCATGTTGAGCTCGCCACCAACGCCGCTGCTCCTCACACGTCGGTTGGTGACCTGGCGCACTAGGGCGTGAGGATGTCATTGATGGATCCATATGTATCTTTATCTTTCCGTCAAGTCCATGTAGTAGTATATGGTACTACTAGTAATTATCTTACCTTTCACATCAACTTCATAATTTTTGTACGTACTCCATGCATGAACCGCGCCAGAACCTAACTTCTCATTACTCTAGGGAAAATCGTTATTTCTATCTATCGGTGTGCCATGGAGCAGAACCAAATTTTACAAGTTACAAGTTCAAAAGGAAAAGCTTGTCGTGTTCACGTCGCACCCCGCTGCCCACACGGTTGGTCCGGCACGCCGCTCAAGGGGGAATGCATGATGTGTTGCATTTTCACTTACAAGTGGGACCACAGTTGAGCAAACCGACTATCGGCAGACCCCCACCCCGCCCACCACGCGATGGCTGAGAAACACGATGGAGAAGAGATGGATGTAGCGCGGACTACAAGAAAATTGGTGTCGGATGGGACTCATGTGGGCGGCGTGTGCCGTACTGCCTGACGTGAATGCTAGTTATGGCCCATGCCACCCGACTATATCGAGCATATATCGAGGTGCTGGTTACGTAGAACAAATTTCCTGGAGTCCGTGATCAGCCCTCCTCTATCTCTCTTCTCAGCCAGCCAGCAGACGCGCGGAACCCATCGTCTCTTTGCTCATATGCGGTCCCACATGTCAGTGAAAACGCAAGTGGGCCCACTGAACCTGCACATCTTTCACCTCGACGTGCTGGTGACGAAAAACAAATCCAGTAAAGATCTTCGGTGTCCGCTTTTGGAGTTACTCAAGAGTAGTAAGATTCTATTTACAGTTTAACCCAAGATGCACATCACTTGGCTTCAACTACCACTCCATTTTCTTGCATGACACGACCTGGATGCTGGATGTCCCATGTGTCGGCAAAAGGAGGAAGAACTTGACCAAATCTTCTGCGCTCTTGGATTAGACTAGTTGTGCTAACTTAAAATTTTATTGTGTATAATGGATGAAAGTTTTGGTATTGGGAAGAAGAGTACATCGATATATTGATAGAGCACAATTTAGTACATGTTCTAGCACTTTTAGCTAGCATAGAGGCTAGAGATGAGACTAGTGCAGTTGTTGATAGAATAGAGGCTAGACATGAGATTAGATGCAAGGAAGCAACATCTACTTCTTTACACTCGAAGAAGAAAGAAGCACACAAGATCGAGCCTCCACAGATCAACAATGAATGCATCGAGAAGGCACTAATCCAACTTACAGGAGCAGTTATGGAAGATGGATATCTTCTAAAATGTATTCTTGTGGTTCTTGTTTTCTTTGGTCTTTCTTTTCTAGTCAAATTTTGGTGATGTATTTCCATGTACCAAAAATCAAATGATGAAAAAAAGATATGTGTTTGCAAAGAAAACCGACTATCGGCAAATCCCCACCTCGCCTGCTGCGCGATGGCTGAGTTAGAGGCCCTAATCCACGGGTTAGAGTTAGTTTGGGTTAGTTTGTACTCAACTAACCCCAAAATATCCAAACAGGAGGGTCAGTTTGGGTTAGATGCATCTAACCCATCCAAAAAATCTAACCCATCCAAGAGGTGCTTATTTGGGTTAGTTCTTCTCGGGACCACTAAAAAAACATCTTTTTCTCTCGCTCTCCCTGCAGCAGATCCGTCCCCACTTCCTCGAAGCTTCTCATCCTCTCCCTCTCTCCCTCTCGCACCACCTGTGAAGGTGCCTAGCTGTATCCGCGCTCCATCTAACCCTGCCATCCAAACACCTCTTTGGCTAGAGTTAGTTACGGGTTAGTTCAGGGTTAGAATCTAAGTCTAACCTCCAACTGAATTAGAGTATCCAAACAGGGCCGAGGTTGAAGAGATAGCTGTAGCACGGACTCCAAGAAATATGGTGTCAGATGGAAGTCGTGCTGGTGGCGTGTGCCGTACTCCTAGACGTGAATGCTTGTTCTGGCCCATGCCACCCTACTATATAGTAGTAGTATCGAGGATTTGAGGTGCTGGTTACGTACAGCGAACACATTAACATATGGCCCACCTCACACTGCGGCCAAATTTCCTGGAGTCTGTGCTAGGTTAAAAAGTATTCTTTGTGAGGGTGGGTGGCTGGTCTCAAGTTTAAAACTTGTTGTATTACGTACGTAGACGTAGAGATAGTGCATCATGTGAATCTAGTACAAATAGTGTACTATTTTTGATTGGCCTCATCCGATAACCTGTTGCAATGCACGTACAATTATGTATTCGGAAAATATTTTTTTGCCTCGTCGCAGCACCCACTCAGAGAAGCGACTCGAAAGCCATTCATAAATTTAGTAAGTTTATCATAGGCATATCATTTTATTACATACAACAGGTCATCAACCCACAACGACGACGAGGATACATTATAAATACTGAAGTTTTCATCACACAACAAATAACAGGCAATGAAATGAACTTCAACTCAACCAATCCTCGGCGTTGGAAATGCTTGCTTTAAACCACAAGTGATTCTCTGGGACGAGCCAGCTACTGTCAATCTCAAGACCAACGCAGGACTGATTATCCAGGCTGAAGCGGCCTACTATATCATGACCATGGTAGGGAACCACCGCAATGTCCGAGGTATAGATACAGTTGCTTCTCATAAATGGTAGTAACATTGTGTCAACAGCAGTTGGATTACCCTTCACCATCATTGGATAGTTTTGTCTGAGGAAGAGCGAGTTTTCTCCAAGACTATCAATACTGTACCAGGGAGAAGGTGTTCGCGCTAGCACACTGATATGTCTCCAACGTATCTATAATTTTTGATTGCTGCATGCTATATTATCTAATGTGTTGGACCATATTGGGCTTTATTTTCCACTTTTATATTACTTTTGGGACTAACCTATTAACAGGAGGCCCAGCCCAGAATTGCTATTTTTTCCCTATTTCAGTGTTTTGAAGAAACGGAGTCCAAACGGAATGAAACCTTCAGGAACGTGATTTTCTCATCGAATATGATCCAGGAGACTTGGACCCCCCGTCAAGAAAGAAAGGAGGTGGCCACGAGGGTGGAGGGCGCCCCCCTAGGGTGCGCCCCCTGCCTCGTGAGCCCCCCTTTGCTCCACCGACGTACTCCTTCCTCCTATATATACCTACGCATTCCCCAAACGATCGACACGGAGCCAAAAACCTAATTCCACCTCCGCAACCTTACAGATCCACGAGATCCCATCTTGGGGCCTGTTAGGAGCTCCATGGGAAGGGGAATCCACCATGGAGGGCTTCTATATCAACATCATAGCCTCTCCGATGAAGTGTGAGTAGTTTACCTCAGACCTTCGGGTCCATAGTTAGTAGCTAGATGGCTTCTTCTCTCTTTTTGGATCTCAATACAATGTTCTCCCCTCTCTCGTGGAGATCTATTCGATGTAATCTTCTTTTTGCGGTGTGTTTGTTCAGACCGATGAATTGTGGGTTTATGATCAAGATTATCTATGAAAAATATTTGAATCTCCTCTGAATTCTTTTATGTATGATTGGTTATCTTCGCAAGTCTCTTCGAATTATCAGTTTGGTTTGGCCTACTAGATTGGTTTTTCTTGCAATGGGAGAAGTGCTTAGCTTTGGGTTCAATCTTGCGGTGTCCTTTCCTAGTGACAAGAGGGCAGCAAGGCACGTATTGTATTGTTGCCATCGAGGATAACAAGATGGGGTTTTTATCATATTGCATGAATTTATCCCTCTACATCATGTCATCTTGCTTAAGATGTTACTCTGTTTTCTTGAACTTAATACTCTAGATGCATGTTGGATAGCGGTCGACGAGTGGAGTAATAGAAGTAGATGCAGGCAGGAGTCGGTCTACTTGTCTCGGACGTGATGCCTATATACATGATCATACCTAGATATTCTCATAACTATGCTCAATTCTGTCAATTGCTCAACAGTAATTTGTTCACCCACCATAGAATACTTATGCTCTTGGGAGAAGCCACTAGTGAAATCTATGGCCCCCGGGTCTATTCTCATCATATCAATCTTCCATCACTTTATTATTGCTTTGCTTTTTTACTTTTCCTTTTATTTTACTTTGCATCTTTATACCAAAAATACCAAAAATATTATCTATCATCTCTATCAGATCTCACTCTCGTAAGTGACCGTGAAGGGATTGACAACCCCTAATCGCGTTGGTTGCGTGGAGCTATTTGTTTTGTGTAGGTACGAGGGACTTGCGTGTAGCCTCCTACTGGATTGATACCTTGGTTCTCAAAAACTAAGGGAAATACTTACTCTACTTTGCTGCATCACCCTTTCCTCTTCAAGGAAATCCAACGCAGTGCTCAAGAGGTAGCAGGAAGATTTCTGGTGCCGTTGCCAGGGAGTCTACGCAAAAGTCAACATACCAAGTACCCATCACAATCGCTTATCTCTCGCATTACATTATTTGCCATTTGCCTCTCGTTTTCCTCTCCCCCACTTCACCCTGCCATTTTATTCGCCCTTTTTCCGTTCGCCTTGATGTCTTTCTTGGCTTGTTTTCTCGCTTGGTTGAAATAGTTGAGTATTTATTCCTAAACAGAGAAGCTAATATCTATGGATCCTCATCCGCTTGCCAATCTTTTTAAGAGATCCAATTATGATGAACCAATTCCTAGTGGTTTGGATGCACTAGATTATCTTTATAAGCTTTTGCCTGAAATCCGTAAATCTGAAAATTGTGATGAAGTGCTTCACGATATATATTTGAATAAAAAGCATGATTGCAATGATTTTATTATAAGTTCTATTGATGTAAATTATGCTAATAATATGCAAAACCCTAAGCTTAGGGATGCTAGTTTTGCTATGTCCAATAGTCATTATTGGGGAGATTCTTCTTATGATCTTGAAAATTTATTTAAGCCCCATGATGAATATAAGATTGATAATAGTGTTTGCAAAAATATTGAAAGTGGGTTTGGAAGAGTGTCAACTTTATATCCCACATATTTGGATAACATTCAATCTTATGAAATTTTTGATAAAAGTGGGCTTGGAGAAATCATGACTTTAGTTAATGACAATCCCACTATTTTGGAAGAGTGTCAACTTCGCATGCATGTAGGTCGTGTTGAGAATATGTTATGTGATAGCTATATTGTTGAATTTTCTTATGATCCTACATGTAATTTTTATGAGAGAGGAAAATATGGTTATAGAAATTTTCATGTTACTAAATCACCTCTCGTTATGTTGAGATTGCTATTGTTCCTTTCCGCTTCCTTGCATATGCTAGTTTTTGCTTGCTACGATAATTTGTGTGCCTATAATATGCCTATGCATAGGAAGTATGTTAGACCTAAGTGTGTTTGTCACATGTTTTATGATGCTCTCTTTGTGCCTCAATTCTTGTCTTTCTTGTGAGCATCGTTGAAATCTCAATGCCTAGCTAAAAAGGCTTTAAAGAAAAGCACTTGTTGGGAGACAACCCAATATTTTTCCTTCCTGATTAAGAATAAATAATCCATCTACCTTATTTTTAGATGTGGTTTTATGTTTTAATTAGTGTTTGTGCCAAGTTAAACCTATATGATCTTCTTGGATGATAGTTATTTGATCTTGCTGTAATTTCCAGAAACTTTCTGTTCACGAAAACAATTATTGAAAATCACCAGAACGTGATAAAATAGTGATTCCAATTGTTGCTGATCAATAAACAAATATCCTAGGTCTTCCTATTTTGGCTGATTTTTTGGAGTTCCAGAAGTTTGTGTTAGTTACAGATTACTACAGATTGTTCTGTTTTTGACAGATTCTGTTTTTCGTGTGTTGTTTGCTTATTTGGATGAATCTATGGCTAGTAAAATAGTTTATAAACCATAGATAAGTTGGAATACAGTAGGTTTAACACCAATATAAATAAATAATGAGTTCATTACAGTACCTTGAAGTGGTCTTTTGTTTTCTTTCGCTAACGGAGCTCACGAGATTTCTGTTGAGTTTTGTGTTGTGAAGTTTTCAAGTTTTGGGTGAAATCTTTAGATGGATTATGGAACAAGGAGTGGCAAGAGCCTAAGCTTGGGGATGCCCATGGCACCCCCAAGATAATCCAAGGACACCAAAAAGTCAAATCTTGGGGATGCCGGAAGGCATCCCCTCTTTCGTCTACTTCCATCGGTAATTTTACTTGGAGCTATATTTTTATTCACCACACAATATGTGTTTTGCTTGGAGCGTCTTGTATGATTTGAGTCGTTGATTTTTAGTTTACCACAATCATCCTTTCTGTACACACCTTTTGAGAGAGCCACACATGAATCGGAATTTGATAGAATACTCTATGTGCTTCACTTATATCTTTTGAGCTATATAGTTTTGCTCTAGTGCTTCACTTATATCTTTTAGAGCACGGTGGTGGATTTGTTTTATAGAAACTACTGATCTCTCATGCTTCACTTAGATTATTTTGAGAGTCTTAAATAGCATGGTAATTGCTTAATAATAATAATATGCTTGGTATTCAAGATTTGTAAGACTTTCTTTTGAGTGCGTTGAATACTAAAAAAAGTTTGATGCTTGATAATTGTTTTGAGATATGAAGATGGTGATATTAGAGTCATGCTAGTTGAGTAGTTGTGAATTTGAGAAATACTTGTGTTAAAGTTTGTGATTCCCGTAGCATGCATTATGGTGAACCGTTATGTCATGAAGTCGAGCATGATTTATTTATTGATTGTCTTCCTTATGAGTGGCGGTCGGGACGGCGATGGTCTTTTCCTACCAATCTATCCCCTAGGAGCATCTGCGCGTAATACTTTGCTTTGATAACTTCTAGATTTTTGAAATAAGTATATGAGTTCTTTATGACTAATGTTGAGTCCATGGATTATACGCACTTTTCCCATCCTTCCACCATTGCTAGCCTCTCTAATACCGCACACTTTTCGCTGGTATCATACACCCACCATATACCTTCCTCAAAACAGCCACCATACCTACCTATCATGGCATTTCCATAGCCATTCCGAGATATATTGTCATTCAACTTTCCACCGTTCTGTTTATTATGACGCGCTCCATCATTGTCATATTGCTAGCATGATCATGTAGTTGACATAGTATTTGTGGCAAAGCCACCATTCAATTCTTTCATACGTGTCACTCTTGATTCATTGCATATCCCGGTACACCGCCGAAGGCAATCACATAGAGTCATATTTTTTTCTAAGTATTGAGTTGTAATTGTTGAGTTGTAAGAAAAATAAAAGTGTGATGATCATCATTTTTAGAGCATTGTCCCAAGTGAGGAAAGGATGATGGAGACCATGATTCCCCCACAAGTCGGGATGAGATTCCGGACGAAAAAAAAGAAAAAAAAAGAGGCCATGAAAAAATAGAGAAGGCCCAAATAAAAAAATAAAAAATGAGAGAAAAAGAGAGAAGGGACAATGTTACTATCCTTTTACCACACTTGTGCTTCAAAGTAGCACCATGATCTTCATGATAGAGAGTCTCTCATTTTGTCACTTTCATATACTAGTGGCAATTTTACATTATAGAACTTGGCTTGTATATTCCAATGATGGGCTTCCTCAAAATGCCCTAGGTCTTCGTGAGCAAGCGAGTTGGATGCACACCCACTTAGTTTCTTTTGTTGAGCTTTCATATACTTATAGCTCTAGTGCATCCGTTGCATGGAAATCCCTACTCACTCACATTGATATCTATTGATGGGCATCTCCATAGCCCGTTGATATGCCTAGTTGATGTGAGACTATCTTCCCCTCTTTTGTCTTCTCCACAACCACCATTCTATTCCACATATAGTGCTATATCCATGGCTCACGCTCATGTATTGCGTGAAGATTGAAAAAGTTTTGAGAATGTCAAAAGTATGAAACAATTGCTTGGCTTGTCATCAGGGTTGTGCTTGATTTAAATACTTTGTGTGGTGAAGACAGAGCATAGCCAGACTATATGATTTTGTAGGGATAACTTTCTTTGGCCATGTTATTTTGAGAAGACATAATTGCTTTGTTAGTATGCTTGAAGTATTATTATTTTTATGTCAATATAAACTTTTGTCTTGAATCTTTCAGATCTGAATATTCATGCCAAAATTAAGAAGAATTACATTGAAATTATGAAAAGTAGCACTCCGCATCAAAAATTCTTTTTTATCATTTACCTACTTGAGGACGAGCAAGAATTAAGCTTGGGGATGCCTGATACGTCTCCAACGTATCTATAATTTTTGATTGCTCCATGCTATATTATCTACTGTTTTGGACCATATTGGGCTTTATTTTACACTTATATATTACTTTTGGGACTAACCTATTAACCGGAGGCCCAGCCCAGAATTGCTGTTTTTTGCCTATTTCAGTGTTTCGAAGAAACGGAATATCAAACGGAGTCCAAACGGAATGAAACCTTCAGGAACGTGATTTTCTCACTGAATATGATCCAGGAGACTTGGACCCCCGGTCAAGAAAGAAAGGAGGTGGCCAGGAGGGTGGAGGTCGCCCCCCTAGGGCGCGCCCCCTGCCTCGTGGCCCCCCCTTTGCTCCACCGACGTACTCCTTCCTCCTATATATACCTACGTACCCCCAAACGATCAGATAAGGAGACAAAAACCTAATTCCACCCCGCAACCTTCTGTATCCACGAGATCCCATCTTGGGGCCTGTTACGGAGCTCCGCCGGAAGGGGAATCCACCATGGAGGGCTTCTACATGAACATCATAGCCTCTCCGATGAAGTGTGAGTAGTTTACCTCAGACCTTCGGGTCCATAGTTAGTAGCTAGATGGCTTCTTCTCTCTTTTTGGATCTCAATACAATGTTCTCCCCCTCTCTCGTGGAGATCTATTCGATGTAATCTTCTTTTTGCGGTGTGTTTGTTGAGACCGATGAATTGTGGGTTTATGATCAAGATGATCTATGAACAATATTTGAATATCCTCTGAATTCTTTTATGTATGATTGGTTATCTTTGCAAGTCTCTTCGAATTATCAGTTTGGTTTGGCCTACTATATTGGTTTTTCTTGCAATGGGAGAAGTGCTTAGCTTTGGGTTCAATCTTGCGGTGTCCTTTCCCGATGTGATGAGGGGCAGCAAGGCACGTATTGTATTGTTGCCATCGAGGATAACAAGATGGGGTTTTACCATATTGCATGAATTTATCCCTCTACATTATGTCATCTTGCTTAAGGCATTACTCTGTTTTCTTGAACTTAATACTCTAGATGCATGTTGGATAGCGGTCGATGAGTGGAGTAATAGTAGTAGATGCAGGCAGGAGTCGGTCTACTTGTCTTAGACGTGATGCCTATATACATGATCATACCTAGATATTCTCATAATTATGCTCAATTCTGTCAATTGCTCAACAGTAATTTGTTCACCCAGCGTAGAATACTTATGCTCTTGAGAGAAGCCACTAGTGAAATCTATGGCCCCCGGGTCTATTCTCATCATATCAATCTTCCATCACTTTATTATTGCTTTGCTTTTTACTTTTCCTTTTATTTTACTTTGCATCTTTATACCAAAAATACCAAAAATATTATCTATCATCTCTATCATATCTCACTCTCGTAAGTGACCGTGAAGGGATTGACAACCCCTAATCTCGTTGGTTGCGTGGAGCTATTTGTTTTGTGTAGGTACGAGGGACTTGCGTGTAGCCTCCTACTGGATTGATACCTTGGTTCTGAAAAACTGAGGGAAATACTTACTCTACTCTGCTGCATCACCCTTTCCTCTTCAAGGAAATCCAACGCAGTGCTCAAGAGGTAGCACACACTAGTATCCATCCCGAATACCATTCAACGGGTGTTGGAATAGGTCCGGAGAGTGCGACCATGGGAGACAACACCTGCTTCCTTAGTAGTAACATCAGCAGTGGGCTGTACATAGATAAGAAGGGGTGATCCATCGAAATAAGTTGCCAGGCGCCACTGAGTATATGGGCCCTCCTCGTCCTCATGCTCGTGATCATCACCATCGTCATCTCCCACTTGGTTATAAAAAATTTCAAGTATAGGTGATGGAATGTTCATAGGACCTTGGAAACACAAGAAGAAGGTTAATCAGTAAAGGGAAACTTGCTAACCCGCATGCATGTGGATGGAACAATTATAATTATGGTGGAAGACAAACTACCGAAACTACGAGGATCCCATGCAAAAACAGTGCCACGAGTGGTGGCAGCAAACACAAGACCCTCGTATTGAATTGCATCACAGTACACATCCGTGTATAGAAACTGATTTTTGAGCAATATCCATCCAGTCGAACCACGAAGGACGGCAACAAGCTTGTCAAAGATAGCAACAACTCCATAGTTCCTGTAATGCCAAGAGCGGTTGGGAACTTGACAAATTGCTATCTTCTGTAGAAGACAGTCACCATGATCATATTTGAACGTGCGTAGAATACCGGTGTGTTAAACCTCTGGGCAGTCTGAGATTTTTGGAAGTGAAACCCGGTGACGAGTGTACACATTCACAAGTTCCCACTCTCAGTTGTACCCAATATAAACAACCCAATCTCTATTAGCGCCTGCCCAAGCCTTGCCCTCAAGCGATGGCATCTTAACCTCATACGTATCATTATCAAGCGGCATCAACTTGCACAAGGCGAGGCTTCCTTCGTCCCCGCGCCAGTCAGCAGGGTCACGACGAAGAAGATAGGGGAGATCAAACCGCTCTTGGACCTTTGGGTTCCTTGTAATGATGTTATTAGTTGAGTCGATAACGGTCTTGAACGAACCTGCCATGCTAGCCGAGGTGATGACATCGCACCGATCAATGAGCTCCTCCACCACGTCATCTTTCAGATCGGGGCAAGAATAACGGGGTCATTTCCGGCCTGTTCCCTCCATGGAGAAGACAATCGAACAATGGCAGAAGGAAGGGTGAAGGCAAATGGACGAGGGAGGAAGAGCGTGCGACAGCAATTCCAAATCGAGAGGGAAAGGCGAATAGTCGGTGGACGGTTGCCAGTTTGCCAAAGTACACGAAGAGGCGCCCCGGCCTACACGTTCGTTCGGAAATTGTACAAAAGGACTCGCCGTCGTCTCACTGACATGTTGGAACGGGACCACATGTCAACGAAACATGGTGTGCAATTTCTCGTGCAAAATGCGATCTGGCCGCGTTGGCCCAAGGTGCCGCATTAGTTATCGACCTTTATTTTTTTAACATACAATCTGAGTGGATAGCTCCTGTGGTCATCACACATGAGCGGATATATGGGTGGGCTAGGTGGGCATGCGGCAACAATCTAAGTGCTAAAAGAGTTGATCCAATGCTTGGTTTTGTTTGGATTTTCCAACTATGACCATTAGATAGAGTGAATCAATGGCTTGCATTCAAAGTTATTCTCATACTATAGAATGGTATAGGAACATCAAGGGATTTGGTTGATTTTATATCGCTGAATAATGTAAAATATTATGAGTGCAGACGCTCCACCGCGAGGTTTGTTGCTCCTTCTCGGTCGTCGGGAATCTATGTTCTTCCACTCTTTCATTTAAGACATGAGCTTTGTTCATCATTTTGCCGACACGCGGGACATATATATGCCTCCATTTTAAAAATCATACTATATGCCTCCATGACACGTGGGACATCTAGCATCAAGGTGACGTGTCATGCAAGAAAATGGAGATATGCAGTGCGTAAGTGAGTCGTGCACTTCGATGGCACCTAGTACTACGCAATATTTTTTCTCCTCGATGGTCGTGAATAGTGCACGTACTCAATGACAGAGCACGGGATGGTAGCCATGGACATGGTCGACCCTTTTTCAAGAGAGTGCTAATAAATAACTTTGATGTGTCCCATCAATTCATAGAATGACGAGAAGCTTGCTTACTATGCCTTCTCCCTCACCTGCAGCGTCTTGTGATGGCTTCGCATGACCGAGGAGAAACTTTTGCTTACAAGCGGTGGGCGTGCAGCAGTTCATTTCGTGTCGATTGCGGAAGTACTACTGTAGTACCATCATTATTGTTCGACTTCCGGAAGAGGAGAAGAGCCAAGCGCAAGGTCACCTACTAACCTAGTACAGTACCACTATAGCCAAACCTGGTCCACCTTTTTAGAGCATGGTTAATTAATATAGGCGGCTCTTGCAGCGGCACATCATTTAGAGCAAGTACTCTCTTCGTAGGAACAAAGGAAGTGAAACAAAAGTTGGAGTGGATGCTAGATTGCAAATTAAAACATGATTACATAGGAAAAAATCCTATAGCATTCTATCCTATGAATCAAACGACCAATGTAGGAAAATTATGAGGGGGGGGGGGGGTCTCTCCAATAGTGTTCCTCGGCTCGCACCTAGCATCACGGTGGTCGAACTTGGAGTCATTCATCTGGTACACGTGCCATCTCAGATCTGGACACAAGGTGATGCGACCTCTCACTTTGTCCGCCATTTGAAGCGGCACGCCGGTGGAGGGCTAGCATACTCCAATATTAGGTTAACTCTATGTGATGTGGCAACTTCATATAATAACCGGATGCTGGCTATACTACTACGGTACTCACACTCCAAGAAGTGACTCGAAAACCATTCATAAATTGAGTCTATGACATGCATTTGCAAATGTACCATTCATTACATACAACAAGTCATCAACACACAACGGCAACGAGGATACATGTTGGATTATAGATTATTTCCAACAAAACATTCTAGTAAATACTGAAGTTTTCATCACACAACAAATAACAAGCAATGAAATGAACTTAAACTCAACCAATCCTCGGTGTTGGAAACGCTTGCTTTGAACCATAGGTGCTCTGGGAAGGGCCAGCTATTGTCAATATCGAGAGCAACGCAGGACTGATCATCCAGGCTGAAGCGGCATATATCAGGACCAGGATAAGGAACCACCGCAATGTCCGAGGTATAGATACAATTGCTTCTCATAAATGGTAGTAACGTTGTGTCAACAACAGCTAGATCGCCTTTCACCATCATTGGATAGTTTGGTCCAAGGAAGAGCGAGTTTTCTCCAAGACTATCAATACTGAACCAGGGAGAAGGTGTTGGCTCTAGCACACTAGTATCCATCCCGAATACCCTGCAACGGGTGTTGGAATAGGTCCGGAGAGGGCGACCATGGGAGACAACACGTGCTTCCTCAGTAGTAACAATCTCAGTGCACTGTATACAGACAAGAAGAGGTGATCCATCGGAATTAGTTGCCAGGCGCCACTAAGTATATAAGTTCTGCTTGTCCTCATGCTCGTGATCATCACCATCGTCATCTCCCCCTTGGTTATAAAATTTTACAAGTATAGGTGGTGGAATGTTCACAGGACCTTGGAAACACAAGAAGGTTAATTAGTAAGGGGAAACTTGCTAACCCGCATGCATGTGGATGAAACAATTATAATTACGGTGGAAGACAAATGTACCGAAACTAGGAGGATCCCATGCAAAAACAGTTCCACGAGTGGTGGCAGCAAACACAAGATCCTCGTATTCAATTGCATCATAGTACCCATCCGTGTACAGAAACTGATTTTTGAGCAATATCCATAGACGAACCGTGGAATCAGTAACGACGACAACAAGCTTGTCGAAGATAGCAACAACTTCATAGTTCTCGTAATTCCAAGAGCGGTTGGGAACTCGACAAATTGCTATCTTCCGTAGATGACTGCCACCATGATTGTATTTGAACGTACATAGATCATCTGTGTGCTCAACCTCAGGGCACTCTGAGATTTTTGGAAGTGGAATCCGCTGACGAGTGTACACATTCACAAGTTCCCACTCGCAATTGTACCCAATATAAACAACCCAATCTCCATTTGCGAAAGCCCAGGCCTTACCCTTAAGCGATGGCATCTTGACATCACACGTTCGTTATCAAGCGGCATTAACTTGCACAAGGCGAGGCCTCCGTCGTCCGCGCCCATGCGAACAGGCTTATAGCGAAGAAGATAAGGGAGACCAAACCGCTCCTGGACCCTTGTAATGATGTTATTAGTTGAGTCGAGAATGGTCTTGAATGAACCTGCCATGCTAGCCGAGGTGATGACGTTGCACCGATCAATGAGTTCCTCCACCACGTCATCTTTCAGATCGGGGCAAGAATAATGGGGTTGTTTCTGGCTTGTTCCCTCCATGGAGAAGACGATCGAACAATGGCAGAAGGAAGGGTGAAGGAAAATGCAGGAGGGAGGAAGAGCGTGCGACAGTAGTTCCAAATCAAGAGGGGAAGGCGAAGAGGCGGTGGACTATTGCCACGGTACACGAAGAGGCGCCCCGGCCTACATAGACATCCGTTCAGAAATTGTACAAAAGGACTCATCGTCGTCTCACTGACATGTTGGAACGGGACCACATGTCAACGAAACATGGTGTGTAATTTCTCGTGCAAAATGCGATCTGGCCGCGTTGGCCCGAAGTGCCGCATTATTTCTCGACTTTATTTTTATAATGGCGTGCCGTTCAATTTTGAAGCACGACTAACTGGTACTGTATGCAAAGAAAATATAAAATAATCTACCACTACTCCACCTCTAGTACTAGTAGTATAAAAAATATATATAGGCTGGAGCTTCAGCGCTTTCTTGCTAAGGGCTGCCCACTTGCTTCTCACACTATCACCCTCTCTGCAGATCTTAAAAAGACGGCCTCCCTCTCCCTCCTCACCGGTGGTCACTGATCCGCCGGGGAAGAAAAGGACATGCAATGTTGACGCACTCCTCGTCGGCGAGCGAGGTCACGCACTGACGACAAGGCCTTCCTCTCAGACCTAGCACCTGTGCGGGATGGCCTCCGTCCCCAAGCTTGCTGCCGTATTGTGTGCGGAGGACGACGACCACGAGCGAAGCCACTTCCCGCCGACCCTCAGGTATGCTACCTCTTTTCGAACCATGACCTTTTTCTATTGCCCCATCTGCCACATCGCTGCATGTGGATCTTTTTCCACTCCACATCTTCCCAATTTTCTATCCTCTGCTCTGCTGGTCACGCAGACGAAAACCTAAATTTGCACTATTAAAGGAAACCCTACTTCATGCAGACTAATCCATGTCTTGGTAGAATAAGGAAAGGAAGGGAGACTATACTGTCCAAGAGTGTAGGCACCGAACCCGCATCTAGGTTGAAAAGGGGAAAATCAGTAGCTAAGGAACGAGTCTCGTGTCTCTTGGTTGAAGAAGGGTAGAGATGCATGACAACACAATAGAGAATGGCCAGGTCATTCGGTTTGTTGTTCTCACATAGGAAAAAGGTGGCTAAAGAGAACAAAAATGGGACGTAATCCTCATAGGCTGCTTGGATATTTGTTACTCTGGGCAACCATACCTCCCTCACCACTCTATGCGTCCATGGAGGTGCATCATACTGGTGCACCCACTGTCTGAATGGGCCTCCCATGCTCTTATTGCCACTTTCTTGCTGTTAGTATAACGCCAGCAGTCAAGTCAAGCAATGCTACTCCTAAAGTGATGCCACATTTAACTAATGCTGCACTCAGTCTAATGCCACCGATAAATTTAAGCAATGCCATTTAATGTCACTGGATTATTTCAGGGTTAGCTATTGATTGTGGATGTATTCAAGATTTTTCAGCTAAGGCATTCCAATGCTGTTGCAGAGCCAGTATACCAACGATGAATCTTGTTACTACCTTCAGATTTTTGCACCGTTAATGCTTATAGATTACATACCTCACTTTCATGAGATAAGTCAATTTTTTTGTACAGTGTCAAGAGTGGGCACCTCCTCCTCCGGCTGTTCTCTTGATTCGGTCGATCAAGTTTTTATGTTTGACCGATTATCAAGATTGGGATAGCAATTTTTAGGTCCCCTCGAGTTCGAAATGATATTTACCTTGAAGGTACATGGTTTGCCATTTTTTATACTATCATTAGTTAATAATGCTAGTTACCTTCAGACTTTTGTATTTGGTTTAATGCTCATGCACAGCTAGTATACCAATGCTGAAACTTGTTACCTTTACCTTTTGTATTGTTAATTCTTATAGAAATCTTCCAGTGCTAGAGTTTGTTGAAATCTGTTTAGTAAAACCATTTTATTGTACCATGTAATAAAATAACTACACTACTGTTGCACTAGCCACTGGATTAGTATATATTCGTACTATACGAATGGTGCTGCATTAGCGTATGGACATAAATAAAGTGTGGCAAGCTTTCCCAGATATGTGCTCAAGAAAACTACTACCTGTTTTTTCTAAATACTAGACATTTGTGTACTTTATATTGAACTGCGAAAACATCTTATATAAAGGAACATAGGGTGAAGAGTTCACTCAAATTATCCCGGTAAAGCTACTCACACCGTTGTTAAAATTAATGTTCATTATGTTATCGGAGGAGGTCTGTATGTTTGTCTCTAATGCCTGTCGACTACATACCTGACATCATGATGTAATGTTAATTCATTTCCTTTTGTACAGTGTCACTGAATTGTCAAGGCGGTGATGGCATTTTATTTTAGTTGAACTGCACAAAATATGCTTAAAAGAAGAGGAAAGGTCGAATCGATCATTCTTTCGTAAAGAACTATATATGCCTTCACGACATCAGCCGTTGTTGCCTTATTTATTCCTTCAAACAGGTGGTTAGAAACAGTCTTGCTACCTTTTCCCATTAAGAAATTGGAATGCTTATATTTGTGAGTCTATGCTTCAACTAGTGCCACATTTATAGTAATCACACTTTCAATATCTATGCAAACAGGGATGTTCGATTTTAGTGTAACTGCACAAAAAGTCTAAATGGTTCAACATTAGGAGCATGTTTTCTTCCAAACCTTGATACCCAATTGGTGGCACTATGAGCTGTTCATTACGAAGGTACATGGTTTGCTACTCTTTCTGTACTGTCATTAGATAGTAATACTAGTGGTTTGCATGTGAATTTATTGGCAGGGTGGACCTACATTAGAGGTGCATGACATGATTCAATGATTGGATGCTCAATTTCGGTTGTATCGATTTCACCTCTTCCGTCACTGCGAACATGGATATCCTTGGTCTGATGAAGAATAGGCGCTATATTTCTTCTCTGAACCAGCAAATCAATTCAATATGAAATTTTCCAGGGCAAAACATGACTGTATCAAATTGTCCAGTGCAAAACATGACAAATGCTAAGTGGAAGAGATGTGTTTAAACCGAAAATACAAGGTGGGGTATATGTTTACTAGCTGCTTGATATTTGTGCACACAAAGATGTCTGCCCGTTGCTATTTGGCAAACAAACAAAGTGACCGCAATTTTGGTTGAACTGCACAAGAGAATAGTATAGTCACTGCATGCAGTGCCATTTGAAAATAGACACAGAAAGTTTGGATAGTCACTTCATGGACTGCAGAAAAGTAGTACTATACTATTTATTGGGCAACACTAGGTGCTTCATTGCTTTGGTATGATTATACAATGGGCATCATTTTGCCTAAGTTAAATTTTGTATTCCGAAAATAGTCTCACCGTGTGATCGAGAGAAGACCAAATCATATTGCAGTGGATGTTCCTCCATCATGTGTGGTTCATTCTCATGGTTCCAGCTGTTGGTGAAACCACTTACATTTGCAAGAGGAATTGTAGACTTCACAAACAAATTTGTCTTTCGATGCATCTTGAATGTTGGCCAAGAGAAGCATCCATGTTAGTAGGAAGAACGCATGTTTTTTCTAGATCATTGCTTTTGGAGCTACATATTTGTATATGATCTGTGAATCATTGAGATGCATTAACATGTTGATCTTATGTATGGGAATCGTACTAGTTGGTTTTGAATTTGGGCTACTAATGTGAACATATTACAATGCCAAGCCTGTGAGTCTCGTGTAAACATTTCGAACGGATCGGCTCTTGCTGTTGTGCACATCATGATCCTTATTTCTGTGTTCTCAGTGTTTACAAGTTACTAACAGTTCCTTATTTCTGTTTTCTCAGTGTTTACAAGTTACTGATCAATCACTAGCTAGCCTACTAATGCGCTCCTGGAAGTTTTAGTTGCGACGCAAAATCCAAAGTGGCAGTTTTTCGAATAAAAACGCCTACCTCTGAAGAATCTGACAAGCTGCTCTAAAGAAAATGCCATGCGAATCTGAAGAAACTGCCAGCAAAAACGTTCGCAAATGCCCTATCTCCCAGCGAACGTTCATCAGCTAATGCGATTGTACACGTACACCATCTGACCTACTCGGTCCTACACGTACACTATCCGACCTACTCGATCCTACACAGATAAATAGAGGATCACGCATGTACTACCTCCTTTCCGGTTTGCAGGGCTCAATTCAAGAAACGACCTACTCGATCCTACACGAATAAATAGCGGATCACGCACGTACTAGTACCTCCTTTCCGATTTGCAGGGCTTAATTCAAAAATCTCACCAACCAAGGTACTCCCTCCATCCGGGTTTATTAGTCTCGTGAGCCAAAGCAGTAAGACCAAGGCATGGCAATAATTAACTGCATGAAGAAGTTTAAGCCTAATTAATTCCAGCGATTTAAGTGGCTGCATGCATGCCCTCGGCTGCGACTCGTTGCATGCTGCTCCGCGTACTGGCTGCGAGCGATTCTGAGTGGCTGCATGCAGCCGGCCGTAATTAAGGCAGCTAACTGATGCGAAAAAAGATGCGCTTTAATTGTTGCGGGCCTTTTAAATCTGTGGAATCATTTTTGACAAGGAGGGAGTACCTCATCTGGATTATTCGAGTGCACTCGTCTGACCGTCATGCCGGTGTGCGACCCATCACGGACGAGACGCTCTACTGACGGGACGGGAGGGCACAATCATAATTTCAGTTTTTCTAGTTTTCCACGGCAAGCTGGCGCGCTAAGCCATGCTTGCTTATGCATTGAATTCCGATGACCGCAATGACCGTCGCGTTTCCCGCGACACGCTAGTTCGCCTACCTTCCGCCTATAATTATTGTTTTCCGGGCTTCTCCGGTGGCACCATCACCAAACTCGCCCTATCCTCATATGCCCCCACCGGCCTGACGTCGCTTGCCACTTACCCTCGCTCTTGCCACGTCCGCAATGCCCCCGCCCGTCCGTGATAGGCGATGTCGGAGGCGGTCACCGCCGGAACTAGTGTTCGGTTTTTCACCGAAAGGCAAATGGAGGGAGGAGGCATTCTATCCGCCTCTAGATGGCAATGCGGAGTATGAGGAGTTGTTGCAGCGCGACCGCCCGGCGGAGGAGCAGCGTATTGCCGATTTGCGCCGCCAGCGGGACATGGAGCAGCAGCGCACCGATGCTCTGAGTCGCGAGCAGAGCGCCCATAACTGGGCCGACTACGTGGAGGCCGGCTCTCGGCAAATAGCCCTGGAGGCTGTCGGGCACGCACGCATTTGCGGCGCCGAATTTTACTACAAGCTCGTCTAGTGGGTTTTCCGCTTAGAAACTGAAGCTTCGGTGGACCACGCTGGCATGGAAAGGGCCAACGCCCGTGAGCAACGCGCCCTATTGCACCTTTGGCAAGTCCGAGGCGAGGCAGAGGACGCCGGTGCTGGTGTTTAGCATGTACCGCAGATGGCGGCCGGCATCGTCTAGTTAGCTAAGAGTAAGTTACTACTTGTACACTACTAGAGTATTAGTGGGAGTAGAGAGTTAACTTGGCTATGATGGTTGTTAACGTGGAAGTTGAGTACTCTATATCTGGATCAGACCTGTTACTTTGCTCTGAATGTTGAACTTTCCGTTTGAACGAATGGAAAGGGCTGTTATTTTTTTAAATGGGATGTATTTGTCCGCCACGGGTTTAGAGGCTGACTTGTGGGCCTACCAGGTTGACGCGTACACAATCAAGAGATGATTGTACATGGAGAGGATGATAGCAGGGACCCACCAAGTGCCTCCTTATTTCAAGCCAATAAAAAAATGGCTCCTCCTAATGGATTTCGACATCTGGGTCCCATGCCATTGTCGACATAGTCAATAAGCGAGAGAATTACTGTGGCGGCCGACAACAGGGACCCGACAGCTCGCCCAATTATTTTTGTTTTGGGTTAATTTGATAAATGCCACTCCAAATCTGGTGATTCCGAGAAATGCCATCGCAATTTCCAAACTTGAAAATGCCATTTCATGCCATTTCCAGTGGCATTTTTCGAATTCTGGAGTGGCGTTTTTGAAAGTTTGCAAATTGCAGTGGCGTTTTTCAAAGTTTGCAAAAATTGCAGTGGCAATTTTCAAAGTTTGGAAATTACAGTGGCATTTTTATGAATTGCCATAATTGCAGTGGCATTTATCTAATTTGTTTTTGAGATGGAAGCAGGGTGTCAACTGGTCTGTGCGGGGCACTCTGGCCTGTCTAGACAACCTTTTCTTTTATGTTTACCACAGACCAGCCCAGTAGTTTTTTTGTTCTTTCTGAAAATGGCTAGCCCAGTTTTTTTGTGATTTGTCAAGTAAATCGCTTTGTTAGGCCTGTTAGGCTGCAAACTTTCAAGACGAGGAGAGTTTCATTCGGCTGGCCGAGAAAATGGCCTATCAGTAATGAGAAACGAGTTGTAGATTTTTAAAACACATCAAACGGGCAATTAGTTTAAAATTTCTTTTTTTCGAGATTTTAAATTGCATTGATTTTTATGCGTGGACAATTTGTTGGATTTTATATTGATATACATTTATTTTTTAAATCACTTTGAACGTGACTCGAAACTTCGGGATTAAAAACAGTTCGGACCGCACCGAAATATGCAAAATTTCGTATAATTTTTTAACTGTGGCCACAATATGGGATGTAATGCTAACAAAAAGAATATGGGCTTCAAAAAAACCTTAAGAATTAGCAAATGGGTTGTCAATTATTAGAAATAATGGTAGATGGGATGTATGCAGTTTCTCACAGATTTGAGGCTTTCCTAAAAAAAGGTTGACGCACAAGCAGTGACTATTGGATGTCCATCCAACGGCCGTCGTGCTTCTTCAATCTCTGCTCTTCCTGCTCCAGCCACTCAAACAAGCGCCCGGCGGACGGCCTGCTCCCTCCTCCAGCGGTCGGCTGTCACGCCATGAGCCTCACCGCCCACTGTACTCCCATCACTGGCCTAGCCATCCCTCTACTCACCCACACCTGCTGTTATTCTCCGGCAACGACAGCCGAACCAGTCAACCCTCGTACTCCCCACCGCGTGGGAAGCCACTGCCGTGTCTTCCCCAGCTCCGTGTCGTTCCCTTCGTAGGTCTCGCCGTCGTCCACCGCCTTGGTGCTCTCGGCGTCGCATGGTCAACGTGGTCAACGAACGACATCCATCGGAAGTGGACTGTACAGCTGGGTCCATGGCCGCACACAAGGAAATGCCTCCTTATTACGCACAAAATAATGATTCCTCCACCTGACATCTGGGACTGATAACCCACAAGTATAGGGGATCACAACAGTTTTCGAGGGTAGAGTATTCAACCCAAATTTATTGATTCGACACAAGGGGAGCCGAAGAATATTCTCAAGTATTAGCAGCTGAGTTGTCAATTCAACCACACACGGAAACTTAGTATCTGCAGCAAAGTGTTTAGTAGCAAAGTAATATGATAGTGGTGGTAACGATAACAAAAGTAAAGACAGCAAAAGTAATGTTTTTGGTATTTTTGTAGTGATTGTAACAGTAGCAACAGAAAAGTAAATAAGCGTAAATAGTACATGGAAAACTCGTAGGCACCGGATCAGTGATGGATAATTATGCCGGATGCGGTTCGTAATGTAACAGTCATAACATAGGGTGACACAGAACTAGCTCCAGTTCATCAATGTAATGTAGGCATGTATTCCGAATATAGTCATACGTGCTTATGGAAAAGAACTTGCATGACATCTTTTGTCCTACCCTCCCGTGGCAGCGGGTCCTATTGAAACTAAGGGATATTAAGGCCTCCTTTTAATAGAGAACCGGAACAAAGCATTAGCACATAGTGAATACATGAACTCCTCAAACTATGGTCATCACCGGGAGTGGTCCCGATTATTGTCACTTCGGGGTTGCAGGATCATAACACATAGTAGGTGACTATAGACTTGCAAGATTGGATCAAGAACACACATATATTCATGAAAACATAATAGGTTCAGATCTGAATTCATGGCACTCGGGCCCTAGTGACAAGCATTAAGCATAGCAAAGTCATAGCAACATCAATCTTAGAACATAGTGGATACTAGGGATCAAACCCTAACAAAGCTAACTCGATTACATGATAAATCTCATCCAACCCATCACCGTCCAGCAAGCCTATGATGGAATTACTCACGCACGGCGGTGAGCATCATGAAATTGGTGATGGAGGATGGTTGATGATGACGACGGCGATGAATCCCCCGCTCCGGAGCCCCGAACGGACTACAGATCAGCCCTCCCGAGAGAGATTAGGGCTTGGCGGCGGCTCCGTATCGTAAAACGTGATGATTTCTTCTCTCTGATTTTTTCTCCCTGAAAGCCAATATATGGAGTTGGAGTTGGCGTCGGAGGGTGTCCAGGGGCCCACGAGGTAGGGGGGCGCGCCCAGGAGGGGGGGCGCCCCCACCCTTGTGGACAGGGTGTGGGCCCCCTGGTCTTCATCTTCGGCGAGGATTTTTTATTATTTATTCTAAGATATTCCGTGGTGTTTCAGGTCATTCCGAGAACTTCTGTTTTCTGCACATAAAACAACATCATGGGAATTCTGCTGAAAACAGCTGATCCGGGTTAGTTCCATTCAAATCATACAAGTTAGAGTCCAAAACAAGGGCAAATGTGTTTGGAAAAGTAGATCTGACGGAGACGTATCAACTCCCCAAGCTTAAACCCTTGCTTGTCCTTAAGCAATTCAGTTGAGAAACTGAAAGAGAAAAAGAAAAACTTTTACAAACTCTGTTTGCTCTTGTTGTTGTACTTATGTCAAGCCAACATTCAGGTTTTCAAGAAAGATCATAACTAACCACATTTGCAATAACTCCTAGGTCTCATGTTTACTCATATCAATAACAAAATCAGCTAGCAAGCCATAATAATAAATCTCGGATGACAACACTTTCTCAAAATAATCATAATATGATATAACAAGATGGTATCTCGCTTGCCCTTTCTGAGACCGCAAAACATAAATGCAGAGCACCTTCAAAGATCAAGGACTGACTAGACATTGTAATTCATGGTAAAAGAGATCCAATCATAGTCATACCCGATATAAATTAACAATAATGAATGCAAATGACAGCTGTGGTCTCCAGCTAGTGCTTTTTAATAAGAGGGCGATGACTCAACATAAAAGTAAATAGATAGGCCCTTCGCAGAGGGAAGCAGGGATTTGTAGAGGTGCCAGAGCTTGGTTTTGAAATAGAGATAAATTATATTTTGAGCGGCATACTTTCATTGTCAACATAACAACTAAGAGATGACGATATCTTCCATGCTAAACAAATTATAGGCGGTTCCCAAACAGAATGGTAAAGTTTATACTCCCCTCCTCCACAAGCATCAATCCATGGCTTGCTCGAAACAACGAGTGCCTCCAACATTCAACGGGTCCCGGGGGGAGTTTTGTTTGCAATTATTTTGATTTAGTTTGCATAAAGCATGGGACTGGGCATCCCGGTGACCAGCCATTTTCTCGTGAGTGAGGAGCGGAGTCCACTCCTCTTGAGAATAACCCGCCTAACACGGAAGATAAGGGCATCCCTAGTTGATATATGAGCTATTCGAGCATGCAAAACAGAATGTTTATTTGAAGGCTTAGAGTTTGGCACATACAAATTTACTTGGAACGGCAGGTAGATACCGCATATAGGAAGGTATGGTGGACTCATATGGAATAACTTTGAGGTTTAAGGGATTGGATGCACAAGCAGTATTCCCGCTTAGTACAAGTGAAGGCTAGCAAAAGACTGGGAAGCAACCAACTAGAGAGCGACAACAGTCATGAACATGCATTAAAATTAATAAACGTTGAATACAAGCATGCGTAGGATATAATCCACCATGAACATTAATATCGTGAAGGCTATGTTGATTTGTTTCAACTACATGCGTGAACATGTGCCAAGTCAAGTCACTTAAATCATTCAAAGGAGGATACCACCCTATCATACCACATCACAATCATTTTAATAACATGTTGGCATGCAAGGTAAACCATTATAACTCATAGATAATCAAGCATGACACGAGCAACTATGATCTCTAATTTTCATTGCAAACATGTTTATTCATAATAAGCTGAATCAAGAACGATGAACTCGTCATATTTACAAAAACAAAAGAGGTCGAGTTCATACCAGCTTTTCCCATCTCAGTTAGTCCATCATATATCATCATAATTGCCTTTCACTTGCACGACCGAATGATGTGAATAATAATAAGAGTGCGTGTGCATTGGACTAAGATGGAATCTACGAGCATTCAATAGACAGGAGAAGACAAGGCAATATGGGCTCTTGGTTAAATCAACAATGATGCATATAAGAGCTACTTCAACAATTTAATCATGGTCTTCTCCTACTGACCCCCAAAGAAAAGAAAAGAAATAAAAACTATTTACACGGGAAAGCTCCCAACAAGCAAAAGAAGAACGGGAAATATTTTTGGGTTTTCTTTTTAATTATTACTACTACAACAGGAAAAATAAACTACTACTAGTTTTTTTGGTTTTTCTTAAGGTTTATTAAACACACAAGAAGAAAGCAGGAAAAAGGAAATAAACTAGCATGGATATTACAGTGAAAGAGTATGATCACCGACATCTAGCAATGAGTGTGTGTGAACATAAATGTAATGTCGGTGAGAAGTACGTACTCCCCCAAGCTTAGGCTTTTGGCCTAAGTTGGTCTAATGGCGAGGATAGCTGGCGGATACCCGTAGGTGTAGTTGGGGTCGTACTCTGAAGAAGAATAGTTGGGATCATAATGTGATGAAGAGGACTCGATCGCCACTTTGGTAGCAACCGCCTCAGGATCCCAAGAATAAACAGATCGTCGTGGAGGCTCATCTTGTGGTTCGGTTCGGGGCTGGTGCAGGATTCCGATAGGCTTGAACGGCCACGGAACAATGTGAGTACTGCAGACAAGTTAAACAAAGAGGAAGCGAGGCAAAGTAATAGTCTCGTGGTGATGTTTATCTAAGTACAATTTATATTTGAGCTCCCCTTCACGACTCTTAACAAGAAAGTCATGCGCTAGCATACTCTTATAATCTAAATAAGCACGGGGCAACGCTGTTTCTTCTTTCTCCTCATGCCTAATAGGTATGTTAAAATATTCAGCTAGGCGTGAAGTATAAATGCCTCCAAAGATGGGGCCCTTAGTACGGTTCAGACTTAACCGTCTAGCAACAATTCCACCCATACTAACAGAGTTATTGCGGTATAAACCATGGAACAAGATAATAATATCAGGAACACTAAGGTTTCCACAGTTTCCGCAACCAATCAAGCAACGACTAGCAAATAAGGCAAAGTAGCGTAAAACAGGAAAATGTATGCTAGTAATTCTTGCATCAGAAACCTTCCTGGTTTCTCCCACAGTGATAGTGTTGATAAAAGCTTCCACTTCATTACGGTGTGGTTCATCTAAGGTACCCTCAAAGAGTATTTTGCAAACCTCGCAAAATTCAGCTAATGGCATCTCCTTAACAACGTCATATCAATGAAACTCTCTTTATTGCGGTGATTTCTTAGGGAAAAAGTAGAAGTTCTGCACAAAAGTATTTGTGAGTAAGAGATCTTGATGACGTTGGTCGCGGAGGAAGTCGGTGAGGCCAGCATTCTCAATCAATAAATAGAAATCCTCATAAATCCGGCTCTCCTCAAGAAGTCATCGGAAGGCATTCACACGGCGGGACCTCCATGCAGTCGAGGCAAATTAAATTTGGGCTTACGCTCTTCTTCCTTTTGTTTTTCCTTCGAGCTTCGGCTCGACGAGCCCCTCAAAAGTCTCTTCATTATTTCTGAAATAATCTGAAATTTTTAGTAACTTCAAAAAAAGTGAACCAACTTCAATAAAATTGATAGCAACTACTCCTACAAGTGCCTAGAGCATATATGAAGCATTAGAACTACTTGGAACCATATAAATTTGACATGCAAGCTCAAGAACATGGTCACCTATGCAGCATAAATTTGCAAAGAATAAGGCACTAGAACAAAAACTAATTGGACCAATGGAGGAGTCTCATACCAAGGAACAATCTCCCCAAGCAGTTTTGCGAGAGGTGCTTTGAGCAAGGAGATCGAAAATCACAGCAAAAGTGGCTGGAACTCGAGCTTGAGTTGGTTTTTCCGGTTTGTGTGAGGCAGAGGAAGAAGATGGGTGCAGGGATAAGTGGAGGAGGGCCACCATGGGCCCACGAGGCAGGGGGCGCCCGAGGAGGCGCCCTCCACCTCGTGGCAGTGTGGCAGCTCCCATGTAATTTTTGCACTAAAATCCTCAAATATTCCTGAAAAAATCATATTAAATTGGCATGGCATTCTGAGGACTTTTATTTTCGGGATATTTTTATATTGCACGGATAAGTCGGGAGACAGACAGAAAAATACTATTTTACTTTATTTCTACTAAAGAACAAAAAATATAAAGATGGTACAGAAGGTTGTGCTTCTAGTTTCATCCGTCTCATGCTCATCAAAAGGAATCCACTAACAAGGTTGATCAGGTCTTGTTAACAAACTCATTCCGACTGACATGGAACCGGAGAAATTTCGAATAACACTATGTTACCTCAACGGTGATATGGACATCCCCAATAATAAGTATATCATATTTCTTCTTGACAGTAGGGAGAGGAAATTCAAAACCTCCAAATATAATCGATGGAATTTTTCCAATAGAGTTGATACTATGAACTTGAGGTTGTTTCCTCGGAAAGTGTACCGTATGCTCATTACCATTAACATGAAAAGTGACATTGCCTTTGTTGCAATCAATAACAGCTCCTGCAGTATTAAGGAAAGGTCTTCCAAGAATAATAGACATACTATCGTCCTCGGGAATATCAAGAATAAGAAAGACCGTTAAAATAGTAATGTTTGCAACCACAACAGGCACATCCTCACAAACACCGACAGGTATAGCAGTTGATTTATCAGCCATTTGCAAAGATATTTCAGTAGGTGTCAACTTATTCAAGTCAAGTCTACGATATAAATAGAGACGCATAACACTAACACCGGCTCCAAGATCACATAAAGCAGTTTTAACATAATTTCTCTTAATGGAGCATGGTATAGTGGGTACTCCTAGATCTCCAAGTTTCTTTGGTATTCCACCCTAAAAAGTATAATTAGCAAGCATGGTGGAAATTTCAGCTTCTCGTATCTTTCTTTTATTGGTAATGATATCCTTCATATACTTAGCATAAGGATTTGTTTTGAGCACATCAGTTAATCGCATACGCAAAAAGATAGGTCTAATCATTTCAGCAAAGCGCTCAAAATCCTCATCATCCTTTTTCTTAGATGGTTTTGGAGGAAAAGGCATGGGTTTCTGAACCCATGGTTCCCTTTCTTTACCATGATTCCTTGCAACGAAGTCTCTTTTATCATAACGTTGATTCTTTGATTGTGGGTTATCAAGATCAACAACAGGCTCAACTTCTACATCATTATCATTACTAGGTTGAGCATCATCATGAACATCATCATTAACATTTTCACTAGGTTCATGTTCATTACCAGATTGTGTTTCAAAGATCGGACATAGAGATATCATTTGGATTCTCGAATGTGGTTCGCAATAGGTTCACTAGAAGTTTGCAAAGTCCTATCATTTTCTTTTTCTTCCTTTTAGAAGAACTAGGTACATCAATATTATTTCTCTGGGAATCTTGCTCGATTCTCTTAGGGTGGCCTTCAGGATACAAAGGTTCTGAGTCATTCTACCAGTTCTAGTAGCCACTCTAACATAATCATTTTTCTTACTATTCATTTCATCAAGCACTTCTTTTTGAGCTTTAAGTACTTGTTCTACTTGAGTGGTAACCATAGAAGCATGTTTGCTAACAAGTTTAAGTTCACCTCTAATATTGGCCATATAATCACCCAAGTGTTTAATCATATAGGTATTTTGTTTTAATTGTCTACCAAAATAAACATTGAAGTCGTCCTGCTTAAACATAAAGTTATCAAACTCATCCAAGCACTGACTAGCAATTTTAGTAGGAGGGACTTCAGCTTTATCATATCTATAGAGAGAATTTACCTTTACTACCTGTGTCGGGATATCGGGATTAGGAGGTTCTTCAGTGAATAAAGAATTGAGATCATATACTTCTTCAACAGGAGGTAAGTTAAGACCATGTATTTCTTCAATAGGAGGTAAATTCTTAACATCTTCAGCTTTAATACCTTTTTCTTTCATAGATTTCTTTGCCTCTTGCAAATCTTCGGGACTGAGAAATAGAACACCTCGCTTCTTCGGAGTTGGTTTAGGAATAGGCTCGAATTGGCTCGAGCCGCTCAGAGGTGCCCAATTATTTTCATTTGTCAACATATTATTCAATAGAATTTCAGCTTCATCCGTGTTCTTTCCTGAAAAGAGAACCAGCACAACTATCCGTGTAATCTCTGGAAGCATGGGTTAGTCCATTATAAAAGATATCAAGTATTTCGTGTTTCTTAAGAGGATGATCAGTGCAAAGCATTAAGTAACTTGAGAAGCCTCCCCAAGCTTGTGGGAGACTCTCTTCTTTAATTTGCACGAAGTTGTATATTTCCCTCAAAGCAGCTTGTTTCTTATGAGCAAGGAAATATTTAGCAGAGAAGTAATAAATCATATCCTGGGGACTGTGCACACAACCAGGATCAAGAGAATTAAACCATATCTTAGCATCACCCTTTAATGAGAACGGGAATATTTTGAGTATATAAAAGTAGTGCAATCTCTCATCATTAGTAAACAGGGCGGCTATATCATTTAACTTAGTAAGATGTGCCACAATAGTTTTAGATTCATAGCCATAAAAAGGATCAGATTCAACCAAAGTGATTATATCTGGATCAACAGAAAATTCATAATCCTTATCGGGAACACAAATAGGTGAAGTAGCAAAAGCAGGGTCGGGTTTCATTCTGCCTCTAAGAGATTCTTTACTCCATTTAACTAGCAGCCTCTTAAGTTCATATCTATCCTGGCAAGCAAAAATAGATGCAGAAGATTTCATATCAAAAAGGTAACCCTCAGGAATAGCAGGCATATCTTCATCATCACTTTCATCAATATTATCAGTTCCAATAGTTTCTTTCTCTCTAGACCTAGCAATTTGTTCATCTAGAAATTCACCAAGGGGCACAGTAGTATCAAGCATAGAAGTAGTTTCATCATAAGTATCATGCATAGCGAAGTGGCATCATCAATAACATGCGACATATCGGAACGAATAGCGTAAGCGGTTTATGTGTCGCTAGCTTACTCATAACAGAGGGTTAATCAAGTGCGAGCTAGATGGCGGTTCCTTACCTCCCCTCGTAGTTGAGGGATAAATTGTTGTCTTAAGCGTCTTTCAAGTTCTTCATAGTGTCCGATAGATATAAATCCCAAGTGACTCAAAGAATAGAGCTATGTTCCCCGACAGCGGCGCCATAAAAGGTCTTGATAACCCACAAGTATAGGGGATCGCAACAGTTTTCGATGGTAGAGTATTCAACCCAAATTTATTGATTCGACACAAGGGGAGCCAAAGAATATTCTCAAGTATTAGCAGCTGAGTTTTCAATTCAACCAGACCACGAAACTTAGTATCTGTAGCAAAGTGTTTAGTAGCAAAGTAATATGATAGTGGTGGTAACGATAACAAAAGTAAAGACAGCAAAAGTAATGTTTTTGGTATTTTTGTAGTGATTGTAACAAAGAGTAACGGAAAAGTAAATAAGCGTAAACCAGTATATGGAAAACTCGTAGGAACCGGATTAGTGATGGATAATTATGCCGGATGCGGTTCGTCATGTAACAGTCATAACATAGGGTCACACAGAACTAGCTCCAGTTCATCAATGTAATGTAGGCATGTATTCCGAATATAGTCATAGGTGCTTATGGAAAAGAACTTGCATGCCATCTTTTGTCCTACCCTCCCGTGGCAGCGGGGTCCTATTGGAAACTAAGGGATATTAAGGCCTCCTTTTAATAGAGAACCAGAACAAAGCATTAGCACATAATGAATACATGAACTCCTCAAACTATGGTCATCATCGGGAGTGGTCCCAATTATTGTCACTTGGGTTGCGGATCATAACACATAGTAGGTGACTATAGACTTGCAAGATTGGATCAAGAACACACATATATTCATGAAAACATAATAGGTTCAGATCTGAATTCATGGCTTTTCGGGCCCTAGTGACAAGCATTAAGCATAGCAAAGTCATAGCAACATCAATCTTAGAACATAGTGGATACTAGGGATCAAACCCTAACAAAGCTAACTCGATTACATGATAAATCTCATCCAACCCATCACCGTCCAGCAAGCCTACGATGGAATTACTCACGCACGGCGGTGAGCATCATGAAATTGGTGATGGAGGATGGTTGATGATGATGACGGCGATGAATCCCCCTCTCCGGAGCCCCGAACGGACTCCAGATCAGCCCTCCCGAGAGAGATTAGGGCTTGGCGTTGGCTCCATATTGTAAAACGCGATGATTTCTTCTCTTTGATTTTTTCTCCCCGAAAGCCAATATATGGAGTTGGAGTTGGCGTCGGAGGGTGTCTAGGGGGCCCACGAGGTAGGGGGGCGTGCCCAGTAGGGGGGGCGCCCCCACCCTCGTGGACAGGGTGTGGGCCTCCTGGTCTTCATCTTTGGCGAGGATTTTTTGTTATTTATTCTAAGATATTCCGTGGAGTTTCAGGTCATTCCGAGAACTTTTGTTTTCTGCACATAAAACAACATCATGGCAATTCTGCTGAAAACAACGTCAGTCTGGGTTAGTTCCATTCAAATCATACAAGTTAGAGTCCAAAACAAGGGCAAAAGTGTTTGGAAAAGTATATACGACGGAGACGTATCAGGGACCCATCGGAAGGGCCTCTGTATTTCGCGAAAAATAGGTTCCCCCTGCTAACAGCTCGGACCCACCAGCTATATCTTTGCACGCAAGGAAGTGCCTCCTTATTGCGCACAAAAAATGAATACTCCCCCTGCTAGCTGGGACCCAGCATAGTGGGAGGCTGACTTGTGGGCCTACTAAGTTGACGGGGACAGAGGGCTTTGTCAACTTAGTCAATATGAACGATTCTAGCTCCAGTGACCGTACGATGTCCATTCAACGGCCGTAGTGCTTCTTCAACCTCTGGTCTTCTGGCTCCAGCCGCCCAGAGCAGCGCCGGTCCTGCCGCCTGCTCCTGCCTCTCGTGGCCGGCTGTGATGCCGTGGAGGCCTCACCACGCCCCTACTACTCCCACCATTGGCCAGGCCCTGCAACGACGGCAGCCTCACACCACAGCTGAACCAGTGAACCCTCGTACTCCTCTCCGTGTGGGCTTCCACTGTTGCGTTTTCCCCGGCTCCGCGTCGTCCCCTTCCTAGGCCTCGCCGTCGTCCACCGCCCTGGTGCTCTGGCGCGGCGTGGTCAACATCGTCAAGGAATGACTTCCATCGAAAGAGTACTGTACGTGGAGAGGCTGACAGCTGGGTCCACGGCCGCAGCAAGGAGGTGCCTCCTTATTACGCGCAAAATAATGATTCCTCCACCTGACAGCAGGGACCCACTGGACGGGCCACCGTATTTTGTGAAAAAATGTTCCCCCCTTACTGCTGGGACCCACCAGCTACACCTTCACACGCAAGGAAGTGCCTGACAGTTGGGACCCACCTAGTCGAAGCGTATGTAGCGTTGTCATTCTGGTCGCGAATGTGTACATACATACGATCGGTCTGTCTGCAGGCTGCAGCAATGAACCGTGGCCGTGCAAGGAAGGGCACGTGTCGTAGTATAGGTGCGCACGTGTCGTAGTAGAGGCACGCACGTAGCATGTACACGTACGTACATCGGCCAGGGTGCAAGAAAGAAAATATGGCCACGTACGTACATACGGGCGGGGTCTCGAACGCCTACTCGCACATACGTACGGCCAGGGCTCATGTACATGGTTGTGGCTGGGTCGGAACGGAGAAACGACGACGTCGTCGTGTTCATGGGGAGGCAACCGGCTGGGTCGAAACGAAATGCGTCGTCGTGTTCATCGGGAGCCAACTGGCTTGGATGGAACAGCCGATGGAAACGAGGCCTGGTGTACCACAGAATGGAGGAAACGGCCTTGTGTTCGACCGGCCACGGTGGAAACGGGATCCTGTTCATCAAGAGAGGTCTGGCGTACCGCAAAACGGAGGAAACAGACCTTCTACGGTCGAAACGGGGTCCTGTTGACCGGGAGGGGTGTGGCGTACCGCAAAATGGAGGAAACGGGCTTGTGTTGGGGCGCTACGGTCGAAACGGGGGCCCTTTCATCGGGAGGGGTGTGGCGTACCGCAAAACGGGACTCCACGGGGTACTATTCATCTCCACCATCGACCTCCTCCATCCTCCATGGGCTATTGTTCATCCACCGTCGACCTCCTCCAGCCTCCACCTACGACTGTCCATCCACGGGCTCCTGTTCATCCAGCCTCCCCCGCTCCTCCACCGGCTACTATTCAACCAGCCCTCTCCACGGGGTCCTGTTCAACCACCCCTCCACGGGCTACTGTTCATCCAGCCTCCACCCATCGCTCAACCAGCCCTCCACCGGCTACTGTTCATCCAGCCCTCCACGGGGTCATGTTTATCCAGCCCTCCACGGGGTCCTATTCATCCACCGGCTCGATCGATCGGGGTACTGTTCACCTAGCGGTAACAGCCTGCTACCATGGGTTCCTGTTCATCCAACCCCCAACGGGAACTGTTCATGCAAACCCCCCAACAACGCTCACTGTTCATCCAGAGGCAACCCCACGGGGTCCTGTTCATCCACCCCCCCACCGGGAACTGTTCATCCAACCCCCCCCCCCAACAACACTCACTGTTCATCCAGAGGCAGCATCGATCGGCTTCAGTTAGCAGCAGTAGCAAAGGAATCACTCGGGTTCAGTTAACAGCAAGGGATTGATCTATCGCTCGGGTTCGATGTAGCGTAACTGCGGTCTGCAATCGCCGGGTTCGATTAGAGCCCAATGCCTCGCTTCGGGTTCGATTAGAGCCCAACGCCGCACACACACACGCACGTCTGAAAAGAAACGCGCATCGCTCGCCACCGACCACCCACCGTAACCGGAAGTCCCGATATTTTCCTCGCCTCGCTTCTACCACGGTGTTTTTCCGTCTTGACGGCCCAAAGAATGTCATGCAGCTGCGTCTCAGCCCGCCCAGACAAAAAGCCCATTTTCATCATAATTTTTGTCCTAGAAGTAGGACCCCACCACATCTATGATGATACCGGGTTTTGTCACAATTATCATCATATAAGTGTCATAAGTATGACAGAAAAAAATTCGTTCGGCCCAAAATGTCACGGATGTGTCTTTTTTTTGTAGTGTAGTTAAGGGCGAGGTGACGATGTGTGTTGGAAGTGATTCCAACGTAGAAAATATCACCATCGCATACTCCCTCTACCTTCAGGATTAGTGTTGAACCTAAATAAATGTTATTTGGTGTTTGCGCTGAGCATGAATATGATTGGATCATGTTTATTGCAATACGGTTATTCATTTGAGTCAGAGAATAGTTGTTGTTCTGTTTACATGAATAAAACCTTCTATGGTCATACACCCAGTGTAAATGGTTTATTGAATCTTGATCATAGTGATACACATATTCATAATATTGATGCCAAAAGATATAAAGTTCATAATGATAGTGCAACATACTTGTGGCAGTGCGGTTTTGATCATATTGGTGTAAAGCGCATGAAGAAACTCCATGAAGATGGACTTTTGGAATCACTTGATTATGAATCAGTTGATACTTGCAAACCATGTCTCATGGGAAAGATGACTAAAACTCCGTTCTCCGGAACACTGGAGCAAGCTAATGACTTATTGGAAATAATACATACCGATGTATGCGGTCTGGTGAGTGTTGAGGCACGCAGCGGGTATCGTTATTTTCTGACCTTCACAGATGATTTGAGCAGATATGGGTATATCTACTTAATGAAACACAAGTCTAAAACATTTGAAAAGTTCAAAGAATTTTAGAGTGAAGTGGAGAATCATCATAACAAGAAAATAAAGTTTCTACAATCGGATCACGGAGGCGAATATTTGAGTTACGAGTTTGGCCTTCATTTAAATCAAAGAAGAATTGTTTCACAACTCACGGCACCTGGAACACCACAGCGTAATGGTGTGTCTGAGTGTCGTAACCGTACTTTATTAGATATGGTGCTTTCTATGATGTCTCTTACCGATTTACCACTATCTTTTTGGGTTATGCATTAGAGACAGCTGCATTCACATTAAATAGGGCACCGTTTAAATCCTTTGAGACGACACCGTATGAACTATGGTTTGGCAAGAAACCTAAGCAGTCGTTTCTTAAAATTTGGGGATGCGACGCTTATGTCAAAAGGCTTCAGCCTGATAAGCTCGAAACTAAATCGGAGAAGTGCATCTTCATAGGATACCCTAAGGAAACTATTGGATACACATTCTACCACAGATCCGAAGGCAAGATCTTTCTTGCCAAGAATGGGTCCTTTCTAGAGAAGGAGTTTTCTCTCGAAAGAAGTGAGTGGTAGGAAAGTACAACTTGATGAGGTAATTTTACCTTTTCTCGAATTGGAAAGTAGCACATCACAGAAAACCGTTCCCGTGGTGCCTACACCGACTAGAGAGGAAGTTAATAATGATAATGAAAGTTCAGATCAAGTTACTACTGAACTTCGTAGGTCGACCAGAGCACAATCCGCACCAGAGTGGTATGGTAATCCTGTCCTGGAAGTCATGTTACTAGACCAAGGTGTGACACCCTGGATTTTGGCCCTTTTTTCTTTTGTTTTTCTTTGGATTTTTGAATTTGAATTGCTTTTCTGTGGCTCCGTGGTCCTGAAACCTGGGAAGGTCATCTCTTCTAAGGCTCCCAAGTGGCTTGTCATCCTAAAAACTATCTCATGACCTTGTCATTTTCATCATAGCCCATCCCAATATTTTTTATTGGGAATATTCCTTTTTTTATATTAAAGGAATAACCCTATTTGCCCTAGGTTGTGAAGCAACCTATATTTTTGTAACTCACAAAATTCCCAAATAATTCTCATAATTTATTTGGGTAATATATTTCTCAAATATGACCAAACCTTCGTATCCTAGCCCAAAAATAATTCCCCAATATTTATTCTTCATTTCTGTCCAGTGTGGTTTTCTATGAAGGAAGTGCCACCTATCCTTTCACTAGTATAGCGAAGTGCTATACTAACGGTTTTTAACCCCTTTCCGCGATGGCATTTGGAACCGTCGCCTAGTGAGTGTGGGCGATAGGGGGTTCCTTCCCACATGACCCAGAAATCGTCAGGGATATGCCCTCCTGGCACGCACACTCGGCAAAATGAGGTCGTGTGCGACCGGGGAGCGACCAAATACGGTTATACATACAGTAGTGCTAAAAAATACAATTATACATGCGAAATCATTTTCGGTCGTAAGTACATCCCACATAGTCAATCCCTGCTAAACGTTTCCGTTCGTATATACATCATACCCAGTCGATCCAAGGAAAACGTTTCTGTTCGCAGGTACATCACACACAATTTTCCCCGTTAAATCGTTTGTGATAGCGTTTCCATTGCACATGGTATTAACAATTTTATTGTTTGCGTTATTGAATGCATCACACACGGTGCGTAGAAGAAACTGCGTGGCAAAGGTTGTCCATCACACACAGTTTTTATGTGGTAAACGCTTGCGCCAGGTGGCCTAACGCAAACAGTTTTCAAGAGGATGTCGTGTGTGATTGTTCATTAACCTAACACGGTTTGTTCCTAGAAACTGTGTGCGTTATTGAATGCATCACACACGGTGTTTTCGCAATAATCATTTGCAATGGTAAAACCAATTAGTAGGCTAATTATCCTATTATTAATAATCCATTTATTAATCTACTTGACATTTTATATTAAGCGCACAATATATATCATTTTCATAATTGAAATACATCAGAGTACAACATCATATATCTTTAGCACTCAGCTACTCCATTACACAACTGCAGCAGCACCAAGTTTAACATGCAACATCTATAACCTTTTGAAATTAGCGTCATAGACGGTACATAGACAGATGTATCTCATCTGGAAAACTGCTGAAGCAGAAGGCGAATATTGAGCCTTCATTGATGTTGAAGGTCTTTGCAACTTTAGGCAAGTGCCTGTGGATGATTGACCGTCCATCCTTCGTCCTCTTCAGGAACACTTCAATATTGAATCGTGGGTGTTGTATGAATAACTTCCTCGCCTCCTGACCATACATGTGGTTTGAGCGGTAATCATCAGTGAACTGCTTTGGAAAGGCCTGAAAACAAGGATGTGCATAAATATCTTCTCTATATTGGAAATGGGGCAAAGGAATAAAAAAGGCAAGGTATAATAGTTAGTACCATCCTGTAGTGAAATGATGTCTTTTTCATTGTGCGCATAAAGATCTTGTTGTTTTTTGTCACTAATTTCTTTATCCTAACAATCTTTCTGAGTTTCTTGACTTGACTGATATTCATGGACAACTCATTTCCCCATATGCAAAAAGGGTCGACTAGTGGGCCGGAACCTCTAACAGCAGGACCTACATGTGCAAGACCAAATTGTTAAAAACCTAAATATTAGAATGGTTCCTGTAATTGCACAATAATGTGCTATTAGACAAAGGACCATGCATGTGCAAACCTCGATTATAAACCTCAGTGCTTCCCATTGTTTCCCTGCACAACAATGAAAAATTCTACCCACGACAATTGGATATCACATTGCAGAATTGAACCAAGCAGTTAACTAAATACCACAACAAATGAACAAAACATTAACTGAGCACCACAATGCACAATATAACATACTCCTAATAGAAGATCAGACAGTTAACCAAACAAAGCATGCTTAACAACTTGGAAATATAGCAATTGTATTTGTTTCTCATGTATTTAGTACATCCAAATTCGATTTATTTCTCACATGGTATACAATAACAGAATGCACCCACAACAATTGAACATCGCATTGCAGAATTGAACCAAACAGCCAACCGCGTCGCGTCATCGGCGCGCGAGGCGTCGACGGTGGCCTCGACAATGAGGTGCTCCTCCATGATCTGGGGGTCAACACGAATGGCAGCCATCGCGACCTCATCCGCGCGTGCGGCCGCGATTTGCCTCTCCTCTGCCAAATGCTCCTTGAGATCTTGGCTATACTGCGTGCACCATGGCTTAGGGCGGCGCTTATTTGGTTTGGGGGTCGGTGATTTGGGTGGAAGGTGTCACGCCGGCGGTCGGGGCATGTGGGATGTGGAAAGAGGAGGAGGATGGGGGTCACGCGTGGATTACCTTCCTGGATAGACGAGGCCAAGCAGCGTGAAGGAGGGTGGCCGGCGAGGAGGCGGCGCTACAAGCAAGGAGTGAAGGTTTCAACTTGGAAAGGAAGGCAAAAACAACATAAATGTAACTTTTGGTGAGGGGGAGGGGGCGGGGAGGTAGATATTTCCGCGGAAGCCGAAAATTTGGAATCGCTTCAGCGAAAAGTTGGCGCGCAAAGTGTCATCAGACACGGTCCCATATTCAGAACTGTGTACGATAAGTGAACATCACAAATGGTTCAGATAGCTTAACCCATGTGTCATGAGTTCGAACGTGAAAATTTTTTGTTCGAGTTTCCCTGGTTACTGTGGTCATCCACGTCATTGCATAATTTGGGTACACAAAGGAGAGAACAGCACACCCGCACTTCTTAATCGAGCAAGTTCAGCTATTAAACAAAGCTAGCTGATCTAAACATTACACTAACAAATTAAGGGCCGGCGCTCTTAATTAAACAAAACAAAGAGTACTACTACGGCTGGTGCTCGTCGATCTCTGTCGCCGCCTCCATGTCCAGCTCGTCATGACGGTCTCCTGGGGAAGGGGATCCATGGCATCAATCGCACCGTAGTAGGCAAACATCTCGCCATCCGCGTCCGCCATATATTTGGAATAGGCCACCACGAGCTGGGCGTGGGCGGCCGCGCTCTGGGATTTGGCAGGCTCCATCGTGGCAAGGTGTGCCGCGCAGGAACGGACAGCTTCTCGAACGCTCTCGGCGATTTCCAACTCTTCGGCCAGGGGTTGACAACCGTTGTTGGATAAGCTTCGTTCGATTTGTGCAGTGACCGCCACGAGCTGGGCGTGGACGGCCTCGACATGGTCGTGGGCGGCCTCCATCGAGCCAAAACGCCCGTATGGAAACAGAACAAGCGATGTGCCGCTCTCGCCAGTTGCTATCCCCGAGGCAGATGTTGCTGCCGCCGCCTGAGAAGCAACAGTAGCTGTTTGGGCTGCATTGGCCGTCCGGACGCAGATTGTGGTCGCCCTCACGAAGCCTGTTAGCACGCGCTGAGCGGGTGTGTCCGCGCTCTCGCCGGAGTGGGCCTCCGAAGTTGCCCTCACGATGCGGGTCCACGTCCCCATCTTTCACCAGAGACGATTGAACAGTGAAATGATATTTGAGAAGAAGGCTAGTGTGCTTGACACTCCGACGGTGCTCCAAGATATTTTGTGCTGCATCACACACGGTTGGTGATAATAAACTGTGTGCGATCAAATTGATTTTTCGTCTTGATTTGAATTACATAATGGGGTCACAGCTGCAAAGGATGGTGTCTGAATTGCTAGAACTTTTATCTGCAGTGAACATGCAACTATAGGTGTGTCGTCAAACAAATCAAAATTATTCAGGGTTCGTTTGGACATTTTTATACATTAACTTGGTTTAGTAAGCATTTTAGGTGCATAATTCAAATCTGAACTACATGCATATGCTCCAGTGCATATAAATGGGTTGAAAAATCAAATCTGTGTCCTTGGTTGCATGCTTAGGTCCCATGCAAGAAATGGGAATGAATGTCAAAAATCCTGCCACCGTCACTCGGCCGCAAACATTGAGATACCTGGTTTTTAAATTCTAGTAAATCCAACACTCGTCTAAAATTCATGAAACTTGGCATGCTATCATGGAGCGACATCAACATGCCGTGGTAATTTTTTCCCATTTGGGGCAGGTTTTGGTATAAGCTTCTCACAAACAAGAGCTACTCACAACAAGCGTGATGGTTTCGGTAGGGAACGTGCCACCTTTGGGGATGAAACGATATCCGTTGCCTCTTATTGCTTTCAAAATTTTCTAGTGTCAACATAGAGCAACATGAGTGTTGTGTTTAATTTTGGAATTTTTCAGGGTTCGGTTGGACATTTTTATACATTAACTGGGTTTTCTAGGCATTTTATGTGCATAATTCAAATTTGAACTACATGCAGATGCTCCAGTGCATATAAATTGGTTGAAAAATCAAATATGTGTCCTTGGTTGCATGCTTAGGTCCCATGCAAGAACTGGGAATGAATGTCAAACACCCTGCCACCGTCACTCGGCCGCAAATATTGAGATAACTGGTTTTAAATTCTAGTAAATCTAAAACTAGTCTGAAATTCATGAAACTTGGCATGCTATCATGGAGCGGCATCAGCATGCCGTGGTAAATTTTTTGTCCCATTTGGGGCAGGTTTGGGTATAAGCTTCTCACAAACCAGAGCTTCTCACAACAAGTGTGATGGTTTCGGTAGGGAACGTGCCACCTTTGGGGACGAAACGATATCCGTTGCCTCTTATTGCTTTCAAAAAATTTCTAGTGTCAACATAGAACAACAGGAGTGTTGTGTTTAATCTTAGAATTTTTCGGGGTTCTTTTGGACATTTTTATACATTAACTGGGTTTTCTAGGCATTTTCTGTGCATAATCCAAATTTTGAACTACATGCACATGCGTCAATGCATATAAATTGGCTTAAAAAACAAATATGTGTCCCGCGTTGCATGCTTAGGTCCCATGCAAGAAAAGGGAATGAATGTTAAAAACAAAGGGCACCGTCACTCGGCTGCAAACATTGAGATACCTGGTTTTTAAATTCTAGTAAATCCAAAACTTGTGTGAAATTCTTGAAACTTGGCATGCTATCACGAAGTGGCATCAACATGTTGTGGTAAATTTTTTGTCCCATTTGGGGTAGATTTGGGTATAAGCTTCTCACGAACTAGAGCTTCTCACAACAAGCGTGATGGTTTCAATAGGGAGCGTGCCACCCTTGGGGATGAAACAATATTCGTTGCCTCTTATTGCTTTCAAAAACTTTCTAGTGTCAACATAGAACAACAGGAGTGTTGTGTTTAATTTTGGAAATTTTCGGGGTTCATCTGGACATTTTTATACACTAACTGGGTTTTCTAGGCATTTTATGTGCATAATTCAAATTTGAACTACATGCACATGCTCCAGTTCATATAAACTAGTTGAAAAATCAAATATGGGTCCTTGGTTGCATGCTCAGGTCCCATGCAAGAAATGGGAATGAATGGCAAACACCAGGGCACCGTCACTCAGCCAGAAACATTGAGATACCTAGTTTTTCAATTCTAGTAAATCAAAACTCATCTCAAATTCATGAAACTTGGCATGCTATCATGGAGCAGCATCAACATGCCGTGGTAAAAAATTTGTCCCATTTTGGGCAGGTTTGGGTATAAGCTTCTCTCAAACCAGAGCTTCTCACAACAAGCGTGATGGTTTCGGTTGGGAATGTGCCACCTTTGGGGACGAAACGATCTGCGTTGCCTCTTATTGCTTTCAAAATTTTGTAGTGTCAACATAGAACCACATGAGTGTTGTGTTTAATTTTGGATTTTTTCGGGGTTCGTTTGGACATTTTTATACATTAACTGGGTTTTCTAGGCATTTTATGTGCATAATTCAAATTTGAACTACATGCACATGCGCCAGTGCATATAAATTGGTTGAAAAATCAAATATGTGTCCTTGGTTGCATGCTTAGGTCACATGCAAGAAATGGGAATGAATGTCAAACACCTTGCCACCGTCACTCGACCGCAAATATTGAGATACCTAGTTTTAAATTCTAGTAAATCCAAAACTAGTCTGAAATTCATGAAACTTGGCATGCAATCGTGAGCGGCATCAACATGCCGTGGTAACTTTTTATCCCATTTGGGGCAGGTTTGGGTATAAGCTTCTCACAAACCGTAGCTTCTCACAACAAGCATGATGGATTCGGTAGGGAACGTGCCACCTTTGGGGACGAAACGATATCCGTTGCCTCTTATTGCTTTCAAAAATTTTCTAGTGTGAACATAGAACAACAGGAGTGTTGTGTTCAATTTTGGAATCTTTGGGGTTCTTTTGGACATTTTTATACATTAACTGGGTTTTCTAGGCATTCTCTGTGCATAATTCAAATTTGAATTGCATGTACATGCTCCAGTGCATATAAATTGGTTGAAAAATCAAATATGTGTCCCGCGTTGCATGGTTAGGTCCCATGCAAGAAATGGGAAGGAATGTCAAACACTGTGGCACCGCCACTCGGCCGCAAACATTGAGATACCTGATTTTAAATTCTAGTAAATCCAAAACTAAATACGAATTTCTTGCAACTTGGCATGCTATCATGGAGCGGCATCAACATGCCGTGGTAATTTTTTTGTCCCATTTGGGGCAGGTTTGGGTATAAGCTTCTCACAAACCAGAGCTTCTCACAACAAGCGTGATGGTTTCGGTAGGGAACGTGCCACCTTTGGGGACGAAACGATATCCGTTGCCTCTTATTGCTTTCAAAAAATTTCTAGTGTCAACATAGAACAACAGGAGTGTTGTGTTTAATTTTGGAATTTTTCGGGGTTTGTCTGGACATTTTTATACACTAACTGGGTTTTCTAAGCATTTTATGTGCATAATTCAACTTTTGAACTACATGCACACGCTCCAGTGCATATAAATTGGTTGAAAAATCAAATATGGGTCCTTGGTTGCATGCTTAGGTCCCATGCAAGAAATGGGAATGAGTGTCAAACACCAGGGCACCATCACTCGGCCTCAAACATTGAGATACCTGGTTTTTAATTCTAGTAAATCCAAAACTCGTCTGAAATTCATGAAACTTGGCATGCTATAATGGAGCGGCATCAACATGTCGTATTAAATTTTTTTGTCCCATTTGGGGCAGGTTTGGGTATAAGCTTCTGTCAAATCAGAGCTTCTCACAACAAGCATGATGGTTTCGATAGGGAACGTGCCACCTTTGGGGACGAAACGATATCCGTTGCCTCTTATTGCTTTCAAAATTTTGTAGTGTCAACATAGAACAACAGGAGTGTTGTGTTTAATTTTGGAATTTTTCGGGGTTCGTTTGGATATTTTTATACATTAACAGGGTTTTCTAGGCATTTTATGTGCATAATTCAAATTTGAACTACATGCACATGCACCAGTGCATATAAATTGGTTGAAAAATCAAATATGTGTCCTTGGTTGCATGCTTAGGTCCCATGCAAGAAATGGGAATGAATGTCAAACACTAGGGCACCGTCACTCGGCCGCAAACATTGAGATAACTGGTTTTTAAATTCTAGTAAATCCAAAACTCGTCTAAATTTCATGAAACTTGGCATGCTATCATGAAGCGGCATCAACATGCCGTGGTAATTTTTTGTCCCATTTGGGGCATGTTTGGGTATAAGCTTCTCACAAACCAGAGCTTCTCACAACAAGCGTGATGGTTTCAGTAGGGAACGTGCTACCTTGGGAGAAAACGATATCCGTTGCCTCTTATTACTTTCAAAACTTTTCTAGTGTCAACATAGAACAATGGGAGTGTTGTGTTTAATTTTGAAATTTTTCGAGGTTCGTTTGGACATTTTCTACATTAACTGGGTTTTGTAGGTATTCTATGTGCATAATTCAAATTTGCACTACATGCACATGCTCCAGTGCATATAAATTTGTTGAAAAATCAAATATGTGTCCTTGGTTGCATGCTTAGGTCTCATGCAAGAAATGGAATGAATGTCAAACACCAGGGCACCGTCACTCAACCACAAATATTGAGATACCTGGTTTTTAAATTCTAGTGAATCGAAAACTCATCTGAAATTCAAGAAAATTGGCATGCTATCATGGAGCGGCATCAACATGCCGTGGTAAATTTTTTGTCCCATTTGGGGCAGGTTTGGGTATAAGCTTCTCACAAACCAGAGCTTCTCACAATAAGTGTGATGGTTTCGGTAGGGAACATGCCACCTTTGGGGACGAAACGATATCCGTTGCCTCTTATTGCTTTCAAAAAATTTCTAGTGTCAACAAAGAACAATAGGAGTGTTGGGTTTAATTTAGGAATTTTTCAAGGTTCGTTTGCACATTTTTATACATTAACTGTGTTTTCTAGGCATTTTATGTGCATAATTCAAATTTGAACTACATGCACATGCTCCAGTGCTTATAAATTGGTTGAAAAATCAAATATGTTTCCTTGGATGCATGCTTAGGTCCCATGCAAGAATGGGAATGAATTTCATACACCAGGGACCGTCACTCGGCCGAAACATTGAGATACCTAGTTTTTCAATTCTAGTAAATCCAAAACTCGTCTGAAATTCATGAAACTTGGCATGCTATCATGGAGCAGCGTCAACATGCCGTGGTAAATTTTTTGTCGCATTTAGGGCAGGTTTGGGTATTATCTTCTCGCAACAAGCCTGATGGTGTCGGTAGGGAACCTGCCACCTTTGGGGACGAAACATATTCGTTGCCTCTTATTGCTTTCAAAAAATTTCTAGTGTCAACATAGAACAACAGGAGTGTTGTGTTTATTTTCTGAATTTTTCGGGGTTCGTTTGGACATTTTTATACATTAACTGGGTTTTCTAGGCATTTTATGTGCATAATTCAAATTTGAACTACATGCACATGCGCCAGTGCATATAAATTGGTTGAAAAATCAAATATGTGTCCTTGGTTGCATGCTTAGGTCACATGCAAGAAATGGGAATGAATGTCAAACACCTTGCCACCGTCACTCGACCGCAAATATTGAGATACCTAGTTTTAAATTCTAGTAAATCCAAAACTAGTCTGAAATTCATGAAACTTGGCATGCAATCAGGGAGCGGCATCAACATGCCGTGGTAACTTTTTTATCCCATTTGGGGCAGGTTTGGGTATAAGCTTCTCACAAACCAGAGCTTCTCACAACAAGCATGATGGATTCGGTAGGGAACGTGCCACCTTTGGGGACGAAACGATATCCGTTGCCTCTTATTGCTTTCAAAAATTTTCTAGTGTGAACATAGAACAACAGGAGTGTTGTGTTCAATTTTGGAATCTTTGGGGTTCTTTTGGACATTTTTATACATTAACTGGGTTTTCTAGGCATTCTCTGTGCATAATTCAAATTTGAATTGCATGTACATGCTCCAGTGCATATAAATTGGTTGAAAAATCAAATATGTGTCCCGCGTTGCATGGTTAGGTCCCATGCAAGAAATGGGAATGAATGTCAAACACCAGGGCACCGTCACTCGGCCGCAAACATTGAGATACCTGATTTTAAATTCTAGTAAATCCAAAACTCGTCTGAATTTCTTGCAACTTGGCATGCTATCATGGAGCGGCATCAACATGCCGTGGTAATTTTTTGGTCCCATTTGGGGCAGGTTTGGGTATAAGCTTCTCACAAACTAGAGCTTCTCACAACAAGCGTGATGGTTTCGATAGGGAGCGTGCCACCTTTGGGGACGAAACGATATCCGTTGCCTCTTATTGCTTTCAAAAAATTTCTAGTGTCAACATAGAACAACAGGAGTGTTGTGTTTAATTTTGGAATTTTTCGGGGTTTGTCTGGACATTTTTATACACTAACTGGGTTTTCTAAGCATTTTATGTGCATAATTCAACTTTTGAACTACATGAACACGCTCCAGTGCATATAAATTGGTTGAAAAATAAAATATGGGTCCTTGGTTGCATGCTTAGGTCCCATGCAAGAAATGGGAATGAGTGTCAAACACCAGGGCACCATCACTCGACCTCAAACATTGAGATACCTGGTTTTTAATTCTAGTAAATCCAAAACTCGTCAAATTCATGAAACTTGGCATGCTATAATGGAGCGGCATCAACATGTCGTATTAATTTTTTTGTCCCATTTGGGGCAGGTTTGGGTATAAGCTTCTGTCAAATCAGAGCTTCTCACAACAAGCATGATGGTTTCGATAGGGAACGTGCCACCTTTGGGGACGAAACGATATCCGTTGCCTCTTATTGCTTTCAAAATTTTGTAGTGTCAACATAGAACAACAGGAGTGTTGTGTTTAATTTTGGAATTTTTCGGGGTTCGTTTGGATATTTTTATACATTAACAGGGTTTTCTAGGCATTTTATGTGCATAATTCAAATTTGAACTACATGCACATGCACCAGTGCATATAAATTGGTTGAAAAATCAAATATGTGTCCTTGGTTGCATGCTTAGGTCCCATGCAAGAAATGGGAATGAATGTCAAACACTAGGGCACCGTCACTCAGTATAAACATTGAGATAACTGGTTTTTAAATTCTAGTAAATCCAAAACTCGTCTAAATTTCATGAAACTTGGCATGCTATCATGAAGCGGCATCAACATGCCGTGGTAATTTTTTGTCCCATTTGGGGCATGTTTGGGTATAAGCTTCTCACAAACCAGAGCTTCTCACAACAAGCGTGATGGTTTCAGTAGGGAACGTGCTACCTTTTGGGGACAAAACGATATCCGTTGCCTCTTATTACTTTCAAAACTTATCTAGTGTCAACATAGAACAATGGGAGTGTTGTGTTTAATTTTGAAATTTTTCGAGGTTCGTTTGGACATTTTCTACATTAACTGGGTTTTGTAGGTATTCTATCTGCATAATTCAAATTTGCACTACATGCACATGCTCCAGTGCATATAAATTTGTTGAAAAATCAAATATGTGTCCTTGGTTGCATGCTTAGGTCTCATGCAAGAAATGGGAATGAATGTCAAACACCAGGGCACCGTCACTCAACCACAAATATTGAGATACCTGGTTCTTAAATTCTAGTGAATCGAAAACTCATCTGAAATTCAAGAAACTTGGCATGCTATCATGGAGTGGCATCAACATGCCGTGGTAAATTTTTTGTCCCATTTGGGGCAGGTTTGGGTATAAGCTTCTCACAAACCAGAGCTTCTCACAATAAGTGTGATGGTTTGATGGGGAACATGCCACCTTTGGGGACTAAACGATATCCGTTGCCTCTTATTGCTTTCAAAAAATTTCTAGTGTCAACAAAGAACAATAGGTGTGTTGGGTTTAATTTAGGAATTTTTCAAGGTTCGTTTGCACATTTTATACATTAACTGTGTTTTCTAGGCATTTTATGTGCATAATTCAAATTTGAACTAGATGCACATGCTCCAGTGCTTATAAATTGGTTGAAAAATCAAATATGTTTCCTTGGATGCATGCTTAGGTCCCATGCAAGAATGGGAATGAATTTCATACACCAGGGGACCGTCACTCGGCCGAAACATTGAGATACCTAGTTTTTCAATTCTAGTAAATCCAAAACTCGTCTGAAATTCATGAAACTTGGCATGCTATCATGGAGCAGCGTCAACATGCCGTGGTAAATTTTTTGTCACATTTAGGGAAGGTTTGGGTATTATCTTCTCGCAACAAGCCTGATGGTTTCGGTAGGGAACCTGCCACCTTTGGGGACGAAACATATTCGTTGCCTCTTATTGCTTTCAAAAAATTTCTAGTGTCAACATAGAACAACAGGAGTGTTGTGTTTATTTTCTGAATTTTTCGGGGTTCGTTTGGACATTTTTATACATTAACTAGGTTATCTAGGCATTTCATGTGCATAATTCAAATTTGAACTACATGCACATGCTCTAGTGTATATAAATTGGTTGAAAAATCAAATATGTGTTCTTGGTTGCATGCTTTGGTCCCATGCAAGAAATGGGAATTAATTTTAAACACCAGGGCACCGTCACTCGGCCGAAACATTGAGATACGTAGTTTTTCAATTCTAGTAAATCCAAAACTCGTCTGAAATTCATGAAACTTTTCATGCTATCATAGAGCGGCATCAACATGCCGTGGTAAATTTTTTGTCCCATTTGGGGCAGGTTTGGGTATATGCTTCTCACAAACCAGAGCTTCTCACAATAAGTGTGATGGTTTCGGTAGGGAACATGCCACATTTGGGGACGAAACGATATCCGTTGCCTCTTATTGCTTCCAAAAAATTTCTAGTGTCAACATAGAATAAGAGGAGTGTTGGGTTTAATTTAGGAATTTTTCAAGGTTCGTTTGGACATTTTTATACATTAACTGGGTTTTCTAGGCTTTTTATGTGCATAATTCAAATTTGAACTAGATGCACATGCTCCAGTGCTTATAAATTGGTTGAAAAATCAAATATGTTTCCTTGGATGCATGCTTAGGTCCCATGCAAGAAATGGGATTGAATTTCATACACTAGGGGACCGTCACTCGGCCGAAACATTGAGATACCTAGTTTTTCAATTCTAGTAAATCCAAAACTCGTCTGAAATTCATGAAACTTGGCATACTATCATGGAGCGGCGTCAACATGCCGTGGTAAATTTTTTGTCGCATTTAGGGCAGGTTTGGGTATTATCTTCTCGCAACAAGCCTGATGGTTTCGGTAGGGAACCTGCCACCTTTGGGGACGAAACATATCCGTTGCCTCTTATTGCTTTCAAAAAGATTCTAGTGTCAACATAGAAAAACAGGAGTGTTGTGTTTATTTTCTGAATTTTTCGGGGTTCGTTTGGACATTTTTATACATTAACTAGGTTATCTAGGCATTTTATGTGCATAATTCAAATTTGAACTACATGCACATGCTCTAGTGTATATAAATTGGTTGAAAAATCAAATATGTGTTCTTGGTTGCATGCTTAGGTCCCATGCAAGAAATGGGAATTATTGTCAAACACTGTGGCACCGTCACTCGGCCGAAACATTGAGATACCTAGTTTTTCAATTCCAGTAAATCGAAAACTCATCTGAAATTCATGAAACTTGTCATGCTATCATAGAGCGGCATCAACATGTCGTGGTAATTTTTTTCTCCCATTTGGGGCAGGTTTGGGTATAAGCTTCTCACAAACCAGAGCTTCTCACAATAAGTGTGATGGATTCGGTAGGGAACATGCCACATTTGGGGACGAAACGATATCCGTTGCCTCTTATTGCTTTCAAAAAATTTCTAGTGTCAACATAGAATAAGAGGAGTGTTGGGTTTAATTTAGGAATTTTTCAAGGTTCGTTTGGACATTTTTATACATTAACTGGGTTTTCTAGGCATTTTATGTGCATAATTCAAATTTGAACTACATGCACATGCTCCAGTGCATATAAATTGGTTGAAAAATCAAATATGTGTCCTTGGATGCATGATTAGGTCCCATGCAAGAAATGGGATTGATTTTCATACACTAGGGGACCGTCACTCGGCCGAAACATTGAGATACCTAGTTTTTCAATTCTAGTAAATCCAAAACTAAATAAAATTCATGAAACTTGGCATGCTATCATGGAGCGGCGTCAACATGCCGTGGTAAATTTTTTGTCGCATTTAGGGCAGGTTTGGGTATTATCTTCTCGCAACAAGCCTGATGGTTTCGGTAGGGAACCTGCCACCTTTGGGGACGAAACATATCCGTTGCCTCTTATTGCTTTCAAAAAATCTCTAGTGTCAACATAGAAAAACAGGAGTGTTGTGTTTATTTTCTGAATTTTTCGGGGTTCGTTTGGACATTTTTATAGATTAACTAGGTTATCTAGGCATTTTATGTGCATAATTCAAATTTGAACTACATGCACATGCTCTAGTGTATATAAATTGGTTGAAAAATCAAATATGTGTTCTTGGTTGCATGCTTAGGTCCCATGCAAGAAATGGGAATTATTGTCAAACACCAGGGCACCGTCACTCGGCTGAAACATTGAGATACCTAGTTTTTCAATTCTAGTAAATCGAAAACTCGTCTGAAATTCATGAAACTTGTCATGCTATCATAGAGCGGCATCAACATGCCGTGGTAATTTTTTTCTCCCATTTGGGGCAGGTTTGGGTATAAGCTTCTCACAAACCAGAGCTTCTCACAATAAGTGTGATTGTTTCGGTAGGGAACATGCCACATTTGGGGACGAAACGATATCCGTTGCCTCTTATTGCTTTCAAAACATTTCTAGTGTCAACATAGAATAAGAGGAGTGTTGGGTTTAATTTAGGAATTTTTCAAGGTTCGTTTGGACATTTTTATACATTAACTGGGTTTTCTAGGCATTTTATGTGCATAATGCAAATTTGAACTACATGCACATGCTCCAGTGCATATAAATTGGTTGAAAAATCAAATATGTGTCCTTGGATGCATGATTAGGTCCCATGCAAGAAATGGGATTGAATTTCATACACTAGGGGACCGTCACTCGGCCGAAACATTGAGATACCTAGTTTTTCAATTCTAGTAAATCCAAAACTCGTCTGAAATTCATGAAACTTGGCATGCTATCATGGAGCGGCGTCAACATGCCGTGGTAAATTTTTTGTCGCATTTAGGGCAGGTTTGGGTATAATCTTCTCGCAACAAGCCTGATGGTTTCGGTAGGGAACCTGCCACCTTTGGGGACGAAACATATCCGTTGCCTCTTATTGCTTTCAAAAAATCTCTAGTGTCAACATAGAATAACAGGAGTGTTGTGTTTATTTTCTGAATTTTCCGGGGTTCGTTTGGACATTTTTATACATTAACTAGGTTATCTAGGCATTTTATGTGCATAATTCAAATTTCAACTACATGCACATGCTCTAGTGTATATAAATTGGTTGAAAAATCAAACATGTGTTCTTGGTTGCATGCTTTGGTCCCATGCAAGAAATGGGAATTAATGTCAAACACTAGGGCACCGTCACTCGGCCGAAACATTGAGATACCTAGTTTCTCAATTCTAGTAAATCCAAAACTCGTCTGAAATTCATGAAACTTGGCATGCTATCATGGAGCGGCATCAACATGTCGTGGTAAATTTTTTGTCCCATTTGGGGCAGGTTTGGGTATAAGCTTCTCACAAACCAGAGCTTCTCACAATAAGTGTGATGGTTTCGGTAGGGACCATGCCACATTTGGGGACGAAACGATATCCGTTGCCTCTTATTGCTTTCAAAAAGTTTCTAGTGTCAACATAGAACAAGAGGAGTGTTGGGTTTAATTTAGGAATTTTTCAAGGTTCGTTTGGACATTTTTATACATTAATTGGGTTTTCTAGGCATTTTATGTGCATAATTCAAATTTGAACTACATGCACATGCTCCAGTGCATATAAATTGGTTGAAAAATCGAATATGTGTCCTTGGATGCATGATTAGGTCCCATGCAAGAAATGGGAATGAATTTCATACCAGGGGACCGTCACTCGTCAAACATTGAGATACCTAGTTTTTCAATTCTAGTAAATCCAAAACTCGTCTGAAATTCATGAAACTTGGCATGCTATCATGGAGCGGCGTCAACATGCCGTGGTAAAGTTATTGTCGCATTTAGGGCAGGTTTGGGTATTATCTTCTCGCAACAAGCGTGATGGTTTCGGTAGGGAACGTGCCACCTTTGGGGACGAAACATATCCGTTGCCTCTTATTGCTTTCAAAAAGATTCTAGTGTCAACATAGAAAAACAGGAGTGTTGTGTCTATTTTCTGAATTTTTCGGGGTTCATTTGGACATTTTTATACATTAACTAGGTTATCTAGGCATTTTATGTGCATAATTCAAATTTGAACTACATGCACATGCTCTAGTGTATATAAATTGGTTGAAAAATCAAATATGTGTTCTTGGTTGCATGCTTAGGTCCCATGCAAGAAATGGGAATTATTGTCAAACACCAGGGCACCGTCACTCGGCCGAAACATTGAGATACCTAGTTTTTCAATTCTAGTAAATCGAAAACTCGTCTGAAATTCATGAAACTTGTCATGCTATCATAGAGCGGCATCAACATGTCGTGGTTAATTTTTTGTCCCATTTGGGGCAGGTTTGGGTATAAGCTTCTCACAAACCAGAGCTTCTCACAATAAGTGTGATGGTTTCGGTAGGGAACATGCCACATTTGGGGACGAAATGATATCCGTTGCCTCTTATTGCTTTCAAAACATTTCTAGTGTCAACATAGAATAAGAGGAGTGTTGGGTTTAATTTAGGAATTTTTCAAGGTTCGTTTGGACATTTTTATACATTAACTGGGTTTTCTAGGCATTTTATGTGCATAATTCAAATTTGAACTACATGCACATGCTCCAGTGCATATAAATTGGTTGAAAAATCAAATATGTGTCCTTGGATGCATGATTAGGTCCCATGCAAGAAATGGGATTGAATTTCATACAATAGGGGCCCGTCACTCGGCCGAAACATTGAGATACCTAGTTTTTCAATTCTAGTAATTCCAAAACTCGTCTGAAATTCATGAAACTTGGCATGCTATCATGGAGCGGCGTCAACATGCCGTGGTAAATTTTTTGTCGCATTTAAGGCAGGTTTGGGTATAATCTTCTCACAACAAGCCTGATGGTTTCGGTAGGGAACCTGCCACCTTTGGGGACGAAACATATCCGTTGCCTCTTATTGCTTTCAAAAAATTTCTAGTGTCAACATAGAACAACAGGAGTGTTGTGTTTATTTTCTGAATTTTTCGGGGTTCGTTTGGACATTTTTATACATTAACTAGGTTATCTAGGCATTTTATGTGCATAATTCAAATTTGAACTACATGCACATGCTCTAGTGTATATAAATTGGTTGAAAAATCAAATATGTGTTCTTGGTTGCATGCTTTGGTCCCATGCAAGAAATGGGAATTAATGTCAAACACTAGGGCACCGTCACTCGGCCGAAACATTGAGATACCTAGTTTCTCAATTCTAGTAAATCCAAAACTCGTCTGAAATTCATGAAACTTGGCATGCTATCATGGAGCGGCATCAACATGTTGTGGTAACTTTTTTGTCCCATTTGGGGCAGGTTTGGGTATAAGCTTCTCACAAACCAGAGCTTCTCACAATAAGTGTGATGGTTTCGGTAGGGAACATGCCACATTTGGGGACGAAACGATATCCGTTGCCTCTTATTGCTTTCAAAAAATTTCTAGTGTCAACATAGAACAAGAGGAGTGTTGGGTTTAATTTAGGAATTTTTCAAGGTTCGTTTGGACATTTTTATACATTAACTGGGTTTTCTAGGCATTTTATGTGCATAATTCAAATTTGAACTACATGCACATGCTCTAGTGCATATAAATTGGTTGAAAAATCGAATATGTGTGCTTGGATGCATGATTAGGTCCCATGCAAGAAATGGGAATGAATTTCATACCAGGGGACCGTCACTCGGCCGAAACATTGAGATACCTAGTTTTTCAATTCTAGTAAATCCAAAACTCGTCTGAAATTCATGAAACTTAGCATGCTATCATGGAGCGGCGTCAACATGCCGTGGTAAATTTTTTGTCGCATTTAGGGCAGGTTTGGTTATTATCTTCTCGCAACAAGCGTGATGGTTTCGGTACGGAACGTGCCACCTTTGGGGACGAAACATATCCGTTGCCTCTTATTGCTTTCAAAAAGATTCTAGTGTCAACATAGAAAAACAGGAGTGTTGTGTTTATTTTCTGAATTTTTCGGGGTTCATTTGGACATTTTTATACATTAACTAGGTTATCTAGGCATTTTATGTGCATAATTCAAATTTGAACTACATGCACATGCTCTAGTGTATATAAATTGGTTGAAAAATCAAATATGTGTTCTTGGTTGCATGCTTAGGTCCCATGCAAGAAATGGGAATTATTATCAAACACCAGGGCACCGTCACTCGGCCGAAACATTGAGATACCTAGTTTTTCAATTCTAGTAAATCGAAAACTCGTCTGAAATTCATGAAACTTGGCATGCTATCATGGAGCGACATCAACATGTCGTGGTAAATTTTTTGTCCCATTTGGGGCAGGTTTGGGTATAAGCTTGTCACAGACCAGAGCTTCTCACAACAAGCGTGATGGTTTCGATAGGGAGGTGCCACCTTTGGGGACAAAACGATATCCGTTGCCTCTTATTGCTTTCAAAATTTTCTAGTGTCAACATAGAACAACATGAGTGTTGTGTTTAATTTTGGAATTTTTCCGGATTCGTTTCTACATTTTCATACATTAACTGGGTTTTCTAGGCATTTTATGTGCATAATTGAAATTTGAACTACATGCACATGCTCCAGTGCATATAAATTGGTTGAAAAATCAAATATGTGTCCTTGGTTGCATGCTTAGGTCCCATGCAAGAAATGGGAATGAATATCAAGCACCCTGCCACCGTCACTTGGCCGCAAATATTGAGATACCTGGTTTAAATTCTAGTAAATCCAACACTCGTCTGAAATTCATGAAACTTGGCATGCTATCATGGAGCAGCATCAACATGCCATGGTAATTTTTTTGTCACATTTGGGGCAGGTTTGGGTATAAGCTTCTCACAAACAAGCGTGATGGTTTCGGTAGGGATGTGCCACCTTTGGGGACGAAACGATATCCGTTGCCTCTTATTGCTTCCAAAATTTTTCTTGTGTCAACATAGAACAACAAGAGTGTTGTGTTTAATTTTGGAAATTTTTGGGTTCGTTCGGACATTTTTATACATTAACTAGGTTATCTAGGCATTTTATGTGCATAATTAAAATTTGAACTACATGCTCATGCCCTAATGCATATAAATTGGTTGAAAAATCAAATATGTGTCCTTGGTTGCATGCTTAGGTCCCATGCAAGAAATGGGGGTGAATGTCAAACACCAGGGCACCGTCACTCGGCCGCGAACATTGAGATACCTAGTTTTTAAATTCTAGTAAATCCGAAACTCGTCTGAATTTCATGAAACTTGGCACGCTATCATGGAGCGGCATCAACATGCCGTGGTAAAATTTTTGTTCCATTTCGGGCAGGTTTGGATGTAAGCTTCTCACAGACCAGAGCTTCTCACAACAAGCGTGATGGTTTCGGTAAGGGAACGTGCCACCTTTGGGGACGAAACGATATTTGTTGCCTCTTATTGCTTTGAAAATTTTCTAGTGTCATAATAGAACAACAGGATTGTTGTGTTTAGTTTTGGAATTTTTCGGGGTTCGTTTGGACATTTTTATACATTAACTAGGTTTTCTAGGCATTTTATATGCATAATTCAAACTTGAACTACATGCACATGCTCCAGTGCATATAAATTGGTTGAAAACTCAAATATGTGTCCTTCGGTGCATGCTTAGGGCCCATGAAAGATATGGGAATGAATTTCAAACACCAGGGGACCGTCACTCCGGCGCAAACATTGAGATACCAGGTTTTTAAATTCTAGTAAATCCAAAACTCGTCTGAAATTCATGAATCTTGGCATGGTATCATGGAGCGGCATGAACATGACGTGGTAAAATTTTGTCCCATTTGGGGCAGTTTTGGGTATAAGCTTCTCACAAACCAGAGCTTCTCACAGCAAGCGTGATGGTTTCGGTAGGGAACGTGCCACCTTTGGGGACGAAACAATATCCGTTGCCTCTTATTGCTTTCAAAATTTTCTAGTGTCAACATAGGACAACAAGAGTTTTGTGTTTAATTTTGGAATTTTTGGGGTTTGTTTGGACATTTTAATACATTAACTGGGTTTTCTAAGCATTTTATATGCATAATTCAAACTTGAACTACATGCACATGCTCCAGTGCATATAAATTGGTTGAAAAATCAAATATATGTCCTTGGTTGCATGCTTAGGTCCCATGCAACAAATGGGAATGAATGTCAAACACCAGGGCACTATCACTCGGCCACAAACATTGAGATACCTAGTTTTTAAATTCTAGTAAATCCTAAACTCATCTAAAATTCATGAAACTTGGCGTGCTATCATGGAATGGCACCCGACTTGCCGTGGTATTTTTTGTGTCCATTTTGAGAGAAGGCGCAATTGAATAACAGCCAACAAAGGCATTTCGAAATAAATAGTTGCCAGTGTAACAACTAAAACGTTTTGTATAATTAAATTGTGTGTGTTCTGTTAACCATTCATGTGACGCCACGCCTCACTCTTTTAATGGCTAGGAGGTGCCGTGCGGACAGGTGCTTGAGTGCTTGACCAAACGGGAGCCGTGCGAGCTGTACTCCAATGCAGAGGCTCACCGGGAAGCGTGTAAGCTGTACGCCGCGCAGGTCACTGGGTAGCGAGCCCTTTGACTTCCATGGGAGCCCGCCTTGCTCGCATCCTCTCCATTCATGGCGCCCAAGCCGCAGTTTAATACTGGTTTTTAAATATAAAACACTCATCGCAAACGTTTTAGTTAGAACTCCCGTATGCAAACCGACAACTTCCCCAGGAAGCCAAGGGAAAATGTGCCGAGCATGATTTGTGCAGCTCTTGATCGCAAACGTTTTAGTTAGAACGCCCGTATGCAATCCGACAGCTTCCCAGAGAAGCCAAGAGAAAATTTGCCGAGCAGGATTTCTGCAGCTCTTGATCACAAACGTTTTAGATAGAACACCCGTATGCAAAGTGAGAGCTATGGTCTTCCCCCTTAAGTCAAGGGAAAATTCGCAGCGCAGGATTTGTGCATCCCTTCAACGCAAACAGTTGTTTTGGATGACCCATGTGCAACCGCATACAAACAATTTGGTAAGATTTGCATCTGTCATATTGGGTATGTTGCCATTTGTCAAACTAGAAAGATTGACATTTGTTGATCTAGTAACATTGGTATTTGTCAATCCTTGTAACACTGCGATTTGTCAAAATATGAAGCTAAAAATCACTAGCACTATCTAAATGTTGCAACTAAAATTCAGTAATTAAGCATATATTTCATTCATAGATTAAGCGGTCATTCTTAATTTATACAAACTGTTCAACTCAACAGCTGAACCGACCAAACTTTTCCCCAATTGTTGCCAACCACGTACTGAAATAGCTAGTTCAACTATATATACTAGCTGATTTTAAATACGTTGTACAGTTCCACCACATCTATAGTCAGATGAACCAAACATAATAGCCCCTAAATACTACTACTACGGAGGGGCTTTGTGCTACTTCCGGCGGCCTCTCTCTACCGAGCGTGCTCAGTAAGAGGCAGAGGAGGAGGAGGAGCCTACCGACGAGCTTGACAACTGCAATACAGTGCATGCCGCTATTGCATGTTCAGCAACGCTCGCCAGCTCGAACGCCCACTACCGCTCCAGACGACCCCTCTCGAAGCGGCCGAACTGCTTGTAGATCTCTGGACTCCTCGCCTCTGTGTCGGCGTGTGCTGCGGCCACAGTTGTGGTAAGGTTCTTTGCATCCTTGACGAGGCGCTCCTCCTCCTCCCGCAGGAACTCGATGTAGCGCAAAAGGTCGCTAACGCACGTGCGGGCCTCCAACTCCGCCTCCCTCCTTCGGGCGGCATTGCGGAGCGGGTGATGACCCCGACGATTGATGGTGGGCTGGCGGCCATGGCTGCCGATGATGGGCTGGCGACCACGACGACCACCTCCCGCCTTCGGGCCGCGGTGGCGGAACGAGTGATGGCCGACAATGGGGTGGCAGCCACGGTGGCCATGTCCCAACTTTGGGCCACGGCGGCGGAGCGGACGATGGCCCTGGCTTTCGACGGTGGTATGGCGGCAACGGTAGCCGGCAACAGCTGCCGACGGACACTGGCGGCGGAGCGTGTGGTGGGTGTTCCACACACACCCAACAGGGACACCATGCGCACTACACTACGTCGGGGACTGCGCCACCGCCGTGGTGTAGCCTCCCAGCTGGAGGTGTCCTCTAATGACGGTGGAGTGGCCGAGCGACGATGACGGACCGGTGCCATTGGCGATTGTGGGAGAAGCAGACGAGATAAGCTACAGGGAGGGAGGGGAAATGCGACACATGACTCACCGGCCGTGAGGGTTTATATAGCAGGCCGGTAAGCATTCGAATTTTGTGGGATTTCACCGAGTCGGGTGGGAAGCTTGCGCAGGAACCTGCGAGGTTGCGTGGGAATGGGCTCACCAACGATTCATTTGTGCCACTTCGAGCCACTGTTTGGCCAAAGAACGACCCCGTGCGTTGCGCAAGCTTGCGCTGTAAGCCATCTGGGACAGCGGGGTGACAAGATGTGCGAGAGGAGGATGAAAGGACACATACACATACGGTTAATACAAAAAAATCTTTGCGATTTATTTACCTACTATACCCCCGTCCTGGTTTATAAGTAGGACTTAACTAATAAAATACGAATGCATGTCGGCAAAGATTATATTGTTGGATTCGTATTTGAACATAGTTTCCAGTTATACAATTTTTGTAACATACATTTGGTTAAATTTAAGGTTATGTACCAGCAAGCGTTTGCCCGCAACACACACGGTTTATTCCATCACAAACATCTTGGATGGATCAAATGTATGCCGCGTATCGCAGACGCAACTCTAATCTGATCGTGCTTGATGTCTCTGACATCGCTTGCACAGTTTGTCTTATTTTCCACGTATCACTGTGCCGGCCTCTGCTCACGTCCCTTAGCAAGCTCTGCTCGCCGTTAGGCACTGTAGCGCATTGTGCTCACCGTTAGGCGCCGCGGCATGCTCTGCTCGCGTCCGTCGGTGCGCTCGACTACTGGACAACTTTTCCTTACGTGTTCAACTGCTATATATATATATATATATATATATATATATATATATATATATATATATATATATATATATACTACTATAGTACATCAATTTTCAAACTTGGATTAGCCACCCGCAGTGACGCAGAAGCTTTTGCTAGCCGTTGATTTCTTCCATAGGTTGAATCGCTGCCATTTATCAATGTTGAAGCAAACTGATCCAACGGTCATGCTTTCTGGGATTCGCTCCCCACCGCTGCGCGCCTAAAAAGGTCGGGAGGATCTTTCTAGAGTTAACTACAGCTGACATCTGACCAGACTCTTGCTGAAGAGCTTTCACGTGAGGAGCTAGCTTTATGTTCCGAACTGGCCCGTTAGACAAGGTAGTACTCCAGTACAAGCTAGAAGCATCTAAACAAGTGTGCATATAGAGGCTAGCAGCCTATATTACTACACTAGATATTTCCTCCTCACATGAGTACGGTTGAATGCATGCATGGAAGCATTTCTTATTTTTCTCAAAATATTAGTACAGTGTAAAAAAAAGAGTACGCATGTCAACATTGTTGTTCCCTGAGGGAAATATTCAAACAGCCAGTATAAAATTTAAATTTGGATTTACTTTATTTTAATTGGGACATTAAATTATTTAAAACATTGCACGGTCGAGATCACACAAATGAAATAGAGTTTACCCACAAAAAAAATAGTTTATAAGAAAACGCTGACTTGAAGGTGCGGAAAGGTCCCCTATGTTTCAAATTTGAATTTCAAAAACTAAAAGATTTCACAAACACGCCAATAAGATTTTATTTTGGAATATAAGTATATGTTTCGTCTAATGCATTCTTCATCTAGAAATTCGTTGTGCCACTGTGATTTGATGTGAATTGTAAATAAAAATTTCATGAGTTCCAACTAGAAACACAAATGTACTTTTGAAAATTACAAGTTAATTTTATTATAACATAGTATATTTACTTTTAATTTAAATGATTTAGTATTGTGATTATACATAAGAATATAACGTGCAAAGCACGTACAAATTACTAGTATATATATGGTTGCTCAACATTGAGGCGACCGTGGAGCGCTCTGCTCGCGTCCCTCCGTGCGCGCTCTACCAGCGGTTGGGCGTGCGCACGATCACGTCGGGGCCCCCATATGCATGCGGTTGCGCCGCGCGCGTTGCCATGCAATGCAGTTACGCGCTGCAAAATAGAACTGCCATCAGGGCCTGCCGATATTCCTGGCCGTGTAGCTTCCCCTTTAATTCCCATGGCCATTATAACCTTGTCTCTTCAACCTTTCGATCGCGCCCCACAACACAACAAGCACACCCACGACGACACATAGAGAGGGGATGTCTAGCGGCGCTCCAATGGAGTTCGGCGAGCATAAACTGGAGACCCACGCGAGGGAGACGGATCTCTCGGTGGTGTACACCATCGACCCGGCCGTTGTGGATGACTGCATCAACAACGTTGAGCAATTGCTTGCTCGAGACAAGTACAAGATGGTTAGCATCGACCTCCAGTACACCGCCGATCGTCCCGACATAGATCAGAAGGTTGTCGTCGCCCAGTTGTGCATGCGCCATCATGTCCTCATCTACCACTACTGCATGGCCACAGAGACTTGCGAATGTTTCAACAGGTTTGTCAACAGCAGATGATGATCAAATGATCGTTTATGCTTGTTGACCATGCATGCAATATATAGTTTACTTTATTGGTGTGTGGAAATGTCATGTGTCTAGTAGCCACCTATGTAATTATGCATGTAATAGTTTACTTTGGTGTGTGCAAATGCCATGGTTGTAGTAGCCACCTATGTAAGTGGATGTTTAATTTGGTTATACAACCATGTCCTTATAAGTGTGTATGTATATATATGTTGTTGTTCTGTATGCAATCCCATCGCACAACACACACATCTTATTAGCAGCAACCATCTATGTTATTATCAGTCTTCGCACGCATTTCTGATTACAGACCTGTTTGCCATGTATCACACACATCTTGTTATATTGAACCGTTTTTGTTCTCTTATCTCAACACAAACAGTTCATCCGAGTGAACCACATGCCGTATATCGCACACACCTTGATCTGGCTGACCATTTCTTTTGTGCTGCCTAATCACAAACAGTTCATCCGAGCGAACCGTATGCTGTATGTCGCAAACATCTTCATCTGGCTGCCCCATTTGTTTTGTTCCTCCTCATCGCAAACAGTTCATTGAACTGAACTGTATGCCCTGCATCGCACATGCAACTAACATCTGAACCGTGTTTGATGCATCCTCCATCACAAACGTTTTGCACCTTTTTGACAGTTTTTACACGACCATTTACGATTATTACATCGCACACAATTTCGTCGAATGGTCTCTCTTCGTAGTGTTGCGTTAGCAACATCCTACAGTAGTGTTTCTTGATTGCTCCCAAACTTTTTGGGCATGCTATCTCATCCAAATCATTGCTCCATGCCAAAATTCAGCTCCATTTGCCTAGTGAATCTTCCTCAGCAATTTTTCAAAGTTTTTGTCAAACAGAAGCCATTGTGAAGGAAGTACTAGCTAGGAGCACCCAAATGAGTTGAAATTTTGCACACTCCTTCATGTACTCATATTATAACACTCCTCCAATGTTTAGCTCCGTCCAATCATCTATGTGAGCACATGATCAAATCTTTGATTCTGGCAATATTTTTTGGTTGTAAAATAACTATATTTTATATTGCTTCATTAATTCTGAAAAAATTACCAGATCATGCTCCTACCAATATCACTTCTCTCCACCAAATTTGTGATCATTTAAGCAATCCATTTACTCACCAATATTATCTCAAGTTTCTGGACACAGAGGATAGCTATGAAGGAAGTACCATTTTGGAAAGTCCAAATGGTATGGAAATTTTACAGCATCTTTATATGTCATCATCATCCCTTACCAAATTTCAGCTCATGTGGTTACACCATGTGAGTGCTACTTCTTGATTTAGTTTCTGGACCAGATTTGGCAGTTGCAAAGCAACTATATTAAACCTTGGTCCAAATCCCTCAAAACTTCACAAGATTCTTGTGCTTCCTACCCTAAACCTCCGAGACATGCTATTTTATCACTTAGCTCTCCTTGTTGATCACAGTTTCATGCAACAGTTTGTAACAGAAAACTTCAGAGGACACTTCGCCGACTGCCTCTGTTTCGTGCCTCGGCCCCTTCTTCCCCGTGACCCTTGGCCTCCTTTGTGTCGTGAAACCTCTCCTGTTCCTTCCTGTCGCATTTCTTCGACCGAGATCGACCACACACGCATACGAGGCCATGGCCGAGCCACGACCACGTGTCTACGGTCATCCCCCTCGGCCACGGCTATATATAGCCATCCCCGAGCGCTCTCGAGCTCACCAGGGCCCTCACCTCCCTCCTTTGGTCCTCCCCATCCCCTCCATTCATCGTTGGAGTCCTTGCTCGCCTTGGTTGTCCGCCATGGCCGTCTCGGTCCTCCCCATAAATTAGCTCGAAGCCGAGCTCTTATTCCCCTCTAGCCACCCACACTAGATCACCCAGTCACTAGTGCATATCCCCCACCTTTCCATTCAACGTCAGGCCGACCATAGCTTCATCCACAACTCCGGCCGATGGCCTCTTCCGCCTCCCTCCACTAAAAAAATTCAATTTTGTGATGATATGTGTTTGTCACAGTAGGTCACGTTTTCTGTCATGCATGTACATCCATGACGATTTTATGACAGAATCAAGATAGTCATACCTGTGCTTTCGTAAAAGTGTTCCATGACATTACCAAAATTATCATCACGGAAGTGTCCACTTCCATGACGATAAATTGCGCGTCACAGAAGTGCTTCCGTCAAGGGTGACCGACATGTGGCATCAAACATAACGGGTCGCCGTTAAGCTATCGGGTTCCGGTTTGGATCCGATAACCCGTTAACAGCCCGGACCAATGGGGATTTTCCACGTGTAAAATTCTCATTGGCCGAAGGACACATGTGTTGGCTCACCGCTGGGACAGATGTCATCCACTCATTGGACAAGAGGCGCCTATGATAGGTCGACACGTGGCATGGCCCAACAGTGGCTCATTCCGGTGAAAATACCGGCGCATTTGACTTGGTCTAAAGGTAATGGGCCGGCCCACGGAAAGCCTGTTAACGACATGTTCGTACATAGCCCATTTACGGCCCGCTAACTCACTGCCCGTTACGGCCTATCGGAATTAAGCCCAATAGCTTCATATGGGCCATCCATTATGATTCCAGGCCATTGTAACTTCCAGCCCATGTATGGCACATGATGTCTTTTGGCCCATATGAGGCCCTTTGTTACTCTTGGTCCATTAACGGCCCGTGGTGAAACGGGCCCGTAATGAACGGTGCACCCGCTTTATACCCATTAACGGCCCATTGTTCCATTGGGACGTTTCCAAGCCGTGCTATCTTTTGGCCTTCTCAGGGCCCATTTATTCTTGGGCTTATTTCCAGCATTCGGTTACTTATGGCCACATCGCCTTTTTTCGCTTGTGGGCCAAATTCAGCCCGTGGTTACAATCGGCCCGTTTGCGAACCGTTAATCCGTTGGGCCGTTTTCTTAATACGGCCGGTTAACGGTGGCCCGTTATTGTCGGCCCATGAGTGGATGATTCCAACTCTAGCCCGTTTACGACCCATAATGCGTTCTATTATTGGCCCATGTTTGGTCGATCGATCATACGGCCCGTAGAAGGCCCATTGATGCTACGGCCCGAAGAAGGCCCATTGTTTCTACGACCCTTGAAGGCCCATTGTTTCTACGTCTCGTAGAAGGCCCATTGTTTCTACGTCTCGTAGGAGGCCCAGGGTCACTACAGTAAATATGTAGCCCGTGCTTATTGTGGCCTAGTTTTTAAAAATAGGTTATTGCGGCCACTAGCAAACCGCGGAAAAAGAACTGCACTGACTACAAGCAAACAAATAAAAAAGACAACAAGGAAATAAATAAGCAAGCAACTTACGCTAGGTTATCACGATCGTTATTACATATTACATCCATCGGCATCAAAGTTTGCCACCAGTGCAAATATAGGGAACAAAGCAGCATATCACATACACTGGTTATCAAAGTTGGCGACCACTTCTAATAAACGCCGCAACAAAACAAGTCCAGAACTGAAACCACTTCAGAAGAGCTCAAGAAACAATATCCTGAGTACCCATAATGCTGGCAAGATGCTTAGCAAGCTTATTAACTTTCTCTTGTTTGGCGCTTAAATCCTCCAGCACTTGTCGTTGCACCAGAAAGTATGCATCTGAATTCTGCAGGGACTTACTCAATCCTTTGGCTTCCTGTCGCATAACATCTGATCGATGTCTTTCAACTTGAAGTTGATACTCAATAAGTCAAACTGATTCAGGCAGCGAGTTCGGAGAGCTGGTGCCAACAGTAGTAGCCAGTAACTTGAACACTACATCAAGACAGGACTTTAGGGTTGTCTCAGTGTCTTCAATATAGTTTTTATTAGCTTTCTTGGAGACCAACAGGGATGTCTCACTATCTTGAACCTTATCTTCATTCTTCCTTTCCCATTGCATAATGGGGTACTCTTCTCCAATATTTTATCCGCGTTCTAAAAGAGAAACAAACAAACACATCATAGGTTTACCATGTTGTATATGAAACTCATTTTGGTAAACCAGTTTAGTAGTAAGGTGGACAGGATAACAACATGAAACAAACATATATCTATGTACTGTGGTCCTTGTATGGTCTATGTCATTCTAGTTTATGTTGCCAAATCAAGATAGAGGCAGTTCAAATAATATCTATTTAAGACAAAGCAGCATAGACCGAATATTAGTGTGGGAAACTACACAGCAATAACAACACTTGTAATGTGCATGGTATGAGAACATAACTGTTTATTCAATTGAAACTGAAATCAACATAGAGCAAGTTACAACAGCAAACACGTTAAAGAAACAGGTTTAAAACATACCTGTTGCGCCATTGGAATTTCAATTGCATCCTTCAAATTTGAAATTAGTTGGTATGAGTAAATATGGTGATGCAAGAGCAAAGTAGTATGAACCATAGCTACCAAACCTAACCTGAGAACAATTATTCTTCTGCTTTAAGCGTTGACTTGGGGTTCGGAGTGGTGGTCCTCGTGCTTTGGGCACTGCTTTGTTAGTATGCTTGAAGTATTATTATTTTTATGTCAATATAAACTTTTGTCTTGAATCTTTCAGATCTGAATATTCATGCCACAATTAAGAAGAATTACATTGAAATTATGCCAAGTAGCACTCCGCATCAAAAATTCTTTTTTATCATTTACCTACTCGAGGACGAGCAGGAATTAAGCTTGGGGATGCCTGATAGTCTCCAACGTATCTATAATTTTTGATTGCTCCATGCTATATTATCTACTGTTTTGGACCATATTGGGCTTTATTTTACACTTGTATATTACTTTTGGGACTAACCTATTAACCGGAGGCCCAGCCTAGAATTGTTGTTTTTTTGCCTATTTCAGTGTTTCGATGAAACGGAATATCAAACGGAGTCCAAACGGAATGAAACCTTCGGGAACGTGATTTTCTCACCGAATATGATCCAGGAGACTTGGACCCCCCGTCAAGAAAGAAAGGAGGTGGCCAGGAGGGTGGAGGGCGCCCCCTGCCTCGTGGGCCCTCCTTTGCTCCACCGACGTACTCCTTCCTCCTATATATACCTACGTACCCTCAAACGATCGACACGGAGCCAAAAACCTAATTCCACCGCCAAGAACCTTCTCAGATCCACGAGATCCCATCTTGGGGCCTGTTTCGGAGCTCCGTCGGAAGGGGAATCCACCACGGAGGGCTTATACATCAACATCATAGCCTCTCCGATGAAGTGTGAGTAGTTTACCTCAGACCTTCGGGTCCATAGTTAGTAGCTAGATGGCTTCTTCTCTCTTTTTGGATCTCAATACAATGTTCTCCCCCTCTCTCGTGGAGATCTATTCGATGTAATCTTCGTTTTGCGGTGTGTTTGTTCAGACCGATGAATTGTGGGTTTATGATTAAGATTATCTTTGAACAATATTTGAATCTCCTCTGAATTCTTTTATGTATGATTTGTTATCTTGGCAAGTCTCTTCGAATTATCAGTTTGGTTTGGCCTACTAGATTGGTTTTTCTTGCAATGGGAGAAGTGCTTAGCTTTGGGTTCAATATTGCGGTGTCCTTTCCCAAAGGATGAGGGGCAGCAAGGCACGTATTGTATTGTTGCCATCGAGGATAACAAGATGGGGTTTTTATCATATTGCATGAATTTATCCCTCTACATCATGTAATCTTGCTTACAGGCGTTACTTTGTTTTCTTGAACTTAATACTCTAGATGCATGCTGGATAGCGGTCGATGAGTGGAGTAATAGTAGTAGATGCAGGCAGAGTCGGTCTACTTGTCTCGCACGTGATGCCTATATACATGATCATACCTATATATTCTCATAATTATGCTCAATTCATCAATTGCTCAACAGTAATTTGTTCACCCACCGTAGAATACTTGTGCTCTTGAGAGAAGCCACTAGTGAAATCTATGGCCCCCGGGTCTATTCTCATCATATCAATCTTCCATCACTTTATTATTGCTTTGTTTTTTTACTTTTCCCTTTTATTTTACTTTGCATCTTTATACCAAAAATATTATCTATCATCTCTATCAGATCTCACTCTCGTAAGTGACCGTGAAGGGATTGACAACCCCTAATCTCGTTGGTTGCGTGGAGCTATTTGTTTTGTGTAGGTACGAGGGACTTGCGTGTAGCCTCCTACTGGATTGATACCTTGGTTCTCAAAAGCTGAGGGAAATACTTACTCTACTCTGCTGCATCACCCTTTCCTCTTCAAGGAAATCCAACTGTCGGTGTACGAGAGTAGGGGTACCCTAGTATCCCGAACTTGTGCACGGGCAGTTGCAGCCCTCCGCGACAGGGCTTACCGGGTGACCGCCAAGGTCCTCCGTGGTTCCTTTGGAGCCATTCAAGAACAAAGTATTCAAGCCAGGGAGACAAGGTCCCGGCAAGAGGAGCTTGCCGGGAAGGCCACTCAAGGCACATAGGAGACAAGGCCCCGGCAAGAGGAGCTTGCCGGGAAGGCGACCCTGTGCACTTACAAGACAAGGCCCGGCAAGAGGAGCTTGCCGAAGGCCCGTGAGCGACAAGCTTCCGGCGCGACAAGACAACAACCGCGGCAAAAGGCGCTTGCCGCAGACCACCTCTGTACCCTACGCTCCAAAGGTGCATCCACTAACGTGTCGCCTGGCCTTTCCAAAGCACATGGCGGGAGGTCAGGCAGCCAGCGGTGCGAGGTGTCAAGCAGCGCCGACAAGTTTGCCATCGTGGCGAACGGTGGCGCCCGACGGTCCTCGCTTGCACCGTTAGGGCGACTAGACGGGCATTTAATGCCTTTGTCCCCCGCCGTGGTTAGGTATTGTACATCGTACCTTTGTACAAGTAGGTGTACCAACCACTATTTTTCCATTTGTACCCCCGTCTACGTTGCCACCTGTCGGAGCCCCTTGAGCATATAAAAGGAGGCCCATGCGCAACGTAGGGTGGGTTGGTCGATCAGTTCCCCCCAGGCTCAGTCTCGTTAGCAGCTCGTGTGTACTGTAGCACTCGAGCGCTCCTGAGCAAGAACGCAATACACCTAGACATGCAGCAGTAGGAGTATTATCTCTCCGGAGAGCTCCGAAGCTGGGTAAACCTCTCGTGTAACCGCCTCGATCTGCTCTTCGTGGCGACCTCCGCTCCCGCCCGAACCGAAAGGGCTCGGTCCGCCGGCCCCATAGGTGCTCGTGGGCGAATCAGCCTGCCCCGACATCTTTGGCGCGCCCGGTAGGGGCGTGAGGTTGTGTGAACCTGATCCGGCGCCCACGCGAAGCTAGATCTTCATCATCTTCGCCAACATGCCACCGAAGAAGAAGGTTTCGCGGCGGAAGCCCCGTCTGCGTCGAACCCACCGCCACCGGAGCAAACAGGTGGTGGGGTAGACGCCGCAGAAGAATGGACGGCGACGGGGAGCTCACGGTGCTGCCAAGTCCAAGGACAAGGCTGCATGCACCTCGGCGTCCGTACATGCACCGCGCCCGTCTCAGAGGCGCAGGATCGACAGCGTCATGGCATTCACAATGCCATACGCCGTTGGACCAAGATCGAGCCGAGGATCCCGGGATGTTCAATACCAAAGATGCACGCCAACATGTCAGGCGCGAAGCGAGGCACGGTCGCCGGACGGGATATCGCTCCTTCTAACATAGTTAGAAGTCCGAGCATATCCCGCCTCGCGCCGCTCGCCATCGCCACCCACCACTCCAGCAGGCTTTGGCGAGAGCCCAATCGCTCTGGATTACCTCCAACGGCCGACAAGGTCGATGAATGGAGGGCCACCATTCAAAGTCTCATCGGCTTCGCTTAACGCGACGCCCGCTGGCAACCGAAAGTGCATCATCGCCGGCAGGACTGCTAAACACGAGCCGGTGGCGGCGAGACCGGTGGGGTGCAACCACCATGCACTCTCCGCCTCAAGGCCAAGATCGCCGACTTGTCGGATCCACCTCGACAGCGACTCCATCTGCGTCGCCGGATCCACGAGCTCATCGCGATCGGCGCCAAGTTCTTCACGAACGACAAGAAGAGGACGCCGAACTCGCATCGAGCACCGAAGAGAAGCGCGCGTCAATCGACAAGCGCCATGGGCCCTCTGTCGACATGCACGCCGCCGGAGAACCAGCGACTTGCCGTCTGCGGTAGGTTGCCCTGCGTTCACTGCGTGAGCTGCGGCAAGTCCAAAGGGCCCGGAAGAAAAACTTCAAGCCAGACGTACCGGAGAAGTACGACGGCAAGACGCATCCGTCGGAGTTCCTCAGCATCTACACCATCGCGATGCAGGCCGCCGGGGGGCGAGACGACAAGATCCTTGCTAACTACTTCCCGCTGGTGCTCAAGCCCAATGTCAGGTCCTGGCTCATGCACTTGCCGGACAACTCCATATCTTCTTGGGCAGATCTATGCCATCAGTTTGTCGGCGCCTTTACAGGCGGCCACAAGCCCCATGGCCAAGAAAGCGACCTTCATGTGCTCGCCTAGAAGGAAGGAGAGCCCCTGCGCAAGTATATTCAAAGATTCAGCCGTGTACATCACAACATCCCAGACGTCCACCCTGCCGCGGTAATCAGCGCGTTCCATCAGAACATGCGAAACCACAGGATGCGGGAGGAGATGGCGATGTGCAAAATCAGAGACGCCAGTGAGCTATACACCCTGGCCGACAAGTGTGCACGTGCTGAAGAAGGGAGGAGACTCCCCGGAGAGAATACCGAAGCAGGAGGATCTGATAGCGAAGAGACTGCCCCGGCAAAGAAGAGCCGGCGGCGGGGCAACAGGAAAAAGAAAGGCAGAGATGTGCTAGTTGTCGAGCAGTCCGTCAACGGAGGTGGCGACAAGAAAGCCAAGGCTGGTAGCTCTGGCAAGGAGGTTGCCGCTGGCACCAACTGCCAGTCTGTGGCGGCCGCCGACAAGCAGGACGGCTCCGGCAAGCAGTACTGCAAGATCCACCGCACCAAGGGCAATGACCTCCAGAGCTGCAAGAAGGTAGAGCAGCTTGTCAAGCAGCAGAAGGCTGAATACAAACGACGCGACAAGGAGAAGGCCCAAGAGGGTGCAGGAGGACCCAGCAAGAAACGTCCCGGCCGAGGAGGACGCCGCGGCAAGGCCAAGCAGCGGCAAGGAGAAAGACCTCCAGCGCCGCGACAAGGATGAAGACGACGACGATGGCGAAGACATGGATGATGACGAGGCCGATGAGCAGGAGTTCGAGAAAGCCCACGGAGGTCTGTGCGTTGACGGCGGTGCTTCTCTGCGCATACTTCACACCGCCAACTCAAGCGGTGGATGCGGAAGTCAATGCAGCAGAACCATCCATCGAGTCACGCAGCCTCGAAATGGTCCGGACGCCTATCATCTTTGATATTGAGGACCACCACGATCGTGTAATCGCAGTCGGGTGCTTGCCGATGTTGGTTTCACCAACTATCCACAACCTCAAGGTCACCAAGATGTTAGTTGACGGCGGGGCCGGGAGAAGATAATGGTGTGGACCAAGCGTCGCTCAAGGAAGTCTAGCCTTACCGGGAAGCAAACGACAGAAAAGCTAAGTTGCCAAAGTTTGAGTTTGAGCAATTAGTTTAAAATTTTTAAGTTATCTTCCTTGAACGACCGAACTTTGTATGGAAAACCTGTGCGCAGAAGAACCAACTCGTAGCTAGTTGCGCCCTTACTTTGTTTCGAGTCCGCTCAACAACTTAAGCGAGCTGGGACTAGTTGCGACAAGGTTGCTTGTCGGAAGCGGCTCCGCCAGCAGGCTGCTGATGTTCCGCACTCAGCGCTCGCGGCTCAGGTGCCCGCGCCGACAAGTCCCCTAAAAGCGTAGGGCAAAAACATACAAAGGAAGGAATCAAGTAAAGGAAATAACATAGCAATTGATACTCAAAATAAAGTTATATTACAAGATAGCTTGCCGCAGCTCTAATGGATTGTTCCTATGACATGACCAGCAGCGGCAAGAGAAAGAGAAAACGGGCGGCCTAATCTACGCGATCGCCTCAACCCTCTTGATTCCGCTCACCCTGTCCACAATGGGTGCGACAAGGGTCTTGAGCGTCTCCACATCAAGATCCGGGCGGCAGAGACTTGAGGACGTTGGTGAGGTTGAGGCCTGGGTTGCGGAAGGCCACCTTCATCAGCACCCTTTGGAGGGCTCCCGCGCAGATCTGGCGTGACTCCTCGGCCAGCTGTTTTGGGACCTCTTCCCGGAGTCGCTGGAGAGCCGTCATCACGCCCTTGAAGAACAAGCTGAGCTTGGCGCTGGGTTGGAGATGCTCGTCGGAGGAGTATCCAAGATCCACCATCCCCAGCTCCATCAGCTCCTCGTGGATGGCTGCAGCAGATCCACGAGACCCTCGGTCCAAGGCTCCACATTCTCCCTCAAGGCACTCTGGGCGGCAACAAGATTCGCCAAGACTCCTCGTCGGCCTTGACCTTCTCCTTCAAGGCCACCTCCCACTCCTTGGCGCCCGTCCCAGTCCCGAGTCAAAGTAGTTAGCTTCAAATCAAGATCTGCATTGAGTCTCGGCGGCGCTGAGCTCTTTGCTCCTCTCGGCGAGACGGCCCCTGCAGCTTCGCCAAGAGTGTAGGCGTCCTTCTCGCTCGTGCTTGAGTGCAGCAAGCTCCTCGCCGCTCTTCTTGAGGCTGGCCTCCAAGCTGCGCCACCTTCGTCTCCAGCTCCTTCTTGGCGGCCTCGGCAGCCGCGACAAAGATCCTTTGCCTCCTTGAGAGCCCCGCCAAATGTTTCCTCGCGCATGGCGAGATCCTCCTCGTGGTTGTCGGTGTTAACCTTCCGCTGCGCCCATTTCGCCTTCCTGTGAGACAACTTCTCGGCGGCAAGCCGCTGTTCCTCCTCACCGCAGCCTTCTCGAGGATAAAGGCCTTGCGCTCATCGGCGAAGTTGCTCCCGCCTCCGCCAAGGACCGGAGAGCTTCACGGTTGCGGCCCCGGAGCTCCTCCGCGCTTCTCAATGTCTGCTCCCGCCTTCGCGACAAGCGCCTCCGGGATGCCGATTTGGCTTGTCGGGCGCGGTAGAGCGACAGCGGCCTTCGCGCAGCTCCTCCTCCTCGGGCTCGCCGCTATCGCTTGGCGCGTCAACTAGCGTCAGCCCAGCGGAGGCGAGCAGCTCTTCATCGAAGGTTTCTCCTTCAGCCGGCGCCCTGGAGCTCGACTCCCATGGGAGCTTGATGAAGACGCCGTCGCCGGCCTTCAAGTAGGCGCCGGGCTGGGGCTCTTCGGAGCCTGACGCTGCAGCAGCGGCGGAGGGATCGGCGGTCGGTGTAGCGCCTGGCGCTCCTGCGGCCTCATGGTCGTCGGCGATCGCTGCACCCTCGCCCGGCTTCTGCGGCGGCGGCAGTGGCCTCTTCGCCGGCAGGCTCGTCGGCGCCGTTTCTTCTTCCACGGCGGCGGCTTCACATCATTGCCACAAGACGTCCTTCCTCGCCGGCGACCTCGGTCTCCATTGGCTCTGTGGCGGACGGATGAAGAAAGTCAAGCAAATATTCAAAGACAAAATCGAGAAGAAAAACACAAGGGAAGTACTCAGGCAAGAAGGTTACCTGCGCCGGGGGCTGCGGTCATGGTCTCCGCCGCCAAGGGATCGCTGGTGCCGTCCCTTGCCGGAGAGCTGCCCCTTGCCGGAGAACGCTCCCTTGCCGGGGAATCCACCCTTGGCGGCGTAGTCGAAGCAGAAGGAGGCTGCTCTGCTCCTACACAGGTCAAATCGAGATATCGAGAAAGGAAAAAGCACCCATGCACGCCGAATAGCAAGAAGTAGACCATATACTTACGGCTGGGGCTGCGGCTGGGGCTGCTTTGAAGGAGAGTTGCCTCATCCGGCAAGGTTGTCTCGGACGCGCCTCCTGCCATCACAGTAGGTTCGTCCTCGACGACAATCACCGGGGTCTTGGCTCTCTTCAACATCCTTTCCGCCAGCGTCACGAAAAGGAATGGATTCAGAGTAAAGCGGATCGAGATACAAGACAAGGCAACAAATCGAAGAATTACAAGTACAAGAAGGAATCTTACTCTTCCTCTTCCTCGTCGGAGCCGAGCGGAGAGGTCGACTCGCCCGCCTCCCAGACGACGAGGCGGAGGAGTGGGCTCCTTGGACGCTTGGCGGGAGCGGGACCGTGGCTGCGAGGGCCCGCTCCAGTTGCCGCAGCGGCGTGAGGAGCTCCCGCGGCAACAGTGCTTGCCGTGGTGGAGCACGTCGCGCGGTGCTGCGGCTATTGGCCCGTCTACCGCCCCGCTGCGTCTCCGGCCTTGCGAAGACGCCTTCTTGGTGGAGCCGGTGGCTCCGCTCGCGGCAAGCTGCTTGGAGGTGGGGAGGATGCGCCCTCGGCGGCTCGCCGACTTCGGCTTCGAGCTCGGCAAGCTCTTCCTCGCTGACGAACTCCTTTCGCTCGACAAGACTTGCCACCTCGGCTGCCTCCGCCTCCTCCACAGTGAAGCCAAACTCGCCCGCGGCAGCGGCTGCCGCCGCCTCTTCCAGCCTGGTGGCGATGCGCTGCATCTCTTCGTTAGTAGTGTCGCGGGTGAGGCCCCTCTGCTCGTCGGGGTGGACCGGCATTTCCACTAGATTGTCAAAAACTGCCGCACCACGTCATCTCGCGGCTCTTGCCAAGTGGGGACAATTCCATGGGAGTCACACAACGGCATCATTGCACGGATGCGGTCAAGCGGCGAGTTGTTGCACAGTGAACGACGCCCTCGGCAACCTAAACATCTCCGGATGATCAGGATCAGGCTTGAACAGCTCTAAGAGCATTGCGTCAAGCTCCAAGACAGTGAAGTTGAAGTTGAGGCCTGGGCGCAGCCTCATGATGTCTGCTGCGTTCTGAAACTCCCAAGCAGGCCTCCTCCTCTCCTGCAAGGCGTCTGCGGCGAAGAAAGTCCGCGCCAACAAAGGCTTTGCCAGTGAGTCCGGCAAGTCTCGAGGCGGAGGATTCGGTAATCGCGATCTTCAGCCTAAGCGTCCTCTGGGGCCAGATTGCTCCAATCATTGCCGCATTACTCACGGGGTTTGGCGCTGGGCGGTAAAAGGCTGCGGGTTCTCCTCAACAATCCAGCACCAATCTGCCCCCCACTCCTCCCATTTGCTACGGAGCTCTCCCTCCAGATAGGCCTCCTTCTTGCCGACCCTGGAGACCCAAGTAATTCCTCCGGCAAGGGGCTCTCCTCTCTCGGCTCGGGGTAAAAAGAAGTGGCGGAAAAGAGCTACATTTGGGTGGACTCCGACAAAGTTTTCGCAGAGATGTGCGAAAACTGCCATGGTCAGAACGGCGTTGGGGGTGAAATCAAGGAGGCGGAACCCGTAGGTGTTCATAATGTCACAAAAGAACTCAGAGAAGGGCGGGCAGAGCCCGCAGTAGAAGAAGAGCGCGAAGAAGGGATACCCCGTCGGGGCCAGTTCTGCAGCGGCGGGGAGTACCGCCGTCTTGCGGATGCGCGCTGCGTCTCCGTCGACCGGAAGAGGTAGTAGTTCTCCCTCGGCTCCCTCGCGACGACGAGCTGAGGGGAAGACGGCCCGCTCCTTCCGCAGCGCCGCAAAGCCACAAGCGCCTCGGCCGACTTCACGGTCTTTCCCTTGTCGGCTTTCGGGCCCATGGCGGAGGCGGTGGAGGAGATCGACGGCGTTGAGGGTGCCGGGTGGCGATGAAGTGAGCGCTGCTCTCTTTTCAGCCTTGAGAAGAAGGGGAGCAGCGGTGGTTTTCGATGGGACAAGAATCGGCAAGGTAGGCGGCGTGCCCCTGTTTCCCCCTTATAAAGAGGGAGGGGCAGACGTTCGATTTTCGAATAAAGAAACCCCACGATCTCGCCCACGATCTCTCACACGGCGCCCACGTTCGATGCGTGCCGTTCGTGGGGGCGTGGTGGGTCCGAGGTGAGTTATGGTGTGACCTGGCCGCGTGTGCCCGTGCCTGTTTTGGGCCTGGCCCAACAGCGCTTGGCACTGCAGTGTGGCCCAGGCCCGGGGCTCTGTCGGTGTACTAGAGTAGGGGTACCCTAGTATCCCGAACTTGTGCATCGGCAGCAACAGCCTCCGCGGCAGGCTTACCGGTGACCGCCAAGGTCCTCCGTGGTTCCTTTGGAGCCATTCAAGAACAAAGTATTCAAGCCGGAGACAAGGCCCGGCAAGAGGAGCTTGCCGAAGGCCACTCAAGGCACATAGGAGACAAGGCCCCGGCAAGAGGAGCTTGCCGGGAAGGCCACCCCAGGCACTTACAAGACAAGGCCCCGGCAAGAGGAGCTTGCCGGGAAGGCCCGGTGAGCGACAAGCTTCCGGGCGCGACAAGACAACAACCGCGGCACGGCGCTTGCCGCGGCAGACCACCTCTCTGTACCTACGCTCCAGCACATCCACTAACGTGTCGCCCGGGGCCTTTCCGGTAGCGCTGGCGGGAGGTCAGGCAGCCGGCGGTGCGAGGTGTCAAGCAGCGCCGACAAGTTTGCCATCGTGGCGAACGGTGGCGCCCGACGGTCCCTGTTTGCACCGTTAGGGCGACTAGACGGGCATTTAATGCCTTTGTCCCCTGCCGTCGTGGTTAGGTATTGTACATCGCATAATCGCATAAGTAGGTGTACCAACCACTATTTTTCCATTTGTACCCCCGTCTACGTTGCCACCTGTCGGAGCCCCTTGAGCATATAAAAGGAGGCCCATGCGCAACATAGGGTGGGTTGGTCGATCAGTTCCCCCCAGGCTCAGTCTCGTTAGCAGCTCGTGTGTATCAGAGCACTCGAGCGCTCTGAGCAAGAACGCAATACACCTAGACATGCAGCAAGAGGAGTATTATCTCTCCGGAGAGCTCCGGCTGGGTAAACCTCTCGTGTGCTTCGCCTCGATCTGCTCTTCGTGCGACCTCCGCTCCCCGCCGAACCGAAAGGGGCTCGGTCCGCCGGCCCCATAGGTGCTCGTGGGCCAGATCAGCCTGCCCCGACACCAACGCAGTGCTCAAGAGGTAGCACACACTAGTATCCATCCTGAATACCATGCAACGGGTGTTGGAATAGGTCTGGAGAGTGCGACCATGGGAGACAACACCTGCTTCCTTAGTAGTAACATCAGCAGTGGGCTGTATATAGATAAGAAGGGGTGATCCATCGAAATAAGTTGCCAGGCGCCACTGAGTATATGGGCCCTCCTCGTCCTCATGCTCATGATCATCACCATCACCATCTCCCCTTGGTTATAAAAAATTTCAAGTATAGGTGATGGAATGTTCATAGGACCTTGGAAACACAAGAAGGTTAATCAGTAAAGGGAAACTTGCTAACCCGCATGCATGTGGATGAAACAATTATAATTATGGTGGAAGACAAACGTACCGAAAATACGAGGATCCCATGCAAAAACAATGCCACGAGTGGTGGCAGCAAACACAAGACCCTCGTATTGAATTGCATCACAGTACACATCCGTGTATAGAAACTGATTTTTGAGCAACATCCATCCAGTCGAACCATGAAGGACGGCAACAAGCTTGTCAAAGATAGCAACAACTCCATAGTTCCTGTAATGCCAAGAGCGGTTGGGAACTCGAAAAATTGCTATCTTCTGTAGAAGACAATCACCATGATCATATTTGAACGTGCGTAGAATACCGGTGTGTTAAACCTCTGGGCAGTCTGAGATTTTGGGAAGTGGAACCCGGTGACGAGTGTACACATTCACAAGCTCCTACTCTCAGTTGTACCCAATATAAACAACCCAATCTCCATTAGCGCCTGCCCAAGCCTTGCCCTCAAGCGATGGCATCTTAACCTCATACGTATCATTATCAAGCGGCATCAACTTGCACAAGGCGAGGCTTCCCTCGTCCCCGCGCCAGTCAGCAGTGTCACGACGAAGAAGATAGGGGAGATCAAACCGCTCTTGGACCCTTGGGTTCCTTTTAATTATGTTATTAGTTGAGTCGATAACGGTCTTCAACGAACCTGCCATGCTAGCCGAGGTGATGATGTCGCACCGATCAATGAGTTCCTCCACCACGTCATCTTTCAGATCGGGGCAAGAATAACGGGGTCATTTCCGGCCTGTTCCCTCCATGGAGAAGACAATCGAACAATGGCAGAAGGAAGGGTGAAGGCACAAGGAGGAGGGAGGAAGAGCGTGCGACAACAGTTCCAAATTGAGAGGGAAAGGCGAATAGTCGGTGGACGTTTGCCAGTTTGCCAAAGTACACGAAGAGGCGCCCCGGCCTACACGTTCGTTCGGAAATTGTACAAAAGGACTCGCCGTCGTCTCACTGACATGTTGGAACGGGACCACATGTCAACGAAACATGGTGTGTAATTTCTCATGCAAAATGCAATCTGGCCGCGTTGGCCCAAGGTGCCGCATTAGTTATCGACCTTTATTTTTTAACATACAATCTGAGTGGATAGGTCCTGTGGTAATCACACATGAGCGGATATATGGGTGGGCTAGGTGGGCATGCGACAACAATCTAAGTGCTAAAAGAGTTGATCCAATGCTTGGTTTTGTTTGGATTTTTCAACTATGACCATTGGATAGAGTGAATCAATGGCTTACGTTCAAAGTTATTCTCATACTATAGAATGGTATAGGAACATTGAGAGACTTGGTTGATTTTATATCGCTGAATAATGTAAAATATTATGAGTGTAGATGCTCCACCGCGAGGTTTGTTGCTCCTTCTCGGTCGTCGGGAATCTATGTTCTTCCACTCTTTCGTGTAAGACATGAGCAATGGTCATTCTTTTGCCGACACGCGGGACATCTATATGCCTCCATTTTAAAAATCATACTATATGCCTCCATGACACGTGGGACATCTAGCATCAAGGTGGCGTGTCATGCAAGAAAATGGAGATATGTAGTGCGTAAGTGAGTCGTGCACTTCGATGGAACCTAGTACTACGCAATAGTTTTTCTCCTCGATGGTCGTGAATAGTGCACGTACTCAATGACAGAGCACGGGATGGTAGCCATGGACATGGTCGGCCCTTTTTCAAGAGAGTACTAATAAATAACTTTGATGTGTCCCATCAACTCGTAGAATGACGAGAAGCTTGCTTACTACGCCTTCTCCCTCGCCAACGCGTGCGCGGTGGCTCGCAGCACGAGGAGAAACTTTTGCTTACAAGCTGTGGACGTGCAGCAGTTCATTTGGTGTCTGATTGCCAGAAGTACTACTGTAGTACCATCATTATTGTTCGACTTCCGGAAGAGGAGAAGAGCCAAGAGCAAGTTCACCTACAAACCTAGTACAGTACCACTATAGCCAAACCTGGTCCACCTTTTTAGAGCATGGTTAATTAATATATGCGGCTCTTGCAGCGGCACATCATTTAGAGCAAGTACTCTCTTCGTAGGAACAAAGGAAGTGAAACAAAAGTTGGAGTGGATGCTAGATTGCCAATTAAAACATGATTACATAGGAAAAAATCCTATAGCATTCTATCCTATGAATCAAAAGACCAATGTAGGAAAATTAGGAGGGGGGGGGGGTCTCTCCAACAGTATTCCTCGGCTCGCACATAACATCACGGTGGTCGAACTTGGAGTCATTCATCTGGTACACGTGCCATCTCAGATCTGGACACAAAGTGATGCGACCTCTCACTTCGTCCGCCATTTGAAGCGGCGCGCCGGTGGAGGGCTAGCATACTCCAATATTAGGTTGGCTCTATGTGATGTGGCAACTTCATATACTAACCAGATGCTGGCTATACTACTACGGTACTCACACTCCAAGAAGTGACTCGAAAACCATTCATAAATTGAGTCTATGACATGCATTTGCAAATGTACCATTCATTACGTACAACAAGTCATCAACACACAACGACAACGAGGATACATGTTGGATTATAGATTATTTCCAACAAAACATTCTAGTAAATACTGAAGTTTTCATCACACAACAAATAACAAGCAATGAAATGAACTTCAACTCAACCAATCCTCGGCGTTGGAAACGCTTGCTTTGAACCATAGGTGCTCGGGACTGATCATCCAGGCTGAAGCGGCATATACCAGGACCAGGGTGAGGAACCACCGCAACGTCCGAGGTAAAGATACAATTGCTTCTCATAAATGGTAGTAACGTTGTGTCTACAGCAGCTAGATCGCCTTTCACCATCATTGGATAGTTTGGTCCAAGGAAGAGCGAGTTTTCTCCAAGACTATCAATACTGAACCAGGGAGAAGGTGTTGGCGCTAGCACACTAGTATCCATCCCGAATACCCTGCAACGCGTGTTGGAATAGGTCCGGAGAGGGCGACCATGGGAGACAACACGTGCTTCCTCAGTAGTACCAATCTCAGTGCACTGTATACAGACAAGAAGAGGTGATCCATCAGAATTAGTTGCCAGTCGCCACTAAGTATATAAGTTCTACTTGTCCTCATGCTCGTGATCATCACCATCGTCATCTCCCCCTTGGTTATAAATTTTTTCAAGTATAGATGGTGGAATGTTCACAGGACCTTGGAAACACAAGAAGGTTAATTAGTAAGGGGAAACTTGCTAACCCGCATGCATGTGGATGAAACAATTATAATTACGGTGGAAGACAAATATAACGAAACTAGGAGGATCCCATGCAAAAACAGTTCCACGAGTGGTGGCAGCAAACACAAGATCCTCGTATTCAATTGCATCATAGTACCCATCCGTGTACAGAAACTGATTTTTGAGCAATATCCATAGACGAAACGTGGAATCAGTAACGACGACAACAAGCTTGTCGAAGATAGCAACAACTTCATAGTTCTCGTTATTCCAAGAGCGGTTGGGAACTCGACAAATTTCTATCTTCCATAGATGACTGCCACCATGATTGTATTTGAACGTACATAGATCATCTGTGTGCTCAACCTCAGGGCACTCTGAGATTTTTGGAAGTTGAATCCGCTGACGAGTGTACACATTCACAAGTTCCCACTCGCAATTGTACCCAATATAAACAACCCAATCTCCATTTGCGCCAGCCCGGGCGTTACCCTTAAGCGATGGCATCTTGACATCACACGTATCATTATCAAGAGGCATCAACTTGCACAAGGCGAGGCCTCCGTCGTCTGCGCCCATGCGAACAGGCTTATAGCGAAGAAGATAAGGGAGATCAAACCGCTCCTGGACCCTTGGGTTCCTTGTAATGATGTTATTAGTTGAGTCGAGAATGGTCTTGAACGAACCTGCCATGCTAGCCCAGGTGATGACGTTGCACCGATCAATGAGTTCCTCCACCACGTCATCTTTCAGATCGGGGCAAGAATAATGGGGTCGTTTCTGGCTTGTTCCCTCCATGGAGAAGACGATCAAACAATGGTAGAAGGAAGGGTGAAGGAAAATGCAGGAGGGAGGAAGAGCGTGCGACAGTAGTTCCAAATCAAGAGGGGAAGGCGAAGAGGCGGTGGACTGTTGCCACGGTACACGAAGAGGCGCCCCGGCCTACATAGACATCCATTCAGAAATTGTACAAAAGGACTCATCGTCGTCTCACTGACATGTTGGAATGGGACCACATGTCAACGAAACATGGTGTGTAATTTCTCGTGCAAAATGCGATCTGGCCGCGTTGGCCCGAAGTGCCGCATTATTTCTTTACTTATTTTTTTAATGGCGTGCCATTCAATTTTGAAGCACGACTAATTGGTACTGTATGCAAAGAAAATATAAACTACTCTACCACTACTCCACCTCTAGTACTAGTAGTATAAAAAAGATATATAGGCTAGAGCTTCAGAGCTTTCTTGCTAAGGGCTGCCCACCTCTAGTACTAGTAGTATAAAAAGACGGCCTCCCTCTCCCTCCTCACCGGTGGTCACTGATCCGCCGGGGAAGAAAAGGACGTGCAACGTTGACGCACTCCTCGTTGGTGAGCGAGGTCACGCACCGACGACAAGGCCGTCCTCTCAGACCTAGCGCCCGCGCGGGATGGCCTCCGTCCCCAAGCTTGCTGCCGTAGTGTGTGCGGAGGACGACGACCACGAGCGAAGCCACTTCCCGCCGACCCTCAGGCATGCTACCTCCTTTCAAACTATGCCCTTGTTCTATTGCCCCATCTGCCACATCGCTGCATGTGGATCTTTCTCCACTCCACATCTTCCCAATTTGCTATCCTCTCGCTCATTGCTCACGCAGCATTTAAAACCTTAATTTGCACTAATAAAGGAAACCCTACTTCATGCAGACTAATCCATGTCTGGGTAGAATGAGGAAAGGAAGGGAGACTATATTGTCCAAGAGTATAGGCACCGTACCCGCATCTAGGTTGAAAAGGGGAAAATCAGTAGCTAAGGAACGAGTCTCGTGTCCCTTGGTTGAAGAAGGGTAGAAAGGCATGACAACGCAATAGAGAATGTCCAGGTCAATCGGTTTGTTGTTCTCACATAGGAAAAAGGTGGCTAAAGAGAACAAAAATGGGACGTAATCCTCATAGGCTGCCTGGATATTTGTTGCTTTGGGCAACCATACCTCCCTCACCACTCTATGCGTCCGTGGAGGTGCATCGTACTGGTGTACCCACTGTCTGAATGGGCCTCCCATGCTCTTATTGCCACTTTATTGCTGTTAGTATAACGCAAGCAGTCAAGTCAAGCAATGCTACTCCTAAAGTGATGCCACATTTAACTAATGCTGCACTCAATCTAATGCCACCGATAAATTTAAGCAATGCCATTTAATGTCACTGGATTATTTCAGGGTTAACTATTGATTGTGGATGTATTCAAGATTTTTCAGCTAAGGCATTCTAATGCTGTTGCAGAGCCAGTATACCAACGATGAATCTTGTTACTACCTTCAGATTTTTGCACCGTTAATGCTTATAGATTACATACCTCACTTTCATGAGATAAGTCAACTTTTTTGTACAGTGTCAAGAGGAAAGGTCAAGAGTGGGCACCTCCTCCTCTGGCTGTTCTCTTGATTCGTTTGATCAAGTTTTTATGTTTGACCGATTATCAAGATTGGGATAGCAATTTTTAGGTCCCCTCGGGTTCGAAATGATATTTACCTTGAAGGTACATGGTTTGCCATTTTTTATACTATCATTAGTTAATAATTCTAGTTACCTTTACCTTTGGTTTAATCTCATGCACAGCTAGTATACCAATGCTGAAACTTGTTACCTTTACCTTTTGTATTGTTAATTCTTATAGAAATCTTCCAGTGCTAGAGTTTGTTGAAATCTGTTTAGTAAAACCATTGTACTGTACCCTGTAATAAAATAACTACCCTACTGTTGCACTAGCCACTGGATTTGTATATATTTGTACTATACGAATGGTGTTGCATTAGCGTATGGACACAAATAAAGTGTGGCAAGCTTTCCCAGATATGTGCTCAAGAAAACTACTACCTGTTTTTCTAAATACTAGACGTTTGGGTACTTTATATTGAACTGCGAAAACGTCTTATATTAAGGAACATAGGGTGAAGAGTTCACTCAAATTATCCCGGTAAAGCTAGTCACACCTTTGTTAAAATTAATGTTCATTATATTATCGGAGGAGGTCTGTATGTTTGTCTCTAATGCCTGTCGACTACATACCTGACATCATGATGTAATGTTAAGTCATTTCCTTTTATACAGTGTCACTGAATTGTCAAGGCGGTGATGGCATTTTATTTTAGTTGAACTGTACAAAATATGCTTAAAAGAAGAGGAAATGTCAGGAATCGATCATTCTTTCAGAAAGAACTATATATGCCTTCCTGACATCAGCCGTTGTTGCCTTATTTATTCCTTCAAACAGGTGGTTAGAAACAGTCTTGCTACCTTTTCCCATTAAGAAATTGGAATGCTTATATTTGTGAGTCTATGCTTCAACTAGTGCCACGTTTATAGTAATCACACTTTCAATATATATGCAAACAGGGATGCTCGATTTTAGTGTAACTGCACAGAAAGTCCAAATGGTTCAACATTAGGAGCATGTTTTCTTCCAAACCTTGATATCCAATTGGTGGCACTATGAGTTGTTCATTACGAAGGTACATGGTTTGCTACTCTTTATGTATTGTCATTAGATAGTAATACTAGTGGTTTGCATGTGAATTTATTGGCAGGGTGGACCTACGTTGGAGGTGCAAGACAGGATTCAATGATTGGATGCTCAATTTCGGTTGTATCGATTTCACCTCTTCCATCACTGCGAACATGGATATCCTTGGTCTGATGAAGAATAGGCGCTATATTTCTTCTCTGAACCAGCAAATCAATTCAATATGAAATTTTCCAGGGCAAAACATGACTGTATCAAATTGTCCAGTGCAAAACATGACAGATGCTAAGTGGAAGAGATGTATTTAAACCGAAAATACAAGGTGGGTTATATGTTTACTAGCTGCTTGATATTTGTGCAGACAAAGATGTCTGCCCGTTGCTATTTGGCAAACAAACAAAGTGACCGCAATTTTGGTTGAACCTCACAAAAGAATAGTATAGTCACTGCATGCAGTGCCATTTGAAAATAGACACAGAAAGTTTGGATAGTCACTTCATGGACTGCAGAAAAGTAGTACTGTACTATTTATTGGGAAACACTAGGTGCTTCATTACGTTGGTCTGATTATACAATGGGCATCATTTTGCCTAAGTTAAAGTTTGTATTCCGAAAATAGTCTCACCGTGTGATCGAGAGAAGACCAAATCATATTGAAGTGGATGTTCCTCCATCATGTGTGGTTCATTCTCATGGTTCCAAATTTGTTGGTGAAACCACTTACGTTTGCAAGAGGAATTGTAGACTTCACAAACAAATTTGTCTTTCACCTGCATCAATGTTGGCCAAGAGAAGCATCCATGTTAGTAGGAAGAATGCATGTTTTTTCTAGATCATTGCTTTTGGAGCTACATATTTGTATATGATCTGTGAATCATTGAGATGCATTAACATGTTGATCTTATGTATGGGAATCGTACTAGTTGGTTTTGAATTTGGGCTACTAATGTGAACATATTACAATGCCAGGCCTGTGAGTCTCGTGTGAACATTTCGAACGGATCGGCTCTTACTGTTGTGCACATCATGATCCTTATTTCTGTGTTCTCAGTGTTTACAAGTTACTAACAGTTCCTTATTTCTGTTTGCTCAGTGTTTACAAGTTACTGATCGATCACTAGCTAGCCTAGTAATGCGCTCCTGGCAGTTTTAGTTGCGACGCAAAATCTGAAGTGGCAGTTTTTTGAATAAAAATGCCTACCTCTGAAGAAACTGACAAGCTGCTCTAAAGAAAATGCCATGCGAATATGAAGAAACTTCCAGCAAAAACGTTCACAAATGCCCTATCTCCCAGCGAACGTTCATCAGCTAATGCGATCGTACACGTACACCATCCGACCTACTCGATCCTACACGTACACTATCCAACCTACTCGATCCTACACGGATAAATAGAGGATCACGCACGTACTACCTCCTTTCCGGTTTACATGGCTCAATTCAAGAAACGACCTACTTGATCCTACACGAATAAATAGCAGATCACGCACGTACTAGTACCTCCTTTCCGATTTGCAGGGCTTAATTCAAAAATCTCACCAACCAAGGTACTCCCTCCATCCGGGTTTATTACTCTCGTGAGCCAAAGCAGTAAGACCAAGGCATGGCAATAATTAACTGCATGCAGAAGTTTAAGCCTAATTAATTCCAGCGATTTATGTTGCTGCATGCGTGCCCTTGGTTGCGACTCGTTGCATGCTGCTCCGCGTACTGGCTGCGAGCGATTCTGAGTGGCTGCATGCAGCCGGCCATAATTAAGGCAGCTAACTGATGTGAAAAAAGATGTGCTTTAATTGTTGCGGGCCTTTTAAATCTGTGGAATCATTTTTGACAAGGAGGGAGTACCTCATCTGAATGATTCGAGTGCACTCGTCTGTCCGTCATGCCGGTGTGCGACCCAGCACGGACGAGACGCACCACTGACGGGACGGGAGGGCACAATCATAATTTTAGTTTGTTCTAGTTTTCCACGGCAAGCTGGCGCGCTAAGCCATGCCTGCTTATGCATTGAATTCCGATGACCGCAATGACCGTCGCGTTTCCCGCGACACGCTAGTTCGCCTACCTTCCGCCTATAATTATTGTTTCCCGAGCTTCTCCTGTGGCACCATCACCGAACTCTCCCTATCCTCATAATCCCCCACCGGCCCGACGTCGCTCGCCACTTACCCTCACTCTTGCCACGTCCGCAATGCCCCCGCCCATCCGTGATAGACGACGTCGGAGGCGATCACCGCCGGAACTGGTGTTCGGTTTTTCACCGGAAGGCAAATGGAGGGAGGAGGCATTCTATCGGTCTTTAGATGGCAATGCGGAGTATGAGGAGTTGTCGCGGCGCAACCGCCCGGCGGAGGAGCAGCGTATTGCCAATTTGCGCTGCCAGCGGGACATGGAGCAGCAACAGACCGATGCTCGAAGTCGCGAAAGCGTAGCGCCCATAACTGGGCCGACTACGTGGAGGCCGGCGCCCGGCAAATAGCCCTGGAGGCTGTCGGGCACGCACGCTTTCGCGGCGGCGAATTTTACTACAAGCTCGTCTAGTGGGTTTCCCGCTTAGAAACTGAAGCTTCGATGGACCACGCCGGCATGGAAAGGGCCAACACGCGTGAGCAACGCGCCCTATTGCACTTTTGGCAAGTCTGAGGCGAGGCAGAGGACGCCGGTGCCGGCGTTTAGTGTGTACCGCAGATGGCGGCCGGCATCGTCTAGTTAGCTAAGAGTAAGTTACTACTTGTGCACTACTAGAGTATTAGTGGGAGTAGAGAGTTAACTTGGCTATGATGGTTGTCAACGTGGAAGTTCAGTACTCTATATCTGGATCAGACCTGTTACTTTGCTCTGAATGTTGAACTTTCCGTTTGAACGTATGGAAAGGGCTATTATTTTTTTAAATGGGATGTATTTGTCCGCCACGGGTTTAGAGGCTGACTTGTGGGCCTACCAGGTTGATGCGTACACAATCAGGAGATGATTGTACATGGAGAGGATGACAGCAGGGGCCCACCAAGGTCATGGCAGTACGCAAGCAAGTGCCTCCTTATTTCAAGCCAATAAAAAAATGGCTCCTCCTAATGGATTTCTGACATCTGGGTCCCATGCCATTGTCAACATAGTCAATAAACGAGAGAATTGTGACAACGAGCGGCTCACACCAGGACCCAAAGAGCTCGCCCAATTATTTTTGTTTTGGGTTAATTTGATAAATGCCACTCCAAATCTGGTGATTCCAGAAATGCCATCGCAATTTCCAAACTTTGAAAATGCCATTTCATGCCATTTCCAGTGGCATTTTTCGAAGTCTGGAGTGGCGTTTTTGAAAGTTTGCAAATCGCAGTGGCGTTTTTCAAAGTTTGCAAAAATTGCAGTGGCATTTTTCTAAGTTTGAAAATTGCAGTGGCATTTTTATGAATTTCCATAATTGGAGTGGCATTTACCTAATTTGTTTTTGAGATGGAAGCAGGGTGTCAACTGGGCTGTGCGGGGAAGACAACCTTTTCTTTTATGTTTACCATAGACCAGCCCAGTAGTTTTTTTGTTCTTTCTGAAAATGGCTAGCCCAGTTTTTTTGTGATTTGTCAAGTAAGTCGCTTTGTCAGGCCTGTTGGGTTGCAAACTTTCAAGACGAGGAGAGCTTCATTTGGCTGGCCGAGAAAATGGCCTATCAGTAATGAGAAATGGGTTGTAGATTTTTAAAACACATCAAACGGGCAATTAGTTTAAAATTTCTTTTTTTTTCAAGATTTTAAATTACATTGATTTTTATGCGTGAACAATTTGTTGGATTTTATATTGATATACATTTATTTTTTAAATCAGTTTGAATGTGACTCGAAATTTCGAGATTAAAAACAGTTCGGATCACACCGAAATATGCAAAATTTCGTATAATTTTTTAACTGTGGCCACAATATGGGATGTAATACTAACAAAAAGAATATGGGCTCCAAAAAAACCTTAAGAATTACCAAATGGGTTGTCAATTATTAGAAATAATGGCAGATGGGATGTATGCTGTTTCTCACAGATTTGAGGCTTTCCTAAAAAAAGGTTGACGCACAAGCAGTGACTATTGGATGTCCATCGAACGGCCGTCGTGCTTCTTCAATCTCTGCTCTTCCTGCTCCAGCCACTCAAACATGCGCCGGCGGGACTGCCTGCTCCCTCCTCCTGCGGTAGGATGTGCTGCCGCGCATGCCTCACCGCCCACTGTACTCCCATCACTGGCCTAGCCATCCCTCTACTCACCCACACCTGCTGTTATTCTCCCAAGAACGACAAACGATCAACCCTCAGATTTCCCCACACAGGCAGCCACTGCCGTGTCTTCCCCGGCTCTGTGTCGTTCCCTTCGTAGGCCTCGCCGTCGTCCACCGCCTTGGTGCTCTCGGCGTGGCATGGTCAACATGGTCAACGAACGACATCCATCGGAAGTGGACTGTACGTGGAGAGGCTGAAAGCTGGGTCCATGGCCGCACACAAGGAAATGCCTCCTTATTACGCACAAAATAATGATTCCTCCACCTGACATCTCGGACTGATAACCCACAAGTATAGGGGATCGCAACAGTTTTCGAGGGTAGAGTATTCAACCCAAATTTATTGATTCGACACAAGGGGAGCCAAAGAATATTCTCAAGTATTAGCAGCTAGGTTGTCAATTCAACCACACCTGGAAACTTAGTATCTGCAGGAAAGTGTTTAGTAGCAAAGTAATATGATAGTGGAGGTAACGATAACAAAAGCAAAGACAGCAAAAGTAATGTTTTTGGTATTTTTGTAGTGATTGTAACAGTAGCAACGGAAAAGTAAATAAGCATAAAACAGAATATGGAAAACTTCGTGAGGCACCGGATCGTTGATGGATAATTATGCGGATGCGGTTCGTAATGCAACAATCATAACATAGGGTAACACGTAACTAGCTCCAGTTCATCAATGTAATGTAGGCATGTATTTCGAATATAGTCATACGTGCTTATGGAAAAGAACTTGCATGACATCTTTTGTCCTACCCTCCCGTGGCAGCGGGGTCCTATTGGAAACTAAGGGATATTAAGGCCTCCTTTTAATAGAGAACCGAACAAAGCATTAGCACATAGTGAATACATGAACTCCTCAAACTATGGTCATCACCGAGAGTGGTCCCGATTATTGTCACTTGAGGTTGCGGATCATAACACATAGTAGGTGACTATAGACTTGCAAGATAGGATCAAGAACACATTCATGAAAACATAATAGGTTCAGATCTGAATTCATGGCACTCGGGCCCTAGTGACAAGCATTAAGCATAGCAAAGTCATAGCAACATCAATCTTAGAACATAGTGGATACTAGGGATCAAACCCTAACAAAGCTAACTCGATTACATGATAAATCTCATCCAACCCATCACCGTCCAACAAGCCTATGATGGAATTACTCACGCACGGCGGTGAGCATCATGAAATTGGTGATGGAGGATGGTTGATGATGACGACGACGACGAATCCCCCTCTCCGAGCCCCGAACGGACTCCAGATCAGCCCTCCCGAGAGATTAGGGCTTGGCGGCGGCTCCGTGTCGTAAACGCGATGATTTCTTCTCTCTGGTTTTTCTCCTGAAAGCCAATATATGGAGTTGGAGTTGGCGTCGGAGGGTGTCCAGGGGCCCACGAGGTAGGGGCGCGCCCGAGGGGGGCGCCCCACCTCGTGGACATGTGGTGTGGGCCCCTGGTCTTCATCTTTGGCGAGGATTTTATTATTATTTATTCTAAGATAATCCGTGGAGTTTCGTGTCATTCCGAGAACTTTTGTTTTCTCGCACATAAAACAACATCATGGCAATTGTGCCGAAAACAGCGTCGGTCCGGGTTAGTTCCATTCAAATCATACAAGTTAGAGTCCAAAACAAGGGCAAAAGTGTTTGGAAAAGTAGATCTGACGGAGACGTATCAACTCCCCAAGCTTAAACCCTTGCTTGTCCTCAAGCAATTCAGTTGGCAAACTGAAAGAGAAAAAGAAAAACTTTTACAAACTCTGTTTGCTCTTGTTGTTGTACTTATGTCAAGCCAAAGATTCAGGTTTTCAAAGCAAAGATCATAACTAACCACATTTGCAATAACTCCTAGGTCTCATGTTTACTCATATCAATAACAAAATCAGCTAGCAAGCCATAATAATAAATCTCGGATGACAACACTTTCTCAAAATAATCATAATATGATATAACAAGATGGTATCTCGCTAGCCCTTTCTGAGACCATAAAACATAAATGCAGAGCACCTTCAAAGATCAAGGACTGACTAGACATTGTAATTCAGGTAAAAGAGATCCAATCATAGTCATACCCGATATAAATTAACAATAATGAATGCAAATGACAGTTGTGCTCTCCGGCTAGTGCTTTTTAATAAGGGGTGATGACTCAACATAAAAGTAAATAGATAGGCCCTTCGCAGAGGGAAGCGAGGATTTGTAGAGGTGCCAGAGCTCGGTTTTGAAATAGAGATAAATTATATTTTGAGCGGCATACTTTTATTGTCAACATAACAACTAAGAGATGACGATATCTTCCATGCTAAACAAATTATAGGCGGTTCCCAAACAGAATGGTAAAGTTTATACTCCCCCTCCTCCACAAGCATCAATCCATGGCTTGCTCGAAACAACGAGTGCCTCCAACATTCAACGGGTCCCAGGGGGAGTTTTGTTTGCAATTATTTTGATTTAGTTTGCATAAAGCATGGGATTGGGCATCCCGGTGACCATCCATTTTCTCGTGAGTGAGGAGCGGAGTCCACTCCTCTTGAGAATAACCCGCCTAACACGGAAGATAAGGGCATCCCTAGTTGATATATGAGCTATTCGAGCATGCAAAAAAAATGTTTATTTGAAGGTTTAGAGTTTGGCACATACAAATTTACTTGAAACGGCAGGTAGCTACCGCATATAGGAAGGTATGGTGGACTCATATGGAATAACTTTGGGGTTTAAGGGATTGGATGCACAAGCAGTATTCCCGCTTAGTACAAGTGAAGGCTAGCAAAAGACTGGGAAGCGACCAACTAGAGAGCGACAACAGTCATGAACATGCATTAAAATTAATAAACATTGAATACAAGCACGAGTAGGATATAATCAACCATGAACATAAATATCGTGAAGGCTATGTTGATTTGTTTCAACTATATGCGTGAACATGTGCCAAGTCAAGTCACTTAAATCATTCAAAGGAGGATACCACCCTATCATACCACATCAGAATCATTTTAATAGCATGTTGGCATTCAAGGTAAACCATTATAACTCATAGCTAATCAAGCATGGCACGAGCAACTATGATCTCTAATTGTCATTGCAAACATGTTTATTCATAATAAGCTGAATCAAGAACGATGACCTCATCATATTTACAAAAACAAAAGAGGTCAAGTTCATACCAGCTTTTCCCATCTCAGTTAGTCCATCATATATCATCATAATTGCCTTTCACTTGCACGACCGAACAATGTGAATAATAATAAGAGTGCGCGTGCATTGGACTAAGCTGGAATCTGCGAGCATTCAATAGACAGGAGAAGACAAGGCAATATGGGCTCTTGGTTAAATCAAAAATGATGCATATAAGAGCTACTTCAACAATTTAATCATGGTATTCTCCTACTGACCCCCAAAGAAAAGAAAAGAAATAAAAACTATTTACACGGGAAAGCTCCCAACAAGCAAAAGAAGAACGGGAAATATTTTTGGGTTTTCTTTTTAATTATTACTACTACAGCAGGAAAAATAAACTACTACTAGTTTTTTTGGTTTTTCTTAAGGTTTATTAAACACACAAGAAGAAAGCAGGAAAAAGGAAATAAACTAGCATGGATATCACAGTGAAAGAGTATGAGCACCGACATCTAGCAATGAGTCTGTGTGAACATAAATGTAATGTCGGTGAGAAATACGTACTCCCCCAAGCTTAGGCTTTTGGCCTAAGTTGGTCTATTGCCAGGGATAGCCTGGCGGATACCCGTAGGTGTAGCTGGGGTCGTAGTGCGACGAAGAATAGTTGGGATCATACTGTGATGAAGAGGACTCGATCGCCATCGGGTCGGGCAACCGCCTCAGATCCCAAGAATAAACAGACTGTCGTGGAGGCTTATCTTGTGGTTCCGGTTCCGGGCTGGTATAGGATTCCGATAGGCTTGAACGGCCGCCCACGGAACAATGTGAGTACATGCAGATAAGTTAAACAACGAGGGAGCAGGCAAAGTAATAGTCTCGGGGTGATGTTTATCAAAGTACAATTTATATTTGAGCTCCCCTTCACGACTCTTAACAAGAAAGTCATGCGCTAGCATACTCTTATAATCTAAATAAGCACGGGGCAACGCTATTTCTTCTTTCTCCTCATGCCTAATAAGTATCTCAAAATATTCAGCTAGGCGTGAAGCATAAATGCCTCCAAAGATGGGGCCCTTAGTACGGTTCAGACTTAACCGGCTAGCAACAATTCCACCCATACTAACAGAGTTATTGCGGTATAAACCATGGAACAAAATAATAATATCAGGAACACTAAGGTTTCCACAGTTTCCGCGACCAATAAAGCAACGACTAGCAAATAAGGCAAAGTAGCGTAAAACAGGAAAATGTATGCTAGTAATTCTTGCATCAGAAACCTTCCTGGTTTCTCCCCCAGTGATAGTGTTGATAAAAGCTTCCACTTCATTACGGTGTGGTTCACCTAAGGTACCCTCAAAGGGTATTTTGCAAACCTCGCAAAATTCAGCTAATGGCATCTCCTTAACAACGTCATATAAATGAAACTCTACAGTTGGAGGTGATTTCTTAGGGAAAAAGTAGAAGTTCTACACAAAAGTATTTGTGAGTAAGAGATACTGATGACGTTGGTCGTGGAGGAAGTAAGTGAGGCCAGCATTCTCAATCAATAAATAGAAATCCTCATAAATCCCGGCTCTCCTCAAAAAGTCATCGGAAGGCCATTCACACGGCCGGACCTCCGCGGTACGAGGCAAATTAAATTTGGGCTTCTACTCTTCTTCCTTTTGTTTTTTTCCTTCAAGCTTCGGCTCGACGAGCCCCTCAAAAGTCTCTTCATTATTTCTGAAATAATCTGAAATTTTTAGTAACTTCAAACAAAAGTGAAGCAACTTCAATAAAATTGATAACAACTACTCCACAAGTGCCTAGAGCATATATCAAGCATTAGAACTACTTGGAACCATATAAATTTGACATGCAAGCTCAAGAACATGGTCACCTATGCAGCACAAATTTGCAAAGAATAAGGCACTAGAACAAAAACTAATTGGACCACTGGAGGAGTCACATACCAAGGAACAATCTCCCCAAGCAATTTTGCGAGAGGTGCTTTGAGCAAGGAGATCGAAAATCATAGCAAAAGCGGCTGGAACTCGAGCTTGAGTTGGTTTTTTGGGTTTGTGTGAGGCAGAGGAAGAAGATGGGTGCCGGGATAAGTGGAGGAGGGCCACCATGGGCCCACGAGGCAGGGGGCGCGCCCAGGAGGGGGGGGGGCGCCCTCCACCCTCGTGGCCAGGTGGCAGCTCCCATGTAATTTTTGCACAAGAATCCTCAAATATTCCCGAAAAAATCATATTAAATTGGCATGGCATTCTGAGGACTTTTATTTTCGGGATATTTTTATATTGCACGGATAAGTCGGGAGACAGATAGAAAACTACTATTTTACTTTATTTCTACTAAAGAACAAAAAATATAAAGAGGGTACAGAAGGTTGTGCTTCTAGTTTCATCCGTCTCATGCTCATCAAAAGGAATCCACTAATAAGGTTGATCGTGTCTTGTTAACAAACTTATTTCGACCGACATGGAACCGAGAAATTTCGAATAACACTATGTTACCTCAACGGGATATGGACATCCCCAATAATAAGTATATCATATTTCTTCTTGACAGTAGGGAGAGGAAATTCAAAACCTCCAAATATAATCGATGGAATTTTTCCAATAGAGTTGATACGATGAACTTGAGGTTGTTTCCTCGGAAAGTGTATAGCATGCTCATTACCATTAACATGAAAAGTGACATTGCCTTTGTTGCAATCAATAACAGCTCCTGCAGTTTTAAGGAAAGGTCTTCCAAGAATAATAGACATACTATCGTCCTCGGGAATATCAAGAATAACAAAGTCCATTAAAATAGTAACGTTTGCAACCACAACAGGCACATCCTCACAAACACCGATAGGTATAGCAGTTGATTTATCAGCCATTTGAAAAGATATTTCAGTAGGTATCAACTTATTCAAGACAAGTCTACGATATAAAGAGAGACGCATAACACTAACACCGGCTCCAAGATCACATAAAGCAGTTTTAACATAATTTCTCTTAATGGAGCATGGTATAGTGGGTACTCCTGTATCTCCAAGTTTCTTTGGTATTCCACCCTTAAAAGTATAATTAGCAAGCATGGTGGAAATTTCAGCTTCCGGTATCTTTCTTTTATTGGTAATGATATCCTTCATATACTTAGCATAAGGATTTGTTTTGAGCACATCGCTTAATCGTGACACGCAAAAAGATAGGTCTAATCATTTCAGCAAAGCGCTCAAAATCCTCATCATCCTTTTTCTTGGATGGTTTCAGAGGAAAAGGCATGGGTTTCTGAACCCATGGTTCCCTTTCTTTACCATGATTCCTAGCAACGAAGTCTCTTTTATCATAACTTTGATTCTTTGATTGTGGGTTATCAAGATCAACAACAGGTTCAACTTCTACATCATTATCATTACTAGGTTGAGCATCATCATGAACATCATCATGAACATCATCATTAAGATTTTCACTAGGTTCATGTCCATTACCAGATTGTGTTTCAGCATCAGACATAGAGATATCATTTGGATTCTCAGGTGGTTCAGCAATAGATTCACTAGAAGTTTTCAAAGTCCTATCATTTTTCTTTTTCTTCCTTTTAGAAGAACTAGGTACATCAATATTATTTCTCTGAGAATCTTGCTCGATTCTCTTAGGGTGGCCTTCAGGATACAAAGGTTCATGAGTCATTCTACCAGTTCTAGTAGCCGCTCTAACAACATAATCATTTTTCTTACTATTCATTTCATCAAGCACTTCTTTTTGAGCTTTAAGTACTTGTTCTACTTGAATGGTAACCATAGAAGCATGTTTGCTAACAAGTTTAGGTTCACCTCTAATATTAGCCATATAATCACCCAAGTGTTTAATCATATAGGTATTTTGTTTTAATTGTCTACCAAAATAAACATTGAAGTCGTCTTGCTTAAACATAAAGTTATCAAACTCATCCAAGCACTGACTAGCAATTTTAGTAGGAGGGACTTCAGCTTTATCATATCTATAGAGAGAATCTACCTTTACTACCTGTGTCGGGATATCGGGATCAGGAGGTTCTTCAGTGAATAAAGAATTGAGATCATATACTACTTCAACAGGCGGTAAGTTAAGACCATGTATTTCTTCAATAGGAGGTAAATTCTTAACATCTTCAGCTTTAATACCTTTTTCTTTCATAGATTTCTTTGCCTCTTGCATATCTTCGGTACTGAGAAATAGAACACCTCGCTTCTTTGGAGTTGGTTTAGGAATAGGCTCAATAATTGGCTCAGGAGCTGGTTCAGGAGGTGCCTAATTATTTTCATTTTTCAACATATTATTCAATAGAATTTCAGCTTCATCCGGTGTTCTTTCCCTGAAAAGAGAACCAGCACAACTATCCAGGTAATCTCTGGAAGCATGGGTTAGTCCATTATAAAAGATATCAAGTATTTCAGGTTTCTTAAGAGGATGATCAGGAAACACATTAAGTAACTTGAGAAGCCTCCTGTCGGTGTCAAAACCGGCGGATCTCGTGTAGGGGGTCCCAAACTGTGCATCTAGGCGGATAGTAACAGGAGACAAGGGACACGATGTTTTTACCCAGGTTCGGGCCCTCTCGATGGAGGTAAAACCCTACTCCTGCTTGATTAAAATTGATGATATGGGTAGTACAAGAGTAGATCTACCATGAGATCAAAAGAGGCTAAACCCTAGAAGCTAGCCTATGGTATGATTGTTGTTCGCCCTACGGACTAAAACCCTCATGTTTATAGGCACCGGAGAGGGTTAGGGTTACATAGAGTCGGTTACAATGGGAGGAGATCTACATATCCGTATCGCCAAGCTTGCCTTCCACGCCAAGGAAAGTCCCATCCGGACACGGGACAAAGTCTTCAATATTGTATGTTCATAGTCCAGAGTCCGGCCAAGGTCATAGTCCGCCATCCGGACACCCCCTAATCCAGGACTCCCTCAGTAGCCCCTGAACCAGGCTTCAATAACGACGAGTCCGGCGCGCATATTGTCTTCGGCATTGCAAGGAGGGTTCCTCCTCCGAATACTTCATAGAAGATTTTGAACACAAGGATAGTGTCCGGCTCTGCAAAATAATTTCCACATACCACCGTAGAGAGAATAATATTTGCACAAATCCAATCTGCTGACGTATTTCGCTGTGTGTCATCACACCACGGCCAAGCCTTTATTCGAATCGTTTTTACTGTCCCACCTCAGCGCGTTTAGCGAGGCGGTTTCCTTGGCACGTCTTGTCAAAGCAGAGATCGTGTCCCCTTATTCTGGGATTCTCATCAATACGGGCGTGGGTAACCCAATCGTGCCCATTGGCACGTCTCCTCTATCGAAGGCGAGTCCCAAACGGTCACGGGGGAGGGCTCTTGGTATTCAACCTCTTTATAAAGATACCAAGGCTCTACTCATTTCTTTCAATCTCAATCGAATCCGCCCCTCGCCTCGAGTTCCAACACCCAAAGCTCCAGATTCAGGCGCTACGGACCTTCGATGATGTCCGGATCCGACCTTCAAGGCCGGTGGATGCCTTCCTCCGTCACGGAAGAAGACGTGCTAAAGCTGAGAGATGCCAGGTATTTAACCGGCGAAATTTCGCATAGGCTGCCTGCTCAAGGGCAGGTTATTCCCACTCCCAAGCCTGGTGAGAGCGTGGTGTTCACGTCTCACTTCCTTCGGGGTTCAGGCTTCCCGACGGACCCCTTCGTGAGGGGGCTCATGTTTTATTATGGGTTAGAATTTCACAACTTGGATCCGAAGTCCATCCTCCACATCTCATCGTTCGTTGTCGTGTACGAGGCCTTCCTCCGCATTACCCCTCACTTCGGATTGTGGCTTAAGACCTTCAAAGTAGAGCCGAGGATGATCAAGTGGCAGCAAGCGGAGTGCGGAGGGGCTGTTATAAGCAAGAATGCTGACGCTCCATGGCCCGAGGGCTCTTTTCAAGAGGAGTTCAGCTTTTGGCAACGAGAGTGGTTTTATATCACAGCTCCCAGGGGCACAAAGTGGGTGGCGCCTCCTGCCTTTCGCTCGGGTCCTCCCCCACGACTGGCATCATGGGTCAATAAAAAGGGCTTGACTGGGGGCCGTCCAAGGACGTGCCCTTGTTGCACTGCCGCATTCAAGATCTCCTGGCAAGAGACATCAACCTGGCCATAGTGGCGCAGGTCATGTTGATTCGCCGCACTTTACCCTGCAAACGCCGCCCCCTCCGCCTGTGGGAGTTTAATCCGGAGGGACCACGAGCTCTCCAACACTTTATGGGCGTGACGCCCATGGAGATGTATAAATTGTTCTTTGGATCACAAGCAATGTGTCCGGACTTGACCGAGGACACAGGTCTAAGCTGCAATCGCCCGGATACTCAAGTAAGTAGCCCTGTACCCGGACATGCCATTCGTATATTCGTCATAAAATTGCCCTTAAAGGAGCTGTCCCTTTAAATAGGAGTGGATAGCAAAAGCAAACCTGATCAGGTGTCCGGCCCCCCTCCCCGAGACCACGCCGATCCCGTGTTAACCAGATCTTTGGAGGTTGCGCCTTTGGAAGAAGGCGAAGGGGGGAACAAGGAAGCTACATCTCCTCGAAGGAGGCTATCCGGAAAGGAGAGATTGAGAATCCCTCCATCCAGGGAAAGAAGAGGACCGCCTCTCAAGATCCGGAGACCATGGTCTTAAAGCGGGGGAAGAGATCTTCGTCAGAGGGTCCTGCGCCAGGAAGTGCCTCAGCCGCACTGTGCCCTCAAGGGGATCAGCCCTCCAGCGAGCCGTGAGTAGATAGGGGAGTTTTAAAAAATAAGAGACATCCCTATTTTATACTTGAGAAAGATAACTGAATTTTTACCTTGTAGTTCGGATCTCAGCCCTTCGTAGCAGAGCTCATCTTCAGGGGATCTTCGTCGGGAGATGATGGAGAGCGGAACACCTCCCCCTGCCGTACCGCCTTGCGGCAGGCGACCACGAGGTGTCGCCACGGAGGGTTTCTCCGAATCCGGCAGGGCCGGAAAGCAGCCGTATGGCTCCCCAAAGCCCTCCGTGTCTGGCCTTCGAAAAAAGGCCATCGGACGAGTCCGGCACCATCCGGTGCACGGTCGGAGGAGCTGAAGGATCTGCTCGGGCGAGCATCTATCTCAGAAGAACATCGTGCATTGATGGGCACGGTGATTGAAAGGATTTCATCCGCGGAGAGCGGGTTGCACGAGGCCGTCAGGAGTTTACTGACAGGTTTTGAGGTACGCGAAATGATGTACCTTTTGACAGTTCCGCATATAAAAGATGGGCCCTGTATAGATAGTAGCCCCTGAGACTCGGTACGTTGTCAGAAAATGACAGCGCGCCGAGGATCATAATCCCAGGTATAACATGTCACTCTTCCTATGTACGTGGAGAAGTGTCCGGTGGCTAGCCGGACTGATGAATTTGCCGAGCTAAAGCGGCAAATTGACGTGGCGGATGCCGACATCGGGCTTGTCAACAAGCGGCTGGACGAGTCGCAAGGTATGACCTTTTCTGCGCGGACACCTTGTAAGGGGGCTTAATGCTCTTGCCTTACAATATGTATTCTTGATGCAGATGGTGCCGCTGCCATGGAGAACCTTCGGGCAGAACTCGCCCGAGTCAAGGAGGAGGCCAGAAAAAGTGATGCGGCTGCCTTGAAGGCGGCCGAAGAGCTGAAAGACGAACAGGCTGCTCACTGCCGAAGCAGGAAGGAAATGGCCGAGATGGCTGTGAAGTTGAAAGATGCTACCGACCGCTGCAAGCTTCTTGAAAAAGAAGATCGGGCGGAACAAAAGGACCTGGAGAAGGCCACTACCGAGGCCAAGGATGCTCGCTCTGCAATGAGAGCAATGAAGCAGGAGCTACGTCAGGCCGGAGATATCGCGGTTGGAAAGCCCTTTATGCTGCGGATGAAGTTCGGGGATCCTAAGTATGCTCAGTTGGACCAGCTGTGGAGTGCGGCGGATACTTATCTAGATTTGGCGGCAAGTGCCGCGGACGTGGCCGAACACTTCCGAGACCAAAAGGATCACGAAGTGGAAAATCTTTTTTGGTCGCATTTCCACAATCCAGAGCGCCCACTTCCATTATCCGAGCGATTGGCCGAATGGGCGGAGCTGAATAGGTTATCCGGGCTCGCCATGAAGGAAGTCGTGAGTCATCTGTGGCCGGAAAGGCCTGAGCCGAAGAGTTATTTTGGTTTGGTGCATCAGTTCCTTGGTGTGGTGCCCCGTATCAATGCAATGAAGAGGTCAGCATGCATAGAGGGTGCGTGGATGGCTCTTGCCCGTGTCAAGACATACTGGGCGGAGATGAAGACCACCGATGTTGCATCCCAAGATTCGGACGGGAGCCGAGTACCTGCCGAGCACTATTTTCAGGAAGTTCTGCAGGGCGCTCGTTTAATAGAGACGCAGTGCTCGAAGGACATCATGTTCGAATAACATGTATAATTGTAAAACAATGTTTCGATGGAATATAAAAGCTTTTTATACTTGTGCTCGCAAGAATAAAATACCTCTGTCTTGGCCGCTTAATGTATATGTATATAACTGAAAGATGGCAGTCTTCGGCTTCAGCCCCCACGCATATAATGCGGGGGTGTTTGCAGAAGGCGCATTTTCACACTTGATCCAACGTGTTGGTCCTAGAAAGGAGGTGATAGCGTAGCGAACTAGGCAACCAGACTATAATGCTTTATCACATTCACTTAGCCATAGGAGTTTGACAGTGGGGCTACTATATAGCCCCTAGGGGCACCTTCGCCCAATTGGTCGGGCGCGTGTGTACTGACCGAAAAGCGGCCGTCGTTAATGCGGAGGAATTATAAAGATTCGGTGAGTCATCGAGTGGTTGACCAGTCTCACGCTACATCATGACAGTCGGTTTCGGCTTTCTCTCTTGAGGTGCTCGCCGCCGAACCGGGCACAATCACACAAGAGTTCTCCTGGTGCCGCCTTAGCCGATAGAGCGGAACGTAAGGCAGCAAAACACAGGAGCCGGGCAAACCCAACATTTGACCAAAGACATGATTCAGAGCTGATGCATATAAGTCCAACTCGCGACGCCGAACACTCCCTAAGGTATTCGGTCTTTATGAAAACGGGCTGAACAACGCCCTTAGTAATAAGCCCCTGGTGTCCAGGTACGCGCAAAGTCCTGACGTGGCCAATGCCAAGACGCCAGCCTCCACCTCGGTTATAGCAAGAAACCGGGGGATGTGTATCAACAAGAGACAGTAAAAAAGGTTTACGCAGGGTCTTAATCTGAAAAGAATCCTTGCAACGGTCCCTCATCGCACGTCTGCGCTGCGTCAAGGCTCAAGCAGCCATATCACTCGACGGGTGTAGCACGGTGTTCATCTCAGAAAAGAGAGGAACTTAGTTGAAAAAGATCGTGCGAAAATGTACGTTACATTAAATAAACAAAGTACGTTTTTTAAAAATGAATAAAATTGAGCTTTATTGTCTCTTGTTGTACATGCGCGGAGCCCCTTGAACGGGGGTATGCGGCTAATAAGCCCCTATGCCGGACTCGTCTAGCCATGTCCGGGGTCTGAACGACCTGCTTAGGTGCTTTGCTTAGTGAAGCCAGTTTAGTGTGTGGCTGTTAATGAAGCCGCACAATCTTCCGTGCTCGAGGAACACTCGATATTTCCCTTTAATGAGATGATGCCTCATGGACCGGGCATTTTAAGTATAAGGGATGCGTAATGCGGTATTGCGTTGAAGCGGGCGAAAGCTTCGCGTCCCAGGAGTGCTTGATAGCTACGTGTGAATGGGGCGATGTGGAAGGTCAGCTTTTCGCGGCGGAAGTTGTCGGGTGAGCCGAACGTAACTTCTAGCAGGAGAGAGCCCGTACAATGGGCATCTGGGCCTGGCGTTACCCCTTGAAAGGAAGTGTCGCTATGGCGAATTGTTGTTGGGTCTATCCCCATTTTGCGGATTGTGTCCTGATATAGCAGGTTTAAATCACTGCCGCCGTCCATTAGGACATGCGTAAAGTGGAGTCCGTCAATTATCGGATCTAGTACCAAGGCAGTCCATACTGCGTTCTGGATACTTCTAGAGTAATCCTGATGGTCGAAGGTGATTGGTTTTAACGACCAGTGGCGGGACTCCTCTGGGATAGGTCGTATGGCGCGTATCTCTATGGGCGCCACTCTGTTCTCCCTTTTTGTTACATGAAGTGAATTTACTGTTTTGACTTCTTGTGGGAAGTTCTTTTGTTTTCCGCTGCTCTGCTTGTGGGGTTCGTCATCGTCCTCGCTTGGTGTGTCGAGCCCCTTGTGTTCGGCGTTAAGTTTGCCGGATTGCTTGAAGACCCAACAGTCTCTGTGGGTATGGTTTGCAGGCTTCCCGGGAGTACTGTGGATTTGACATATCTTGTCCATGATTTTGTTTAAGTTAGCTAGCTCATCCTTGTTATCCTTGGGGGGCAGCTTTTTCTGATTCTGCCGAGAGCTTTTGAATCCGGCGTTAACTGTCGTGCTCTTCGTGTTGTTTCCCTTGGTCCGGCGCTGGTCCTTGCTACATCGCGGTTTCCCGTTTCCATCCTTAACTTCGGATGTACTTGGGTCATTGGTACTGCATCTTGCCAACCAGCTATCCTCTCCTGCGCAAAAGCGGGTCATGAGGCTTGTTAATGCAGCCATTGTTCTTGGTTTTTCTTGGCCGAGGTGTCTGGCAAGCCATTCTTCTCGAACACTGTGTTTGAAAGCCGCTAAGGCTTCGGCGTCCGGACAGTCGACTATCTGATTCTTTTTAGTAAGAAATCTGTTCTAGAGTTTCCAGGCTGACTCCCCGGGTTGTTGAGTTATATGACTTAGATCATCTGCATCCGGAGGTCGGACATAAGTCCCTTGAAAATTTGCCCGAAAAGCATCCTCGAGCTCTTCCCAACTTCCAATGGTGTTTTCGTGAAGGCTTTTGAGCCAATGTCGGGCTGGCCCTTTGAGTTTGAGGGTAAGTATTTTATGGCGTGGAGATCATCTCCTCTAGCCATGTGTATGTGGAGGATGTAATCCTCAATCCGCACTCCGTGGTCTGTTGTTCCGTCAGATGCCTCTATGTTTACGGGCTTGAATCCCGCCGAAATTCATGATCCAAAGACCTCATCGGTGAAACATAGGGGGTGCGCGCCCTATATCTGGGCGTATCGTGATGTTCGGATATTTGATGTCTTGCATTGCTTACTAGAGCTTGCTTTCTTGGCCCATAGATAGATCTGGCTGGGCCATCTTTTTGATGTGAATCCTTGTGCGGATCGCGTGCCGGCCTATGTGCGGCGTCCTTTGCCGCACTGTGTTGGCCATGGGGTCGTTTGTCCGACCGGGTGGCTTCCTTATTTTTTGTTTTAGTAGGCTCTAAGGCCTCATCATCAAATTCGGCAATAATTTTCGCTTCAGATAGCTCTTTGTGTGGCGATCGTCAGCCAGATTTGTCTCATGTGTTGAGTACTTTGCTCCATCTAATTCTAAGTGCATCTTCCACTGTTTTGAGCTTTTGCTTCGCCTTTTTCAGTTACGCCAGCAGCGACGAGCCTTTTTTGGAGGTTCTTCTGCTCCAGCAACTTGTCCGGCGGGACATCGTCCGGACTGTTGTCTTCCAAGTTGCCCTGTTCGGACGGTTGCTCGATGGCATGTTCGTCGTCCGCCGGTTCGCCCTGCTCTATGGCTGGGTCTGTATGGCTGCTTTCTCTGTCGAGGTGGGGTTTGGAGCAGCGCTTACGCCGCTGCTTTGGTTGCTTTTCGAGGGAACGATCCCTCGTTGCTTCCCTTTGTTCCTCGTCGTCGTTTCCTTTAGGTGTATCAACCATGTATACATCGTGAGATGGGGTGGTTGTCTAGTGGCCTATAGGCGGTGGTTCCTGTTTGTCTCCTACATCGTCGTCCAAACCGTCGATGTCTTTGGAGTCGAAGTTAAGCATGTCGGTTAAATCATTGACAGTGGCTACAAAGTGGGTGGTGGGTGGGCTTTGAATTTCTTCTTCGTCCGCATCCCAACCTTCCTGACCATAGTCCGGCCAGGGCTCTCCTGATAAAGAGAGAGATTTTAGTGAATTCAGAATGTCGCCGAAAGGAGAGTGCTGAAAGATGTCCGCGGTGGTGAACTCCATTATCGGCGCCCAATCAGATTCGGTTGGCAGGGGCGCGGAAGGTTCGGAGTCCGGAAAGGAGTCCGGCACCTTGGAGTCACGAGCTTCGCAAAGGACATGTATGGTATTCGGATCGATCACCGTAGAGATTGCAGCCCCCGAGGCGGTGTCCAGCCACCCGTCCTCGACATGCAATGGACTGAAGCTAAGGGTCGGAGCGACATCTGCGGCTCGCATGGCACTGCTCGGTGCAGAGCTAGATCGTGCCCATCGTGATAGCGGCGCGCTTCGGGTGGCTCGAACCCGTCGAAGATTAAGTCTCCGCGACGTTGGCCGTAGTTTAAACTTCCAGATCTGACTGATGGCCAGGGGCGAAGCTTTTGATCTGCTCCAGATGGCTGCTTAATTGCCCGCAGCGGCAAAGCCGCCGAATACGAAGATCTGTCCGGGGAGAAAAGTCACACCCTGGACCGCATCATTGTTGATGATCGGAGGAGCCATCGGGCCTAAAGATGATGACACAGAGGAACTCTCAATGAAAGCACCAATGTCGGTGTCAAAATCGGCGGATTTCGGGTAGGGGGTCCCGAACTGTGCGTCTAGGCGGATGGTAACAGGAGACAAGGGACACGATGTTTTTACCCAGGTTCGGGCCCTCTCGATGGAGGTAAAACCCTACTCCTGCTTGATTAATATTGATGATATGGGTAGTACAAGAGTAGATCTACCACGAGATCAAAAGGGTCTAAACCCTAGAAGCTAGCCTATGGTATGATTGTTGTTCGTCCTACGGACTAAAACCCTCCGGTTTATATAGACACCGGAGAGGGGTAGGGTTACATAGAGTCGGTTACAATGGGAGGACATCTACATATCCGTATCGCCAAGCTTGCCTTCCACGCCAAGGAAAGTCCCATCCAGACACGGGACAGAGTCTTCAATCTTGTATCTTCATAGTCCAGAGTCCGCCAAAGGTCATAGTCCGGACATCCCACACCCCTAATCCAGACTCCCTCACCTCCCCAAGCTTGTGGGAGACTCTCTTCTTTAATTTGCACGGTTGTATATTTCCCTCAAAGCAGCTTGTTTCTTATGAGCAGGGAAATATTTAGCGAGAAGTAATAAATCATATCCTGGGGACTACGCACACAACTAGGATCAAGAGAATTAAACCATATCTTAGCATCACCCTTTAATGAGAACGGGAATATTTTGAGTATATAAAAGTAGCGCGATCTCTCATCATTAGTAAACAGGGCGACTATATCATTTAGCTTAGTAAGATGTGCCACAACAGTTTCAGATTCATAGCCATAAAAAGGATCAGATTCAACCAAAGTGATTATATCTGGATCAACAGAAAATTCATAATCCTTATCGGGAACACAAATAGGTGAAGTAGCAAAAGCAGGGTCGGGTTTCATTCTGTCTCTAAGAGATTCTTTACTCCATTTAACTAGCAGCCTCTTAAGTTCGTATCTATCCTGGCAAGCAAAAATAGCTACAGAAGATTCCATATCAAAAAGGTAACCCTCAGGAATAGTAGGCATATCTTCATCATCACTTTCATCAATATTATCAGTTCCAATAGTTTCTTTCTCTCTAGACCTTGCAATTTGTTCATCTAAAAATTCACCAAGGGGCACAGTAGTATCAAGCATAGAAGTAGTTTCATCATAAGTATCATGCATAGCAGAAGTGGCATCATCAATAACATGCGACATATCGGAACGAATAGCAGAAGCAGGTTTAGGTGTCGCTAGCTTACTCATAACAGAAGGTGAATCAAGTGCAGAGCTAGATGGCAGTTCCTTACCTCCCCTCGTAGTTGAGGGAAAAATTGTTGTCTTAGCGTCTTTCAAGTTCTTCATAGTGTCCAGCAGATATAAATCCCAAGTGACTCAAAGAATAGAGCTATGTTCCCGACAACGGCGCCTTTAAAAAGGTCTTGATAACCCACAAGTATAGGGGATCGCAACAGTTTTCGATGGTAGAGTATTCAACCCAAATTTATTGATTCGACACAAGGGGAGTCAAAAAATATTCTCAAGTACTAGCAGCTGAGTTGTCATTTCAACCACACCTGGAAACTTAGTATCTGCAACAAAGTGTTTAGTAGCAAAGTAATATGATAGTGGTGGTAACGATAACAAAGGTAAAGACAGCAAAAGTAATGTTTTTGGTATTTTTGTAGTGATTGTAACAGTAGCAACGGAAAAGTAAATAAGTGTAAACCAGTATATGGAAAACTCGTAGGCACCGGATCAACGATGGATAATTATGCCGGATGCGGTTCGTCATGTAACAGTAATAACATAGGGTGACAAAGAACTAGCTCCAGTTCATCAATGTAATGTAGGCATGTATTCCAAATATAGTCATACGTGCTTATGGAAAAGAACTTGCATGACATCTTTTGTCCTACCCTCCCAAGGCAGCGGGGTCCTATTGGAAACTAAGGGATATTAAGGCCTCCTTTTAATAGAGAACCGGAGCAAAGAATTAGCACATAGTGAATACATGAACTCCTCAAACTATGGTCATCACCGGGAATGATCCCAATTATTGTCACTTGGGGGTTGCCGGATCATAACACATAGTAGGTGACTATAGACTTGCAAGATAGGATCAAGAACACACATATATTCATGAAAACATAATAGGTTCAGATCTGAATTCATGGCACTCGGGCCCTAGTGACAAGCATTAAGCATAGCAAAGTCATAGCAACATCAATCTTAGAACATAGTGGATACTAGGGATCAAACCCTAACAAAGCTAACTCGATTACATGATAAATCTCATCCAACCCGTCACCGTCCAGCAAGCCTACGATGGAATTACTCACGCTCGGCGGTGAGCATCATGAAATTGGTGATGGAGGATGGTTGATGATGACGACGGCGATGAATCCCCCTCTCCGGAGCCCCGAACGGACTCCAGATCAGCCCTCCCGAGAGAGATTAGGGCTTGGCGGCGGCTCCGTATCGTAAAACGCGATGATTTCTTCTCTCTGATTTTTTTCTCCCCGAAAACCAATATATGGAGTTGGAGTTGGCATCGGAGGGTGTCTAGGGGGCCCACGAGGTAGGGGGCGCGCCCAGGAGGGGGGCGCCCCCCACCCTCGTGGACAGGGTGTGGGCCCCTTGGTCTTCATCTTTGGCGAGGATTTTTTATTATTTATTCTAAGATATTCCGTGGAGTTTCAGGTCATTCCGAGAACTTTTGTTTTCTCGCATAAAACAACATCATGGCAATTCTGCTGAAAACAGCGTCAGTCCGGGTTAGTTCCATTCAAATCATACAAGTTAGAGTCCAAAACAAGGGAAAAAGTGTTTGGAAAAGTAGATACGACGGAGACGTATCAGGGACCCATCGGAAGGGCCTCTGTATTTCGCGAAAAATAGGTTCCCCCTGCTGACAGCTCGGACCCACCAGCTATATCTATGCACGCAAGGAAGTGCCTCCTTATTGCGCACAAAAAATGAATACTCCCCCTGCTAGCTGGGACCCAGCATAGTGGGAGGCTGATTTGTGGGCCTACTAAGTTGACGGGAACAGAGGGCTTTGTCAACTTTGTCAATATGAACGATTCTAGCTCTAGTGACCTTACGATGTCCATTCAACAGCCGTAGTGCTTCTTCAACCTCTGGTCTTCTGGCTCCAGCCGCCCAGAGCAGCGCCGGTCCTGCCGCCTGCTCCTGCCTCCCATGGCCGGCCGTGCTGCCGTGGAGGCCTCACCACGCCCCTACTACTCCCACCACTGGCCAGGCCCTGCGGCGACGGCAGCCTCACACCACAGCCGAACCAGTGAACCCTCGTACTCCTCTCCGCGTGGGCTTCCACTGTCGCGTCTTCCCCGGCTCCGCGTCGTCCCCTTCCTAGGCCTCGCCGTCGTCCACCGCCCTGGTGCTCTGGCGCGGCGTGGTCAACATCGTCAAGGAACGACTTCCATCGGAAGAGTACTGTACGTGGAGAGGCTGACAGCTGGGTCCACGGCCGCATCAAGGAAGTGCCTCCTTATTATGCACAAAATAATGATTCCTCCACCTGACAGCAGGGACCCACCAGACGAGCCACCGTATTTTGCCAAAAAAATGTTCCCACCTGACTGCTGGGACCCACCAGCTACACCTTCACACGCAAGGAAGTGCCTGACAGTCGGGACCCACCTAGTCAAAGTGTATGTACCATTATCATTCTGGTCGAGAATGTGTACGTACATACGATCAGTTTGTCTGCAGGCTGCAGCGATGAACCGTGGCCGTGCAAGGAAGGGCACGTGTCGTAGTATAGGCGCGCACGTGTCGTAGTAGAGGCGCGCACGTAGCATGTACACATACGTAGATCGGCCAGGGTGCAAGAAAGAAAATATTGCCACGTACGTACATACGTGCGGGGTCTCGAATGCCTACTCGCACATACGTACGGCCAGGGCTCATGTACATGGCTGTGGCTGGGTCAGAACGGAGAAACAGCGTCGTCGTCGTGTTCATGGGGAGGCAACCGGCTGGGTCGAAACAAAATGTGTCGTCGTGTTCATCGGGAGCCAACTGGCTTGGACGGAATAGCCGATGGAAACGGGGCCTGGTGTACCGCAGAATGGAGGAAACGGCCTAGTGTTCGACCGGCCACGGTGGAAACGGGATCCTGTTCATCGAGAGAGGTCTGGCGTACCGCAAAACGGAAGAAACAGACTTCCTACGTTCGAAACGGGGTCCTGTTGACCGGGAGGGGTGTGGCGTACCGCAAAACAGAGGAAACAGACTTGTGTTGGGGTGCTACGGTCGAAATGGGGGTCCTTTCACCGAGAGGGGTCTGGCATACCGCAAAACGGTACTCCACGAGATACTATTCATCTCCACCATCGACCTCCTCCATCCTCCACGGGCTACTGTTCATCCACCGTCGACCTCCTCCAGCCTCCACCCGCGACTGTTCATCCACGGGCTCCTGTTCATCCAGCCTCGACCGCTCCTCCACCGGCTACTATTCAACCAGCCCTATCCACGGGGTCCTGTTCAACCAGCCCTCAGCGGGCTACTGTTCATCAAGCCCTCCACCAGCTACTGTTCAACCGGCCCTCCACCGGCTACTGTTCATCTAGCCCTCCACGGGGTCCTGTTTATCCAGCCCTCCACGGGGTCCTATTCATCCACCGGCTCGATCGATCGGGGTACTGTTCACCCAGTGGCAACGACCTCTACTACCACGAGTTCCTGTTCATCCAACCCCCAACGGGAACTGTTCATCCAAACCCCCCAACAACGCTCACTGTTCATCCAGAGGCAACCCCACGGGGTCCTGTTCATCCACCCCCCTCCCCCCACTAGGAATTGTTCATCCAACTCCCCCCCCCCCAACAACGCTCACTGTTCATCCAGAGGCAGCATCGATCGGTTTCAGTTAGCAGCAGTAGCGAAGGAATCACTCGGGTTCAGTTAACAGCAAGGGATTGATCGATCGCTCGGGTTCGCATGTCGTAGCCTGCAAAGGTAATCGCTCGGGTTCAGTTAGAGCCCAATGCCTCGCTCGGGTTCAATTAGATCCCAACGCCTCGCACACACGCACGTACGTACAAGAGAAACGCGCATCGCTCGGCCATCGACCACCCACCATAACCGGGAAGTCCCAGATATTTTCCTCGCCCTCGCTTCTACCATGGTGTTTTCCGTCATGGACGGCCCAAAGAATGTCATGCAGCTGCGTCTCCGGCCCGCCCAGGACAAAAAGCCCATTTTCTGTCATAATTTTTTGTCCTAGAAGTAGGACCCCACCACATCTATGATGATACCGGGTTTTGTCACAATTATCATCATATAAGTGTCATAAGTACGACAAAAAAATTCGTCCGGCCCAAAATGTCACGGATGTGTCTTTTTTTGTAGTGTAGTTAAGGGCGAGGTGACGATGTGTGTTGGAAGTGATTCCAACGTAGAAAATATCACCATCGCATACTCCCTCTACCTTCAGGATTAGTGTTGAACCTAAATAAATGTTATTTGGTGTTTGCGTTGAGCATGAATATGATTGGATCATGTTTATTGCAATACGGTTATTCATTTAAGTCAGATAATAGTTGTTGTTCTGTTTACATGAATAAAACCTTCTATGGTCATACACCCAATGTAAATGGTTTATAGAATCTCGATCATAGTGATACACATATTCATAATATTGATGCCAAAAGATGCAAAGTTCATAATGATAGTGCAACATACTTGTGGCAGTGCGGTTTTGATCATATTGGTGTAAATCACATGAAGAAACTCCATGAAGATGGACTTTTGGAATCACTTGTTTATGAATCATTTGATACTTGCAAACCATGTCTCATGGGAAAGATGACTAAAACTCCATTCTCCGGAACACTGGAGCAAGCTAATGACTTATTGGAAATAATACATACCGATGTATGCGGTCTGGTGAGTGTTGAGGCACGCGGCGGGTATCGTTATTTTCTGACCTTCACAGATGATTTGAGCAGATATGGGTATATCTACTTAATGAAACACGAGTCTAAAAACATTTGAAAAGTTCAAAGAATTTTAGAGTGAAGTGGAGAATCATCATAACAAGAAAATAAAGTTTCTACAATCGGATCGCGGAGGCGAATATTTGAGTTACGAGTTTGGCCTTCATTTAAAACAAAGAAGAATTGTTTCACAACTCACGGCACCTGGAACACCACAGCGTAATGGTGTGTCTGAATGTCGTAACCGTACTTTATTAGATATGGTGCTTTCTGTGATGTCTCTTACCGATTTACCACTATCTTTTTGGGTTATGCATTAGAGACAGCTCATTCACGTTAAATAGGGCATCGTCTAAATCTGTTGAGACGACACCGTATGAACTATGGTTTGGCAAGAAACCTAAGCAGTCGTTTCTTAAAATTTGGGGGTGCGACGCTTATGTCAAAAGGCTTCAGCCTGATAAGCTCGAAACTAATTCGGAGAAGTGCATCTTCATAGGATACCCAAAGGAAACAATTGGATACACAATCAACCACAGATCCGAAGGCAAGATCTTTCTTGCCAAGAATGGGTCCTTTCTAGAGAAGGAGTTTTCTCTCGAAAGAAGTGAGTGGGAGGAAAGTACAACTTGATGAGGTAATTTTACCTTTTCTCGAATTGGAAAGTAGCACATCACAGAAAACCGTTCCCGTGGTGCCTACACCGACTACAGAAGAAGTTAATAATGATAATGAAACTTCAGATCAAGATACTACTAAACTTCATAGGCCGACCAGAGCACAATCCGCACCAGAGTGGTATGGTAATCCTATCCTGGAAGTCATGTTACTAGACCAAGGTGTGACACCCTGGATTTTGGCCCTTTTTTCTTTTGTTTTTCTTTGGATTTTTGAATTTGAATTGCTTTTCTGTGGCTCTGTGGTCCTGAAACCTGGGAAGATCATCTCTTCTAAGGCTCCCAAGTGGCTTGTCATCCTAAAAACTATCTCATGACCTTGTCATTTTCATCATAGCCCATCCCAATATTTTTTATTGGGAATATTCCTTTTTTTATATTAAAGGAATAACCCTATTTGCCCTAGGTTGTGAAGCAACCTATATTTTTGTCACTCACAAAATTCCCAAATAATTCTCATAATTTATTTGGGTCATATATTTCTCAAATATGACCAAACCTTCGTATCCTAGCCCAAAAATAATTCCCCAATATTTATTCTTCATTTCTGTCCAGTGTGGTTTTCTATGAAGGAAGTGCCACCTATCCTTTCACTAGTACAGCGAGGTGCTATACTAACGGTTTTTAACCCCTTTTTGCGATGGCATTCGGAACCGTCGCCTAGTGAGTGTGGGCGATAGGGGGGTCCTTCCCACATGACCCAGAAACCGCCAGGGATATGCCCTCCTGGCACGCACGCCAAAGAAATGATGTCGTAATGCGACCGGGAGCCGACCAAATCTTGTTATACGTGACAAAGTGTTAAAAATACAATTATACAGGCAAAATCATTTTCGGTCGTAAGTACATCCCACACAGTCAGTCCCCGCTAAACGTTCCGTTCGTATATACATCATACACAGTCGATCCAAGGAAAACGTTTCTGTTCGCAGGTACATCACACACAATTTTCCCCGTTAAATCGTTTGTGATAGCGTTTCCATTGCACATGGTATTAACAATTTTATCATTTGCGTTATTGAATGCATCACACACGGTGCGTAAAAGAAACTGCGTGGCAAAGGTTGTCCATCACACACAGTTTTTATGTGGTAAACGTTTGCGTCAGGTGGCCTAACACAAACAGTTTTCAAGAGGATGTCGTGTGTGATTGTTTAACACGGTTTATTCCTAGAAACTGTGTGCGCTATTGAATGCATCACACACGGTGTTTTCGCAATAATCATTTGCAATGGTAAAACCAATTAGTAGGCTAATTATCCTATTATTAATAATCCATTTATTAATCTAATTGACATTTCATATTAAGCGCACAATATATATCATTTTCATAATTGAAATACATCAGAGTACAACATCATATATCTTTAGCACTCAGCTACTCCATTACACAACTGCACCAGCACCAAGTTTAACATGCAACATCTATAACCTTTTGAAATTAGCGTCATAGACGGTACATAGACAGATGTATCTCATCTGGAAAACTCAAGCAAGGCGAATATTGAGCCTTCATTGATGTTGAAGGTCTTTGCAACTTTAGGCAAGTGCTTATGGATGATTGACCGTCCATCCTTCGTCCTCTTCAGTAACACTTATTGAATCGTGGGTGTTGTATGAATAACTTCCTCGCCTCCTGACCATACATGTGGTTTGAGCGGTAATCATCAGTGAACTGCTTTGGGAAGGCCTGAAAACAAGGATGTGCATAAATATCTTCTCTATATTGGAAATGGGGAAAAGGAATAAAAAAGGCAAGGTATAATAGTTAGTACCATCCTGTAGTGGACTGATGTCTTTTTCATTGTGCAGACAAAGATCTTGTTGTTTTTTGTCACTAATTTATTTATCCTAACAATCTTTCTGAGTTTCTTGACTTGACTGATATTCATGGACAACTCATTTCCCCATATGCAAAAAGGGTCGACTAGTGGGCCGGAACCTCTAACAGCAGGACCTACATGTGCAAGACCAAATTGTTAAAAACCTAAATATTAGAATGGTTCCTGTAATTGCACAATAATGTGCTATTAGACAAAGGACCATGCATGTGCAAACCTCGATTGTAAACCTTAGTGCTTCCCATTGTTTCCCTGCAACACATATAAGGTAGTTAGTCATCAGGTTAAGTCAGGGTTCACATGCTATCAGTAAAATATGTTGATGAAAAATAAGCACATTGCAGATTCATCATATTAATTCAAGCCACATGGAAAACCCATTTATCCAAACCAAGCATGATTAAGAACTAGGAAATATAGCACTTGTATATGTTTCTCATGTATTAAGTGTAACGAAATTCGATTTATTCCTCACATGCACAACAATAAAAAATTCTACCCACGACAATTGGATATCACATTGCACAATTGAACCAAGCAGTTAACTAAATACCACAACAAATGAACAAAACATTAACTGAGCACCACATTGCACAATATAACATACTCCTAATAGAAGATCAGACAGTTAACCAAACCAAGCATGCTTAACAACTTGGAAATATAGCAATTGTGTTTGTTTCTCATGTATTTAGTACAGCCAAATTCAATTTATTCCTCACGTGGTATACAATAACAGAATGCACCCACAACAATTGAACATCGCGTTGCAGAATTGAACCAAACAATTAACTAAACACCACAACAAATGAACCAAACGTTAACTGAGCACCACAATGCACAATATAACATACTCATAATAGAAGATCAGACAGTTAACCAAACAAAGCATGCTTAACAACTTGGAAATATAGCAATTGTATTTGTTTCTTATGTATTTAGTACATCCAAATTCGATTTATTTCTCACATGGTATACAATAACAGAATGCACCCACAACAACTGAACATCGCATTGCAGAATTGAACCAAACAGCCAACCGCGTCGCGTCGTTGGCGCGCGAGGCATCGATGGTGGCCTCGACAGCGAGGTGCTCCTCCAAGATCTGGGGGTCGACAGGAATGGCAGCCATCGCGACCTCATCCGCGCGTGCGGCCGCGATTTGCTTCTCCTCTGCCAAATGCTCCTTGAGATCTTGGCTATACTGCGTGCACCATGGCTTAGGGCGGCGCTTATTTGGTTTGGGGGTCGGTGATTTGGGTGGAAGGTGTCACGCCGGCGGTCGGGGCATGTGGGATGTGGAAGGAGGAGGAGGATGGGGGTCACGTGTGGATTACCTTCCAGGATAGACGAGGCCAAGCAGCGTGAAGGAGGGTCGCCGGCGAGGAGGCGGCGCTACAAGCAAGGAGTGAAGGTTTCAACTTGGAAAGGAAGGCGAAAACAGCAGAAATGTGGCTTTTGGTGAGGGGGAGGGGGCGGGGAGGTAGATATTTCCGCGGAAGCCGAAAATTTGGAATCGCTTCAGCGAAAAGTTAGCACGCAAAGTGTCATCAGACACGGTCCCTTATTCAGAACTGTGTACGATAAGTGAACATCACAAATGGTTCAGATAGCTTAACCCGTGTGTGATGAGTTCGAACGTCAAAAATTTTTGTTCGAATTTCCCTGGTTACTGTGGTCATCCACGTCATTGCATAATTTGGGTACACAAAGGAGAGAACAGCACACCCGCACTTCTTAATCGAGCAAGTTCAGCTATTAAACAAAGCTAGCTGACCTAAACATTACACTAAAAAATTAAGGACCGGCGCTCTTAATTAAACAAAACAAAGAGTACTACTACGTCTGGTGCTCGTCGATCTCTTCCGCCGCCTCCATGTCCAGCTCGCGCCTGACGGTCTCCTGGGGAAGGGGCTCCATGGCATTAATCGCACCATAGTAGGCAAACATCTCGCCATCCGCGTCCGCCATATATTTGGAATAGGCCGCCACTAGCTGGGCGTGGGCGGACGCGCTCTGGGATTTGGCAGGCTAGGTCGTGGCAAGGTATGCCGCACAGGAACGGACAGCTGCTCGAACGCTCTCGGTGATTGCCAACTCTTCAGCCATGGGTTGCCAACCGTTGTCGGATAAGCTTCGTTCGATTTGTGCGGTGACCGCCACGAGCTGGGCGTGGACGTCCTCGACATGGTCATGGGCGGCCTCCATCAGGGCTAAGGCCGCCGCTGTGGAACGGACAGCTGATGTGCCGCTCTCGCCAGTTGCTATCCCCGAGGCAGATGTTGCTGCCGCCACCTGAGAAGCAACAGTAGCCGTTTGGGCTGCCTTGGCCGCCCGGACGCAGATTGCGGTCGCCCTCAGAAGCTTGTTAGCACGCGTCGGGCGGGTGCGTCCGAGCTCTCGCCGGAGTGGGCCACCGAAGTTGCCCTCGCGATGCGGGTCCACGTCCCCATCGTTCACCGGAGACGATTGAACAGTGAAATGATATTTGAGAAGAGGGCTAGTGTGCTTGACACTCCGACCGTGCTCCAAGATATTCTGTGCTGCATCACACACGGTTGGTGATAATAAACTGTGTGCGATCTACTTGATTTTTCATCTTGATTTGAATTACATAATGGGGACAGCTGCAAAGGATGGTGTCTGAATTGCTAAAACTTTTATCTGCAGCGAACATGCAACAATAGGTGTGTCGTCTAACAAATCACAATTATTCAGGGTTCGTTTGGACATTTTTTATACATTAACTTGGTTTAGTAAGCATTTCAGGTGTATAATTCAAATCTGAACTACATGCATATGCTCCAGTGCATATAAATGGGTTGAAAAACCAAATATGTGTCCTTGGTTGCATGCTTAGGTCCCATGCAAGAAATGGGAATGAATGTCAAAAACCCTGCCACTCTCACTCGTCCGCAAACATTGAGATACCTGGTTTTTAAATTCTAGTAAATCCAACACTCGTCTAAAATTCATGAAACTTGGCATGCTATCATGGAGCGGCATCAACATGCCGTGGTAATTTTTTTCCCATTTGGGGCAGGTTTGGGTATAAGCTTCTCAAAAACAAGAGCTACTCACAAAAAGCGTGATGGTTTCGGTAGGGAACGTGCCACCTTTGGGGATGAAACGATATCCGTTGCCTCTTATTGCTTTCAAAATTTTCTAGTGTCAACATAGAACAACAGGAGTGTTGTGTTTAATTTTGGAATTTTTCAGGGTTCGGTTGGACATTTTTATACATTAACTGGGTTTTCTAGGCATTTATGTGCATAATTCAAATTTGAACTACATGCACATGCTCCAGTGCATAAAATTGGTTGAAAAATCAAATATGTGTCCTTGGTTGCATGCTTAGGTCCCATGAAAGAAATGGGAATGAATGTCAAACACCCTGCCACCATCACTCGGCCGCAAATATTGAGATACCTGGTTTTTAAATTCTAGTAAATCGAAAACTCATCTGAAATTCAAGAAACTTGGCATGCTATCATGAAGCGGCATCAACATGTCGTGGTAAAATTTTTGTCCCATTTGGGGCATGTTTGGGTATAAGCTTCTCACAAACCAGGTTTTCTAGGCATTTTTATACATTAACTGGGTTTTCTAGGCATTTTCTGTGCATAATTCAAATTTTGAGCTACATTAACATGCGTCAGTGCATATAAATTGGTTGAAAAATCAAATATGTGTCCCGCGTTGCATGCTTAGGTCCCATGCAAGAAATGGGAAATAATTTCAAAAACCAGGGTACCGTCACTCAGCCGCAAACATTGAGATACCTGATTTTTAAATTCTATTAAATCCAAAACTTGTGTGAAATTCTTGAAACTTGGCATGCTATCACGGAGTGGCATCAACATGTCGTGGTAAATTTTTTTCCCCATTTGGGGTAGGTTTGGGTATAAGCTTCTCACGAACTAGAGCTTCTCACAACAAGCGTGATGATTTCGATAGGGAGCGTGCCACCTTGGGGGATGAAACAATATCCTTTGCCTCTTATTGCTTTCAAAAACTTTCTAGTGTCAACATAGAACAATAGGAGTGTTGTGTTTAATTTTGGAATTTTTCGGGGTTCGTCTGGACATTTTTATACTCTAAATGGGTTTTCTAGGCACTTTATGTGCATAATTCAAATTTGAACTACATGCACATGCTCCAGTTCATATAAACTGGTTGAAAAATCAAATATGGGTCCTTGGTTGCATGCTCAGGTCCCATGCAAGAAATGGGAATGAATGGCAAACACTAGGGCACCGTCACTTGGCCGCAAACATTGAGATTCCTGGTTTTTAAATTCTAGTAAATCCAAAACTCATCTCAAATTCATAAAACTAGGCATGCTATCATGGAGCGGCATCAACATGCCGTGGTAAAAAATTGTCCCATTTTGGGCAGGTTTGGGTATAAGCTTCTCTCAAACCAGAGCTTCTCACAACAAGCGTGATGGTTTCGGTAGGGAACGTGCCACCTTTGGGGATGAAACGATATGCGTTGCCTCTTATTGCTTTCAAAATTTTGTTGTGTCAACATAGAACAATAGGAGTGTTGTGTTTAATTTTCGATTTTTTCAGGGTTCGTTTGGACATTTTTATACATTAACTGGGTTTTCTAGGCATTTTATGTGCATAATTCAAATTTGAACTACATGCACATGCGCTAGTGCATATAAATTGGTTTAAAAATCAAATAGGTGTCCTTGGTTGCATGCTTAGGTCACATGCAAGAAATGGGAATGAATGTCAAACACCTTGCCACCGTCACTCGACCGCAAATATTGAGATACCTGGTTTTAAATTCTAGTAAATCCAAAACTAGTCTGAAGTTCATGAAACTTGGCATGCTATCAGGGAGCGGCATCAGCATGCCGTGGTAACTTTTTTATCCCATTTGGGGCAGGTTTGGGTATAAGCTTCTCACAAACCAGAGCTTCTCACAACAAGCATGATGGTTTCGGTAGGGAACGTGCCACCTTTGGGGACGAAACGATATCCGTTGCCTCTTATTGCTTTCAAAAAATTTCTAGTGTGAACATAGAACAACAGGAGTGTTGTGCTCAATTTTGGAATTTTTCGGAGTTTGTTTGGACATTTTTATACATTAACTGGGTTTTCTAGGCATTTTCTGTGCATAATTCAAATTTGAACTGCATGCACATGCTCCAGTGCATATAAATTGGTTTAAAAATCAAATATGTGTCCCGCGTTGCATGGTTAGGTCCCATGCAAGAAATGGGAAGGAATGTCAAACACCAGGGCACCGTCACTCGGCCGCAAACATTGAGATACCTGATTTTTAAATTCTAGTAAATCCAAAAGTCGTCTGAAATTCTTGAAACTTGGCATCAACATGCCGTGATAATTTTTTTGTCCCATTTGGGGTAGGTTTGGGTAAAAGCTTCTCACAAACCAGAGCTTCTCACAACAAGCGTGATGGTTTCGATAGGGAGCGTGCCACCTTTGGGGAGGAAACAATATCCGTTGCCTCTTATTGCTTTCAAAAAAATTCTAGTGTCAACATAGAACAACAGGAGTGTTGTGTTTAATTTTGGAATTTTTCGGGGTTCCTCTGGACATTTTTATACACTAACTGGGTTTTCTAGGCATTTTATGTGCATACTTAAAATTTGAACTACATGCACATGGTCCAGTGCATGTAAATTGGTTGAAAAATCAAATATGGGTCCTTGGTTGCATGCTTAGGTCCCATGCAAGAAATGGGAATGAATATCAAACACCAGGGCACCGTCACTCGGCCGCAAACATTGAGATACCCGGTTTTTAAATTCTAGTAAATCCAAAACTCGTCTGAAATTCATGAAACTTGGCATGCTATCATGAAGGGGCATCAACATGCCGTAGTAAATATTTTATCCCATCTGGGGCAGGTTTGGGTATAAGCTTCTCTCAAACCAGAGCTTCTCAGAACAAGCGTGATGGTTTCGGTAGGGAACGTGCCACCTTTGGGGACGAAACGATATCTGTTGCCTCTTATTGCTTTCAAAATTTTGTAGTGCCAACATAGAACAACATGATTGTTGTGTTTAATTTTGGAATTTTTCGGCGTTTGTTTGGACATTTTTATACATTAACTGGGTTTTCTAGGCATTTTATGTGCATAATTCAAATTTGAACTACATGCACATGCGCCAGTGCATATAAATTAGTTGAAAAATAAAATATGTGTCCTTGGTTGCATGCTTAGGTCCCATGCAAGAAATGGGAATGAATGTCAAACACCCTGCCACCGTCACTCGGCCGCAAGTATTGAGATACCTGGTTTTAAATTCTAGTAATCCAAAACTAGTCTGAAATTCATGAAAATTGGCATGCTATCAGAGAGCGGCATCAACATGCCATGTAACTTTTTTGTCCCATTTGGGGCACGTTTGGGTATAAGCTTTTCACAAACCAGAGCTTCTCACAACAAGCATGATGGTTTCGGTAGGGAACGTGCCACCTTTGGGGACGAAACGATATCCGTTGCCTCTTATTGCTTTCAAATTTTTTCTAGTGTGAACATAGAACAACAGTAGTGTTGTATTTAATTTTGGAATTTTTCGGAGTTTGTTTGGACATATCTATACATTAACTGGGTTTTCTAGGCATTTTCTGTGCATAATTCAAATTTGAATTGCATGCACATGCTCCAGTGCATATAAATTGGTTGAATCAAATATGTGTCCCGCGTTGCATGGTTAGGTCCCATGCAATAAATGGGAATGAATGTCAAACACCAGGGCAACGTCACTCGGCCGCAAATATTGAGATGTCTGATTTTTAAATTCTAGTAAATCTAAAACTCGTCTGAAATTCTTGAAACTTGGCATGCTATCATGGAGTGGCATCAACATGCCGTGGTAAAATTTTTGTCCCATTTGGGGTAGGTTTGGGAATAAGCTTCTCACAAACCAGAGCTTCTCACAACAAGCGTGATGGTTTCGATAGCGAGCGTGGCACCTTTGGGGAGGAAACAATATCCGTTGCCTCTTAATGCTTTCAAAAATTTTCTAGTGTCTACATAGAACAACATGAGTGTTGTGTTTAATTTTGGAATTTTTCGGGGTTCCTCTAGACATTTTTATACACTAACTGGGTTTTCTAGGCATTTTATGTGCATAATTCAAATTTGAACTACATGCACATGGTCCAGTGCATATAAATTGGTTGAAAAATCAAATATGGGTCCTTGGTTGCATGCTTAGGTCCCATGCAAGAAATGGGAATGAATATCAAACACCAGGGCACCGTCACTCGGCCGCAAACATTGAGATACCTTGTTTTTAAATTCTAGTATATCCAAACCTCGTCTGAAATTCATGAAACTTGGCATGCTATCATGGAGTGGCATCAACATGTCGTAGTAATTTTTTTGTCCCATTTGGGGCAGGTTTGGGTATAAGCTTCTCTCAAACCAGAGCTTCTCACAGCAAGCGTGATGGTTTCAGTAGGGAACGTGCCACCTATGGGGACAAAACGATATATGTTGCCTCTTATTGCTTTCAAAATTTTGTAGTGTCAACAGAGAACAACATGATTGTTGTGTTTAATTTTGGAATTTTTCGGGGTTCGTTTGGAGATTTTTATACATTAACTGGGTTTTCTAGGCATTTTATGTGCATAATTCAAATTTGAATTACATGCACATGCGCCAGTGCATATAAATTGGTTGAAAAATAAAATATGTGTCCTTGGTTGCATGCTTAGGTCCCATGCAAGAAATGGGAATGAATGTCAAACACCCTGCCACCGTCACTCGGCCGCAAATATTGAGATACCTCGTTTTAAATTCTAGTAAATCCAAAACTAGTCTGAAATTCATGAAACTTGGCATGCTATCAGAGAGCGGCATCAACATGCCGTGGTAACTTTTTTATCCCATTTGGGGCACGTTTGGGTATAAGATTCTAACAAACCAGAGCTTCTCACAACAAGCGTGATGGTTTCGGTAGGGAACGTGCCACCTCTGGGGACGAAACGATATCCGTTGCCTCTTATTGCGTTCAAAATTTTTCTAGTGTCAACATAGAACAACAGGAGTGTTGTGTTTAATTTTGGAATTTTTCAGGGTTCGTTTGGACATTTTTATACATTAACTTGGTTTTCTAGGCATTTTATGTTCATAATTCTAATTTGAACTACATGCACATAGTCCAGTGCATATAAATTTGTTGAAAAATCAAATATGTATCCTTGGTTGCATGCTTAGGTCCCATGCAACAAATGGGAATGAATGTCAAACACTAGGGCACCGTCACTCGGCCGCAAACATTGAGATAACTGGTTTTTAAATTCTAGTAAATCCAAAACTCGTCTAAATTTCATGAAACTTGGCATGCTATCATGATGCGGCATCAACATGGCGTGCTAATTTTTTTTGTCCCATTTGGGGCATGTTTGGGTATAAGCTTCTCACAAACCAGAGCTTCTCACAACAAGCATGATGGTTTCAGTAGGGAACGTGCCACCATTGGGGGACGAAACGATATCCGTTTGCTTTTATTACTTTCAAAACTTTTCAAGTGTCAACATAGAACAACGGGAGTGTTGTGTTTAATTCTGATTTTTTTCGAGGTTCGTATGGACATTTTTTACATTAACTGGGTTTTATAGGTATTCTATGTGCATAATTCAAATTTGCACTACATGCACATGCTCCAGTGCATATAAATTGGTTGAAAAATCAAATATGTGTCCTTGGTAGCATGCTTAGGTCTCATGCAAGAAATGGGAATGAATGCCAAACACCAGGGCACCATCACTCGACCACAAACATTGAGATACCTGGTTTTTAAATTCTAGTAAATCGAAAACTCATCTGAAATTCAAGAAACTTGGCATGCTATCATGGAGCGGCATCAACTTGCCGTGGTAAATTTTTTGTCCCATTTGGGGCAGGTTTGGGTATAAGCTTCTCACAAACCAGAGCTTCTCACAATAAGTGTGATGGTTTCGGTAGGGAACATGCCACCTTTGGGGACGAAACGATATCCGTTGCCTCTTATTGCTTTCAAAAAATTTCTAGTGTCAACATAGAACAAAAGGAGTGTTGGGTTTAATTTAGGAATTTTTCAAGGTTCTTTTGGACATTTTTATATATTAACTGGGTTTTCTAGGCATATTATGTGCATAATTCAAATTTGAACTACATGCACATGCTCCAGTGCATATAAATTGGTTGAAAAATCAAATATGTGTCCTCGGATGCATGCTTGGGTCCCATGCAAGAAATGGGAATGAATTACATACACCAGGGGACCGTCACTCGGCCGAAACTTTGAGATACCTAGTTTTTCAATTTAGTAAATCCAAAACTCGTCTGAAATTCATGAAACTTGGCATGCTATCATGGAGCGGCATCAACATGCCGTGGTAAAATTTTTGTCGCATTTAGGGCAGGTTTGGGTATAATCTTCTCGCAACAAGCGTGATGGTTTCGGTAAGGAACGTGCCACCTTTGGGGACGAAACATATCCGTTGCCTCTTATTGCTTTCAAAAAAATTCTAGTGTCAACATAGAACAAAAGGAGTGTTGTGTTTATTTTCTGAATTTTTCGGGGTTCATTTGGACATTTTTATACATTAACTAGGTTATCTAGGCATTTTATGTGCATAATTCAAATTTGAACTACATGCACATGCTCTAGTGTATGTAAATTGGTTGAAAAATCAAAGATGTGTTGTTGGTTGCATGCTTAGGTCCCATGCAAGAAATGGGAATTAATGTCAAACACCAGGGCACCGTCACTCGGCCGAAACATTGAGATACCTAGTTTTTCAATTCTAGTAAATCCAAAACTCGTCTGAAATTCATGAAACTTGGCATGCTATCATGGAGCGGCATCAACATGCTGTGGTAAATTTTTTGTCCCATTTGCGGCAGGTTTGGGTATAAGCTTGTCACAGACCAGAGCTTCTCTCAACAAGCGTGATGGTTTCGGTAGGGACGTGCCAACTTTGGGGACTTAACGATATCTGTTGCCTCTTATTGCTTTCAAAATTTTCTAGTGTCAACATAGAACAACCTGAGTGTTCTGTTTAATTTTGGAATTTTTCCGGGTTCGTTTCTACATTTTCATACATTAACTGGGTTTTCTAGGCATTTTATGTGCATAATTCAAATTTGAACTACATGCACATGGTCCAGTGCATATAAATTGGTTGAAAAATAAAATATGTGTCCTTGGTTGCATGCTTAGGTCCCATGCAAGAAATGGGAATGAATATCAAGCACCCTGCCACCGTCACTTGGCCGCAAATATTGAGATACCTGGTTTAAATTCTAGTAAATCCAACACTCGTCTGAAATTCATGAAACTTGGCATGCTATTATGGAGCGGCATCAACATGACGTGGTAAATTTTTGGTCGCATTTGGGGCGGGTTTGGGTATAAGCTTCTCACAAACCAGAGCTTCTCACAAACAAGCGTGATGGTTTCGGTAGGGACGTGCCACCTTTGGGGACGAAACGATATTCGTTGCCTCTTATTGCTTCCAAAATTTTTCTCATATCAACATAGAACAACAAGAGTAGTGTGTTTAATTTTGGAAATTTTTGGGTTCGTTCGGACACTTTTATACATTAACTAGGTTATCTAGGCATTTTATGTGCATAATTCAAATTTGAACTACATGCTCATGCTCTAATGCATATAAATTGGTTGAAAATCAAATATGTGTCCTTGGTTGCATGCTTAGGTCCCATGCAAGAAATGGGGATGAGTGTCAAACACCAGGGTACCGTCACTCGGCCGCAAACATTGAGATACATAGTTTTTAAATTCTAGTAAATCCGAAACTCGTCTGAATTTCATGAAACTTAGCATGCTATCATGGAGTGGCATCAACATGCCGTGGTAAAATTTTTGTTCCATTTCAGGCAGGTTTGGATGTAAGCTTCTCACAACAAGCGTGATGGTTTCGGTAAGGGAACGTGCCACCTTTGGGGACGAAACGATATTTGTTGCCTCTTATTGCTTTGAAAATTTTCTAGTGTCAACATAGAACAACAGGATTGTTGTGTTTAGTTTTGGAACTTTTCGGGGTTCATCTGGACATTTTTATACATTAACTGGGTTTTCTAGGCATTTTATATGCATAATTCAAACTTGAACTACATGCACATGCTCAAGTGCATATAAATTGTTTGAAAACTCAAATATGTGTCCTTCGGTGCATGCTTAGGGCCCATGAAAGATATGGTCATGAATTTCAAACACCAGGGGACCGTCACTCCGGCGCAAACATTGAGATACCTGGTATTTAAATTCTAGTAAATCCAAAACTCGTCTGAAATTCATGAAACTTGGCATGGTATCATGGAGCGGCATCAACATGGCGTGGTAAAATTTTGTCCCATTTGGGGCAGGTTTGGGTATAAGCTTCTCACAAACCAGAGCTTCTCACAACAAGCGTGATTGTTTCGGTAGGGAACGTGCCACCTTTGGGGACAAAACAATATCCGTTGCCTCTTATTTCTTTCAAAATTTTCTAGTGTCAACATAGGACAACAAGAGTTTTGTGTTTAATTTTGGAATTTTTGGGGTTTGTTTGGACATTTTAATACATTAACTGCGTTTTCTACGCATTTTATATGCATAATTCAAACTTGAACTACATGCACATGCTCCAGTGCATATAAATTGGTTGAAAAATAAAATCTATGTCCTTGGTTGTATGCTTAGGTCCCATGCAACAAATGGGAATGAATGTCAAACACCAGGGCACTGTCACTCGGCCACAAACATTGATATACCTAGTTTTTAAATTCTAGTAAATCCAAAACTCATCTAAAATTCATGAAACTTGGCGTGCTATCATGGAATGGCTCCCGACATGCCGTGGTATTTTTCGTGTCCATTTTGAGAGAAGGCGCAATTGAATAACGACCAACAAAGGCATTTTGAAATAAATAGTTGCCACTGTAACAACTAAAACGTTTTGTATAAATTAAATTGTGTGTGTTCTGTTAACCATTCATGTGACGCCACGCCTCACTCTTTTAATGGCTAGGAGGTGTCGTGCGGACAGGTGCTTAAGTGCTTGACTAAACGGGAGCCGTGCGAGCTGTACTCCAATGCAGAGGCTCACCGGGAAGCGTGCGAGTTGTACGCCGCGCAGGTCACTGGGGAGCGAGCCCTTTGACTTCCATGGGCGCCCGCCTTGCTCGCATCCTCTCCATTCATGGCGCCCAAGCCGCAGTTTAATACTGTTTTTAAATATAAAACACTCATCGCAAATGTTTTAGTTAGAACACCTGTATGCAAACCGACAACTTCCCCAGGAAGCCAAGGGAAAATGTGCCGAGCAGGATTTATGCAGCTCTTGATCGCAAACGTTTTAGTTAGAACGCCCGTATGCAAACCGACAGCTTCCCGGAGAAGCCAAGAGAAAATTTGCCGAGCAGGATTTCTGTAGCTCTTGATCGCAAATGTTTTAGATAGAACACCCATCTGCAAAGTGAGAGCTATGGTCTTCCCCCTTAAGTCAAGGGAAAATTCGCAGCGCGGGATTTGTGCATCCCTTCAACGCAAACAGTTGTTTTGGATGACCCGTGTGCAACCGCATACAAACAATTTGGTAAGATTTGCATCTGTCATATTGGGTATGTTGCCATTTGTCAAACTAGAAAGATTGACATTTGTTGATCTAGTAACATTGCCATTTGTCAATCCTTGTAACACTGCGATTTGTCAAAATATGAAGCTAAAAATCACTAGCACTATCTAAATTTTGCAACTAAAATTCACTAATCAAGCATAGATTTCATTCATAGATTAAGCGGTCGTTCTTAATTTATACAAACTGTTCAACTCAACAGCTGAACCGACCAAACTTTTCCCCAATTGTTGCCAACCACGTACTGAAATAGCTAGTTCAACTATATACACTAGCTGATTTTAAGTACGTTGTACAGTTCCACCACATCTATAGTCAGATGAACCAAACATAATAGCCCCTAAATACTACTACTACGGAGGGGCTTTGTGCTACTTCCGGCAGCCTCTCCTCTACCGAGCGCGCTCAGTAAGAGGCAGAGGAGGAGGAGGAGCCTACCGATGGGCTGGACAACTGCAATACAGTGCATGCTGCTATTGCATGTTCAGCAACGCTCGCCAGCTCGAACGCCCACTACCGCTCCAAACGACCCCTTTTGAAGCGGCCGAACTGCTTGTAGATCTCCGGACTCCTCGCCTCTGCGTCGGCGTGTGCTGCGGCCACAGTTGTGGTAAGGTTCTTTGCATCCTTGACGAGGCGCTCCTCCTCCTCCCGCAGGAACTCGATGTAGCGCACAAGGTCGATGACGCACGTGCGGGCCTCCAACTCCGCCTCCCTCCTTCGGGCGGCATGGCGGAGCGGGTGATGACCCCGGCGGTCTATGATGGGCTGGCGGCCACGGCTACCGATGATGGGGTGGCGGCCACGACGGCCACCTCCCGCCTTCGGGCCTCGGTGGCGGAACGAGTGATGCTCGGCAATGGGTTGGCGGCCACGGCGGCGGAGCGGGCGATGGCCCTGGCTTTCGACGGTGGTGTGGCGGCAACTGTAGCCGGCAATAGCTGCTGACGGACACCGGCGGCAGAGCGTGTGGTGGGTGTTCCACACACAGCCAATAGGGACAACATGCGCACTACACTACGTCGGGGACTGCGCCGCCGTCGTGGGGTAGCCTCCCAGCTGGAGGTGTCCTCTAATGACGGTGGAGTGGCCGAGCGACGATGACGGACCGGTGCCATTGGCGATTGTGGGAGAAGCAGACGAGATAAGCTACAGGGAGGGAGGGGAAAATGTGACACAGGACTCGCCGGCCATGAGGGTTTATATAGTAGGTCGGTAAGCATTCAAATTTTGTGGGATTTCACCGAGTCGGGCGGGAAGCTTGCGCAGGAACCTGCGAGGTTGCGTGGGAATGGGCTCACCAACGATTCATTCACGCCACTTCGAGCCACTGTTTGGCCAAAGAACGACCCCGTGCGTTGCGCAAGCTTGCGCTGTAAGCCATCTGCGGCAGCGGGGTTACAAGATGTGCGAGAGGAGGATGAAAGGACACGTACACATACGGTTAATACAAAAAAAATCTTTGCAATTTATTTACCTACTATACCCCCATCCTAGTTTATAAGTAGGACTTAACTAATAAAATACGAATGCATGTTGGCAAAGATTATATTGTTGGATTCGTATTTGAACATAGTTTCCAGTTATACAATTTTTGTAACATGCATTAACACTTTTCTGGTTAAATTTAAGGTTATGTACCAGCAAGCGTTTGCCCGCAACAGACACGGTTTATTCCATCACAAACAGCTTGGATGGATCAACTGTATGCCGCGTATCGCAGGCGCAACTCTAATCTGATCGTTCTTGATGTCTCTGACATCGCTTGCACAGTTTGTCTTATTTGCCACGTATCACTGTGTCGGCCTCTGCTCGTGTCCCTCGGCAAGCTCTGCTCGCCGTTAGGCGCTGCAGCGCATTGTGCTCACCGTTAGGCGCCGCGGCACACTCTTCTCGCGTCCGTCGGTGCGCTCGACTTGTGGACAACTTTTCCTTGTGTGTTCAACTGCTATATATATATATATATGGTTTCTCAACGTTGAGGCGACCGTGCAGCGCTCTGCTCGTGTCCCTCCGTGCGCGCTCTACCAGCGGTTGGGCGTGCGCACGATCACATCGGGGGCCCCCATATGCATGCGGTTGCGCCGCGCGCGTTGCCATGCGATGCAGTTACGCGCTGCAAAATAGAACTGCCATCAGGGCCTGCCGATATTCCTAGCCGTGCGGCTTCCCCTTTAATTCCCATGGCCATTATAACCTTGTCTCTTCAACCTTTCGATCACGCCCCACAACACAACAAGCACACCCACGACGACACATAGAGAGGGGATGTCTAGCGGCGCTCTAATGGAGTTCGGCGAGCATAAAGTGGAGACCCACGCGAGGGATACGGATCTCTCGGTGGTGTACACCATCAACCCGGCCGTTGTGGATGACTACATCAACAGCGTTGAGCAGTTGCTTGCTCGAGACAAGTACAAGATGGTTAGCATCGACCTCCAGTACACCGCCGATCGTCCTGACATAGATCATAAGGTTGTCGGCCCAGTTGTGCATGCGCCATCATGTCCTCATCTACCACTACTGCATGGCCACAGAGACTTGTGAATGTTTCAACAGGTTTGTCAATAGCAGATGATGATCAAATGATCGTTTATGCTTGTTAACCATGCATGTAATATATAGTTTACTTTATTGGTGTGTGGAAATGTCATGTGTGTAGTAGCCACCTATGTAATTATGCATGTAATAGTTTACTTTGGTATGTGCAAATGCCATGGTTGTAGTAGCCACCTATGTAAGTGGATGTTTAATTTGGTTATACAACCATGTCCTTATAAGTGTGTATATATATGTTGCTGTTCTGTATGCAATCCCATCGCACAACACACACGTCTTATTAGCAGCAACCATCTGTGTTATTATCAGTCTTCGCACACATTTCTGATTACAGACCTGTTTGCCATGTATCACACACATCTTGTTATATTGAATCGTTTCTGTTCTCTTATCTCAACACAAACAGTTCATCCGAGTGAACCACATGCCGTATATCGCACACACCTTGATCTGGCTGACCATTTCTTTTGTGTTGCCTAATCACAAACAGTTCATCCGAGCGAACCGTATGTTGTATGTTGCACACACCTTCATCTGGCTGCCCCGTTTGTTTTGTTCCTCCTCATCGCAAACAGTTCATTGAACTGAACTATATGCCCTGCATCGCACATGCAACTAACATCTAAACCGTGTTTGATGCATCCTCCATCACAAACATTTTGCACCTTTTTGACAGTTTTTTACATGACCGTTTGCGATTATTACATCGCACACAATTTCGTCGAATGGTCTCTGATCGTAGTGTCGCGTTAGCAGCATCCTACAGTAGTGTTTCTTGATTGCTCCCAAACTTTTTGGGCATGCTATCTCATCCAAATCATTGCTCCATGCCAAAATTCAGCTCCATTTGCCTAATGAATCTTCCTCAGCAATTTTTCAAAGTTCTTGTCAAACAGAAGCCATTGTGAAGGAAGTACTAGCTAGGATCACCCAAATGAGTTGGAATTTTGCACACTCCTTCATGTGCTCATATTATCACACTCCTCCAATGTTTAGCTCCATCCAATCATCTATGTGAGCACAGGATCAAATCTTTGATTCTGGCAATATTTTTAGGTTGTAAAGCAAGTATATTTTATATTGCTTCATTAATTTTGAAAAAAATACCAGATCATGCTCCTACCAATATCACTTCTCTCCACCAAATTTGGGATCATTTAAGCAATCCATTTACTCACCAATATTATCTAAAGTTTCTGGACACAGAGGATAGCTGTGAAGGAAGTACCATTTTGGAAAGTCCAAATGGTATGGAAATTTTACAGCATCTTTATATGTCCAAATCATCATCCCTTACCAAATTTCAGCTCATGTGGTTACACCATGTGAGTGCTACTTCTTGATTTAGTTTCTGGACCAGATTTGGCAGTTGCAAAGCAACTATATTAAACCTTGGTCCAAATCCATCAAAACTTCACAAGATTCTTGTGCTTCCCACCCTAGACCTCTGAGACATCCTATTTTATCACTTAGCTCTCCCTCTTGATCACAGTTTCATGCAACAGTTTGTAACAGAATACTTCAGAGGACACTTCGCCGACTGCCTCTGTTTCGTGCCTCGACCCCTTCTTCCCCGTGACCCTTGGCCTCCTTTGTGTCATGAAACCTCTCCTGTTCCTTCCTGTCGCATTTCGTCGACTGAGCTCGACCACACACACGTACAAGGCCATGGCCGAGCCATGACCACGTGTCTACGGTCATCCCCCTCGGCCACGGCTATATATAGCCATCCCCGAGCACTCTCGAGCTCACCAGGGCCCTCACCTCCCTCCTTTGGTCCTCCCCATCCCCTCCATTCATCGTTGAAGTCCCTGCTCGCCTTGGTTGTCCGCCATGGCCGTCTCGGTCCTCCCCATAAATTAGCTCGAAGCCGAGCTCTTCTTCCCCTCTAGCCACCCACACTAGATCACCCAATCACTAGTGCATATCCCCCACCTTTCCATTCATCATCAGGCCGACCATAGCTTCATCCACACCTCCGGCCGATGGCCTCTTCCGCCTCCCTCCACTAAAAAATTCAATTTTGTGATGATATGTGTTTGTCACAGTAGGTCACGTTTTCTGTCATGCATGTACATCCATGACGATTTTATGACAGAATCAAGATAGTCATACCTGTGCTTTCGTAAAAGTGTTCCATGACATTACCAAAATTATCATCACGCAAGTGTCCACTTCCATGACGATAAATTGCGCGTCACAGAAGTGCTTCCGTCAAGGGTGGCCGACATGTGGCATCCACCATAACGGGTCGCCGTTAAGCTGTCGGGTTCCGGTTTGGATCCGATAACCCGTTAACAGCCCGAACCAATGGGGATTTTCCACGTGTAAAATTCTCATTGGCCGAAGGAAACATGTGTTGGCTCACCGCTGCGACAGATGTCATCCACTCATTGGACAGGAGGCGCCTATGATAGGTCGACACGTGGCATGGCCCAACAGTGGCTCATTCCGTTGAAAAGACCGGCATGTTTGACTTGGTCAAAAGGTAATGGGCCGGCCCACGGAAAGCCTGTTAACGACATGTTCGTACATAGCCCATTTACGGCCCGCTAACTCATTGCCCATTACGGCCTATCGGAATTAAGCCCAATAGCTTCATCTGGGCCATCCATTATGATTCCAGGCCATTATAACTTCCGGCCCATGTATGTCCCATGATGTCTTTTGGCCCATATGAGGCCCTTTGTTACTCTTGGCCCATTAATGGCCCGTGGTGAAACTGGCCCGTAATGAACGGTGCACCCGCTTTATACCCATTAACGGCCCATTATTCCATTGGGACGTTTCCAAGCCTTGTTATCTTTTGGCCTTCTCAGGGCCCATTTATTCTTGGGCTTATTTCCAGCATTCGGTTACTTATGGCCCGTTACTGGCCTTTTCTGCTTGTGGGCCAAATTCAGCCTGTGGTTACAATCGGGCCGTTTGCGAACCGTTAATCCGTTGGGCCGTTTTCTTAATACGGCCGGTTAACAGTGGCCCGTTATGGTCGGCCCATGAGCGGACGATTCCAACTATAGCCCGTTTACGACCCATAATGCGTTCTATTATTGGCCCATGTTTGGTCGATCGATCATACGACCCGTAGAAGGCCCATTCATGCTACGGCCCGAAGAAGGCCCATTGTTTCTACGGCCCGTTTAAGGCCCATTGTTTCTACGTCTCGTAGAAGGCCCATTGTTTCTACGTCTCATAGAAGGCCCATTGTTTCTACGGCCCGTAGGAGGCCCAGGGTCACTACAGTAAATATATAGCCCGTGGTTATTGTGGCCTAGTTTTTAAAAATAGGTTATTGCGGCCACTAGCAAACCGCAGAAAAAGAACTGCACTAACTACAAGCAAACAAATAAAAAAGACAACAAGGAAATAAATAAGCAAGCAACTTACGCTAGGTTATCACGACTGTTACACATATTACATCCACTGGGCATCAAAGTTTGCCACCAGTGCAAATATAGGGAACAAAGCAGCATATCACATACACTGTTTATCAAAGTTGGCGACCACTGCTAATAAACGCCGCAGCAAAACAAGTCCAGAACTGAAACCACTTCAGAAGAGCTCAAGAAACAATATCCTGAGTACCCATAATGCTGGCAAGATGCTTAGCAAGCTTATTAACTTTCTCTTGTTTGGCTCTTAAATCCTCCAGCACTTGTTGTTGCACCAGAAAGTATGCATCTAAATTCTGCAGGGACTTCCTCAGTCCTTTGGCTTCCTGTCGCATAACATCTGATCGATGTCTTTCAACTTGAAGTTGATAATCAAGAAGTCAAACTGATTCAGGAAGTGAGTTCGGAGAGCTGGTACCAACAGTAGTAGCCAGTAACTTGAACACTACATCAAGACATGACTTTAGGGTTGTCTCAGTGTCTTCAATATAGTTTTTATCAGCTTTCTTGGAGACCAACAGGGATGTCTCACTATCTTGAACCTTATCTGCATTCTTCCTTTCCCATTGCATAACGGGGTACTCTTCTCCAATATTTTATCCGCGTTCTAAAAGAGAAACAAACAAACACATCATAGGTTTACCATGTTGTATATGAAACTCATTTTGGTAAACCAGTTCAGTAGTAAGGTGGACAGGATAACAACATGAAACAAACATATATCTATGTATTGTGGTCCTTGTATGGTCTATACCATTCTAGTTTATGTTGCCAAATCAAGATAGAGACAGTTGAAATCATATCTATTTAAGAAAAAGCACATAGACCGAATATTAGTGTGGGAAACTACACAGCAATAACAACACTTGTAATGTGCATGGTATGAGAACATAATTGTTTATTCAATTGAAACTGAAATCAACATAGAGCAAGTTACAACAGCAAACACGTTAAAGAAACAGGTTTAAAACATACCTGTTGTGCCATTGGAGTTTCAATTGCATCCTTCAAATTTGAAATTAGTTGGTATGAGTAAATACGGTGATGCAAGAGCAAAGTAGTATGAACCGTAGCTACCAAACCTAACCTGAGAACAATTATTCTTCTGCTTTAAGCGTTGACTTGGGGTTCGGAGTGGTGGTCGTCATGCTTCGGGCACTGCAGTTGCCTTACTAACTGCTCGTCTTTGGGTGCTCTGTGGTGGAGAAGGTGTTGTGTCAACTGTTACTGGGTTACTATCTACTGAGGTTGGGTTAGAAGGGTGTAGCTGGTTCTCTGTCCAACTGGGTAGGGGTACAATCTGCGTGAGTCTGGGTTATGTGTGGTGGGGTTGGTTCTTGGGCAAGTACAACCGTGGTTCCATCTGCATCGACAGGTAGCACGATCTTTTCTGAAGACCATGTTTTTACTCCCACAGATACTGCCATCACCCCCTCCAATTGAAATGGCTGATAAACAAGAAAAGTAATTGAATGTACATACATTGTAAGATAGACAGATGCAATGGATAGTTGGGAAGAAAACAGGCATGAAATAATTCACATTTATGTTGTCTAACAAAACAGAATAGCAGGACACATTTTCACATATATGATGGGTAATTAAACAGGATAGCATGAAACAATTTCACTTGTATGATGGCTAACTAAACAGGATAGAATGACATACTTCAAAATATGATGACTATGTAAATAGGATGACATGATATAACTATACGATGTGTCTATTAAATTGGTTGGCATGCCATTAATCACAAACATGCCGTCGATGGAAACATGATGGCATGATATAATTCATGGATAGAATGACATAATTCAAAATATGATGACTATGTAAACAGGATGAGATGATATAACTATATTATGTCTTTCAAAAATGGGTTGGCATGCCATAGTTCAGATACATGCTATCTATGTAAACATCATGGCATGATATAATTCAAATATATGATTTATATACTAAGCAAGTGAGCAGAGGGCAATCACATATATGATGTGTCAACTAAGGAGATGGCATTCAATATTGTGTATATGATGTAAAAACTAAGCATTGCAATACAAAATATGCATGATATGAGTAATATAACCTGCCAAGTTTGAGCATACACCTCGGGGATAATAGGACTGGTCGCTCGCCTCTGAATCCTCCTCTCAAGAGCTATCTCAGAATCAGCAAGATATCTCGCTTCAAAGCAGTAGCATTGTTCCGCTCTGAAGACCTTGTTTTCACTCCAGATTTCTCCATCACCAATTCAAATGGCTGATGCACAGGAAGAGCAGTTGAATATACAAACATTGTCGACAAATGCAGTGAGAAATACAAAAAAAGATGGCATGATATAATTCACATATATGACGCTTGGCTAAATAGCATGGCATTGCATAATTCACATATATAATGCCTTGCAACAAGATAGCATTGCATAATTCACTTATATAATGTCTTGCAACAAGATGGCACTTCATAATTCACATATATGGTAATTAGAGACTAAACAGGTGGCATTCACACAAAGCATGTCTAAACTAAGCAAATGACATAGCAATGCAAGATACCATATGCACGATATGAGCAACATAACCCTGCCAAGTTAGAGCATGCACCTCGGGGGGGTGTCGGTGTGGAACGACACCTATGGGATCACAAGAATCCCTACTACAGTTGCCGAGGCGCGGGGTTGTGAGAAGAGCAGGATTGGTAACCAACACGAGGATCGTTTACCCAGGTTCGGGCCGCGAGGATGCGTAAAACCCTAGTCCTACTTTGGTGGGTGTATTTCAGAGAGTTCTTGAGCTCTCGAACTAGCGGTGGTGAGTGTGTGGTTCGAAAGAGCTGAATCCTTCTCCAGTATGCCATGGGCCTCCTTTTATAGTCGAAAGGGGCTGCCACAGTGGCACACAAGAGGTGGAAAGGCACACAGTGCTATGAGCTTATCGCTCGTGTTACAGGACAAGACGCATTTAATGCGTAGCTTAGGTGTCCCCTTGCTTTATCGGGGACGGGAGCGAGGCCCGTCCCGTTCGTCGCTGCTCCTCCTTGATTCGACACGCGCCCTGGATAGCGACGCATGCGGCGCCACGTAGGCAGGAAGGCAGCTGAGGTGGCGCGGTGGTGGAGCCTCCACGAAGATCTGCATGCCGCCACGAAGGCGCTTGATGAGTTGGCCTGGGAGCTGTGTGTTGCCACGCAGGTGCCCACCCAGCTGGTTGGGCTGGCAGCTGCATGTGAATGGTGGAGACTTGGTTGGTGCGGGCATGGTAGTGGCTCTGCTAGCGTCCTCGGTGAGGGCCTTGCCGGGTGGCCCGGCAAGGGTCTTGTCGTGGCGCGCTGTCGTCTCCAGCAAGGATCTTGCCGGGGGTTTGGTGGCCTTCCTCGGGAACGATCCTGCCGAGGATCGTCGTCTTCTAATCCTCATCTGATCTTGAGTGTTCCTTGTCTTCACAAAGATCTGCATGCCACCATGGAGGTGCCTCCCGAGCCCTGGCCCAACGTGATGTTGGAGACCGTGGGCTCAAGGGTGGCTCGCTCTATTAGTGTGGGGCGAGCTGCCCCGGCAAGGGTCTTGCCGGGGGAACCTGCTTCGTCCCTCTGCTCTTTGTGGTCTTGGCCTTGGCGTTGCTCTGGTTATCTTGGGCTTCGGTCTTAACTTGGCTCACCTCCCCTGTTCTGCTTGGTGCGACCGTGGGCGCGACTCTAACTGCTCGTGCACAGGTAACGGGGTACAAAAGTGCGCCCCTCCTTTTGTACACCGACAGGAGCCCCCGGGCCTGGGCCACACATAAGCGCAACACGTTGTTGGGCCAGGCCCAAGACGGTGCACGGGCAGGCGGGGCGGTTTTTACCGCGGTAAAACTTTTCGCGTGTAGCGCGATGTGGCATGGAGGGGTGCGCGTGACGTGGGCGGCATGCGTGGGGCATTTCCCGCATGCATGCGTCACATCGTGGTAAAGAGGCGGCTCGCGCCTTCCCCATAAAAAGTGGGAGGCGTGGAGGCGCGGCTCATTTACCGCGCGGGGCCGGGTCGCGGTCTTCAAGGCGTCCACACCCCATGATCACGGGGTGGGGAGAGATCGCCTCACCCGTCCCCTCAATTCTGCATGTTTGCCACGCGTCCTCCATGCGCTTGGGGTGGTAAGCGGTGGAGGCGGGAAACCGGGCTGTCGCTGGTTGGGGCCGCGGGTCAGTCCCGATTCCCTGTGCCTCTGGTGGCTGGATTGGCCAAGCGGGGCGGCCGAGCCCCAACCCTGCCCCTTTATAAGGAGGGGGAAGGGGGGATGGCGTCCCGCACTCTTCTGTCATCTATCTCCTCTCGCTTCTGCTTCTTCCTTTCACTCGCCATGGAGAAAGGGAATCCTGGTCCCTCGACGGTGGCGGCGAGGGTCGCTGCTCGACAGCGTGTCCCTCCTCCCCCTGAGCCCGTGGTGGTGGAGCCGGCCGCGAGGGGAAGGGGGAGGGGGCGAGGCCGTGGGTGAGGCCGGGGCAGAGGCCATGGTGCTCGGGGAAGAGGAGGACGGGGCGGCGCGCCGGCTTCGCTCCCGCCAATGATGCATTTTCCGATGGAAGGCCACGTCGGAGACCAGCCCTGCGAGTTCTTCATCAGGCTGCACCGACCTCCGCATCGTCGTCTTCGTCTTCCCGCCCCGTTTGCTCGGGAGATGGAGCGTAACCCGCCCCAATCCCTCAGATTGCACATGAGGGGCTGCGGGAATGGGGGCACGCGGGTCGACGTCGACATCCCGGCTCCTCGGGTCATGTACCTCCGTCATGGATGGAAGACGTTCGCTCGCATCCACAGCCTCATGGCGGGGCTCGTCCTCTACTTCAAATCAATGGAGGACGGCCTGCTCTCCGTCAAGGTCTTCGGAGACTTCGGGACTCGCCTGAAGTGCTGTGTGGAGAGCTCCTCCGACAGAGATTCCGATGATGGAAGCTCTTCCTGGAGCGAGAGTGATGAGGAGGATAGCGGGGCAGATGACGGGGACGAGTCCGACTAGGCGTCGGACGCCCCGTGCCTGGGTGGGTGTAGCAGCAGCAACATCTGCACCTGGCCGCTCCTCCGGTAGGGCTTTGCCGGGGGAGGGGCCAGCTCCTTGAACTTTTCGGGGCCGTCTCCTTGGGCGGCTGGCATCGGGAGGCTGCGGAAGAGGAAGAGGGCGGGCGGCAAGGCTGTCAACTCGGAGTACACGGGCACCGATGCCTTCATCACGTATTGCCGGTCCTGCCGCCTCGTCTTCCAGATCCTTTCCCGGCACCGTCATCACCGGCCCACCCGTGGGCGGCCACCGAGGCCCTCTCTTGGTGCTTTCTGCTGCTCGTAGCTTGCCTAGGCGCCCCTTTTGCCCTTTCGCATCCTTGACCTGCCTCCTGAGGAGAGGGACAAGAAAGGGATCACGGGCATCTTATCTCTTTTTTAATCTGTAAGCCTTCTGCCTTGTTAAATTTAAAGCTTGTAATCCCCCTTGTTCATGTTTTTCAATCCGTACGGACTGTACCTGTGTGGGATGCTTTTAATGAAAAAGGGATGTTTGCCGGGTTTTTCGTTCGTGGGTAGACCCCGCGACAAGGAGCGAATCCTTGTTATAATTTAAGATAAATGTTTTCACCCGGCAACAGGCCTTGCCGTCCCCCCACTTCGCTCGACCATTCTCGCGCCCTTGGCGGAGACGGGGATGAAGCGGGCTTAGGCTCCTCATTGTACTTCCTTGCCACCGCGACTACAACCAAATCCGGGCCCAGGAGATAATCCTTGGGTATAGAAAAGGGGAGCACAGTGGCCTAGAAATAAAACGAGGTTTCACATATCCCGATTCCGTTCGAAATGCATGATGGAGGATGAAAGACTTATCTGGATCTGCAGCCCCCGGCAACCTTGTCTTGCCGCGGTTGGATCCTTGTGCTTGCAGCCCCCGGCAACTCTGGTTTGCCGGGGTCGGGACGCCGGTCCGTTTCCTTTCTTCCAAGTAGCTCAGCAGAAGTGCTCATGTGCCCTGCGAACCAAAGGAGGACAGAAAAGAAACAGATAGACGCGCACTTGACCTCTAGGCTAGGGGTTAGTCATTGCTGAGCACTATCAACCCTAACCAAGGAAGAGACTCGACCTAGCATGCATGCTATAACTTAGGGCGCCAGCTTCATTTATTTATGCTCGGGGTCACGCTGGCTTTGTACGAAGGGTTACATGCCTTGCCGGCAAAGCTTGTACAAAAGGTGGCTTGCCGGGAGGCCCGGCAAGCCGCGCCTTACGGGTAAAACTTGCGAAGATGCTCGATGTTCCAGGAGTTGCTCACTGGGACAGCATCTTCGGTCTCTAGGCGGACTGCGCCGGGCCTGGTGACTCGTATTACCCGATAAGGGCCTTCCCACTTTGGCGTCAACTTGTTGGAATTCTTGGCCGACTGAACACGCCGAAGAACAAGGTCGCCTTCCTCAAAGCTTCGGGCATGAACCTTGCGGCTATGGTAGCGGCGCAGGGCTTGCTGGTAGCGTGCAGCTCTCAGAACCGCCCGAAGACGATCTTCCTCAAGGAGCGTCGCGTCATCTTGGAGCAACTACTCTTGCTCAAGCTCATCATAAGCGAGCACTCGAGGTAACCCATATATGAGTTCCATGGGGAGAACTGCTTCTGCCCCGTATACCAGGGCAAAAGGTGTCTGGCTGGTGGCTCGATTTGGCATCGTCCTAATCGACCAAAGAACTGCCGGCAATTCATCAATCCAGCGCCTTCCGCTCTTGCGTAGCTCGTCAAAAGTCTTTGTCCTTAGGCCTCGCAATACTTCATCATTTGCCCTCTCCGCTTGGCCGTTGCTCCGTGGGTGTGCCACGGAAGCAAAACAGGCCTTGCTGCCGAGGTCTTGAATGTATTGCATGAAGGTGCGGCTTGTGAACTGTGTGTCGTTGTCGGTGATGACTCTGTTTGGCACACCAAAACGGCACACCAGTCCCTTGAAAAACTTGACAGCTCACTGAGCAGTCACCTTTCTCACTGCTTCCACCTCCGACCACTTTGTGAACTTGTCGATTGCAACGTCCAAGTACTCAAAGCCCCTGACAGCGCGGGGGAAGGGGCCCAGTATATCGAGCCCCCAGACCGAGAATGGCCAGGAGAGAGGGATTGTTTGAAGGGCTTGAGCTCGTTGATGAAGCTTCTTTGAATGGAACTCACACGCTTCACACTTGGTTACTAGTGCCGTCGCATCCTGGAGAGCGGTGTGCTAGAAGAAACCTTGCCGGAACGCCTTTCCGGCAAGGGCCCTCGACCCTATGTGGGAGCCACATATGCGTCCATGTATCTCTGCCAACAGCTCTAGTCCTTCCTCCCGGGGGGTGCACTTCAATTTCACGCTGTTCGGCCTTCTCCTGTACAGGACGTCATCGACGAACTGGTACAGGGCGGACCGGCGGGCTACTTTTTCCGCTTCCTCCTACTCCTCAGGAAGTTCCCCTGTCTGGAGGAATCGGACAATATGCTGTGCCCATGCCGAAACCTGGGGCTTGACAGCAAGGACCAAAGGCATTTCCTCGGCCATGGGAGCGACTGTCTCCATGGCCAGGGCTTGATGCCCTGCCGGAGCCAGTTGCCCTTTGGCATGCTCAGCGTCCGTGGCAGCACCCTTGCCAGCAACCCCAGGGGGCTCGGTAGGAAAGTACTTGCCGGGACCTGACTTCCTCCGCTTGTTCTACCCCGTTGATGGTTCGACGGATGGTTGAGTTAACCGGAGCAAAAAGGTACCTGGTTCCACAGGTAGCATGAATGCAGCACGCTTTGACAGGTAATCGGCAATGTCGTTCTCCATTCGAGGGACGTGCTCCACTTGGAAACCATCAAAGCGTTCCTCCAGCTTCCTCACCTCATCTACGTAAGCCTCCATCAATGGGCTCTGATAATCCTTGTTGACCTGCCTGACAACGAGTTGCGAGTCACCCCTGACGATGAGCTTCTTAACCCCAAGGTCTGTCGCGATCCTGAGACCGGCAAGCAGCCCATCGTATTCTGCAGTGTTGTTGGTGGACATCTCCTCGAAAGTGCATCCGACCACGTACTTGAGGTGCTCTCCGGTGGGCGCGATGAGTAGCACGCCGGCACCAGCGCCTTGCAGCGAGAAAGCCCCATCAAAGTACATGATCTAGTCGCAGTCTGCTTCCTTGCCGGGGAGAGCGGTCTCCTGGATTTCTTCGTCAGGCGTTGAGGTCCATTCTGTGATGAACTCCTCCAAGACTCTGCTCTGGATCATCGAAGTACTTTCAAACTTCAAACCAAAACTTGACAGCTCCAAGGCCCATTCCACAATCCTTCCGGTTGCATCTAGGTTATGCAGTATCCGTTGCAACGGGAGGCGGGTGACGACAGTGATATCATGGGCTTGGAAGTAATGACGCAGCTTCCTCGAGGCCATAAGGAGGCCGAAGAGCAATTTTTGCACACCGGAGTACCTCGATCTAGCTCCCTTCAAGAGGGAGCTGACAAAGTAAACCGGGTGCTGCATCATCTTCTTCTTCTGCACCACCTCACTCGATTGCGCAGGCACTGCCTCGGTGGCATCAGACTCTGCCGAGGGCCTCGCCTTGCCGGCACCAGGCCCTGCCGGGGGAATCTTTGGCTTTCCATCCGTTGGTTCTGCCGCCGTCACTGCCTCCTCGTCGACCTCTCTCTGTGCCACCAGTGCGGCGCTAACCACTTGATTTGTTGCCGCCAGATACAGCAGCAACGGCTCTTGTGGATTAGGCACAACCAGTATTGGCGTGGAGGAAAGGTATTTCTTTAGATCCTGCAATACTGCCTCGGCTTCTAGGGTCCACTCCATTGGGCCTACCTTCTTCAAGATTTTGAAGAAAGGAAGGGCGCGCTCGGCGGACTTGGAGATGAATCGGCTCATGGTGGCGACGCAGCCGGTGAGCCGACGCACATCCTTGATCCGCTTGGGCGCCTCAATCTACTCAATAGCCTTGATTTTGTCTGGGTTTGCCTCGATCCCGCGCTGCGACACAAAGAACCCGAGAAGCTTGCCGGACGAAACACCGAAGACACACTTCTCAGGGTTCAGCTTGAGGTTGATCTTGCGCAGGTTGGCAAATGTCTCTTCCAGATCTTGTACAACAGTTGCCCTGTCTTTGGTCTTGACCACTATGTCATCCATGTATGCTTCCATATTTCTATGGAGCTGAGGTTCAAAACCAATTTGGACTGCTCCTGCAAACGTCGAGCCAACACTCTTCAACCCGAAAGGCATCCGTAAAAAGCAATACGTACCACATGGGGTGATGAATGATGTCTTCTCTTCATCTTCTCTTGTCATGAAGATTTGGTGGTAGCCCGAGTAGGCGTCGAGGAATGATAACAGGTCACACCCAGCCGTGGAGTCAACAATCTGGTCGATGCGCGGCAACAGGAAGGGGTCCTTAGGACAAGCCTTATTGATATCTGTGTAATCAATACACAGCCTCCACTTCCCGGTCGCCTTGCGCACCACTACCAGATTGGCCAACCACGTCGGGTGGAGCACTCCTCTCACCAAACCTGTCGCCTCCAACTTCCCGATCTCCTCTGTGATGAACTCTTGCCTCTCCAGAGCCTGCTTTCTGACCTTCTGCTTGACGGGCCACGCATGAGGGCAGACAGCTAGTTGGTGCTCAATCACCTCCCTGGGAACACCGGGGATGTCAGATGCTTGCCACGCAAACACGTCGGCATTCGCCCGCAGGAAGGTGACGAGCGCGCCTTCCTATTTGCTGTCAAGGGTGGAGCCTATGGTGAAGGACCCTCCCGTGCCATCCTCCCTGACGGACACCTTCTTGGTCTGCGGCGGCTCAGCTCTGGATTTCTTGCTCTTGCCGGTAGAGCTCTCTGGCACGTCCTCGACGGTAGCACAACACTCCGAGGAGGTGCGCTTGCCGGAGTGGGTGCGAGAGGTCTTGCCGGGCTTCTTCTTCCCTCCCGGGCCTTCAGTGGCAGGAGCAGGTGCCTTGACGGTAGCTGCTGCAATAGCTTCCTGGTAGAGTTGGTCGGCACAAATCAGCACATCCTTCTTGTCGGAGGGGACGGAGATGATGGTCAACGGCCTGGGCATCTTTAGCATGTTGTAGGCGTAGTGGGATGCCGCCATGAACTTGGCTAGTGCCGGGCAGCCGAGGATCCCATTGTAGGGCAAGGGGATCTCGGCCACGTCGAAGATGATCCTCTCCGTCCTGTATTTCAACTCTCCTCCAAACGTCACGGGCAGTGTGACCTTCCCCTTCGGCTGGCTCCTCGCTGGATTGACCCCTTGAAACGTGCCCATTTCTTCGAGGTCTTCATCAGGGATTTGCAGCCTTTTGATCACGACGAGCGAGATCAAGTTCAGGCCAGCCCCGCCGTCAACCAACATCTTGTTCACCTTGAGGTTGCATATCGTTGGTGAGACCAAAAATGGCAAACACCCGACCACGGTTGTGCGATCAGGGTGGTCCTCGTCGTCAAAGATGAGGGGCGTGTTGGACCACTTCAGCGGCTTCTGAGCGTCGAACGACGGTTCTACTGCTATAATCTCACGCGCCCACTGCTTGAGCTGGCGGTGAGAAGTATGCAGCGAGACGCCACCATCGACGCACATGGACTCCCTAGCCTTCTGGAACTCTTGTTCACTAGACTCATCGTCCTCGTCATGATCATCGTCTTCTTGTTTCTTGTCACGACCCCGGGCGGGCCTCTCTTGCTGGTCGTCCTTGCCGCGACGGCCTGCTTGGCCGCCACGCTTCTTGCCGGATCCCTCGGCACCATCTTGGTCCTTCTCCTTGTCACGCCTCTTGTACTCAGCTTTTTGCTTCTTAGCAAGCAGCTCGACTTGTCGGCAGTTCTGGAGGTCGTGGCCCTTGGTGCGGTGGATCTTGCAGTATTTCTTGCCGGAGCTTCCTGGATTGTCGGTAGCCGCCAAGGCCCGGCAGGTGGCGCACCCGGCAATCTCCTTGACGGGGCGTCTTCCTTGACCTTCTTGGCAGCGCTGGTGTCATCATATCCTTCAACGGTAAGCACGATCTTGCCTTTGCGTTTCCTGTTGCGACGCCAGCCCTTCTTCGTCGGGGTGGCGGTGTCTTCGTCAGTAGAGTCGGTTTTTGGACCGGCGTCTTCGCCGGGGTACTTCCTTCCCTCTTCAACCCGGGTGCACCTATCGGCCAGAACGTAGAGCTCGGCCACATCCTTAACCTTGGTCATTGCCAGCTCTTCGCGCATCTTGCAGTTGCACACGTTCTGATGGAACGCACTGATCACAGCGGCGGGATGAATGTCGGGGATGTTGTACTGCACCCGGCTGAATCTCTGGATGTACTTGCGGAGGGTTTCCCCTTCCTTCTGGGTAATGATATGCAGATCACTGGCCTGGCCATGAGCTTGGTGGCCTCCTGTGAAGGCGCCAACGAACTCATGGCACAGATCTGACCATGAAGAAATGGAATCCATCGGCAAGTGCATCAACAAAGACATAACATTAGGCTTCAGTGCCAGCGGGAAATAGTTGGCAAGCACCTTGTCGTCGCGAGCTCCAGCAGCCTGCATCGCGATGGTGTAGATGTTGAGTCACTCGGACAGATGGGTCTTTCCAGTGTACCTCTCGCTGACGTCGGGTTTGAACGTGCGGTGGGACGACCACTGGAACTGCCGCAGCTCATGGGTGAAGGCCGGGCAGCCCACCTCGTAAGGTAGGCCGCCGGGGCCCCCGGTGTTGGGTGGTCCATAGCGGGTCCTGCCCGCTTGTTCGACTGGTGGCGTGTATCACGCCGGCACTCAATAGTGGTCCGAGCATCTTCGTTGGCGACGGCGACGAGGCTCCGGATGGTGGCCCTCCACTCGCCAAGCTTCTCTGCAGCAGGAGGGAAGTTGAGGAGCAGCTGTGTGCGCGCCAAAGCTTCTGCTGGCGTGGGCGGCGGCGACAGCTGCGTGGATCGCGGCGCGCTTCGACTTCTAACCACGTTACAAGGAGCTTTGTTACGATCCAGCAGCTGCGTGCCATTTTCGCCAGCACTTCGGCAGGCATGCTGGACTCCTTCATCCCGTGGACGACGCACGGGGCTCTTCCCACGGCGGTGCCCAGGGTCACCGGCGTGGTGACGCTGCTCGTCGCGCACACCATGGGAAAAGCGCGTAGTGGTTGCCGGCGTGGGCGTCTTGGAGGTCGATGCGCCACCCGGGGTGGCACAACGACACTCCTGGAGGGCCCCGCGTCGCCTACGGGGGGTCCAGCTCCGTCTTTGGATCTGGCGACGTGCGGCCGATCGCCGGGCGTGCGAACAATGCCGCTCGCCAGGCTCTGACTACCATGGTGATGCTGGTGCTCGCGGACCGCGGCCTGGGTCCTGTCCGCGACCGGGCCGCTGCTCGCCCGTAGTGGTACGGGCCGTTCGGCCCCCGTCGAGCCGATCGCCGTGACCGTCTTCTTCTTGGGAGCCATGGCGATGAAGAAACGCTAGGCTAGCTACTAGACCAGATTCTCACAATTGCGCGCCCCCTACCTGGCGCGCCAAAGATGTCGGTGTGGAACGACATCTATGGGACCACAAGAATCCCTACTACGGTTGCCGGGGCGCGGGGTTGTGAGAAGAGCAGGATTGGTAACCAGCACGAGGATCGTTTACCCAGGTTCGGGCCGCGAGGATGCGTAAAACCCTAGTCCTGCTTTGGTGGGTGTATTTCAGAGAATTCTTGAGCTCTCGAACTAGCTGTGGCGAGTGTGTGGTTTGAAAGAGCCAAATCCTTCTCCAGTATGCCATGGGCCTCCTTTTATAGTCAAAAGGGGCTGCCACAGCGGCACACAGGAAGTGGAAAGGCGCACAATTCTATGAGTTTATCGCTCGTGTTACAGGACAAGACGCATTTAATGCATAGCTTAGGTGTCCCCTTGCTTTATCAGGGACGGGAGCGAGGCCCGTCCCGTCCGTCGCCGCTCCTCCTTGCTTCGACACGCGCCCTGGCTAGCGATGCATGCGGCGCCACATAGGCAGGTAGGCAGCTGAGGTGGCGCGGTGGTGGAGCCTCCACGAAGATCTGCATGCCGCCACTAAGGCGCTTGATGAGTTGGCCTGGGAGCTGCGTGTTGCCACGCAAGTGCCCGCCTAGCTGGTTGGGCTAACAGATGCATGTGAACGGCGGAGACTTAGTTGGTGCAGGCCTGGTAGTGGCTCTGCTGGCGTCCTCGGTGAGGGCCTTGCCGGGTGGCCCGACAAGGGTCTTGTCATGGCGCACTGTCGTCCCCGGCAAGGATCTTGCCGGGGGTAGAGTGGTCTTCCTCGGCAAGGATCCTGCCGAGGATCGTCGTCTTCTAATCCTCATATGATCTTGAGTGTTCCTTGTCTTCACAAAGATCTGCATGCCACCATGGAGGTGCCTCCCGAGCCCTGGCCCAACGTGGTGTTGGAGACCGTGGGCTCAAGGGTGGCTCGCTCTGTTAGTGTGGGGCGAGCTGCCCCGGCAAGGGTCTTGCCGGGGGAACCTGCTTCGTCCCTCTGCTCTTTATGGTCTTGGCCTTTGCGTTGCTCTGGTTGTCTTGGGCTTCGGTTTTGCCTTGGTTCACCTCCCCTGCTCTGCTTGGTGCGGCCACTGGTAGGCGGCTCGATCGCCGATGCAGGTAAAGTGGTACAAAAGTGCGCCCCTCCTTTTGTACACCGACAGGGGGGGAATAGGACTGGTCATCTATCTCTGAATCCTCCTCTGAGGAGCTATCCGTAACCAACAAGACATGCGCTTCGTCAGACAACATTATCTGCTCTAAAGACCTTGTTTCCACTCCAGATTTTTCCATGACTGTGCCGAATGGCTGATGCATAGGAAGAGTAATTGAATGTACTAAAATTGTTGACAAATTTAACACGTAATAAATAAATGATGGCATGATATAATTCACATATAAGATGATTGGCTAACCAGGGTGGCATTGCAAAATTCACATATATGATGCCTGGCTAAACAAGATGGCATTGCATGATTCACATATACGATAAATAAACTAAACATATGGCATTCACACAAAGCATGTCTAAACTAAGTAGATGACATATTTGATGTATAAAGTAAGCAATGCAAGGCACCATATGCATGATATTACCAACATCAGCATGCCAAGTTAGAGAGAAGACCTCATGGGGTAAATAGGAGTGGTCTTCTCCTTCTGAATCCCCCTCAGAACAATTATCCTCCTCTTGATTACAATCCGAAATGGGTGGAGGGGGCTGCCTTTGCACCCACTATGGAGCGACGTCTGCATGAAATTTTATTGCCACGCAAGGGTCGTCTCTTTTGCTCTACATCTTCAGTTCCATTGTGTACAATAACTGACATGCATAGGAATAAAACATAGTGAGATTATGTAAGGAGTGCATGCACAAGTCCAGAGTGATGGTAGCAAACTGTGGATAGGAACAAAACCAATGATATAGCAGGCAGATAATAGCTTTAGTTAAAAAATACAGATAATGGCTCCTTTAATGTTTGTTTGCACCCAACATGAAACTCATTGTAGACACCCGAGATTAACTAGATAGTAGACAGATAGTACTGATTGCTGCCCCAATATGTACCCCACAACCATTTAAAAACTCAAGTTTCAGCATTAGTTTGGACCTGACTCGGAGCCTAATAGGTGAACACGATGATAAAGTAGCGTCATCATATTAAGCGATGCATAACGTAAGTAGACACGGAAGAGTGCGAACTCTCCTGCGGAACCGTGTAGTCCTCAAGGTCATCTGCTCAGTTGACGATGGTAATGCAGTTGTCGTGGCTGCCAGTGGCGGGGAAGAAGGTCTGAGGCGACGATGGCAGTCTGGAGAGAGGATCCCTGTTGTGGTGAACCCTTCCGTCGTTGGAGCAGCTGAGCTGGGGTGGAACACAACGCAGCAGGAGCAGGACAAACCACACAAGGTTTTCTTTGACACGTATCTGTAACATAAGTAGTTGTGTGAGGGCTTGTTTGAATTTGAGGATTCTAACAATGCAGGGATAGGAAATAGACAGGAATAGGATAGGAATGCACGTGCAAAACAGAGAATTTAAAAACACATGATTTCTGCCAATCTAGGTGTTTGGTTCACAAGAATAGGAAGATCACAGGGTTCAAAGAAGCATGGTGAGATTAAGTCAAACCACAAGAAAATGTACGGTTATAATGCTATTGTGCTACTATCTCTTAGTCTTGTGCTTCATGAATAGGAATTTGAAAAGGAGGACAAGTGGAAACTAAAATTCCTACGGTTTTTCTTTCAAGGAGACACTAAAGGAACAAATCCTACAGTTTTCCTTTGCTCCATTTCTTTGAACCAAATGCATGAATAGTAGTATCATAGGAAACTTTCCAATTCCTATGTTTTTCCTTCACTTTTCCTTTCAAGAACTGGCGATTCTAGTAGGAAGGCTTGAGCAAGGAAAAGCCTACACTCAAAAAATGTTTTTGTGCTACTTGTACTACTTTGGACCCAGGCCACTGCCCTACTAGCTCAACTCCCAGGCCCATCGACAAATGCACAGCTCAAACGCGCAGAGATAAATAATGATGGCGTTCAAGAGAGTCCATCACGGATAGCTAAGTTGCACGGTACCTCACTTCTTGTCATATAGTAGGATAAAATAATCGTATTTCACGTTACTACGTGTGCTCAGTGGACAATATATATAACATGTAGAGTAAAAAAGAGATGCAACAAGTGTACAACCTCTTTGGCGAAGCCATGTCGATCTCAACGTGATTGGGTTTGTCGGTGAGGATGCTCCGGCTGACTTGGCTGTCGGAGGAGGGGAAGAAGATCTTAGGCGTCTGGAGATGGAGCCCGGGGTACTGCTCCGCTGTGATGGAGGGTTTCGTCGTTGGAGCAGCTCCAGTGAGTTGTACGACGCCGAGGCTGAAGCAGGACAAGAGAGACAACAATACCCTGAGTGGAATTCTAATATCATCTCCAGTAGATGACGTAAAATACATAACCACAAAGTGCTAGATGTAAAATACATCAGCCACTCATCTCAGAACTTAACTGTCGAAACTGAATTTAACTGTCGAAACTGAACTTAACTGTCGAAACTGAACTTAACTGTCGAAACTGAATTTTGCTGTCGAAACTGAATTTTGTTGTCGAAACTAAACGCACTAGTAGCAGAAAAGCAGTAGCGCGTGCGAGAGCCGGGGCAGCTAGTCATGTAGCAGTTCATCTTCAACCTCCACCCCCCTGAGCCGCCGGCCACCACCGGCCAAACCGCCGCCCCTCGCCGCCCACGGCCGACGGTGTGCCGCCCGCCCGCCACGAAACCACTCCCCACCGCCGGTCTGCTACCGCCCCGTCCATCCCTCAAGGCCCCCACGTGCCGAGCTTTTTCTCCGGCGATCCCCACGCCACCGCCCCCATCCTGAACCCTAAGATAGATAGTGGGATACCTCTTCGGCGAGCCCCCCACCCTGCTGCGGCAGGTTCTTCCTTAACTCCAGCGAGCCCCCCCCCCCCCCGCCAACCCCTGAAAATCGACTGACCCAAAACTTGATTCAGTCGACTGAAGTGTAGCCAAATCAGAGCAGCATCGCAAGCAAGAGCAAGAGCAGCAGCGTGAGCAAGAGCAAGAGCAATAGCAAGAGCAGACTAGGCAGGGGACCGAGAGCAAGAGCAGAGCAGCAGCTCCTATTGATTTGGACGTCACCGCCGGGGGAGCGACGTCGTGGAGGAAGTGGCCGGCGACGCCACTGTGGATAGAGCCGCGCCATGTCAGCTCGGGACCGAGCGCCGACAGCACAGTGAGATCGAATGAAGAAGACAATGCGGCGATTAGTGTACAACCTCTTTGGTGGCACCAATTAGGCCTCATCTTCATCTAAGGAAACGGTGATGATGATGCTCTTCTGGTGGTGCGGGTGAAGACGGCGGTGTGGGAATGGATGTGGCACAAAAGACGAGGGGAACATCAGGGCAACTCCTTGGATGTGGCGGACGGGGTGGCTGAACCGGCGGGACGACGAGATCGACGACAAATCCTCATCCGGTACGGTGGATGAGGGACGTCGAGGTGTTGCTGTGGACGACGTCCTCGGGGAAGAGGCTCCGGCTAGACAGCGGTGAGGTGGCGGACGGAGGAGGGTGGGGTTTCGCGGCTGGAGCAGAGAGGTTATGGCGGCCTGGAATTTCGAATGGCGAAAAGGAGGCGATGGGAGGGGGAACCATGGCTTTGGGACGCGCTTGTTCAAAATGTGGGGTAAGTTACGAAAGTACCCCCACCGGTTTGAGCTAGGCGGTTCTTTTGGTTCAGGGGTATCACGGGCATTTCGCGTGTCGGCATTTCGCAGGAGGTGGGAGTTTTCACGCGCGTTGTAATTTTGGGATAGCAAGGCGCGGGTTGAGATGGAGGGAGTTTCCGGAGCACAACGAGAAAAAGATATATGTTAAATATTTCGGGGTAACAAGGTGCGGGTTGAAGAGGCGGGAGTTTCGCAACTTGATAGACAGAGATAATAGCTTGAAATTTCGGCATAACAAGGCGCAGCTTGAAATTTCGGTAGAACAAGCTTAACGTGTACCCAAAAAAAGACAATTAGCACCTCATCACTAGAGAGAGCCATGTCCCGTTTTACTATATTACTAGAAATGCATTCGAATAGAACAAAAAAACCAAGAGAATCAGGACAAGAAACATAACGTGTACAGTACCAAAACAAATTTGCACTTCCCTCAACAATAAAAAAACAATGTGTGTTGTCTAGCATATGGACTAAATTTGAGTACATTTTCCCTGTTTTAATGGGATTGTACTCGGTTTAGTTATACAACCATCTAAATATTATCTTCACAACACATGACATGAATATAGGAGAAGTAAATTCCTATATAATATTTAACTACATGTACATAAGATCTCAAATTCAAATATATGTATCCATTTTATGTTGAATTCAAATCATAGTACATGTATGCTCTAGCTAGATGTTCGGAATCTAAACCATGTATGATACTACGTACAATGTGTTTAACACAGACAAACACCATTTAGACTAGTAAGGTACACGTGCATTGCACGCATGAGATTTGGCAACCAAATTATGAATAAATACCACATTATAGCATTTAAGCTTTGAGTCATATATGCATCATGTAGATGTTCGTTTAATTCTTATAGTTCATTTCATTCAAAATCATCTAGTTTTTATAAGAAAGCTAATCTATTTTAAGATTTATGGAATTGTGCGTTGTAAAGCATAAAGTAAAAACAAATAATGGCAAATCATGTAGAAAAACATTTGGGCAATTCTGATACATAAGATTCTAGAACAAAGAAGAAGTGCTTGTGTTTTGAGGTTTGCGCATTATGCTTAAGTTCAACCATGGAGTCTTCTAGATTGTACATGTGGCAAAATCTGGTGGAATCTAGATGATATCCAACGGCCAAGAGTGCTCAAATTTGCCATCTACGCACCATCGGATTGGCTTCATCCAACGGCCATCTTTCAAAGTTAAAGTTATCCGCACACTATATAAAAAATATAAAATATAATATATAGGGGTATAGATATAGATATGTGATGCGAAAGCCACCCATCATCTCCAGTTAGAATAGTGTGTCCATGCACGAATGCAATGTGGCCAAATGATGTCTACCATCAGTATCTCAAATTCAAATTAGTCTGACCTTGTTCAATGTGTATACAGTACAACATGCTTGTTTCCAAATCACATCACGCATATCTCAGTTATATCAATGCATGCATGGGTTTCAAACATCATGATCTCTTATTCAAATATTTGAATTCAACTTTACATTGACTATGACCTCACCTAGTATTTTACACCCACACAGTCGTATTCTCTTTATAATTGTACCACTAACTTTCTCTCGTGCATGCATGCACACACACTACCGGTCGGCATTATCCATCGCACACATGCAATCTTTTTATTCAGGTTGGTCTCCCATTCATGCTCACACACACACCTCCCCCTCTCTAGCATATCGGGCATTCTTTATCTCTCACGTGCATGCACAATGATCGATGTTCCTCTATGTGTGTGTGTGTGTATATAGCTAGATCTTTCACCGTTTTCCACACAAACCGATCAATCTATATATCTAGTGAGGTCTCACCCTCTTTCCCACGTCCACATTGATCAATATATACATGTCTATATAGGATTACATAGCTAATACACCCACATTAATTATATATCCAACGTCCCCCTCTCATCATCCACGCCTTCCGCTTCATCTCTCGAATGCGCCAAGACAAGATGTAAGCGAGGGGGCAACAAGGGCCAAGCCCCCCCCCCTAACATCACTATATATCGAGGCTAATATGAATGTGATCATTAGACAATTGCTGGTAAAATGGTTTAAGTTGATGAATTGGCCCTCCTCATAAAGGATTAGCAATGCTTGGCCCCCTAGCTCATTTATTTTTCATGGCTCCGCCACTGTGCGCAACAACACACGTTCTTGCCCCCTCTCTTTAAATATCGATCTCGCACTTGTGCACTCCTTCATAGTCTCCCTCCACTTGGCCCCTCGTACCATCTTCTAGCCCCCACCGGGTTTTGCCACATGTACAATCTAGCAGACTCCATGGTTGAACTTAAGCATAATACACAAACCTCAAAACACAAGTGCTTCTTCTTTGTTCTAGAATCTTCCGTATCATAACTGCCCAAACTTTTTTTGCTAGTTGAATTGCCATTATTTGTTTTTTACTTTATGCTTTACAATGCGCAATTCCATGAATCATAAAATAGATTAAGGGCTTCTTTGATTCAAAGGATTCTCAAAGGAATTTTGGAGGATTCTAATCCTTAGGAATTTTTCCTATCTTGGTTGTTCGATTCGAAGGATTGTAAACCATAGGAATTTTTCCATAGGATTCATTTGCACTAGATTTCATAGGAAACATCCCATCCACACAAACCTGTTTGAAAGACTCCTGCGTTTTTTCTATGCATAATCAAACACTCGTACAATCCTATAGGATTCAAGACGACATTCCACTCTAATCCCATGTTTTTCCTATTCCCGCATTTTGGAAATCCTACGAATCAAAGAGGCCCTAGCTTTTTTTATAAAAACTAATTGATTTTGAATGAGTTGAACTATAAGAATTAAACGAACGTCTACATCAGGCATACATGACTCAAAGCTTACATGCTATGGTGTGGTATTTATTCATAATTTGGTTGCCAAATCTGATGCGTGCAATGCACGTGTACCTTACTAGTACTTCGAGTATGTGCAAAACACGTAAATTAGAATTCCAATGGCAGGCTGCATAGTGTATATCTTACAGTTCATGAAGCCACATGGCACATGTGGAGGCGTTATCGCGACCTCCTTGTGTGGATTGGTCACAGTGACGTGCTGCTGGTTCCAGAAAAATGTACTCGTCCTCTCCGAGGCACACTGGCGGTACATGCACGACGCGAAGATGTGCACGCATGCCACGCACGCACTCATTCCCTCGCATGCACACACGGGTACATGGGGGACGCATTTTTGTATGAAGATCCACCCCATGTGATACTTTGACGCGTGTAAAGTCCTTCACTTCATTGATGGTCAATTAATACAGCGCATGCAAATTGAGTGGACGTGAGGGAGGAAGAAAGACATTACTACTCCACTGCGTGCATGCGAGTAGTTAAATCATGGGTTGCTACTTCCATTGGTCTCCTTCGTATTTTGTGCCAATTTTTGACCATATTTTTAAGTAACATAATATTTATGCATGTCATAAAAAGTGGCACAAAAAAGGGGGGCCAATAAACCAGGACGCAGGCAGCATGATCAATTTTTGCCAGGGCTACTATTGGTGGCCTTTGTATTCAAATATGGACGGAGTGGAGTAGTACTAGTATCTTTATCTTAGCCTCGTAGGGCTCTCCCAGTGCCTAGGATCGCCTCCCCGCCTCACCCATTGCTACCTCTTTGAGCACTGCGTTGGTTATCCCTTGAAGAGGAAAGGGTGATGCAGCAAAGTAGTGTAAGTATTTCTCTCAGTTTTTGAGAACCAAGGTATCAATCCAGTAGGAGGCCACACGCAAGTACCTCGTACCTACACAAACAAATAAGAACCTTGCAACCAACGTGATAAAGGGGTTGTCAATCCCTTCACGGCCACTTGCAAAAGTGAGATCTGATAGAGATGATAAGATAATATTTTTAGTATTTTTATGATAAAGAGTAAAAGTAAAGAAAGCAAAATAAACGGCGCCAGAAATATCTTGTTGATGGGAAATTAATATGATGGAGAATAGACCCGGGGGCCATAGGTTTCACTAGTGGCTTCTCTCATGATAGCATAAGTATTACGGTGGGTAAACAAATTACTGTCGAGCAATTGATAGAATTGAGCATAGTTATGAGAATATCTAGGTATAATCATGTATATAAGCATCACGTCCGTGACAAGTAGACGACTCCTGCCTGCAACTACTACTATTACTCCACACATCGACCGCTGTCCAGCATGCATCTAGAGTATTAAGTTCATAAGAACGGAGTAACACTTTAAGAAAGATGACATGATGTAGAGGGATAAACTCATGCAATATGATATAAACCCCATCTTTTTATCCTCGATGGCAACAATACAATATGTTTCGTTTCCCCTACTGTCACTGGGATCGAGCACCGCAAGATTGAACCCAAAGCTAAGCACTTCTCCCATTGCAAGAAAGATCAATCTAGTAGGCCCAACCAAACTGATAATTCGAAGAGACTTGCAAAGATAACCAATCATACATAAAATATTTCAGAGAAGATTCAAATATTGTTCATAGATAATCTTGATCATAAACCCACAATTCATCGGATCTCGACAAACACACCGCAAAAGAAGATTACATCGAATAGATCTCCAAGAGAATCGAGGAGAACTTTGTATTGAGATCCAAAGAGAGAGAAGAAGCCATCTAGCTAATAACTATGGACCCGAAGGTGTGAGATAAACTACTCACACATCATCGGAGAGGCTATGGTGTCGATGTAGAAGCCCTCCATGATCGATGCTCCCTCCGGCAGGACACCGGAAAAGGCCCCAAGATGGGATCTCACGGGTACAGAAGGTTGTGGCGGTGGAATTTGGTTTTCGTGGTGCTCTTCGATGGTTTGGGGTATGTAGATATATATAGGAGGAAGAAGTAGGTCGGTGGAGCCACGAGGGGCCCACGAGGGTGGAGGGCGCGCCTAGGGGGGTAGGTGCGCACCCCTGCCTTGTGGCCTCCTTGGTGATTTCTTAACGTCCACTCCAAGTCCTCTGGATCACGTTTGTTCCAAAAATAACTCTCCCGAAGGTTTCATTCCGTTTGGACTCCGTTTGATATTCCTTTTCAGTGAAACACTGAAATAGGCAAAAAAACAGCAATTTGGGCTGGGCCTCCGGTTAATAGGTTAATCCCAAAAATAATATAAAAGTGTATAAATAAGCCCATTAAACATCCAAAACAGAATATATAATAGCATGGAGCAATCAAAAATTATAGATACGTTGGAGACGTATCAAGCATCCCCAAGCTTAATTCCTGCTCGTCCTTGAGGAGGTAAATGAAAAAAACCAAATTTTTGATGTGGAATGCTACTTAGCATATTCTTCAATGTACTCTATTGTGGCATGAATATTCAGATCCAAAAGATTCAAGATAAAAGTTTAATATTAACATGAAATTAACAATACTTCAAGCATACTAACAAAGCAATCATGTCTTCTCAAAATAACATGGCCAAAGAAAGTTATCCCTACAAAATCATATAGTCTGGTTATGCTCTATCTTCACCACACAAAGTATTCAAATCATGCACAAACCCGATGACAAGCCAAGAAATTGTTTCATACTTTTGGTGTTCTCAAACTTTTTCGATCTTCATGCAATATATGAGCGTGAGCCATGGACATAGCACTATAGGTGGAATGGAACGTTGGTTGTGGAGAAGACAAAAAGGAGAAGATAGTCTCACATCAACTAGGCGTATGAATGGGCTATGGAGATGCCCACCAATAGATATCAATGTGAGTGAGTAGGGATTTCCATGCAACGGATGCACTGGAGATATAAGTGTATGAAAGCTCAACAAAAGGAAATAAGTGGGTGTTCATCCAACTCGCTTGCTCACGAAGACCTAGGGCATTTTGAGGAAGCCCATCATTGGAATATACAAGCCAAGTTCTATAATGTAAAATTCCCACTAGTATATGAAAATGACAACATAGGAGACTCTCTATCATGAAGATCATGGTGTTACTTTGAAGCACAAGTGTGGAAAAAGGATAGTAGCATTGTTCCTTCTATCTTTTTCTCTTATTTTTTTATTCGGCCTTCTCTCGCTTTTTTATGGCCTCTTTTTTTAGTCCGGAATCTCATCGCGACTTGTGGGGGAATCATAGTCTCCATCATACTTTCCTCACATGGGACAATGCTCTAATAATGATGATCATCACACTTTTATTACTTACAACTCAAAAATTATAACTCAATACTTGGAACAAATCATGACTCTATGTGAATGCCTCCGGTGGTGTACCGGGATATGAAATGAATCAAGAGTGACATTTATGAAAGAATTATGAAGCTGGCTTTGCCACAAATACAATGTCAACTACATGATCATGCAAAGCAATATGAAAATGATAAAGCGTGTCATAATAAATGGAACGGTGGTAAGTTGCATGGCAATATATCTCAGAATGGCTATGGAAATGCCATAATAGGTAGGTATGGTGGCTGTTTTGAGGAAGATATATGGTGGGTATATGATACCGGCGAAGAGGTCTTGTGATATTAGAGAGGCTAGCAATGGTGGAAGGATGAGAGTGTGTATAATCCATGAACTCAACATTAGTCATAAAGAACTCACATACTTATTGCAAAAATCTATTAGTTATCGAAGCGAAGTACTACGCGCATGCTCCTAGGGGATAGATTCGTAGGAAAAGACCATCGCCGTCCCCGACCGCCACTCATAAGGAAGACAATCAATAAATAAACCATGCTCCGACTTCATCACATAACGGTTCACCATACGTGCATGCTACGGGAATCACAAACTTTAGAACAAGTATTTCTCAAATTCACAACTACTCAACTAGCATGACTCTAAGATCACCATCTTCATATTTCAAAACAATTATCAAGTATCAAACTTCTCTTAGTATTCAATGCACTTTATAGTTTTTATCTTAGATGCCTATCATATTAGGACTAATTTTATACCAAAGAAAATTACCATGCTGTTCTAAAGGACTCTCAAAATAATATAAGTGAAGCATGAGAGATCAATAATTTCTATAAAATATAACCACCGCCATGCTCTAAAAGATATAAGTGAAGCACTAGAGCAAAAACTATAGCTCAAAAGATATAAGTGAAGCACATAGAGTATTCTAACAAATTCCGAATCATGTGTGTCTCTCTCAAAAGGTGTGTACAGAGAGGATGATTGTGAAAAACTAAAAAGCAAATATTCAAATCATACAAGATGCTCCAAGCAAAACACATATTATGTGGTGAATAAAAATATAGCTCCAAGTAAAGTTACCGATAGACGAAGACGAAAGAGGGGATGCCTTCCGGGGCATCCCCAAGCTTAAGCTTTTGGTTATCCTTGAATTTTACATTGGGGTGCCATGGGCATCCCCAAGCTTAGGCTCTTACCAATCCTTGTTCCATAATCCATCAAATCTTTACCCAAAACTTGAAAACTTCACAACACAAAACTTAACAGAAAATCTCGTGAGCTCCGTTAGCGAAAGAAAACAAAACACCACTTCAAGGTACTGTAATGAACTCATTCTTTATTTATATTGATGTTAAACTTACTGTATTCCAACTTTTATATGGTTCATAAACTCCATTGCTAGCCATAGATTCATTAAAATAAGCAAACAACACGCGAAAAACAGAATCTGTCAAAAACAGAACAGTCTGTATTAATCTGTAACTAACACAAACTTCTGGAACTCTAAAAATTCTAACAAAATAGGAAGACGTAGATAATTTGTTTATTGAACTGCTGCAATTGGAATCAGTATTATATCACGTTATGGTAATTTTTAACAATTTTTTTCGTGAACAGAAAGTTTCTGGAATTTTCAGCAAGATCAAATAACTATCTATCATCCAAGAAGATCCTATAGGTTTAACTTGGCACAAACACTAATTAAAACACAATCCACTTCTATTAGAAGCTAGATGGATTATTTATTCCTAAACATAACCAAAAAAGCAAAAAGGCTAAAAATAAAATTGGGTTGCCTCCCAACAAGCGCCATCGTTTAACGCCCCTAGCTAGGCATAAAAGCGAGGATAGATCTAGGTATTGTCATCTTTGGTAGGCAATCCATATGTGGCTCTCATAATAGATTCATATGGTAATTTAATTTTCTTTCTAGGGAAGTGTTCCATGCCTTTCCTTAATGGAAATTGGAATCTAATATTCTCTTCCTTCATATCGATGATTGCACCAATCGTTCTAAGGAAAGGTCTACCAAGAATAATAGGACATGAAGGATTGCAATCTATATAAAGAAAAATGAAATCTACGGGCACATAATTCCTATTTGCAACAATAAGAACATTATTAATTCTTCCCATAGGTTTCTTAATGGTGGAACCCGCAAGGAGCAAGTTTGAAGAACAATCATCAAATTCACGGGAACCTAGCAAATCACACAAAGTTTTTGGAATCGTGGAAACACTAGCACCCAAATCACACAAAGCATAGAATTCATGATCGTTAATTTTAATTTTAATTGTAGGTTCCCATTCATCATAAAGTTTTCTAGGGATAGAAACTTCCAACTCAAAGTTTTTCTTCATAAGATTGCATCAAAGCATCAACGATATGTATAGTAAAAGCTTTATTTTGACTATAAGCATGAGGAGAATTTAGCACGGATTGCAACAAGGAAATACAATCTATCAAAGAGCAATTATCATAATTAAATTCCTTGAAATCCAAGATAGTGGGTTCATTGCTATCTAAAGTTTTAACCTCTTCAATCCCACTTTTACCAATTTTAGCATCAATATCTAAAAACTCCGAATTTTTGGGACGCCTTCTGACTAAAGTTGACTCGTCTCCAGTCCCATTGAGGTAGTCCTGGATTAGGGGGGGTCCGGACAGCCGGACTGTTAGACTATGAAGATACAAGATGGAAGACTTCATCTCGTGTCCGGATGGGACTCTCCTTGGCGTGGAAGGCAAGCTTGGCGATACGGATATGTAGATCTCCTCCCATTGTAACCGATTCTGTGTAACCCTAGCCCCCTCCGGTGTCTATATAAACCGGAGGGTTTAGTCCATAGGACAACAACAACAATCATACCATAGGCTAGCTTCTAGGGTTTAGCCTCTACGATCTCGTGGTAGATCAACTCTTGTACTACTCATATCATCAAGATCAATTAAGCAGGAAGTAGGGTATTACCTCCATAGAGAGGGCCCAAACCTGGGTAAACATCGTGTCCCCTGCCTCCTGTTACCATCCGCCTTAGACGCACAGTTCGGCACCCCCTACCCGAGATCCGCCAATTTTGACACCGACATTGGTGCTTTCATTGAGAGTTCCACTGGCCTGATGGCTCCTTCGATCATCGGTAGCGATGCGGTCTAGGGTGAGGTTTTCCTCCCCGGACAGATCTTCATATTCGGCGGCTTCGCACTACGGGCCAACTCGCTTGGCCATCTAGAGCAGATCGAGAGCTACCCCCTGGCCACCAGGTCAGGTTCGGAAACTTGAACTACACGACCGACATCCGCGGAGACTTGATCTTCGACGTATTCGAGCCCCAGGTGCGCCGCATGATCACGACGAGCATGATTTAGCTCCATCGTCGGACGACGTTCAGGAGATCGCACCAGCAACAACTCCGGCCTTCAATCCGGAGCAGATTGAGCCATCCGAGGATGGGCGGATAGACCCCGCCACGGAGGCCGCACTCTCAGCGGCGATAGAGCCGGATACTGACCCTACCCCTCACGAGAGCCGTGATGCCGAACCTATAGACTCGTCTCCGGCCACAGACTCTGAACCGCCTGCGCCCGTGCCTGTCGAATCCGACTGGGCGCCGGTCATGGAGTTCACCTCCGCGGATATCTTTCAGCACTCGCCCTTCGGCGATGTACTAAACTCGTTAAGGTCTCTCTCTTTGTCAGGAGAATCTTGGCCGAACTATGTCCGGCTAGAATGGGATGCGGACGACGAAGAAATTCACGCCCCACCCACCACCCACTTAGTAGCCACTGTCGATGATTTAACAGACATGCTCGACTTCGACTCCGAAGACATCGATGGTATGGACAACGATGAAGGAGACGAACAGGAACCACTGCCCACGGGGCACTGGACCGCCACCTAGTCATATGATATATATATATATATGGTGGACACACCCAAAGAAGGCAAAATGGCGACAAGACAGCGGAGGATGACCCCTCCAAGAAGCAACCCAAGCGCCAACGTCAGCGGCGCCACTATAAGTCTCGCCACAGCAAAAGCGGTGATACCGGCATAGGAGATAACAGTACTTCGGACAGTGCCGAAGACGATCCCCTCCAGCAGGATCTAGAGCCGGAGGATGAACAAGCCAGCCCTCCAGAGCGAGCGGCAGAGGGAGAGGAAGACAATTACATGCCCCCCTCCGAAGATGAAGTGAGCCTCGACGACGAAGAATTTTTCGTACCTAAGGATCCCGTCGAACAAGAGCGCTTTAAGCGCCGGCTTATAGCCACAACGAATAGCCTGAAGAAAAAACAACAACAGCTTCAAGCTGATCAGGACTTGCTAGCAGATAGATGGACTGAAGTCCTTGTGGCCGAGGAATACAAACTCGAACGCCCCTCCAAGGGTCACCCAAAGCGCAGGTTGCTACCCCGACTTGAGGAGGAAGCATTAAAACCTACATCACCAGCATACGACGCGGCTGATCGGCCACCTCGTGGCCGAGAGAGAGAGAGAGAGAGAGAGGCATTTCAGCCAGAAGTTCAGCGCGCACCCCGCCGCCACTCAAACAAAAATACCAAGGCACCCGGAAATATGCGAGACCTGCGAGACGTCTTGGAAGACAGGGCAAAACACGCAAGATCGATCTACGGATCACGAGGGCGCGCCCCTACGCGGGACGGTGACCGTCACACCGGATCTGATAAAAAGTAAATCCGGCCGGGCCGAATACAGCAGGCAAGACTCATATGAGTTGCGTCGCGATATAGCCCAGCACAGAGGCGCCGCACACCCCCTATGCTTCACTGACGAAGTAATGGATCACGAATTCCCAGAGTATTTTAAACCCGTAAACATCGAATCATATGATGGTACAACAGATCCCGCAGTATGGATCGAGGACTTCCTCCTCCAGATCCACATGGCTCGCGGCGATGATTTACATGCCATCAAGTACCTCCCGTTAAAACTTAAAGGACCAGCTCGGCATTGGCTGAATAGCTTGCCAGCAGACTCTGTCGGTTGTTGGGAGGATCTGGAAGACGCATTCCTCGACAACTTCCAGGGCACTTATGTGCGACCACCAGATGCCGATGACTTGAGTCACATAATTCAGCAGCCAGGGGAATCAGCCAGGCAATTCTGGACACGGTTCCTAACCAAGAAGAATCAAATTGTCGACTGTCCGGATGCAGAGGCCTTAGCGGCATTTAAGCACAACATCCGTGACGAGTGGCTCGCCCGGCACCTCGGTCAGGAAAAGCCGAAATCCATGGCAGCACTCACGACACTCATGACCCGCTTTTGCGCGGGAGAGGATAGCTGGCTGGCTCGCAGCAATAACATATCAAGGAACCTTGGCACTCCGGATACCAAGGACAGTAACGGTAGGCCACGTTGCAGCAAACACAAGCGCCGCAATAATGGCGATAACGCCGAGGATACGGCAGTCAATGCCCGATTCAGAGGCTCTAAACTCGGTCAGCGAAAAAAGCCATTCAAAAGAAGCACTCCGGGCCCGTCCAGTTTGGACCGCATACTCGATCGCTCGTGCCAAATACACGGCACCCCCGATAAACCAGCCAATCACACCAATAGAGAATGTTGGGTGTTCAAGCAGGCCGACAAGTTAAACACCGAAAACAAGGACAAGGGGCTGTACAGCGATGACGAGGAGGAGCCCCGGTCGCTGAACACAGGAGGACAGAAGAGGTTCCCCCCACAAGTAAGGACAGTGAACATGATATATGCAACCCACATCCCCAAGAGGGAACGGAAGCGTGCACTAAGGGACGTATATGCGATGGAGCCCGTCGCCCCAAAGTTCAACCCATGGTCCTCTTGTCCGATCACTTTTGATCGCAGGGACCACCCCACTAGTATCCGTCATGGCGGATCTGCCGCATTGGTCTTAGACCCAATCATCGACAGATTTCACCTCACTCGAGTCCTTATGGACGGCGGCAGCAGCCTGAACCTGCTTTATCAGGATACAATGCGCAAAATGGGTATAGACCCCTCAAGGATCAAACCCACCAAAACAACCTTTAAAGGCGTCATCCCAGGTGTATAGGCCCATTGTACGGGCTCAATCACACTGGAAGTGGTCTTCGGATATCCGGACAACTTCCGAAGCGAGGAATTAATCTTCGATATCGTCCCGTTCCGCAGCGGCTGTCACGCACTGCTCGAGCGCACCGCATTTGCAAGATTCAATGCGGTACCGCATTATGCAAACCTCAAGCTTAAGATGCCAGGACCTAAGTGGGTCATCACAGTCAATGGAAACACAGAGCGCTTGCTCCGTACGGAGGAGCACACTGCGGCCCTCGCAGCAGAAGCACAAAGCAGCCTTTTAAGGCAATCCACCAGTTCGGCGATCAAGCCCGGACACCGCTAAGCGCCGTCCGAGTAAACTGCAACAGATCGCTGGCACGCTCGTGAGCTTCGCCTAGCAATCCGGCCCCAGCCCTAGTGTCAGTACAACGGCAAAATCCGTCCCGCGCGTACATAATTACGCACTAAAAATATCACGGGTATCGGCGGGGGCACGATCACGGCACGTCCCACAATGCGGCTCAACCGCACTAGGGGCTTACTACCTTTATCATCCTCTCTCTTTCAGGACTTTACTCTCTAGAAGCCGTATCCGGCAGTACGGTAGCCGGACACATGATACAACACCCAAGGAGGCAGGAAGCTACGTCGCGCAATGGAATCCCCGGGTGGTCTCTGATAACGAGTGAAATGCCTGTTTTAACTACCAGCTCGCAGCTTGCCCTTGGACGGGACACTCCCATTTTTTGCTTATCGCACTGCTTGTATCAGTATGCATCAACGCATTTCCTAAATAAACAATGCATAGCACTAGTCTCTTATTACATTCTCTATTCTTTTATATATATGTTCATATATGACAATCAGCACCCGTACACTCTGGTACGGCCAATACGCCAGGGGCTTCCGTATACCCCATAATTCAGCGTGAGAAGTCCGAACACTTTCGACAGTGCAGCACCCCGAACTTATAGCATTATATGCATCAGCTCCGAATCATGTATAGGGTCAATAGTTGGGTTTGCCCGGCTCCCATGTTTTGGTCCCTTATGTTCCGCTATATCGGCTAAGGTAGCACTGGGAGAACTACTGCGATTGTGCCCCGGTTCTTCCGGCCGAGCACCTCAGTAGAGAAAGCTAAAATCGATTGTCATGATGAGGCGAGAGCTGGTCGCTGTTCGAGAGGTCTCAAGTCCCTAAAGACTTTTTTCGCTTCGGGCGAGGAGTCGGCCTTGTCCAGCTTAGGCGTGTATAATGCCCCAACTTCGGCTTTCTGAATACTAGGGGCTTCGCCAAAATTTAAAATTGTAGACTTCTATGGCTAAGTGAGAGCGATAAAGCATTATAGTCCGATTGCCTGGTTCGATCTTGTTGAGCACCTCCTCGAAGGACCCATAAATGGGAAAAAGAGTGCCTGTGTTTATCCGAACACCCCAAAGACTAGTTGCATGGGGAAATTTGAAGCCGACGACTATCAACTCTCAGATTTTATAAACGGCTGCACAGAAGGTAATATTTTAAATTCGAAAGCGTTGCATAGCACAAATGAACTAGTTTTCATAATACAGGATCACACGAGCAAGCTCATTCAAAAATTACATCCTTCGCACACTCGTCCGCCACAAGACGGGCACCCTTCAGGACACCCTCATAATACATTTCAGGGTGGCGATGCTCCTTGCCTACTGGCCCCTCCTTCACCCGGCTTCTCGGCGTCCATCCTGCCCAAAGTGCACCTTTGCATGGGCAAAAGCCCTCTTGGGCACCCTCGATGCAGTCGGACCGCTTTATGACTTCCGGCCGTGGGCAGGCATCCACAAGCCGCCTCACCAGGCCGAAGTAGCTGTTGGGTAGGGAATCGCCAGGCAACATCTGGACTATTAGGCCCCTCATGGCCTGTTCGCCGCCTTGTGGAGCTCGACCGGTTGCTTCAACTGGTCGCTCACGGCATCGGGTGTTCGGTCGGTCCCGTGATAATGAGACCAGAACAACTTCTCCGTCGAGCCTCCTCGGCCCGGTAGAACTCCGCGGCATCAGACACACTGCATGGCAGATCTGCGAACGCTCCTGGAGAGCTCCGAACTCGGGTAAGTAAAACGAAATTTTCTTTCGCATGCTTACTTTGCATAATGAATGCCTTACCCGCCACTATCTTCTTCACCACCTCAATTTCCTGGAGGGCCTTTCACTACAGGAATCAGCTACTTTGCCATCTGCCACGGCGGACGGCAAAGGCATGGATGGCGGACGGCAAAAGGGAACGGCAAAGTACGGGACGGCTAAGAGCTACGTTGCCATCTGCTTCGGGCGGTCGACGGCAAAGGGCTCTTTGCCATCGGCGTGACGACAAAGAATGCGTAGCGACAATAAATGCGTTGTTACTCCGTTAGGTGGTTAACGGCAGGCCTTTGTCATTCGGCTAGAAACAGCTTTTTTATCTCTTTGCCGTCACCATCAGAGGCAAACCGACCAAATTGGTCAGCCTCCCAGAAGCACAGTTGCCTGCCACGTGGCCTCTTTGTCGTCTGCTAGCGATGGCAAGAGCCCTTTTTGCGTCGGTGGTAGACGGCAAAGAGCACGCATATTGGCTCTTTTTTCTGCTTTTTTATCCAACAATTTTCACAGAAATATATATGACATATATAGATATATTTCACGGGCTATTTAACAAAGACATAAGTTTCATCGTACATACATATATAGTTCCATCCATTCATACATAGCAAGTTGCACATACACATAAGTTGCAACCATTAGGAAGTTGCACATACATATTACAATGCAAAGTTTCATCAAGATAGCAAGTTCCATCGTAGCAAGCTAGAAGAATACTAGAAGAGAATGAAATAAAAAACAAGCACTCCATCATAGCAAGCTAGCTTCCGAGAAGTGAATGAAATCTGCAAAATGGCAAATAAGAAAGTTAGGAAAAGGTGACTAGAAGAATGAGACTAGAAGAAGAAGCACGCCATCGTTTGTGAGGTAACTTAGGTGAAATGTATCGTTTATGAGCTAACTTAGGTAAAATGCATCATTTTAGAGCTAACATAGGTAAAATGGATCGTTTATGAGCTAACTAAGCTAATTATGTCGTTTTTTACATAAGTAAGCTAAGTACATGTCATTATTGAGCAAACCTAGTTAACTAAGCATATTATAACTAACTTAGGTCATTTTGGAGGAAACAAAGCTAACTATAGATCGTATTAGAGCTAACTTAGGTAAAATGGCTGGTTTTGGAGGTCAGTAAGCTTATTAAGTCATTTTGGAGGAAAAGAAGCTAAGTCTAGGTCATTAAGGTAAGCATATTGGAGGAAATAAAGCTAAGTCTAGGTCTTTATGCATTTGTTAAGCAAAAAACTAGAGAAACTTACCTTGATCATGGAGGCGTGGGAGCGGGCTGGCTCGTGCCAGTAGCTGGAGAAGGATCGTGTGATGCTTGTGTGGAGTTACGCTGCACCAAAGATCATTTCCAATGTTTCGTTAGCATGATGACACTCAAATGTTAAGACTAGCAAGTAACACCCATTCAAATTAAACTCACTGGGGTCTCAGGAGCAATCTCTGGATCAATGGCTATGGAGCCACGGGACCTCCCGCCACTAGATATCATCACCGCCTGGATTGTAGGGAATCGCTCGGGTTAAACTCTTCCCTTTCCTCGCCTTCCCTTGACTTGCTTGTAAGAGGCGCAGGGCCATGGCATATGTGTCGTACCCTCCGCACCTTATCCGCCTTATTGTAGCATGCCCGAAAGAGAGAAACAAAGCAAATTAGTAATTAAAGGGCTCAAGCTAGCATGATGAATGAATTGCATTAATCATGAAGCAAACCACATACCCAATTCCGCCGAACTGATATAAGTCGAGCTACCTTGATGGTGTGGCACACCTTCAATTTGGGCACGCTTGTCCTTGGCCTCGATCGGCTCCCCTTCCATCTTTCAACACCGCCATGACAAAGAGTAAACGAAATTAGTACAACATAAAAAAAATACCGACATGAATAATAATATGTATATCACTTAAGTGTATCATCATCAAGTACAACATAAAAAATTTGAATACCTGACACTAATAATAATCTCGATCAGTATCATCAATAAATGCATAATCATCATCATCACTATAATCAATGACGGGCTCATAGGGTTCAGTGGCATCAACATGTGGAATCGGTCAAGCATTGAGAGGTCATCCGCAGCAGTAACCTCTTCTTGTTCCGGCTCTTCTTGTTCCTCCTCTGGGGTGATGTGGGATTCACTGTCGCTGTCTACTTCAATGTTTTGGGGTGAAGTATAACGGTTCTTGAAACGCATTTTGGAAAGACGTGTCTCCTGGAAGAATTCTCCTTCATATGTGTCTGGGTTAATGTGAGGTTCATAATCCTCTTCCTTTGGGGGAGATAGTCTAGCACGTGGCGGCACTTCATAAATGACATCCCAACCTTTCAGATTTGGATTATTTTGGCAGGCCCACGGTAGATAGAATACTTGGGTCGCCTGTTGAGCCGTAATATAGACATCAGGAACATCTAAATGGGTGCTTTGGTTTATTTCAACTATCCATATATGTTAATGAGTCCTACTAGTCTCCTACGGATGAAACCAATAACATTTGAAGACTACGACATTCGTGGGTTTTCACCATCGAATGTAAGTTCATAAATTGCTTCAACTCTCCCATAATACTCGGTACCTCCTTCGCCGATAGCGTATACACAACACTTTGTAGACTTTTGGTTGGCCATAGATAGCTCTTTGCCATAGGTACGAAAGCGATACCCGTTGATGTCGTATTTGTCAAATGAACGGACCTTATAGTCAAAACCATTAGCGACTTGTCTCAATTCGGCGTCCATAGACTCTGAATTAGCCTACAAGTTTAATATGAAAGGATTGTTGCATTACGCACAAATTAGCAAATGAAATGAAATTGTCTAATAGAATTTACCGTTTGTTTGAACCAAGAGATGAAACCGGGATAGCCGCCTCCTTGCTTTGCGAGAAGCTCATACTCTTCGACGGAATCCTTTTGGATCACCGCTCCATACGAGAATAGGGCGACGTATCAACTATATGAAATATCCAGGAATAAGAGCAGTTCAAAGGAAATAGAAGTTGCGAAACAATGTACCGAGAACTTACTCGATGTACGGCCGCACTTCTATCGTGTTGTTGAAGATATACAACGAAATGGTCCGCCATTCTTCGTTATCCAAAGATACGGATTTGAAACAACTGGCTGGTGCGAGATTCCCTTTGAATAGGCTGAGGTTGGATCCACCCTTTTAGGCTCGTCGACATTGTACCGAGGCTTCGGATTATGCAAATGACGATTTTTGGCTTCATAGTGTGCTGTCACGAAGTTTGCCGCCTCCTCAGTGATGAATGCCTCAGCCATTGATGCTTCAATTCTACGTTTATTTTACATTTTTCTCGAAGCGTCTTCTGCATCCTCTCAGTTGGGTAGCACCAACGATTTTGCACGGGCCCCCCCCAATCTTGCCTCGGTCGGGAGATGCAAAATCAAATGCTGCATTGGATTAAAGAAGCCCGGTGGAAAGATCTTCTCTAACTTGCAGATCAACTCCGGCGCCAACTCTTCCATTTCTTCTAGCACGCCATATGATAGTTCTTTCGCACAAAGAACACGGAAGAAATAGCTGAGTTCTGCCAGTACTAGCCATTCATCCTCAGGGATGAAGCCACGCAACATCATCGGCATTACCCGCTCAATCCATATGTGCCAATCATGACTCTTGAGACCAAATATCTTCTATTTATCAAGACTCGCTCCCCTCTTTAGATTCGCTGCATACCCATCGGGGAACATCAACTGCATTTTCACCCACAAGATAATTTCCCTCATAGCCGGCCTTCCAAGATTGAACCATGCCTTTGGCTTCGTCCAGTTCTGCTTTCCTTTCGGTTCTTTCATGTTTTGTAACGTCCTATCACATAGCGCCTCCAGATCGACTCTAGCCTTAGTATTATCCTTTGACTTCCCATCTATGCCGAATAATGTACCAAAAAGTGCCTCGGCGATATTCTTCTCAGTGTGCATCACGTCGATGTTGTGTGGGAAAAGGAGGTCTTTGAAGTAAGGCAGATCCCATAAGCATGTTTTGTGAGTCCAGCGTGCTTAATTATACCCCTTGAAGTACCACAGGACGCCTGGATCTGCTCGAGAGCGTTTAATCGATCCAGGGTCTGTTGGCCTGTCAACGCAGGTGGTGCAGAGTTTTTTACAACTCTACCTCTGATGAAGTTCTTCTTGTCTTTCCTGAACTTATGGTGAGGATCCAGGAACTGTCTATGCATGTCGAAGCAAGAAAACTTGCGACATGCCTGAAGCCAACAAAACTCAAGAGCTCCCTTGCATGTGGGGCACGGGAACCTTCCATACACACACCAGCCAACGAATAGCGCATACGTCGGCAAGTCATGCGTCGAGTACATGTACCAGACACGCATTATGAAGTTTTGTTTGCTATAGGCGCCGTATGTCTTGAACCCATTATCCCAGGCTTCTTGCAATTCGTCCTTAAGAGGCTGCATGTACACATTCATATTTTTCCCTGGATAGTTGGGCCCTGGAATTATCAACGTCAGGAAAATGTTCTTTCTTTGCATAATCTGTCCGGGCGGGAGATTGAGTGGAAAGACAAATACGGGCCAACAACTGTATTGGGATGCCGTCATACCAAACACACTGAACCCATCGATGCTGATGCCGACTCGAGGATGCCTCAGATCTGCCGCTTTGTCAGCATATAATTCATCAAACTTTTTCCACGCAACACCATCCGGTGTGTGTACCATCATCAGATTCCCATCTGCATCTAGTTCGGTTCTTTTGCCTGTTTTGTGCCATGTCATCTGTCTGGCCGTCTCTTCCACCATGAAAAGACGTTGAAGTCTTGGTACGATTGGCATATACCGAAGAACACTAACGGGATTTTGGTGCATGTCTTCTCACCCATACCGTTGTCTACCACAATATACCTGGAAGACTTGCAAATGGGACAATAGTTCAAGTCCGCATAGTCAAGCCTAAATAAGGCACATCCTTTCTCACAGGCATGTATCTTGTCATAGGGCATCTTTAGAGCACAGAGGATTTTTTCCGACTGGTACAGGTTTGCAGGCATTACATGGCCTTTGGGTAGAAAGCGTCCAAATACGGTCATAATTGCGTCGTAGCATTCTCTGCCCAAGTTGAACTGAGCCTTCAGAGCCATTACTTGTGAGATGGCATCCAACTGACAAAGCTCAGTGTGCTCATGGAGCGGACGTTTTGAAGACTCCAACATTTCATTGAAGGCCTTTGCAGATTCCTCCATCTCCTCGTTCGAACCCAGAGCATCATCATAGTTGTGCACCATGTTTTCCATCCCGGTACCATGCTCGTCGGTGCAACAACAATCCACCTCAGCTCGGTCACGTTGGGCAGACTCACCATGAAATGTCCACACCGTATAATCGGGCGTAAAACCATTCTTCTGCAGGTGTTTACCCATTTCAGCCTCTGTCCTCTTTTCCAAATTACCGCATCGGAAACAGGGGCACCAAGTTTTCCTCTGGCCATTTGCAAATGCGGCTTGCACAAACCCCTTGGTTTTTGTGAACCATTCAGCGCTCCATTTGTTCTGACCAGTGTGACCGGTATACATCCACGCACGATCACTCATCTTGACTTTTAGAGCTACTGGACACACAACAATTATATATATAATTCACCATGTATATATTCATTAGTTGATCTACTTTGTCAATTTTATTACGTCCATGCAACCTACACTCTAATAGGTAATGATAGGTCCTAATCCCACCCGAGTATGTGTAGATTGGGTTCATTTTCCCATGCTATGCTCCGGATCCGACGCAAAATTTCGGCAGCACCTCCCCGCTGTTCTCCTGATACACGTCTCTGCAATAAACAGAGAGGATGTGTACCCGGAGAACAACAGGGGAGGCACTGACGAAATTTATGCGTCAGATCCGGAGCAAAGCATATGGGAATATGAACCCAATCTACACATACTCGGGTTGTCCATGGATAGCGTTGGACAATTTGGAAGAATCAAGGTTATAAATATGCAAATGCATGCATATTTATAACTATCACGCTTTCGAACGGGAGACACATATTGGTTACGCATACTGATGATTCAAGACACATATATAGCTAGCTATCAAATTTGATCGGCACGAACACCGGAACAGAGCAAATAATTAATGGGGGAGGAGGACATGTCATTTGTGCTCACCCACGAACGAAGGAGCAGAGCTCTTCAAACGCACGACGAGGTCGTCGAACACCAAACCTCGCAGCAGTGAAACAACTGCACATTTAAATCAACCCGATCAACACAATTATATATGATGTTTTTCATAACAAAATCGGAAAATATATGACCTAACTAATAATTCAAAAATATAAGAACCCGTCGGCCTCGGGGGTTCGGGTGTCGGGGTGTCTAGGTGTCGTGTCGGGGTCGGGGTGTGGTGTCGTGGTCGGGTGTCGAGGGTCAGGGTCGGGGTCGGGTGTCGAGATCGAGGGTCGGGGTCGGGTGTGGTGTGGGGGTCTGGGGTCGGGGTGTTTCCTTCTATCCTTCTTCTTCTTTCTTTCTCTTCTTCTTCTTCTTTCCTTTCTTCTTCTTCTTCTTTCATCTTTTTCTACTTTTTACTTCTTTTCGCTTTCTTCTTTTCTTCTTCTTCTACTTCTTCTACTTCTTTTCTTCTTCTTTTTTCATCTTTCTACTACTTCTACTTCTTCTACTACTTCTAATTCTTTTCTAACACTAACACTAACACAATCTAGCACTAACAATTAAACAGCAAAAAAATGAAAACAACAGAAGAAAAAAAGTAGTAGTCCCTCACCGGAGCAATGGGATGGTCGGCGGGGGGTGGCACCGGCGGCGCGCTTAGGCGGCGGGGCGGCGGTACAAAGGGCGCCGGGCGGCGGCCCGGGCGCGGTGGCGGGCGACGGGCATCGGCGGTGGGGTGGGGGCGGAGGGTGGTGGGGCGACGGCCTAGGGTGCGGGCGGGGCGGCCGAGCGGAAGGGCGACACGGCGGGACGGGCGGCGGGAGGCGGAGGGGTGGTGGGCGACGGGCGTCGGCCGGTGGTGGGGGCGGAGGGTGGTGGGGCGACGGCCAAGGGTGCGGGCGGGGCGGCGCCGGGCGGCAGGGGCGGGGGCGACGCCGGGTGGCGGGGCGGCGGTGGATCTAGCTAGGGCGGGGCATCGGGGAGGAGAGAGGAAGAGAGGAAGAGAAGAGAGATAACGGGCGGGGGGTGGCGTCCGTTAGTTACTCGGCTCTTTGTCGTCCGCCACTCTTTGTCGTCCGCCGTTTTCTCTCTTTGTCGTCCGCTAGCGGACGGCAAAGAGGTGGGGCGTTATGTTTTTTTTAAACGGGCGGGTGGGTGGGGGCCACCTCCCTCTTTGCCGTCAGCTGGCGGACGGCAAAGAAATGGCGCATGGCAAAGAGCTTCTTTGTCGTCTGCCATTTCTTTGCCGTCGACTTTTCGGTGCTGATGGCAAAGAGCTTCTTTGTCGTCCGCTAGCAGACGGCAAAAATCTGGCAGATGGCAAAGTAGCTGATTCCAGTAGTGTTTTGGGCTTCGGCCCTGGCATTTTTTGCACTTTCGAGGGCCTTGGCAAGCTCGAACTCTCGTGTCTTCGAGTCAAGCTCCAAGGACTCGTGCTTCTTCACGAGCGCCTAGAGCTCTTGCTGCACCTTGCGTACCCGGGCTTCGTGTCTTTCTCGCTCGGTGCGCTCCTTGGATGCTTTGTTTTCGGCCTCGGTGAGCAACTACTTCAGGGTCGCCACTTTGTTTGTGGACCCTGGTACATCCATGATGATCCTATTATCTTGCAACCAAAACTTTTCTTTTATGTAGACAAGGTGTTGCTTACCTTTGTTCTCCTCGAGCTGCTTTTTGGCAAGGCCGAGTTCTTCCTCGGACCGCTCGAGGTTCCGCTTCAGTGCGGCGATCTCCGTAGTATGTGCGACAGCGGCCAACAGTGAAGCCTGCATACGCATATAGACATATTTGGATTAGACTCCTGCAGTTATTATTCGATCCTCTATTCGGCTTTTCTTCGCGAACGCCTAACAGAGCATCAGGGGCTACTGTCTATGCGGTAATATTTTTATATATTTCGACTACTTACCTCAAAGCCTGTTAGGAGGCTGGCACAAGCTTCGGTTAGTCCACTTTTGGCGGACCTAACCTTCTCGATCACTGCACTCATGATAGTGTGGTGCTCCTCGTCGATGGAAGCGCTGCGAAGCACTTCCAGCAAGTTGTCCGGTGCCTCCGGATGGACGGAGGTCACCGGCACGGGCGGCTTGCCCCTCTTAGCAGGAGGCCGCCTGCTGGAGTCCGGGATCGCTGGTGGTTCCGGCGCGGTGTTCGGCTTAGGGCCGAACTTGGAGCCCGTGGGGGTCTTACCCCCTTTGCGCCAGGGTCCGGAATGTCGCCTTTAGGCGCCTCCAGGACTACCTCCCCTCGACTTGGTGCCCTTTGATACAACACCTCGACATTGTCTGTAGGGCGAGGGGCGGAGGCGGTGAGAAGCGAACCGCTACTCATAGCCGACGGGTCCAAAGAACCGTCCGACGAGGATACGTCGATGCGGGCTTGAGGCGGACTGCATAATAATATTCGACATAAGGAGAAGAAGTGCAGTAAAAAGCATACCATGAATTACTCTGGTATCCGAATACTTACGACTTCGCCAGGGGCTTGTCCCTGGTCAACTACTCATTGTCGCTATGAGTGGCCGTCGTGGAGCAGTCCGGAAGGAGAGTCCTTCCCTTCTTGGACCCTTCGGCCTCCCCGGTTGGGGCGGCCTTCCTTTTCTTGTCTCCCCCGACTGTAGGGGGAGAATCTTCATCTTCCTCCTCCTTGTCTTCACGAGAGGAGTGCGTCTCGGAATCATCGGACGATGAGTCCGATATCACCTGACGGCGGGAGCTCTTTCGAGTCCCCGCGGCCTTCTTCTTGGCCTTCTTCTCCGGCACCTCATAAGGCGCCGGAGTCAGCATCTTCGTGAGAAGAGCGTCGGCTGGATCTTCGGGCAGGGGCGCCGGGCAGTCGATTTGCTCCGCTCTCTCCTCCCAGTCATGTCAAAGGCATGGGAGCTCAGATCCCGTACATGATCAAGCCGGGGAAAGTAAAATCCTTATAAGGTGTAAAAAAGCTTACCGGATTCGCAGGGCGCTTCGTGCTAAGTCCGCGGTCCTCGGTAAGGGAAGAGGGGACCTCGGCGCCCTTGAATAGCACCCTCCAGACGTCCTTGTGCATCGTGTCAAAAAGCTCGCGCAGGGTCTGGTGGTGGGCCGGGTCGAACTCCCATAAATTGAACGCCCGTTGTTGACACGGGAGGATCCGGCGGAAGAGCATGACCTGGACCATGTTGACAAGCTTAAGTTTCTTGCTTATCATGTTCCGGATACATTTCTGGAGTCCGGCCAGCTCTATCGGTGAGTCCCAGGACAGGCCCTTCTCTTTCTAGGAGTTGATCTGCATGGGGATTCCGGATCAGAACTCGGGGGCCACCACCCAGTTGGTGTCGCGCGGCTCGGTGATGTAGAACCACCCCGACTGCCACCCCTTTATGGTCTCCACATAGGAGCTCTTGAGACATCTAACGTTGGGCATTTTGCCCACCATGGCACCTCCGCATTCCGCTTGCTGGCCGCCTACAACCTTCGACTTAACACTGAAGGTCTTCAGCCACAGGCTGAAGTGGGGCTGGACGCGGAGGAAGGCCTCGCGCATGACGATAAACTCGAGATGTTGAGGATGAAGTTCGGGGCCAGATCGTGGAAGTCCAGCCCGTAGTAGAACGTGAGGCCGCGGACGAATGGGTGGAGGGGGAACCCCAGTCCACGGACAAAGTGGGTCAGAAAAACTACCCTCTCGTAAGGTCCCGGGGTAGGGATGATCTGCCCCTCGCGGGGCAGCCGGTGCGTGATGTTTGCGGCTAAGTATCCGGCCCCCAGCAGCTTTTCGATGTCCTCCTCCGTGACGGAGGATTTCATCCACTTTCCTCCCGCTCCGGACATGGTTGGGGCGGTATGAGGAGAAAGGTGCGAACTTGGGTGTTGGAGCTCGAGTGCGCAAGAATGGATAAGCGAGGAGGAAGAAGGCGTGGGTGAAAAAAGGTGAACCCTTATCCCTTTATAAAGGCGGACAAAACTATACACCCCAACTAGCCTGATTAACTCGCTTATTCCCCAAGCACCGCGATTGATGGCGCGGTTGGGTTACCCACGCCCGTATTGATGAGAATCCCGCGATAAGGGGACACGATCTCTGCTTCGACAAGACGTGCCAAGGAAACCGCCTCGCGATATGCACCAAGGCTGGTTGAGAAAAACGATTCGATAATAACCAGGCCGTGGTATGATGTCATGGTATCAAATATGTCAGCAGGTCGGATTTGTGGAAATACTATTCTTCCTACGGTGGTATGTGGAACTTGTTTTGCAGAGCCGGACACTATCCTTGTGTTCAAGATCTTCTATGGAGTATTCGGAGGAGGAACCCGCCTTGCAATGCCGAAGACAATATGCGCGCCGGACTCATCGTCATTGAAGCCTGGTTCAGGGGCTACTGAGGGAGTCCTGGATTAGGGGGGATCCGGACAGCCGGACTATATCCTTTGGCCGGACTGTTGGACTATGAAGATACAAGATTGAAGACTTCGTCTCGTGTCCGGATGGGACTCTCCTTGGCGTGGAAGGCAAGCTTGGCGATACGGATATGTAGATCTCCTCCCATTGTAACCGACTCTGTGTAACCCTAGCCCCCTCCGGTGTCTATATAAATCGGAGGGTTTAGTCCGTAGGACAACAACAACAATCATACCATAGGCTAGCTTCTAGGGTTTAACCTCTACGATCTCGTGGTAGATCAACTCTTGTACTACTCATATCATCAAGATCAATCACGCAGGAAGTAGGGTATTACCTCCATAGAGAGGGCCCGAACCTGGGTAAACATCGTGTCCCCTGCCTCCTGTTACCATCCGCCTTAGACGCACAGTTTGGGACCCCCTACCCAAGATCCGCCGGTTTTGACACCGACACCCATCATCATCAAGATTCATATTGCAAAACAAGGATTTAATAGGGGACACATCAATAACTTTTAGATCTTCATCTTTATTCTCATAAAAATTAGAAGAACATGCCTTCACAAAGCAATCTTTCTTAGCACGCATCCTAGCGGTTCTTTCCTTGCCCTCGTTAATGGAAATTCTCATGGATTTGAGAGACTCATTGATATCATGCTTAGGTGGAATAGATCTAAGTTTCAAAGAATCAACATCAAGAGAAATTCTATCCACGTTCCTAGCCAATTCATCAATTTTAGGCAATTTTTCTTCAAGCAAAGCATTGAAATTCTTTTGAGAAATCATAAATTCTTTAACACTAGTCTCAAAATCAGAGGGTATCTTATTAAAATTTCCATAAGAGTTGTTGTAGGGATTACCATAATTATTAGAGGAATTACTAGGATACGGCCTAGGATTAAAGTTTCCTCTATAAGCGTTGTTACCAAAATTATTCCTACCAACAAAATTCAAATCCATAGATTCATTATTATTCTCAATCAAGGTAGACAAATTCATATCATTAGGATCAGAAGCAACACTTTTATTAGCAAACAATTTCATAAGCTCATCCATCTTTTCACTCAAAACATTAATTTCTTCAATTGCATGCACCTTTTTACTAGTGGATCTTTCAGTGTGCCATTGAGAATAATTAACCATAATATTATCTAGGAGTTTAGTAGCTTCTCCTAAAGTGATTTCCATAAAAGTTCCTCCCGCGGCCGAATCTAAAAGATTTCCAGAAGAAAAATTCAATCCGGCATAAAAAATTTGTATAATCATCCACAGATTCAAACCATGAGTAGGGCAATTACGTATCATTAATTTCATCCTCTCCCAAGCTTGTGCAACATGTTCATGATCAAGTTGCTTAAAATTCATAATATCGTTTCTAAGGTAGATGATTTTAGCGGGAGGAAAATACTTAGAGATAAAAGCATCTTTGCACTTATTCCAAGAATCAATACTATTTTTAGGCAAAGACGAAAACCAAGTTTTAGCGCGAACTCTAAGCAAAAACGGAAATAGCTTCAATTTGACAATATCATTATCCACATCTTTCTTATTTTGCATATCACACAAATAAACAAAGCTATTTAGATGGGTAGCAGCATCTTCACTAGGAAGGCCGGCGAATTGATCTTTCATGACAAGATTCAACAAAGCAGCATTAATTTCACAAGATTCGGCTTCGGTAAGAGGAGAAATCGGAGTGCTAAGAAATTGTTGTTGGTATTGACAAAGTCACACAATTTATTATTATCTTGAGCCATCATGAAAGCAAGCAATCCAACACACGAGCAAACAAGAAGCAGGCGAAAAAGAGGCGAATGGAAAAGAGGGCGAATAAAATGGCAAGGGTGAAGTGGGGGAGAGGAAAACGAGAGGCAAATGGCAAATAATGTAATGCGAGGGACAAGAGTTTGTGATGGATACTTGGTATGTTGACTTCAGTCGCAGAACTCCCGACAACGGCGCCAGAAATGGCTCGTTGTCGGGAAATCAAATCTTGACTTGACTTGGTGCACACCTCCCCGGCAACGGCGCCAGAAATCCTTCTTGCTACGTCTTGAGCACTGCGTTGGTTTTCCCTTGAAGAGGAAAGGGTGATGCAGCAAAGTAGCGTAAGTATTTCTCTCAGTTTTTTAGAACCAAGGTATCAATCCAGTAGGAGGCCACACGCAAGTCCCTCGTACATTCACAAACAAATAAGAACCTTGCAACCAACGCGATAAAGGGGTTGTCAATCCCTTCACGGCCACTTGCAAAAGTAAGATCTGATAGAGATGATAAGATAATATTTTTGGTATTTTTATGATAAAGAATGAAAGTAAAGAAAGCAAAATAAACGGTGCCAGAAATAGCTTGTTGACGGGAAATTAATATGATGGAGAATAGACCCGCGGGCCATAGGTTTCACTAGTGGCTTCTCTCATGATAGCATAAGTATTACGGAGGGTAAACAAATTACTGTCGAGCAATTGATAGAATTGAGCATAGTTATGAGAATATCTAGGTATGATCATGTATATAGGCATCACGTCCGTGACAAGTAGACCGACTCCTGCATGCATCTACTACTATTACTCCACAGATCGACCGCTATCCAACATGCATCTAGAGTATTAAGTTCATAAGAACGGATTAACGCTTTAAGCAAGATGACATGATGTAGAGGGATAAACTCATGCAATATGATATAAACCCCATCTTTTTATCCTCGATGGCAACAATACAATACGTGTCGTTTCCCCTCATCCTTTGGGATCGAAAGCATCGCAAGATTGAACCCGGTTAAGCACTTCTCCCATTGCAAGAAAGATCAATCTAGTAGGCCAAACCAAACTGATAATTCAAAGAGACTTGCAAAGATAACCAATCATACTTAAAAGAATTCAGAGAAGATTCAAACAATGTTCATAGATAAACTTGATCATAAACCCATAATTCATCGGTCTCAACAAACACACCGCAAAAGAAGACTACATCGAATAGATCTCCACAAGAGAGGGGAAGAACATTGTATTGAGATCCAAAGAGAGAGAATAAGCCATCTAGCTAATAACTATGGACCCAAAGGTCTGAGGTAAACTACTCACACGTCATCGGGGAAGCTATGGTGTTGATGTAGAAGCCCTCCGTGATCGATGCCCCCTCCGGTGGAGCTCCGGAAAAGGCCCCAAGATGGGATCTCACGGGTACAGAAGGTTGCGGCGGTGGAATTAGGTTTTTGTGGTGCTCTTCGATGGTTTCGGGGTACGTAGGTATATATAGGAGGAAGAAGTAGGTCGGTGGATCCACGAGGGGCCCACGAGGGTGGAGGGCGCGCCCCTGCCTCATGGCTTCCTTGGTGATTTCTTGACGTCCACTCCAAGTACTCTGGATCACGTTTGTTCCAAAAATAACTCTCCCGAAGGTTTCATTCCGTTTGGACTCCGTTTGATATTCCTTTTTTTGTGAAACACTAAAATAGGCAAAAAAACAGCAATTTCGGCTGGGCCTCCGGTTAATAGGTTAGTCCCAAAAATAATATAAAACTGTATAAATAAGCCCATTAAATATCCAAAACAGAATATATAATAGCATGGAGCAATCAAAAATAATAGATACGTTGGAGACGTATCACCCATCGGATCCCGCCATGGATAATCCCTTAGATCCCAGGATCCCGTGGGCTTCCCTCTCGCCGCGGCCCACAACACTGGCGCCTTTGAGCGAAACCCACATGTGTTTTAGAAGGGATCCATTGCTCTGGAATCACAGATCGGTGGCGCCGGAGGACATGCCAGGGCTGCGTTTCAGGTGGTGGGCAGCAAGGGCAAATCGATCGAGGAAGCGTCGCATCGATTGGAGAGAAGTTTCAAGGTGCTGCACCTGGTTCAGCACAAGGCGGAGGTGCAAGTCGATCTTAGGGGGGAGATGCTGAGGGATGTCAGCATCTGGCAGCGTCGCGTTGATTTTGAGCTAGGGCTAATGGCAGAGATTGTATTCACGAAGTAGACTGCGGAGGAAAGAACGTACATGCCTGCGCAATGGCATGAGCAGCCGGTGCAACTGTTCAAATGGGCGATAGGAGAAGCCAAATCCCGGGACCAGTTTGCGGCGGCACCTGCTACCTCTTGAGCACTGCGTTGGATTTTGTTGAAGAGGAAAGGGTGATGCAGCAGAGTAGATTAAGTACTTCCCTCAGTTTTTGAGAACCAAGGTATCAATCCAGTAGGAGGCTACACGCAAGTCCCTCGTACCTACACAAAACAAATAGCTCCAAGCAACCAACGCGATTAGGGGTTGTCAATCCCTTCACGGTCACTTACGAGAGTGAGATCTGATAGAGATGATAGATAATATTTTTGGTATTTTTGGTATAAAGATGCAAAGTAAAATAAAAGGGAAAAGTAAAAAAGCAAAGCGATAATAAAGTGATGCAAGATTGATATGATGAGAATAGACCCGGGGGCCATAGATTTCACTAGTGGCTTCTCTCAAAAGCATAATATTCTACGGTGGGTGAACAAATTACTGTTGAGCAATTGACATAATTTAGCATAATTATGAGAATATCTAGGTATGATCATGTATATAGGCATCACGTCCGAGACAAGTAGACCGACTCACCGCATCTACTACTATTACTCCACTCATCGACCGCTATCCAGCATGCATCTAGATTATTAAGTTCAATAAAACAGAGTAACGCCTTAAGCAAGATGACATGATGTAGAGGGATAAATTCATGCAATATGATAAAAACCCCATCTTGTTATCCTCGATGGCAACAATACAATATGTGCCTTGCTGCCCCTCATCACTTTGGGAAAGGACGCCGCAAGATTGAATGCAAAGCTAAGCACTTCTCCCATTGGAAGAAAGATCAATCTAGTAGGCCAAACCAAACTGATAATTCGAAGAGACTTGCAAAGATAACCAATCATAAATAAAATAATTCAGAGGAGATTCAAATATTGTTCATAGATAATCTTGATCATGAACCCACAATTCATCTGTCTCAACAAACACACCACACAAAGAAGATTACATCGAATAGATCTCCACGAGAGAGGGGGAGAACATTGTATTGAGATCCAGAAAGAGAGAAGAAGCCATCTAGCTACTAACTATGGACCCGAAGGTCTGAGGTAAACTACTCACACTTCATCGGAGAGGCTATGATGTTGATGTAGAAGCCCTCCGTGGTGGATTCCCCTTCCGGGGAGCTCCGGAACAGGCCCTAAGATGGGATCTCGTGGATACAGAAGGTTGCGGCGGTGGAATTAGGTTTTTGGCTCCGTATCTGATCGTTTGGGGTACGTAGGTATATATAGGAGGAAGGAGTACATCGGTGGAGCAAAGGGGGGGGCCACGAGGCAGGGGGTGCACCCTAGCGGGGGCGCGCCCTCCACCCTCGTGGCCACCTCCTTTCTTTCTTGACGGGGGGTCCAAGTCTCGTGGATCATATTCGGTGAGAAAATCATGTTCCCGAAGGTTACATTCCGTTTGGACTCCGTTTGATATTCCGTTTCTTCGAAACACCGAAATAGGCAAAAAAACAGCAATTCTTGGCTGGGCCTCCGATTAATAGGTTAGTCCCAAAAGTATATAAATGTGAAAAATAAAGCCCTATATGGTCCAAAACAGTAGATAATATAGCATGGAGCAATAAAAAATTATAGATACGTTGGAGACGTATCAGGCATCCCCAAGCTTAATTCCTGCTCGTCCTCGAGTAGGTAAATGATAAAAAGGAATTTTTGATGCGGAGAGCTACTTGGAATAATTTCAATGTAATTCTTATTAATTGTGGTATGAATATTCAGATCCGAAAGATTCAAGACAAAAGTTCATATTGACATAACAATAATAATACTTCAAGCATACTAACAAAGCAACCATGTCTTCTCAAAATAACATGGCCAAAGAAAGTTATCCCTACAAAATCATATAGTCCTGCTATGCTCTATCTTCACCACACAAAGTATTTAAATCATGCACAACCCGATGACAAGCCAAGCAATTGTTTCATACTTTTGACATTCTCAAAACTTTTTCAATCTTCACGCAATACATGAGCGTGAGCCATGGATATAGCACTATATGTGGAATAGAATGGTGGTTGTGGAGAAGACAAAAATTGGGGAATATAGTCTCACATCAACTAGGCATATCAACGGGCTATGTTTAGATGCCCATCAATAGATATCAATGTGAGTGAGTAGGGATTGCCATGCAACGGATGCAATAGAGCTATAAGTATATGAAAGCTCAACAAAAGAAACTAAATGGGTGTGCATCCAACTCGCTTGCTCAAGAAGACCTAGGGCATTTTTAGGAAGCCCATCATTGGAATATACAAGCCAAGTTCTATAATGTAAAATTCCCACTAGTATATGAAAGTGACAAAATGGGATCTCTATCATGAAGATCATGGTGCTACTTTGAAGCACAAGTGTGGTAAAAGGATAGTAACATTGTCCCTTCGCTCTTTTTCTCTCTTTTTTAATTTTTTTATTTGGGCCTTTTCTTTCTTTTTTATGGCCTCTTTTTTTCTTTTTCTTTTATTTTTCGTCCGGAGTCTCGTCCCGACTTGTGGGAGAATCATGGTCTCCATCATCCTTTCCTCACTTAGGACAATGCTCTAAAAATGATGATCATCACACTTTTATTTTTCTTACAACTGAATAATTACAACTCGATACTTAGAACAAAATATGACTCTATGTGAATGCCTCCGGCGGTGTACCGGGATATGCAATGAATCAAGAGTGACATGAAAGAATTATGAATGGTGGCTTTGCCACAAAAACTATGTCAACTACATGATCATGCTAGCAATATGACAATGATGGAGCGTGTCATAATAAACGGAACGGTGGAAAGTTGCATGGCAATATATCTCAGAATGGCTATGGAAATGCCATGATAGGTAGGTATGGTGGCTGTTTTGAGGAAGGTATATGGTGGGTGTATGATCTTGCCGAGAAGTGCGCGGTATTAGAGAGGCTAGCAATGGTGGAAGGATGGGAAAAGTGTGTATAATCCATGGACTCAACATTAGTCATAAAGAACTCATATACTTATTGCAAAAATCTAGAAGTTATCAAAGCAAAGTATTACGCGCATGCTCCTAGGGGATAGATTGGTAGGAAAAGACCATCGTCACGACCGCCACTCATAAGGAAGACAATCAATAAATAAATCATGCTCCGACTTCATCACATAACGGTTCACCATACGTGCATGCTACGGAATCACAAACTTTAACACAAGTATTTATAAAATTCATAACTACTCAACTAGCATGACTCTAATATCACCATCTTCATATCTCAAAACAATTATCAAGCATCAAACTTTTCTTAGTATTCAATGTACTCAAAAGACAGTTTTACAAATCTTGAATACCAAGCATATTATTATTATTAAGCAAATTACCATGCTATTTAAGACTCTCAAAATAATCTAAGTGAAGCATGAGAGATCAATAGTTTCTATAAAACAAATCCACCACCGTGCTCTAAAAGATATAAGTGAAGCACTAGAGCAAAACTATATAGCTCAAAAGATACGAGTGAAGCACATAGAGTATTCTATCAAATTCCAATTCATCGGTCTAGTAGGCCAAAGATTGAACCCAAAGCTAAGCACTTCTCCCATTGGAAGAAAGATCAATCTAGTAGGCCAAACCAAACTGATAATTCAAAGAGACTTGCAAAGATAACCAATCATACATAAAAGAATTCAGAGGAGATTCAAATATTGTTCATAGATAATCTTGATCATAAACCCACAATTCATCAGTCTCAACAAATACACCGCAAAAAGAAGATTACATCGAATAGATCTCCATGAGAGAGGGGGAGAACATTCTATTGAGATCCAAAAAGAGAGAAGAAGCCATCTAGCTACTAACTATGGACCCGAAGGTCTGAGGTAAACTACTCACACTTCATCGGAGAGGCTATGATGTTGATGTAGAAGCCCTCCGTGGTGGATTCCCCTTCCGGCGGATCTCCGGAACAGGCCCCAAGATGGGATCTCGTGGATCTGAAGGTTGCTTGGCGGTGGAATTAGGTTTTTGGCTCGTGTCGATCGTTTGGGGAATGCGTGGGTATATATAGGAGGAAGGAGTATGCGTCGGTAGCAAGGGGGCCACGAGGCGGGGCGTGCCCTAGGGGGCGCCCTCCATCCTCGTGGCCACCTCCTTTCTTTCTTGACGGGGGGTCCAAGTCTCCTGGATCATATTCGGTGAGAAAATCACGTTCCCGAAGGTTTCATTCCGTTTGGACTCCGTTTGATAATTCGTTTCTTCGAAACACTGAAATAGGCAAAAAAAAACAGCAATTCTGGGCTGGGCCTCCGGTAAATAGGTTAGTCCCAAAAGTAATATAAAAGTGAAAACTAAAGCCCAATATGGTCCAAAACAGTAGATAATATAGCATGGAGCAATCAAAAATTATAGATACGTTGGAGAAGTATCGGTACCATTGGCATGCATCGTGGCGGTGAGCTTCCCTCCTTCCCTCCGGCGATGCGATGACCTAGTCGGTTCTTTGGTGCGATGAACTTGCAACGCCATGTCGGTTTGCAACCTTGACAATTACTCCATCTATATGTATTGTATTCCTGTGAAAATACTTGGTCGTTTGGAAAAAGATGGTAATTGATTTATCACAAGTTTTAGAATGCTTGGTCGTGACAAGCAACTGAAGCCACAACCATAAGTCTCCATCGCGTAATACTTTACGGTCAATCGCACCAACAGACGGTCGGTCGGACCCGCGTCTCACCGAAGGGACACGCATCGGCTTGGTCTGACATGTACGACCAGTTACATCACTGACTTGTGCGGCCGCATTTGAGCAGTGTAGTACTCCCTCTATCTCAGTTTACAAGTCTTGCAGTGTAGTACTCCCGATGACCTGGATACACGTGCAAGCCTTGTAAACTGAGATGGAGGGAGTACTTGAAATTTATGTTCCACTAAACTCATCGGGAGCCGTTTCGGGCCTCGAAACCAAAACCATCAATTAATCTTTACCTTGTTCCCATCACATTCGAAAGTACTAGTGCTACAATTAAGTGCAAGCCTGCTCACACCTACTAAATGCGTACCAAACCTGAACGTGTTCCCACTATGCAGGTTTTAGTACTAGTGCTAGTACTTAGGTTATAAAAAGGGGAATAACCTAACCAAAAATTACTCTACCTTCCTCCTCATAAGTCCTTCTTCTTCGTCCGTCCTTGCCATGGCCGGTGTGCAGAGCTCTAGGTCGAGAACTACTCATAACAAGGGAGCGGCAACCAAGGCTGCGGAAAAAAAAGAGGGCATGTCGCCACGCAGAGACCTCGAAAGATCTCTCACGGGCAGGCGATGGCTCCTAGGAGTGCCCTAGCCGCGGAAGCGAACATGCCGAGCTGGCGGCGCTGGAGTCGTTATCCCTCGACGGCATGCCTGATCAGCTCAATAAGAACCTCAATAAGCAGAAGGAGTTCATCCACGGCTTGGTGGAGCTGCTGAAGGAGAGCCTCGACGACATGCTCGCTGAGCTCAATGAGCAGGGGGGGGGGTTGAATGCCAGCTTGGTGATGCTGCTGAAGAAGAGCATTGCCTCGGAGAAAAAGGCGACCGACGAAATCATGCAACTTGAGGAGGACAAGGCGAAGCTCTGCCACGAGCTCGACCTGCTGAAGGAGGAGAACGCCGGCTGGAAGAAGCTTCATGATAATAGTAGTTCCTCGATGAAGATGTTGCTGGCCCTCGTCATGGAACAGAAGGAGGAGTTGGCGAAGCTTCGCATCGAGCACCCGGCTGCTGTCAATGTACGTAATTCGGTCGTGGAACAGATGATGAAGGCTCGCATCAAGAAATCCCGTGTCATGGACAGAATGAAGAAGATGGCGGAGGAGACGCGCAAGGAGATGGACGTCGTGGAGGCGAAGAAGAAGCAATTACGACTCCACGGCCAGCAACCCTTCATGTAGTAGAGAGTAGTGCCCTAGACTTGTGCGTGCATCTTCCTTATTTTCTGGGGGTGATAATTTTCCTTCTTCTTTTGCTCTTGTGTTTTTTCTTTTGCTTCGGGTGTTTCGCTGCATGTGTCACATTCTCTGCGAGGCATGAATAGAACAATGCTAACAATGAGATGACTAGCAAATTAGATCATTTTTTATCGCCATATGGCACTGGGCTACCGTGTTTCGTGCTCCTCCGTCGTACTACTCCAGTGGAAAACTTGAGTATACCGCACGGTTCTTTGCTCCTCCTCAAGTCGTCGGCACATTTATACGAGCAGTCGAATCACAAGGCCTCGCCTTCCAGCAGCAATGAGTCGTCAAATCACAAAGGCCCTCGCCTCTCTTGAAACCGACCAAGCTAGACAGCCCCGCCCTCTAGCCTTTTATAAAATGTATACTTTTGTACAATAGTAGTATTGATGGATTGCGCCATGGAGCAAAACTAACAAGATGAAATTAAAGAAAAAAAGTGGTACATATAGAGAGCACTCGTCGCCAAATTATGCATATAGTACTATTTAAAAAGCTAGTACGTGCTTAAATGGGGTGCTAAATTATATTAAATAAATTAGCATACCTATTTAATTCTTGGGTTCTTATTACTTATGCCACTAGGGTTACAACTACTCAAAAATGCCATCGATCTGTGAGATGCCTGCTCAAAAATGCAATTAGATATCTCAAAAATGCCATCGTTAAGTTAGATGTTTACTCAAAAATGCCATTAGACATTGTTATTTTCATGCCAAACCCATTGACCATGTTATATGACAAAAATAAGCTGATTTTCACAATGATAAGTGTGGCCCCGCTTGTCAGGAGTAACCAAGCAAATAATTTTACAGGAAAATAAGAACGCTGTTGGGATCAAGTAGGCTCCACACTTTATTTTACTGTAGTGAGATAGAGGGAGAGCTGGCATGTTGGTCCATCGGTATTTATGTTATTATAACATGTCCAAAGAGATTTGAGTCACAATAATGATGTCCAGCACAACACACCCCTCAAATAAAACTAAGCACGCTGAAATTCTTTAACAACTAAACTGTTGGCTATATGATGTTGGCCATATATATTGTACGATATAATGTGAAGAAACAAGTGGTAGTACTATACCAACTAAAAGATGAACTGTAAGAAATACTAGTATGTACGTACTAAAGAGTTAAACTAACGAGAAGGAACATAACATAGTTCTGTTGGGGGCTTGGCACAACACACCCCTCAAATAAAACTAAGCACACATGAAATTAAACTAAGCAACTAATCCAGTAGACACTGCATTAGAACCACCATGAGCAACGACACTGCCACCTTACTCGGACTCCTCGTCCACGTGCTCGACTTCATCATTGTCCCTCATCCTCTTAGGAGATACTTCTTTGCTTGAACCGCACACTTGGCTCTTGCTCTTCAACCAACCCTTGTAGATATTGAAACAAAGGTAGCCATCCATTGCAGCATAGTGGATGTGGTCTATATCTAGTACATTCCACTCCCATGCATGATGAAACTTGAACGGAGGTTTCTTCAATATATCGTACAAAGGATGAACCATGGCTCTAGCCAGGGTCAGCATTGAAGGCTGATCACGGGAGGGCACCAGCTCTTTCTTCTGGAGGTCGAAGGGGTTGCCTATAGTGAGGCCTATCCGGTCCAGGACTTCCCTGTCATTCCTAAAGTCTATAGTAACAAATTTGACTCAGCCGCCCTTGAGGAAGTTCTTAAATTCCTCGCACTCAACATCGGCATGGCATATGTGGTAGAGCAAGCATAAGTCATGCACGCAAACCTGGATCACGGCGGGCTTCTTCTTCTCTACCTCCTTTAGATTCTTCGCGCTTTCTAGGACTGTGGTGTACTCAACATCTAGCCCAGCGACCCACTCATTCTTTGAGTTTTCGAACATGCTTCTAAAGCGAGCAAGGCATCCTTTCACCGTCGCGGAAGAACGGGTGTAGATGACGTCGAACTCATCGCCGGTGATGGTTCTAACCTTGTACTCACCACCGATCATGGAGATTTGGGACGCCATGGATTTGGGAGGAGGGTTAGAATTAGTGGAACTGTCGTAATGTGAAAGGACGGGACGACTAGGAACGAACTGCCGTAATGTTAAAGGACGTCCGGGGACGAGTAGGAGCGAACTGCCAGCGGTTTTTGTAAAAATGTTGAGTGGGGCGTGCAAACGGCAGGGTAGTGGCTTGCCTGATGGATAAATTGATTCATGCACAATACTATGGGGGCCCAATTAGACGTCATGTCTACTCGACGCCCAATTAAATGCCTTTCGATGTCATGTCAAGCGTCGGGAAAATTACAGGTGACACGAATGTAACATCCCAAAATTCTAAATTTTGGAATGTTAATATAATTAATTGAATTGTTTGTTTGTTTGCTTGAGTGAATTAAACTTGAGTGAAATTTGAACCTTTTCAAAAACTTTTGAATGAGAGGGAATAAAATGACTTTCCCTTCTCCGTAAATTCAAATTCATCCTATTAAAATCAATGAGAGAAGATGACATGACTTCTTCAACTATAAAGAATTTGAAGCGGAGTTTTGCAATTTAATTCTTTCAAATATTTGCACTTGCTTCTCTATTTTTCTTCCCAGAAATATCCGAAAATAAATTCTTGCAAGCAAGAAAGAAGCGGAGGAAAATGACCCTCCAAAATCAGAGGCATTTTTGAAAATATTTGAGCCAAGAAAAACCAAAGTTCTTATTTAAAAATTATTTGCAAAAAGAAATAAAGCCTTTAGGGATTTTCTGAAAACATTTTTTAAGTTTTTATTTTGGCCGTGGAATAATGCTCATCATCTACATTTTATTTTTCTGATAATTTTAGTATATAAAAACTCTTTATTCCGAATTGATTTGATTCCCTTTTTATTGTTTTAGTTTCCTAATTTTAAAAATAGGAATGTAATCGTTTTTATTAGGAAAAACCTGCTGGCCCATTAAGCACTTTCCTATTCTAGCCCAACAAGAGATCATCTCCTTCCTCTTTTTCCTCTCACGTTACACAAGCTTTCCATATCCATGGAGACAGGAATCTCCACCTTCGATCTCCCTCATCTTTCCATCCCAGCGCCTTCCGAGACCGCCTATAAAACCCCTCCTCTCCTCGTTCCATTTTTCCCATCACCACGCCCTCCTTGCCCGTAGCCTCCTCGCCACCGTCCTCCTTTTCCTGCCTAGAACGCTCACCAGGAGCTCTCCTGGAACCTCCCATCGCCCAGCGCCACCTCCCAAGCGCCGACCCCTCCTCCGCCACCCCCACCTCGCCCGACCTCGCCCCCTCGCCGAGCAGCCCTCCACATCGCCGTCTCCTTCCTGCCATCTCTGCCTCACGTCTGAGTAACTCCGTTTTCGTTTTCAGATTTATTCCCGTAACAGATTTAGTTCCGTTCTTGTTTAGCTTATAACTTTTGATCTAGAAGTCCAATGATGCTGATTCTTTTTGCGTTAGATCACAATTTTCTTGTAGTTTCCAAAAATATATAATTTGTCTATGTTTGGATTTATAAAAATTGAGTTAGATCAGATTTGAATTAAAGCTTGTTATGCTTATTCCGGGAGTTTAAAATAGGTTTTAATTAATTCTTTTTGCTCCTGGTCTCTAGGACCTTTGTTTATCCAGTAGTATTTAGTATTTTATTTGCAGGTTAATTTAAATTAGGTTTTTAGCAAAACAGTACTGTTTTAGTATTAGTTCTGTTTTAGCTTTTTCTTTATTGTTTTTATTAGTTTTAAAGTATTTCTTTTTGTCACTTTTGACAAAATTAGTTGTGTTTCTGTTAGACAACAGGAGAAAATTTATTTTTATTTTAAAAATTTTATTTTCCTTAGTTTTGTATGAAACCTTCTATAGGTCATAGTTAGAGTTTTATAAAAGCTTTTTATTTGTTTCTTTTTGCAAATAAAATTTTATGGAAAAAATACTTTCTGTTAAATTAGTTATTTTACATTTTATTTTCTGTTAATTTATTAGTTTAGTATTTTAATTGTTGTTAAGTTTTTACTTACGGCAAAACTATATTAGATGTTTGTAGCAAAGTCATAGATCTTCGTTAGTAGTTTTTCTTTGTAGTTTTATTTGAAGTTTCTTTTGATTTTGTTTGAGTTTTATTATCGATTTTCCTTGGTGTTTTGATTGTTATTTCGAAGTGCTAAAATTGTTTGCTAGGATGTTTGCTTATGTGAATGCTATGTTTGACTATATAGATTTTCAGCGGAGTGACGATTAGTTCTACCAAGTCATTTTCGGACAAAGCGTTGTTATCTTCATCAAGTATTACCGAGCAAGTTCACTTTGACCATGCTTTCATACCTATGTTTTATTGCATTTAGTGGCATCTTTGCAACCACCCCTCGTAGTGATATTGAAATTCTTGTAGTTGAGTAGTATGCATGAGGTAGGAACCCATCACCCTGTTACCAAGCCCGGGACGATATTTTATTTTAATGCTACGCTATAGTAGACGGGGTTTGGTATGAGTGCTCGAGAGTGGTGTGAAGAAGGAGAACTCTACGTCAATGACGACAACCCCATGATGGAATCTGCAAGGACTGCATCTTCAAGACCTCAAGACTTCAAGACTCGAGACAGGATTTTCAATACACACTCTTTGGGTGAAGGGCGGTTGGCGGGCACCACTGGAGAACCCAGTGGTTGGCGGGATGCATGGAGAAGCGCCATGACATCTTGCGGAAAGCTTCACCCAGACTCAAAGAGACGGAAGAATACTTCACGCCGGAAGCTTACCTGCAACCGCAAGTCATTATGGGCTCTGGCTTGGTTGACCTTAGTTGTGACTCTGGCTGGGACGGTACTAGCAGATGTAGAATGACGGTAGGATTGGATGGGTACGGACAAAGGGTCGAGGAACTCTTTGGAAGACCATGTTTCGGTCATCTTGTTCTCAAACACCACGAAGTGCGAGAGCGTAAAGAGAGGATCGAATCTTGCGGGTAAAGTGTACAAACCTCTGCGAGAGGGTTTTATAACCTAATCGATTAGCCGTGTCCCCGATTACGGACAATTTGAGCATCTGGACTTGGATCTATCTCGGAACTCTCAACACGGATTGATAACTTAATTGTGGGCAACATATGATGATTTTGGGCTATGAGACATCGGTTGGCGGAACCATGTCATGATAGAAAACTCCTTAGTACAGACTTCATTCTATTCCTTTGATGTAGGGAAAATAAAATCAGCTTTTATGCAAACAAAACTCGAATCTGAGCCATAAAGCCATATTGCATATAGTATAGTTTTATCATCTGTTTTCTCATATTGTGATCTTGCCGGTACATTCAATGTACTGACCTACACGGCTGCAACGTATCATGTTGCAGATATTTCCTCGACAAGAAAGAGTACGGTACAGGGTTACGGTCTACACTCAACCTGCCGATGGCGTTGATGAGACTCCACACCCGTTTGTTTGTTTCCGCTGAGTATTATGAGGTATATATCAGTTTTACGTTATTTATGCATGTGATTGCACTTTGATATATACATTGATGTCTGTGTGTGCCGATATCTTGATCCGAGGATGTACAAGAACACGTAGGCTTGACCGTCTCGAGGTCGGGTCGCTTCTGAATATGGTATCGAGCTTCTATTGATCAGGGGACGTGACCCTAGAAATCGGAAAGCCCTAGGACAGGATATCTCAAAAACTTTATTTTCAAAAAGACTCTTACTCCTCATCTTTTCTGATTTTATCAAATAGACACTCTCACCTCAAATAGTTGGAATATACCCCTTTTCCCTTTTGACCACATGAAGGATCAACTGAAGCCACTCCAAGAAAGATATCGGAGGACTGATGACCTCTTCCAAGTAAAGAGGATTTCACCATGTATTAGAAGCTACAACAGTTGAAGACTCCCAAGATTTGAAGTTCCTAACGAAATATTTGTCCTTTAGAATACCCAATCCCTGTTACACACTTACGTTAGATGCGACGATGTGTGAGCTGTCATTTGTTTGATGTTTTTCCGACAGCCACAAAGTAAAACTTGTTTCATCAAAAAACTATTGTTTGTATTGTGTGTATATCCCTCCCCACCTCTCTCTCATCTCACCTTAAAACCCTTGAACCCCATAGATGATGATTGAAGTTGGACTGATATTCTCTGGACCGAAAACCCAGCCGGAGGCAGAGTTATGGATGCAGAACATGGAAGAACACTTCGGGAGCAATTTGGTTTCAAGGAAGTATGAGGTCCAATACGCTCTTCGATTACTTTTACGTAAAGTGCTGCAACCTGGTGGAAAATGCATCAAGCCATACAAGGATTAAATGGAGCAAGAACTTGGGAGGAATTCAAGAAGACCTGTTGAGATCACGTCTCATCCGGAAGCACCATGATACACCAAGAAATAAACCTTGTGCTGCAAGATTTGTGGAGAAATAGGACACACCGGGAGGAACACAAGGATGGATACCCTCCTTGTGAGGAAAATCACTCACCAAGAATGCCCGATTGGGAAGGTTACTTGTTTCTGTGTGAAGGAAATACACACTACCCTGCTCAATGTCAGATTTACCCCAAGGTACAAGAAGTTATGAAGCAGCGAGAAAAGAAGCCCGCAGGAAAAATTTAGAAGAACTTGTGATGAAGGAAGTTATTGAAGACCACGATGGTGAAGGCCTAAACAGATTTTTCGCACAAGCCTGCTATTCATGTGGAGAAGAAGGACATTTTTCAGAGTATTGCATGAAGGAAAGCCAAGAGTATCTCGGAGACTTCCCGGCAATGATGAACTTTGACCCTCGTGAAATAGAAGCTCGATCATTACGGAGAAATCCAGAAGAGAAGACGAAGGCATCTTCGTAACAACCCAATTTCTGCAGAGAAGGACCTGAGTCATATCACTTGTTACAGGTGCAAGGATTTAGGTCATTACGCTAGTAAATGTCCAGAGAAGAAGCCAAGAGCCCAAAGAGTAGACACCATCTCCAAGAAGCCCAAAGACTTATCGAAAGTTATTTGTTTTCGCTGCAAGGAGCAGGACATTATGCTACCAAATGTCCCGACAAGATGAAAGCTGGAGCTGAGTAGTTGGAACTTTGATATTGGTAGTAAGAAGCAATTTCATTTTTATGAGTTCGATGAGTTGAGTTATGTAATGGGTGCTCGAGATTGTAATGAATGCATGAATCAATAAAGTTAAGGTGTGATGATTTCATATGTTGAATTTTATGAGTTGTTACTCCATGAACAAAGAGTTTTGACCATTTTCGAGGATATGAGAAAAATATGGTCTATGGAAGAATTTGTGCATTTAAGGGTGGTAGTACCACTGTGAGGACACTTGACCCATGGAAATGATAATGATATTCCACGGAGTGAAGTTTGGACAAAATAAGTTGGAGTTTTGTTTTGATATGATGGTATGAAGAAAGCAGTACTCTTTGGATTTAAGGAGGTGTAACATGAGAGTTACTCCAAGGATGAGCTAAAGCTACACTAGTGTTGAAGTGGGCCATGACCCACGTGCCCAAGAATTAATAAGGATCAAGTACCCACTGGAGAAAGAAATTTTCGGAAGACTGCGATTTGATCAGCAGACGTTTCATAGGAGATTACGTAAAAACCTAAGAGTTGTGAAGAACGATAGATGTTTTGTTTGGCTTGCAGAAACCATGGAATTACTCGAACCCAGTTCGAGAACAAGAGAAATTCTGCAATGCTTGTGAGAATGACCGAGTGTTAGAATACGAGATTCGCCAAACCTTATACTGAGGTAATGATCCGGGTGCGGAATGGATTGATCACCATACCGACTTACTCGTATTTTTCGCTCTTGCTATTTGGAATGGTAAATCTGAGAGACTTAACCATAGTAAAGTGACGACGCCGTTGAAGCCTTGCTTAAGCCTTAGAGTGGTAGGATGATAAACCCATGTACATGGCGTATTGCCAAACGTAGGTTATACGGTGAGGTTCAACCCAAACCCGTTTTCTGCAGGAAAAAAAACCATAAATTGTAGACCACCATGAGTATTTCGATGGTTGTCTAGAATGGACACTAACCTATCAGCTAAGAAGATCCAGTCTCGGACGAACCACGACTTTGAAGAACCGACCCAAGGTTTCGAGGAAAACTTTACGCTCCTAACAGAAGAGCGTTAATGAAGGAGTTATTGTAAGATATTTGAAGATGCATACATTGTCGGCACTCCGGAGGAAGTATCTGAGTTTATTGGAACCGTAACCTTGATTTTAAGTGTGGTAGCCCACCCGACCTTTCGACGAGAACATTTGCTAGAAGACCCCAACCCCTAACCTTTTTCTTGCTAGCCTCTTGAATCTCGAGGGCCGAGATTCATTTTAAGTGTGGTAGGTTTGTAACATCCCAAAATTCTAAATTTTGGAATGTTAATATAATTAATTGAATTGTTTGTTTGTTTGCTTGAGTGAATTAAACTTGAGTGAAATTTGAACCTTTTCAAAAACTTTTGAATGAGAGGAATAAAATGACTTTCCCTTCTCCGGTAAATTCAAATTCATCCTATTAAAATCAATGAGAGAAGATGACATGACTTCTTCAACTATAAAGAATTTGAACGGAGTTTTGCAATTTAATTCTTTCAAATATTTGCACTTGCTTCTCTATTTTTCTTCCCCGAGAAATATCCCGAAAAATAAATTCTTGCAAGCAAGAAAGAGCGGAGGAAAATGACCCTCCAAAATCAGAGGCATTTTTTGAAAATATTTGAGCCAAGAAAAACCAAAGTTCTTATTTAAAAATTATTTGCAAAAAGAAATAAAGCCTTTAGGGATTTTCTGAAAAACATTTTTTTTAAGTTTTTATTTTGGCCGTGGAATAATGCTCATCATCTACATTTTATTTTTCTGATAATTTTAGTATATAAAAAACTCTTTATTCCGAATTGATTTGATTCCTTTTTATTGTTTTAGTTTCCTAATTTTAAAAATAGGAATGTAATCGTTTTATTAGGAAAAACCTGCTGGCCCATTAAGCACTTTCCTATTCTAGCCCAACAAGAGATCATCTCCTTCCTCTTTTTCCTCTCACGTTACACAAGCTTTCCATATCCATGGAGACAGGAATCTCCACCTTCCCGATCTCCCTCATCTTTCCATCCCAGCGCCTTCCGAGACCGCCTATAAAACCCCCTCCCTCTCCTCGTTCCATTTTTCCCATCACCACGCCCCTCCTTGCCCGTAGCCTCCTTGCTACCGTCCTCCTTTTCCTGCCTAGAAACGCTCACCAGGAGCTCTCCTGGAACCTCCCCATCGCCCAGCGCCACCTCCCCAAGCGCCGACCCCCTCCTCCGCCGCCCCCACCTCGCCGGCGACCTCGCCTCGCCGGAGCAGCCCTCCACATCGCCGTCTCCTTCCTGCCATCTCTGCCTCACGTCTGAGTAACTCCGTTTTCGTTTTCAGATTTATTCCCGTAACAGATTTAGTTCCGTTCTTGTTTAGCTTATAACTTTTGATCTAGAAGTCCAATGATGCTGATTCTTTTTTCGTTAGATCACAATTTTCTTGTAGTTTCCAAAATATATAATTTGTCTATGTTTGGATTTATAAAAATTGAGTTAGATCAGATTTGAATTAAAGCTTGTTATGCTTATTCCGGGAGTTTAAAAATAGGTTTTTAATTAATTCTTTTTGCTCCTGGTCTCTAGGACCTTTGTTTATCCAGTAGTATTTAGTATTTTATTTGCAGGTTAATTTAAATTAGGTTTTTAGCAAAACAGTACTGTTTTAGTATTAGTTCTGTTTTAGCTTTTTCTTTATTGTTTTTATTAGTTTTAAAGTATTTCTTTTTGTCACTTTTGACAAAATTAGTTGTGTTTCTGTTAGACAACAGGAGAAAATTTATTTTTATTTTAAAATTTTATTTTCCTTAGTTTTGTATGAAACCTTCTATAGGTCATAGTTAGAGTTTTATAAAAGCTTTTATTTGTTTCTTTTGCAAATAAAATTTTATGGAAAAAATACTTTCTGTTAAATTAGTTATTTTACATTTTATTTTCTGTTAATTTATTAGTTTAGTATTTTAATTGTTGTTAAGTTTTTACTTACGGCAAAACTATATTAGATGTTTGTAGCAAAGTCATAGATCTTCGTTAGTAGTTTTTCTTTGTAGTTTTATTTGAAGTTTCTTTTGATTTTGTTTGAGTTTTATTATCGATTTTCCTTGCTGTTTTGATTGTTATTTGAGTGCTAAAATTGTTTGCTAGGATGTTTGCTTATGTGAATGCTATGTTTGACTATATAGATTTTCAACGGAGTGACGATTAGTTCTACCAAGTCATTTTTCGTGCCGTTGTTATCTTCATCAAGTATTACCGAGCAAGTTCACTTTGACCATGCTTTCATACCTATGTTTTATTGCATTTAGTGGCATCTTTGCAACCACCCCTCAGTAGTGATATTGAAATTCTTGTAGTTGAGTAGTATGCATGAGGTAGGAACCCATCACCCTGTTACCAAGCCCGGACGATATTTTATTTTAATGCTACGCTATAGTAGACGGGGTTTGGTATGAGTGCTCGAGTGGTGTGAAGAAGGAGAACTCTCGTCAATGACGACAACCCCATGATGGAATCTGCAAGGACTGCATCTTCAAGACCTCAAGACTTCAAGACTCGAGACAGGATTTTCAATACACACTCTTTGGGTGAAGGGCGGTTGTGGGCACCACAGAGAACCCAGTGGTTGGCGGGATGCATGGAGAAGCGCCATGACATCTTGGAAAGCTTCACCCAGACTCAAAGAGACGGAAGAATACTTCACGCCCGGAAGCTTACATGCAACCGCAAGTCATTATGGGCTCGCTTGGTTGACCTTAGTTGTGACTCTGGCTGGGGCGGTACTAGCGGATGTAGAATGACGGTAGGATTGGATGGGTACGGACGATGGTCGAGGAACTCTTTGGAAGACCATGTTTGGTCATCTTGTTCTCAAACACCACGAAGTGCGAGAACGTAAAGAGAGGATCGAATCTTGCGGGTAAAGTGTACAAACCTCTGCGGAGGGTTGTATAACCTAATCGATTAGCCGTGTCCCGATTACAGACAATTTGAGCATCTGGACTTGGATCTATCTCGGAACTCTCAACACCGGATTGATAACTTAATTGTGGGCAACATATGATGATTTTGGGCTATGAGACATCGGTTGGCGGAACCATGTCATGATAGAAAACTCCTTAGTACAGACTTCATTCTATTCCTTTGATGTAGGGAAAATAAAATCAGCTTTTATGCAAACAAAACTCGAATCTGAGCCATAAAGCCATATTGCATATAGTATAGTTTTATCATCTGTTTTCTCATATTGTGATCTTGCGGTACATTCAATGTCTTGACCTACACGGCTGCAACGTATCATGTTGCAGATATTTCCTCGACAAGAAGAAAATGCAGTGCGAGGTTACGGTCTACACTCAACTTTGCCGATGGCGTTGATGAGACTCCACACCCGTTTGTTTGTTTCATTGAGTATTATGAGGTATATATCAGTTTTACGTTATTTATGCATGTGATTGCACTTTGATATATACATTGATGTACTGTGTGTGCCAGCATACTGATCCAGGGATGGCACAGTAACACAGAGGCTTGACCGTCTGAGGTCGGGTCGCTACAACGAAGCTTTCCATTCTCCCATGATATGGGCTTCCAAGAGCCATTGGATCTGAGATCGAACGGTTGCATGGCGTGATTCTAGACCTATGGGTGAATATCCTATCTTGGAGGGTTATTCTGCAAATTTTCAGCAACTTAGCATGCGACTGTTCGATCTCAGATCCAAGGGCTGCCAGCAGCCCGTATCATGGTCGTGCCTACCACGACTGTCGCCTCGCTCGCGCGGTCGCGCCCTTGGAGATTTAACATGGTGCATTAGGCTATCTGATGTTGGCATGTCATACATAGTCATCACTTAGTCACTCATACAACAAGATTAGCTATAAGACTACCCACAGTGGGAGTAACATAGGTAGTAACATCACACATATCTAGGTTAAATAGATGATGTGGCATGCAATAAATGAAGAAAGAGATGAAAGTGGTAACATAGCTAGTTACTACTAGTATGAGTAATATCACACATATCAAGGCAAGATGTGTCTACAGCCTAATAAATGAAGTGCTCCATGTTACCACACATATGTTACTCCCCACTATAGAGGTAGTAACATAGACTAGTAACATGGGCATGTTACTAGTCTATGTTACTACCCATTGTGGCTAGTCTAAGGTTGGCTATAAGAGTAATTTTTTTACTTCTATCTATCTCTTTCTTCGTAGTATTTATTGCATTTGCCAAGGAGTGACCTCTTCCAATGAAATGGTAGTCTCAAGTCATTAAAAGCATGCACACCCCACATCTCTTATTGGTTGATATGTCAAGAAACAAGAAACGATGTACTCGAAGTTAATGCACAGCGCCTAAGTGTTTTGGGATTATTTGGTTTTCGTAAGATGACTTGCACACCTAGACGGAGGGAGTAATTAACTTGCCACATATGACTTTATGCCTATGTGGTAGGCTTAGCACCTGTACGAGCAAGTACAATAGTGGGCTATAAGCCCGCTTACATGGCATTTTTGCATATGTGGAGGAAAGAGGCAAGGAAAAAGTGAAGGAGTGGGCTCTCATGCAAGAGCCAACCTCTACATGGTGGAGCATTGGGAGAGGCACCTGTATACCATGGAGGTGGTCAGGAATCAGGAGACTCATGCCGGTCATAGTGCCGCAGTTAAAATGATAAAATGGCAAGTCAAATCACGGGGCCCCACATCCCCCCATAACCATTGTCAAATCACACAGCCCTACGTTTGCAGCAGCCTACTCCCTCATCCTCTCGCAGCTCTGTCGAACCGACTAGGCGGAACTGCCCCGCCTACCACACAAGAAAAACCCTGCCCTCGACTTTTAAATAGTATAGTATACTAATTTTGTATCCATGGATTGCGCCATGGAGCAAAGCCTCAAGAAAACGGCTCGTACACATGTATGGAGTATACTGCACGCCTCTCGCGTTCGCGTCGCACCCCAGACGGTCGGGCGGTCTGGCACGCCGCTCTCCGAATGGAACGCGCGTCATTTTGCGTTTGCACACACATGTGGGACCGCAATCGAGAACCGACCATAGGCACACTCCCCGGCCCCGCAAGTCGGGTGAGTTGATAAAAGAGAGAGACGAGCTATGGTACTAGAGAAGTGTTGTACAGACGTTGGTGCCTGGACGATCCCTGCATGACACGGAAAATCAGTTCGTCCATGCATGTGACCAAACTCCAGCAGACACGCCTGGATTGGCTATCATCTACATATCATGCAGGTTGTGTTGTATGCGGGTTGTAAGACTTCTCGACAGTCATTGATGAGGTCAAGCTGGCTCCAGTAGACAAAAGAAAACTAGTACTCCACTATATAGGCAGGAGCCTCCGCGCTTGCTTGCTAGTGTTGCTCTCTTCATACTGTCTCGTCCTCTCCAGATCTAAACACGACAGCGGTGTCCACACACACTCTCTCTCTCTCTCTGCTCACCGCTGGTCACAGATCCAGCCGGATCCTCTCCGCCGGGGAAGGTGAGAAGGTGCAACATTCACGCGGTCGTCCTCAGCGATGGCTCTTATCCACTGCCGGCGTGTCCCGATCAGCGTGCCTTATCGTTCTCTCCCAAGCACCGCTGGCTAGGGAGGGCCTCCGACCCCTTCTTCCTTGCTGCAATAGTGTGGGCAGATCCGGCCTCCCGCCGCCCACCTAGCGACATCCCGGCGACCCTCAGATATAACTTCCTTCAAAACCGGACTTGCTCTACTTCCCGAGCTCCTGACGTTGCTGCATTTGTATCTTTTACCATTTCCCAGGGCCCCTCGTAGATAGGATCGATCGGCTGTTCGAAAGCCATCTAAATTTTGACTGTTAAGAGGTAAAACTAGTTCATGCACTCGAATCCAGTACTACTTGGTTCAAATAAGGAAGAAAGGGGGAGGGGCATGGGGGAAGATCTGTTACCTGAATCTAGGACTTGGTCAAAAGAGGAAATAATGGGGGTGAAAAGTAGCAGAGACTGGCTATCCAACTAGTATCTTCGTCTAATAGGGACATAAAGGGAAACACAGTACAAACTCAATATAAATCCGATCTATTGGTTGAAAAAGGAAAGAAAGTGAGGACTGGGGAACAAGTCAACAGAGTAATTCCAACACTAGATTTGCTAGCCTCACACAGTATAAGGTGGCTATACCGAACAAAAATGGGACCAACCCAAATATCCTATTTTGATGTTTGTTGCCTCGAGCCACTCTTATGTGATGCCACTGGTAAAATGTAGCAGTCGCACTGTTAAAAGTAAGGACACGTTAAACCAATGTTGTTTTCAATGTAATGCCTCCAGTAATATGAATCAATGGCACTTTTTCATGTCCTGCTAAATTTCCCATTAAGATAAGTTGCTTCTTTTTGTTAGAAATGCAACTGTCCTGGTTCGCCTACTCTCTCGTGCCCAAATACCAACTCCGTAGCAGCTGTTAATGTAATGTTGCTGGTATAATGAAGCAATGGCACCATTAAAGTAATGTCATATTTAAAAGTTGTCATAGCTAATCCTAATGCCCACACTAATATCTAGCAATGTTGCTGCTTTAGAAATTGCTACTGTCCTTGTAGGATTGCCATTCAGATAAGGAACATGCTTATTTTCATTTGATGTATGTTTCATCACTTGTTAGTCACCCTCCTTTCCACCTTTTTGTGCAAACAGAGATATACATTTCATGCTTGATCTTAGTTGAACTGCACAAATGATATCCAAATTATAGTTGAACATTCCACGAGCTTCACAACCAACCTTGATGTCGCTCAATTTTATTGCAACTAATGAAGAAGAAGCTCTGTGCGTTTCGTTTTCTGATGGAAATGGAACCGGGGCTGGAGCCCTTTTCTCAAAAAATGAAGAAGAAGCTGCTAGCTCATGGGACATTGCTTCATTTTAGGTGAACTGCACCAAAAGGTCCCATGAATTGAATCATCCATGTTGGTGACTGGTGCCATCCTTTCCACAATGGCATTGACTGCAGATATGGTTCCCATCACGAGGTATGTTCCTTTTTGGTCTGACCGTTTGCCAAAGATCCTGCATGTTGAGTCTGCTCTTGTGCAACTGTTTTGACACTGCCATGATAAAGCAGTAATGTTATTATTTTGCACCTTAATCTAGTGGCACTATTAATTTGAGGCAATGTTTTGGCACCGCTAGCGCCACTGATTTTTTTTATATATCGAAAGAGGGGGTTCCCTCCGATTTCATTAAAGAAACCCAACCGTAGAGAACCATTATCCGACAACATCTCAGTGTAAACGGGAAGTTATGCAACTACTACTAGACTGGACTGAGTACTAGCAGGAGACAAGTTCGCCACATAAGCTAGACAGGTAGGGGGACACAGCACCAGCTCGACCAAGTTTGGATTACAACCCAAATGCTACCACAGAAACATCGGGGAGATAGAGCCGACTTGACATCCCGGTCTAAGTACCCCGGCCTCCATCCTTCGACGCACGGTACACCTCGTTTGCCACACTGCTTTCAACCCTAGTGCCACTGATAAAATGAAGTAATAATACAGTTAAAGTAGAGTGAGTGTCCTCTCTATCATTTCATTTCCAATGTAGATAAAGAAATTGCTTCTCTTTGTTAGTATATGTTTCATCAACTAATCCCATTGTTAATGTTTAAGCGTTTCTGCAAACTAGGGTGCTTAATTTTAGTTGATCTGCACAAAATAGAGATTGGAATGTCTCAAGGCCCCTCCTTGTACTATCGTTGTACACTGATGTTCATCACTGGCAGAAGGTGTATCAGGGAGACTTGGGTCGATTTCCAATATGAGGCGTCGCAGGGCCCATCTCGCCCTCGCGGCATGGCATACTATGATACTATCGCAATATTTTCTTCTATTTATTAGTGCATGTTTGGTCAACTAGTGCCACTATAATGTAATCACGCTTTTTCATTATCTGTGCAAACATGTTTATTCAACTGCATTTTGGTGGAACTGCACAAATGTACGGATGGAACCGGCATATATGCAGAGTGCGGGGTGTGCCAAGTAAAATTTACCGACACCAACCATGCTCCATGCACGCATTGGCATCCACCACCAGTGGGATGTGTGGCGCTCTCTGTGGACGGATCTTTCTTGGCAGCAAATCCTCTAACCAAATACTAGTAGCTTATATTGGCAGTTTTCTAGTGAGTACTCTTTTCTGAAAGAAGCACCAATCTATTTTTCTTTATTTGTACAGTGTCACAACTTTGACCCAAAGTTCTAGAGCTATTTTAGGGTGATTGGAAAAGTACTTGGAGACTAATTGTAAGCATGTTTTTCATTAGCTGTCACACTGATTGTAAGCATGAGCAGATGGAAGATTTGGTTAGTGTGAAGCTTACCTTAAACCCTACCACCGCCGTTGAAAGGACACGAGCGTCGAGGGAACCGTGGAGAACGGCGGGGAAGCGACATCACGCCATCCGGTCTCCTCTTTTCGTGGGAGAACGAATACTCCTGTGGCTCCAGCTGGCTTTACACCCTCACGAACGGCACACCGTACTCAATCGATTCGTTATCCTCTGGGTGTTCGACCTTCGACCTGTACGGCCACCACCTCCGCCTGACTTTCGCCTCGGGCGAATCTGTCTACTCCATCTCCCAGAGGAGATACTCGATGAACTCGAATGACTGCGACGTGATTGCCATCGAGGAGTACATCACCGCCGTCTCGCTCTTCGCATACATTGCCACATGGCCCTCACCGTCCTCGAAATCTCCCACTCATTGTCAAACTAATTAAGGATCTCATTCAACCTGGCTAACTTTGCCTGGTCACCACCAGTGATCTTCATGATTCGCTGCTGCATCCTCTCCATAGATGTCCTTCTGAGTGGTCTGGTGCTAGCTTTGGAAGATGGGAGGAGAGACGGTGGTTTTCGAATGGAGGTGATGCTGAGGAGAGGGGGTGGTTTTGCAATGGAGAGGAGGGAGAGGAGAGATGGTGGTTTTGGAATGGCGATGATGGAGAGGAGAGGAGGTGGTTTTGCAATGGAGAAGAGGGAGAGGCGAGACGGTGGTTTTGGAATGGAGATGATGGAGAGGAGAGGAGGTGGTTTTGCAATGGAGAAGAGGGAGAGGAGGCGTCTGGCAGCGATTTAGGATTGGACGAGAGGGCGGCCGCAGCTGGATCGGATCAAAATCAAAATCAATTTACCCTTCAATTAAGAAAGCGAGCCCACATTAACTAGTGTCCCTTTTATTCTGGGTCATAATTGACCATGATTTTCATAAATAAAATATATGTTATACGTTGCAAAAATAATATAATTTTAAAGTACATTCAAATACGAACCAAACGATACAATTTTTGGTGACATGCATTCACATTTTGCTTGTCGAATACAGTACATGGTCAAACTTTGACCCAAAATACGCAAAAAAAAATACTTCCAAGACTAGCGCTGCTCCTCTCCTCTTAAACCACCGCCGCTCCTCTCATGTTTGAATCTAAATCCATGCCACTCCTCTCCTCTTCAATTTCAAAACCACCGCCCCTCCTCTCATGTTCCAATCCAAAACCAGCGTCGCTCCTCTCCCATTCTAATCAAAAACCAGCGCTGCTCCTCTCCTCTTCCATTCAAAAACCACCGCCGGCGAGTGAAGGTGCTGTGGAGAAGTAGATCGATGGAGGAGTACAACCGATACGTGAGGATCGTAGACGCCGACCCTGTGAAGCTAGCTAGGATGTTGGAGGTGTTGGGGAACGTAGTAATTTCAAAAAAATTCCTACGCACACGCAAGATCATGGTGATGCATAGCAACGAGAGGGGAGAGTGTTGTCTCGTGCCTCGTGAGACCGTGGCGGAAGCGTTATATCAACGCGGTTGATGTAGTAAATGCGTCTTCACGATCCGACCAATCCAACCACCGAAAGCACGGCACCTCCGAGTTCTGCACACGTTCGGCTCGGTGACGTCCTCGCCTTCTCGATCCAGCAAGAGGGGCGAAGTAGTAGATGAGTTCCGGCAGCACGACGGCGTGGTGACGGTGTTGGTGAAGAACAATCTTCGCAGGGCTTCGCCTAAGCACTACGAAAACTATGACGGAGGATAAACTAGAGGAGACGGGGTTGCCGACACACGGGTTGGTGTTTCTTGATGTGTCTTGGGTGCTAGCCCTACCCCTCTATTTATATGTTGAGCCTTGGGGTCGAAACTTGGACTAAAAGCCTCTACAAACTCGGTTTCACCTGAAAGGCAAGAGTCCTTCTCGGACTCCAGGGCCAGACACCAGGGTTCTCGGCGTGCAGGCCCGGGCCAGGACCACTGGCGTGCAGGCCCAATTACCGAACCTGGCGTCTGCAACCTCGGACTCTAAAACTTCCTTTTGCGCTTTCCAAAAACCTCGTGGGCTTTCCCTTTGGCCCAGATAAAGTGTTCTCGTGCCCAAACATTTGAAACATACGGAACCCCTTCCGATGGATTCCGAACCTTTCCGAAGATCAAACACTACTATCCACATATCAATCTTTACTTCCGCCCATTCCGAGTTCCTCGTCATATCCGTGATCTCATCCAAAACTTCGAACAACATTCGGTCACCAACATACATAACTCATTGTACTATATCGTCAACGAACGTTAAGCGTGCGGACCCTACGGTTTCGAGAACTATGTAGACATGACGGAGACACCTCTCTTGTCAATAACCAATAGCGGGACCTGGATGCCCATATTGGTTCCTACATATTCTACGAAGATCTTTATCGGTCAGACCGCATAACAACATACGTTGTTCCCTTTGTCATCGGTATGTTACTTGCCCGAGATTCGATCGTCGGTATCTCAATACCTAGTTCAATCTCGTTCTGCAAGTCTCTTTACTCGTTCCGTAATACAACATCCCGCAACTAACTCATTAGTTGCAATGCTTGCAAGGCTTAAGTGATGTGCATTACCGAGAGGGCCAGAGATACCTCTCCGACAATCGGAGTGACAAATCCTAATCTCGAAATATGCCAACCCAACAAGTACCTTCGGAGACACACAGAGAGTACCTTTATAATCACCCGATTCGTTGTGACGCTTTGGTAGCACACAAAGTGTTCCTCCGTAAACGGAGTTGCATAATCTCATATTCATAGGAACATGTATAAGTCATGAAGAAAGCAATAGCAACATACTAAATGATCAAGTGCTAAGCTAACGGAATGGGTCAAGTCAATCACATCATTCTCCTAATGATGTGATCCCGTTAATCAAATGACAACTCATGTCTATGGTTAGGAAACATAACCATCTTTGATTAACGAGCTAGTCAAGTAGAGGCATACTAGTGACACTCTGTTTGTCTATGTATTCACACAAGTATTATGTTTCCGGTTAATAAAATTCTAGCATGAATAATAAACATTTATCATGAAATAAGGAAATAAATAATAATTTCATTATTTCCTCTAGGGCATATTTCCTTCAGTCTCGCACTTGCACTAGAGTCAATAATCTAGATCACATCGCCATGTGATTTAACATCAATAGTTCACATCACCATGTGATTAATACCCATTGTTCACATCGTCATGTGACCAACACCCAAAGGGTTTACTAGAGTCAATAATCTAGTTCACATCGATATGTGATTAACACCCAAAGAGTATTAAGGTGTGATCATGTTTTGCTCGTGAGAGAAGTTTAGTCAACGGGTCTGCCACATTCAGATCCGTATGTATTTTGCAAATCTCTATGTCAACAATGCTCTGCACGGAGCTACTCTAGCTAGTTGCTTCCACTTTCAATATGTATCCAGATTGAGACTTATAGTCATCTGGATCAGTGTCAAAATTTGCATCGACGTAACCCTTTACGATGAACCTTTTGTCACCTCCATAATCGATAAACATATCCTTATTCTAGTAAGGATAATTTTTACCGTTGTCCAGTGATCTACTCCTAGATCACTATTGTACTCCCTTGCTAAACTCATTGTAGGGTATACAATAGTTCTGGTACACAGCATGGTATACTTTATAGAACCTATGGTGAGGCATAGGGAATGACTTTCATTCTCTTTCTATCTTCCGACGTGGTCGGGCTTTGAGTCTTACTCAATTTCACACCTTGTAACACATGCAAGAAACTCTTTCTTTGACTGTTCCATTTTGAACTGCTACAAAATCTTGTCAAGGTATGCACTCATTGAAAAATCTTATCAAGCGTCTTGATCTATCTCTATAGATCTTAATGCTCAACATGTAAGCAGCTTCATCGAGGTCTTTCTTTGAAAAACTCCTTTCAAACACTCCTTTATGCTTTGCAGAATAATTTTACATTATTTCCGATCAACGATATGTCATTCACATATACTTATCAGAAATGTTGTAGTGCTCCCACTCACTTTCTTGTAAATACAGGCTTCACCGCAGGTCTGTATAAAACTATATGCTTTGATCAACTTATCAAAGCGTGTATTCCAACTCCGAGATGCTTGCACCAGTCCATAGATGGATCGCTGGAGCTTGCATATTTTGTTAGCACCTTTAGGATTGACAAAACCTTCGTTGCATCATATACAACTCTTCTTTAATAAATCCATTATGGAATGCAGTTTTGTTTATCCATTTGCCAGATTTCATAAAATGCGGCAATTGCTAACATGATTCGGACAGACTTAAGCATAGATACGAGTGAGAAACTCTCAACGTAGTCAACACCTTGAACTCGTCAAAAACCTTTTGCGACAATTCTAGCTTTTTAGATAGTAACACTACTATCAGCGTCCGTCTCCCTCTTGAAGATCCATTTATTCTTAATGGCTTGCCGATCATCGAGTAAGTCCACCAAAGTCCACACTTTGTTCTCATACATGGATCCCATCTAAGATTTCATGGCCTCAAGCCATTTCGCGGAATCTGGGCTCATCATCGCTTCCTCATAGTTCGTAGGTTTATCATGGTCTTGTAACATGACTTCCAGTATAGGATTACCGTACCAATCTTGTGCGGATCTCACTCTGGTTGACCTATGAGGTTTTGTAGTAACTTGATTTGAAGTTACATGATCATCATCATTAGCTTCCTCACTAATTGGTGTAGGAGTCACAGGAACAAATTTATGTGATGAACTACTTTCCAATAAGGGAGCAGGTACAGTTACCTCATCAAGTCCTACTTTCCTCCCACTCACTTCTTTCGAGAGAAAGTCCTTCTCTAGAAAGGATCTATTCTCAGCAACAAATTTGCCTTCGGATCTGTGATAGAAGGTGTACCCAACAATTTCGTTTGGGTATCCTATGAAGATGCACTTCTCCGATTTGGGTTCGAGCTTATCATTTTGAATCTTTTTCACATAAGCATCGCCTCCCCAAACTTTAAGTAACGACAGCTTAGGTTTCTTGTTAAACCACAGTTCATACGATGTCGTCTCAATGGATTTATATGGTGCCCTATTTAACGTGAATGCAGCTGTCTCTAATGCATAACCCCAAAACAATAGTGGTAAATCGGTAAGAGACATCATAGATTGCACTATATCCAATAAAGTACGGTTATGACGTTCGGACACACCATTATGCTGTGGTGTTCCCGGTGGCACGAATTTGTGAAACTATTACACATTGTTTTAATTGAAGACCAAACTCGTAAATCAAATATTCGTCTCCGCGATCAGATCATAGAAACCTTATTTTCTTGTCATGATGATTTTACACTTCACTCTGAAATTCTTTGAACTGTTCAAATGTTTCAGACTTATGTTTCATCAAGTAGATATACCCATATCTACTCAAATCATCTGTGAAGTTAAAATAACGATACCCGCCGCGAGCTTCAACACTCATTGGATCACATACATCAGTATGTATTATTTCCAATAAGACAGTCGCTTTCTCCATTGTTTCGGAGAACGAAGTTTTAGTTATCTTGCCCATAAGGCATGGTTCGCAAGCATCAAGTGATTCATAATCAAGTGATTCCAAAATCCCATCAACATGGAGTTTCTTCATGCGCTTTACACCAATATGACCTAAATGGCAGTGCCACAAACAAGTTGCACTATCATTATTAACTTTGCGTCTTTTGGCGTCAATATTATGAATATGTGTATCACTACGATCGAGATCCAACAAACCATTTTCGTTGGTGTGTATGACCATAGAAGGTTTTATTCATGTAAACAGAACAACAATTGTTCTCTAACTTAAATGAATAACCGTATTGCAATAAACATGATCAAATCATATTCATGCTCAACGCAAACACCAAATAACACTTATTTAGGTTCAACACTAATCCCGAAAGTATAGGGAGTGCGCGATGATGATCATATCAATCTTGGAACCACTTCCAACACACATCGTCACTTCACCCTTAACTAGTCTATGTTCATTCTCAGAACTCCTGTTTCGAGTTACTAATTTTTAGCAACCGAACAAGTACCAAATACCCAGGGGCTACTATAAACACTAGTAAGGTACACATCAATAACATGTATATCAAATATAGCTTGTTCACTTTGCCATCCTTCCTATCCGCCAAATACTTGGGGTGGTTCCGCTTCTTGTGACCAGTCCCTTTGCAGCGCAAGCACTTAGTCTCAGGCTTAGGTCCAGACTTGGGCTTCTTCACTTGAGCAGCAACTTGCTTGCCGTTCTTCTTTAAGTTCCCCTTCTTCCCTTTGCCCTTTCTCTTGAAACTAGTGGTCTTGTCAACCATCAACACTTGATGTTTTTCTTGATTTCTACCTTCGTCGATTTCAGCATCACGAAGAGCTTGGGAATCGTTTCCGTTATCCCTTGCATATTATAGTTCATCACGAAGTTCTACTAACTTGGTGATTGTGACTAGAGAATTCTGTCAATCACTATCTTATCTAGAAGATCAACTCCCACTTGATTCAAGCGATTGTAGTACCCAGACAATCTGAGCACATGCTCACTGCTTGAGCTATTCTCCTCCATCTTTTAACTATAGAACTTGTTGGAGACTTCATATCTCTCAACTCGGGTATTTGCTTGAAATATTAACTTCAACTCCTGGAACATCTCATATGGTCCATGACGTTCAAAACGTCTTTGAAGTCCCGATTCTAAGCCATAAAGCATGGTGCACTTAACTATCAAGTAGTCATCATACCGATCTTTTGTCAAAAACGTTCATAACGTCTGCATCTGCTCCTGCAATAGGTCTGTTACCTAGCGGTGCATCAAGGACATAATTCTTCTATGCAGCAATGAGGATAAACCTCAGATCACGGATCCAATCCACATCATTGCTACTAACATCTTTCAACTTAGTTTTCTCTAGAAACATATCAAAATTAAACGGGGAGCAACAACGCGAGCTATTGATCTACAACATAGATATGCTAATACTGCTAGGACTAAGTTCATGATAAATTAAAGTTCAATTAATCATATTACTTAAGAACTCCCACTTAGATAGATATTCCTCTAATCATCTAAGTGATCACATGATCCAAATCAACTAAACCATAACCGATCATCACGTGAAATGGAGTAGCTTTCAATGGTGAACATCACTATGTTGATCATATCTACCATATGATTCACGCTCGACCTTACGGTCTCTGTGTTCCGAGGCCATATCTGCATATGCTAGGCTCGTCAAGTTTAACTCGAGTATTCTGCGTGTGCAAAACTGGCTTGCACCCGTTGTAGATGGACGTAGAGCTTATCACACCCGATCATCACGTGGTGTGCAGGCACGACGAACTTTGGCAACGTTGCATACTCAGGGAGAACACTTTTATCTTGAAATTTAGTGAGAGATCATCTTATAATGCTACCGTCAATCAAATCAAGATAAGATGCATAAAAGATAAACATCACATGCAATCAATATAAGTGATATGATATGGCCATCATCATCTTGTGCTTGTGATCTCCATCTCCGAAGCACCTCCACGATCTCCATCGTCACCGGCTCGACACCTTGATCTCCATCGTAGCATCGTTGTCGTCTCGCCAATCTTATGCTTCTATGACTATCGCTACCGCTTAGTGATAAAGTAAAGCATTACATGGCGATTGCATTGCATACAATAAAGCGACAACCATATGGCTCCTGCCAGTTGCCGATAACTCGGTTACAAAACATGATTATCTCATACAATAAAATTTAGCATCATGTCTTGACCATATCACATCACAACAAGCCCTGCAAAAACAAGTTAGACGTCCTCTACTTTGTTGTTGCAAGTTTTACGTGGCTGCTACGGGCTTAGAAAGAACCGTTCTTACCTACGCATCAAAACCACAACGATAGTTTGTCAAGTTGGTGTTGTTTTAACCTTCGCAAGGACCGGACATAGTCACACTCGGTTCAACTAAAGTTGGAGAAACTGACACCCGCCAGCCACCTGTGTGCAAAGCACGTCTGTAGAACCGGGCCTCGCGTAAGCGTCTGGCGTAATGTCGGTCCGGGCGCTTTGTCCAACAATACCGCCCGAACCAAAGTATGACATGCTGGTAAGCGGTATGACTTGTATCGCCCACAACTCACTTGTGTTCTACTCATGCATATAACATCAACGCATAAAACCTGGCTCGGATGCCACTGTTGGGAACGTAGTAATTTCAAAAAAAATCCTACACACACGCAAGATCATGGTGATGCATAGCAACAAGAGGGGAGAGTGTTGTCTACGTACCCTCGTAGACCGTAAGCGGAAGCGTTATATCAACGCGGTTGATGTAGTCGTACGTCTTCATGATCCGATCGATCCAAGCACCGAAAGCATGGCACCTTCGAGTTCTACACATGTTCGGCTCGGTGACGTCCTCGCCTTCTCGATCCAGCAAGAGGGGCGAAGTAGTAGATTAGTTCCGGCAGCACGACGGCGTGGTGACGGTGTTGGTCAATAACAATCTTCGCAGGGCTATGCCTAGCACTACGAAAACTATGACGGAGGATAAACTAGAGGAGACGGGGTTGCCGGCACACGGCTTGGTGTTTCTTGATGTGTCTTGGGTGCTAGCCCTACCCTCTATTTATATGTTGAGCCTTGGGGTGAAACTTGGAGTAATAGCCTCCACAAAGTCGGTTTCACCCGAAAGGCAAGAGTCCTTCTCGGACTCCAGGGCCAGACGCCAGGGTTCCCGGCGTCGGGCCCCCGGACTCTGCAAAACTTCCTTTTGCGCTTTCCAAAAACCTCGTGGGCTTTCCCCTTTGGCCCAGATAAAGTGTTCTCGTGCCCAAACATTTTGGGAAACATACGGAACCCCTTCCGATTGATTCCAGAACCTTTCCGGAGATCAAACACTACTATCCACATATCAGTCTTTACTTCCGGACCATTCCGGAGTTCATCGTCATGTCTGTGATCTCATCCAAAACTCCGAACAACATTCGGTCACCAACATACATAACTCATAGTACTATATCGTCAATGAACGTTAAGCGTGCGGACCCTACGGGTTCGAGAACTATGTAGACATGACCGAGACACCTCTCTTGTCAATAACCAATAGCGGGACCTGGATGCCCATATTGGCTCCTACATATTCTATGAAGATCTTTATCGGTCAGACCGCATAACAACATACGTTGTTCCCTTTGTCATCGGTATGTTACTTGCCCAAGATTCGATCATCGGTATCTCAATACCTAGTTCAATCTCGTTACCGGCAAGTCTCTTTACTCGTTTCATAATACATCATCCTGCAACTAACTCATTAGTTGCAATGCTTGCAAGGCTTAAGTGATGTGCATTACCGAGAGGGCCCATAGATACCTCTCCGACAATCGGAGTGACAAATCCTAATCTCGAAATACGCCAACCCAACAAGTACCTTCGGAGACACCTGTAGAGTACCTTTGTAATCACCTAGTTACGTTGTGACGTTTGGTAGCACACAAAGTGTTCCTCCGGTAAACGGGAGTTGCATAATCTCATAGTCATAGGAACATGTATAAGTCATGAAGAAAGCAATAGGAACATACTAAACGATCAAGTGCTAAGCTAACGGAATGGGTCAAGTCAATCATATCATTCTCCTAATGATGTGATCCCGTTAATCAAATGACAACTCATGTCTATGCTTAGGAAACATAACCATCTTCGATTAACGAGCTAGTCAAGTAGAGGCATACTAGTGACACTCTGTTTGTCTATGTATTCACACAAGTATTATGTTTTCGGTTAATACAATTCTAGCATGAATAATAAAATTTATCATGAAATAAGGAAATAAATAATAACTTTATTATTGCCTCTAGGGCATATTTCCTTCAGGAGGTACAGTCTTGCTTTGACAACAAGGACAAACTAGCGGCGATGGCGACATCCATGGCCAAATATCTGCAACAGAGCAAAAAGGCATCGATAATCCCGAAGGGAGTCGCGCGGGAGTACATAGAGTTGTTCCTCTGGGCCACGGAGCAAACAGATTCACCGAATCTGATCGTGAGGGAGCGGTAGTGGGAGTATCGATCCCAGATGAAGCATCCACCAGAGATTGAAGGATCGAGCATCTACATGGTGCCGTTTGTGAGGGTGTCGTGCCAGAGCGAGCCGATGGAGTCTTCGTCGACCGAACCGAACTGCAAGAGGAGAAAAGCAGTTGGCCCGACGACGCTTCCCCACCATCCTCTCCCTCGCCGTTCACATCGTCTCACGGGGCGGCTGTCTACTGCCGAGGAATAGGAGGGGACTACCCTCCCCCCCCCCCAAGCCCAATAGTCGGGCAGGTTGTGAATTGTGAGGAGGAGCTTAGGGTTGTCAGTATTTGCAGGTTGTGAATTGTGTTTTGTGTTGTGTATTTTGAGAGTACTTTCAGATATGAATGTCTTTTGAATTTCAGATTTGTAGTATTGAGCATATGAAGTATTTTATGAATTCTAGAGATCTATTTTTAGAACTTAAAAAAAATGTAGTTTCATAGGAGTATAAAAGTGCAGACAATGTGATTCTCAGACAAGAAACTGCAAGTTTTGTTTCAGATAAGAAACTGCAAGTTCAATTTCTGATAAGAAACTGCAACTTTCAGAGGCAGAGCATTTATATTAACATGGCCTTTTCAAATAGGGATAACATTGATGTCTACTACGCAACCTTCTTCTTGTAGACGTTGTTGGGCCTCCAAGTGCATAGGTTTGTAGGACAGTAGCAAATTTGCCTCAAGTGGATGACCTAAGGTTTATCAATCCGTGGGAGGCATAGGTTGAAGATGGTCTCTCTCAAACAACCCTGCAACCAAATAACAAAGAGTCTCTTGTGTCCCCAACACACCCAATACAATGGTAAATTATATAGGTGCACTAGTTCGTGAAGAGATGGTGATACAAGTGCAATATGGATGGTAGATATAGGTTTTTGTAATCTGAAAATATAAAAACAGCAAGGTAACTAATGATAAAAGTTAGCGTAAACAGTATTGCAATGCTAGGAAACAAGGCCTAGGGTTCATACTTTCACTAGTGCAAGTTCTCTCAACAATAATAACATAATCGGATCATATAACTATCCCTCAACATGCAACAAAGAGTCACTCCAAAGTCACTAATAGCGGAGAACAAACGAAGACATTATTGTAGGGTACGAAACCACCTCAAAGTTATTCTTTCGGATCGATCTATTCAAGAGTTCGTACTAGAATAACACCTTAAGACACATATCAACCAAAACCCTAATGTCACCTAGATACTCCAATGTCACCTCAAGTATCTGTGGGTATGATTATATGATATGCATCACACAATCTCAGATTCATCTATTCAAACCAACACAAAGTACTTCAAAGAGTGCTCCAAAGTTTCTACCGGAGATTCAAGACGAAAACGTGTCCCAACCCCTATGCATAGGTTCATGGGCGGAACCCGCAAGTTGATCACCAAAACATACATCAAGTGGATCACGTGATATCCCGTTGTCACCACAGATAAGCACGACAAGACATATATTAAGTGTTCTCAAATCCTTAAAGACTCAATCCAATAAGATAACTTCAAAGGGAAAACTCAATCCATTACAAGAGAGTAGAGGGGGACAAACATCATAAGATCCAACTATAATAGCAAAGCTCATGATACATCAAGATCGTACCACCTCAAGAACACGAGAGAGAGAGAGATGAAACACATAGCTACTGGTACATACCCTCAGCCCCGAGGGTGAACTACTCCCTCCTCGTCATGGAGAGCGTCGGGATGATGAAGATGGCCATCAGTGAGGGATCCCCCCCTCCGGCAGGGTGCTGGAACAGGGTCCCGATTGGTTTTTGGTGCCAACAGAGGCTTGCGGCGGCGGAACTCCCGATCTATTCTACTCCTCGATGTTTTTAGGGTATATGGACATATATAGGCGAAAGAAGTCGGTCAGGGGAGCCACGAGGGGCCCACGAGGGTGGGGGCGCGCCCAGGCGGCAGACGCGCCTCCCTGCCTCGTGGCCACCTCGAAGCTTCCTTGACTTCAACTCCAAGTCTCCTAGATCACATTCGTTCCAAAAATCACGCTCCCGAAGGTTTCATTCCGTTTGGACTCCGTTTGATATTCCTTTTCTGCGGAACACTAAAATAAGGGGGAAAAACAGAAACTGGCACTGGGCTCTGGGTTAATAGGTTAGTCCCAAAAATAATATAAAAGTGTTTAATAAAGCCCATAAACATCCAAAAGAGATAATATAATAGCATGGAACAATAAAAAATTATAGATATGTTGGAGACGTATCAGCATCCCCAAGCTTAATTTCTGCTCGTCCTCGAGTAGGTAAATGATAAAAATAGAATTTTTGATGTGGAATACTACCTAACATATTTATCAATGTAATCCTCTTTATTGTGACAAGAATATTCAGATCCATAAGATTCAAAACAAAAGTTTAATATTGACATGAAAACAATAATACTTCAAGCATACTAACAAAGCAATCATGTCTTCTCAAAATAACATGGCCAAAGCAAGCTATCCCTACAAAATCATATAGTCTGGATATGCTCTATCTTCATCACACAAAATATTTAAATCATGCACAACCCCGATGACAAGCCAAGCAATTTTTTCATACTTTTGATGTTCTCAAACTTTTTCAATCTTCACGCAATACATGAGTGTGAGCCATGGACATAGCACTATAGGTGGAATAGAATGGTGGTTGTGGAGAAGACAAAAAGGAGAGGATAGTCTCACATCAACTAGGCGTATCAACGAGCTATAAAGATGCCCATTAATAGATATCAATGTGAGTGAGTAGGGATTGCCATGCAACGGATGCACTAGAGCTATAAGTGTATGACAGCTCAACAAAAGAAACTAAGTGGGTGTGCATCCAACTTGCTTGCTCACGAAGACCTAGGGCATTTTGAGGAAGCCCATCATTGGAATATACAAGCCAAGTTCTATAATGTAAAATTCCCACTAGTATATGAAAGTGACAACATAGGAGACTCTCTATCATGAAGATCATGGTGCCTTTGAAGCACAAGTGTGGTAAAAGGATAATAGCATTGTCCCTTCTCTCTTTTTCTCTCATATTTTGTTTATTTATTTTTATATTATTATTTTGGGCCTTTTCTCCTTTTTTATGGCCTCTTTTTTCTTCTTTTTTTTCGTCCAGAGTCTCATCCCGACTTGTGGGGGAATCATAGTCTCCATCATCCTTTCCTCACATGGGACAATGCTCTAATAATGATGATCATCACACTTTTATTTACTTACAACTCAAGGATTACAACTCAATACTTAGAACAAGATATGACTCTATATGAATGCCTCCCGTGATGTGCGGGATGTGCAATGAATCAAGAGTGACATGTATGAAAGAATTATGAAGGTGGCTTTGCCACAAATACAATGTCAACTACATGATCATGCAAAGCAATATGACAATGATGGAGCATGTCATAATAAACAGAACGGTGGAAAGTTGCATGGCAATATATCTCGGAATGGCTATGGAAATGCCATAATAGGTAGGTATGGTGGCTGTTTTGAGGAAGGTATATGGTGGGTGTATGATACCGGCGAAAGGTGCGCGGTATTAGAGAGGCTAGCAATGGTGGAAGGGTGAGAGTGCGTACTATCCATGGACTCAACCTTAGTCATAAAGAACTCACATACTTATTGCAAAAATCTATTAGTTATCGAAACGAAGTACTACGCGCATGCTCCTATGGGGATAGATTGGTAGGAAAAGACCATCGCTCGTCCCCGACCGCCACTCATAAGGAAGACAATCAATAAATAAATCATGCTCCCACTTCATCACATAATGGTTCACCATACGTGCATGCTACGGGAATCACAAACTTTAGAACAAGTATTTCTCAAATTCACAACTACTCAACTAGCATGAATCTAATATCACCATCTTCATATCTCAAAACAATCATAAAGAATCAAACTTCTCATGGTATTCAATGCACTTATTATGAAAGTTTTTATTATATCCTACTTGGATGCCCATCATATTAGGACTAACTTCATAACCAAAACAAATTACCATGTTGTTTAGGACTCTCAAAATAATATAAGTTAAGCATGAGAGTTCATCTATTTCTTCAAAATAAAACGATCGTCGTGCTCTAAAAGATATAAGTGAAGCACTAGAGCAAACGACAAACTACTCCGAAAGATATAAGTGAAGATCAATGAGTAGTCGAATAATTATGCAACTATGTGAAGATTCTCTAGCATTTAAGAATTTCAGAACTTGGTAATTTATTCAAACAGCAAGCAAAGCTAAATAAAATAAAATGACGCTCCAAGCAAAACACATATCATGTGGTGAATAAAAATATAGTTCCAAGTAAAGTTACCGATGGACGAAGACGAAAGAGGGGATGCCTTCTGGGGCATCCCCAAGCTTTGGCTTTTTGGTGTCCTTGGATTTACCTTGGAGTGCCTTGGGCATACCCAAGCTTAGGCTCTTGCCACTCCTTGTTCCATAATCCATCAAATCTTTACCCAAAACTTGAAAACTTCACAACACAAAACTTAACAGAAAATCTCGTGACCTCCGTTAGCGAAAGAAAATAAAACCACCACTTAGGTACTGTTGTGAACTCATTCTTTATTTATATTGGTGTAATATCTACTGTATTACAACTTCTCTATGGTTCATACCCTCCGATACAACTCATAGATTCATCAAAATAAGCAAACAACACATAGAAAACAGAATCTGTCAAAAACAGAACAGTCTGTAGTAATCTGTAACTAACGCAATCTTCTGGAACTCAGAAACATCTACCAAAATAGGACGACCTGAACAATTTGTTTATTGATCTGCTTCAATTGGAATCAGTATTTTATCACGCTCTGGTGATTTCTAAAAATTGTTTTCTTGAACAGAAAATTTCTGGAATTTTCAGCAAGATCAAATAATTATCATCCAAGAAGATACTATAGGTCTTACTTGGCACAAATACTAATTAAAACATAAAACCACATCTAACCAGAGGCTAGATAGATTATCTGTTCCTAAACAGAACCAAAAAGCAATAAACTAAAATAAAATTGGGTTGCCTCCCAACAAGCGCTATCGTTTAACGCCCCTAGCTAGGCATGATGATTTCAATGATGCTCACATAAGACATAAGAATTGAAACATAAAGAGAGCATCATGAAGAATATGACTAGCACATTTAAGTACAACCCACTTCCTATGCATAGGGATTTTGTGAGCAAACAACTTATGGGAACAATAATCAACTAGCATAGGAAGGCAAAACAAGCATAACTTCAAAACTTTAAGCACATAGAGAGGAAACTTGATATTATTGCAATTCCTACAAGCATATATTCCTCCATCATAATAATTTTCAGTAGCATCATGAATGAATTCAACAATATAACCATCACATAAAGCATTATTTTCATGATCTACAAGCATAGAATTTTTATTATTCTCCACATAAGCAAAATTCTTCTCTCTCGGAATAGTGGGAGTATCATAAGAGACTTGAATACTATAAATTGTTTCCACATTAAAAGAGTAATGTTCAGAAAAAGGGTAATCATAATCATGACAAGTTTTATAAATATAATCATCACTACTTTTTATAGCGTAAGTATCATCACAATAATCATCATAAGTAGGAACTTTGTTCTCATCATAATCGATTGGAACCTCTTCCAAGATAGTGGAATCATTACTAAATAAAGTCATGACCTCTCCAAATCCACTTTCATAACTGTCACAATAAAATTCAACATCCTCCAAAATAGTGGGATCATTACTTCCTAATGTTGACACTCTCCCAAACCAACTTTCATCAATATAATCATCATAAGTAGGAGACATGCTATCATCATAACAAATTTGCATATCAAAACTTGGGAGGCTAAAAATATCATCTTCATTAAACATAGCATCCCCAAGATTGGGACAAACATTAATTTCATCAAATATATTCTCATATATGTCATCCTCATCAAACATAGCTTCCCCAAGCTTGGGCCTTTTCATATCATAAGCATAATCATTCTCATCATTAATAGTATGGATAGCACCAATAGTATAGCAATTATCATCATCACAATGACTAGTAGGAGCAACATCATTTGGGAGGGATACCTTCTTACCTTTGCTTCTCCGTCTTTTCTTTTTCTTCTTCACATCATGTGTGGGTTGAATCCTCCTTTTGGATCTCCTTATTAGTGAGATTGGTTGAATAGAAGGCTCCTCCTCGTTACCTGATTCATCATAAGAAATAATAGGAGGATATTGGGAAGTCTCTTCCCTTTCATTAGTATTATCTTCATCTTCTATTTGTTTTCTTTTCTTGATGTAATTGGCAATATAAGGATTTTCAATGCAATTCACCGCACAATACATATAAATTTCTTCTAGATCAATATCGAGGAATTTCTCAAGGTTAAATTTTGGAATACCCTCAGTTGCACGTTTCATTTCTTCATAACCCAAAAGAAAACTAAGTTAATTATGATGTGCAAGGGAAATCAAATCATCACAATTTTTGGAGACATTCGATCATGAAACAATTTGCATCGAAGATTTAAATGGCCATGTTCATTGCAAAGTTCACAAGTACGGTAAATATATTTTAAATTTTCAGCACTCACATTTAGCCTTTCTTGCAACCATTAGTTTGTAAATACTTATGCCTCTTGCAAAATATATCTTCTCTATTTGGTATGTACTTGCAAACTTTATGCACTCCAAAAAAATTGACATGCTTATAAGAGATATTTTCATCATGACTAGTGCAATCATCATTAGTAGTTTAGTACTATGGATATTCAAAGAGTTCATACTAACAACATTGCAATCATGCTCATCATTCAAATATTTAGTGCCAAACATTTTATAGACTTCTTCTTCTAGCACTTGAGCACATTTTTCCTTCCCATCATTCTCACGAAAGATATTAAAAAGATGAAGCGTATGAGACAAACTCAATTCCATTTTTTGTAATTTTCTTTTAGACTAAACTAGTGATAAAACAAGAAACTAAAAGATTCAATTGCAAGATCTAAAGATATACCTTCAAGCACTCACCTCCCCAGCAACGGCGCCAGAAAAGAGCTTGATATCTACTACGCAACCTACTTCTTGTAGACATTGTTGGGCCTCCAGGTGTAGCGGTTTGTAGGACAGTGGCAAATTTCCCTCAAGTGGATGACCTAAGGTTTATCAATCCGTGGGAGGCATAGGTTGAAGATGGTGTCTCTCAAACAACCCTGCAACCAAATAACAAAGTGTCTCTTGTGTCCCCAACACACCCAATACAATGGTAAATTGTATAGGTGCACTAGTTCGGCAAAGAGATGGTGATACAAGTGCAATATGGATGGTAGATATAGGTTTTTGTAATCTGAAAATATAAAAACAGCAAGGTAACTAATGATAAAAGTGAGCGTAAACATTATTGCAATGCTAGGAAACAAGGCCTAGGGTTCATACTTTCACTAGTGCAAGTTCTCTCAACAATAATAACATAATCAGATCATATAACTATCCCTCAACATGCAACAAAGAGTCACTCCAAAGTCACTAATAGCGGAGAACAAACGAAGACATTATTGTAGGGTACGAAACCACCTCAAAGTTATTCTTTGGATCGATCTATTCAAGAGTTCGTACTAGAATAACACCTTAAGACACATATCAACCAAAACCCTAATGTCACCTAGATACTCCAATGTCACCTCAAGTATCTGTGGGTATGATTATACGATATGCATCACACAATCTCAGATTCATCTATTCAAACCAACACAAAGTACTTCAAAGAGTTCCCCAAAGTTTCTACCGGAGAGTCAAGACGAAAACGTGTGCCAACCCCTATGCATAGGTTCATGGGCGGAACCCGCAAGTTGATCACCAAAACATACATCAAGTGGATCACGTGATATCCATTCTCACCACAGATAAGCACGGTAAGACATGCATCAAGTGTTCTCAAATCCTTAAAGACTCAATCCGATAAGATAACTTCAAAGGTAAAACTCAATCCATTACAAGAGAGTAGATGTGGGGAAACATCATAAGATCAAGCTATAATAACAAAGCTCGCGATACATCAAGATCGTACCACCTCAAGAACACGAGAGAGAGAGAGAGAGATCAAACACATAGCGACTGGTACATACCCTCAGCCCCGAGGGTGAACTACTCCCCCCTCGTCATGGAGAGCGTCGGGATGATGAAGATGGCCACCGGTGAGGGATCCCCCCCTCGTGAAGTCTTTGGAACAGGGTCCCGATTGGTTTTTGGTGGCTACAGAGGCTTGCGGCGGCGGAACTCCCGATCTATTCTACTCCTCGATGTTTGTAGGGTATATGGACATATGTAGGCGAAAGAACTCGGTCAGGGGAGCCACGAGGGGCCCACGAGGGTGGGGGGAGCGCCTAGGGGGGCAGGCGCGCCTCCCTGCCTCATGGCCACCTTGAAGCTTCCTTGACTTCAACTCCAAGTCTCCTGGATCACGTTCGTTCCAAAAATCACGCTCCCGAAGGTTTCATTCTGTTTGGACTCCATTTGATATTCATTTTCTGCGAAACACTGAAACAAGGGAAAAACAGAAACTGGCACTGGGCTCTGGGTTAATAGGTTAGTCCCAAAAATAATATAAAAGTGTTTAATAAAGCCCATAAACATCCAAAAGAGATAATATAATAGCATGGAACAATAAAAAATTATAGATACGTTGGAGACGTATCAAATATCATGTTGGAAGTTTTATTCATGATGGAAAATGGAACAGCAGCCAGTTAACATCATTCTGATCAACATTCATGCATAGCACATCTTCATATGATGCACAGTCAAAAAGATATGCTATTTTCAAAATGCCCACACAATATCGAGTGTGCGAAAAACAGAGAAAACGAGGGATGAAGTTTTGGTAAGTGTTGGATGTGGTGTGCGTAGATGACAATGGGGACCCACATGTCAATAATGGCAGAGGCAAAAAATTTCGAGATATTTTCCCTGCATCAGGTGGAATCGAACCCGGGCGGAACAGCTGTAGGTAGTGTCACTTGGCCACTGGGCTAGTTCAGTACTTTCATTACAAATAAGGCACTGCCTTAAGTGGTATGATCTCCTCCTGCGCCTTTGTGCGCTCGCCGCAGCGCCGCTTTCTGCCGTTGTGAACATGCTGAACAAACGAGAGAAATCTCGAGAGGACTGTGCGTGGAGAGGCGGACAGTTGGGACCCACCAGGTCTATGGCCGTACGCAAGCAAGTGCCTCATTGAAAAAATACTTCCTCCTAATGCTATACTGACATTGGGGCCCACGGGTTTGTCAACATAGTTACAGTTTTTTTGCTGCTTCAACGTAGTTACTAAGGGCGTGTTTGGTAGCCTGCATGAGGCCCGGCCTGGCTCGCGCGGGACGCAAACGGGCCGATTGGTTGCCTGTTTTCACTGTTCGGCCAGCATGGCACGAACCTTAAAGCAAATTAAACCAATCGTAGCAATTCACCAATTACCAATAGGACAACGAAAATCTACTCAGACATCATTGGATAATAATATGAAGCATAAAGCACCATGTTCAAGTAGAGGGTACAACGGGTTGCGGGAGAGTGGACCGCTGTAGATAGATGGGGGAAGGTGATGGAGATGTTGGTGAAGATGACAGAGGTGTTGGTGTAGATTGCGGTGATGATGATGGCCCCGGCGGCGTTCCGGCGCCACCGGGAGAGAGGGGGAGAGAGCCCCCCTTCTTCTTCTTCTTCTTCTTCTTCCTTGACCTTCTCCCTAGATGGGAGAAGGGTTTCCTCCGTCCTTGGCTTCCATGGCATGGGAGGGGCGAGAGCCACTCAGAGATTGGATCTCTCTCTCTCTCTCTCTCTCTCTCTCTCTCTCTCTCTCTCTCTCTCTCTCTCTCTGTTTATGCATTCCTGATTCTGCCCTTTCACCGTTTCTTATATTCCCGGAGATCCGTAACTCCGATTGGGCTGAAATTTGGACACGATTTTATCCGGATATTGGCTTTCTTGCAGCGAAAGAAGGGCACCAACATCCTTACAGGGGGTCCACGAGGGCCCAGGGCGCGCCTGACCCCCTGGGGCATGCCCCTCACCCTCGTGGGCCCCTCGGGCATCTTCTCGCGTTGATTCCACTTCCCAAAATTCACATATATTCCAAAAAAATCTCCGTCAGTTTTTATCCCGTTTGGACTCCGTTTGATATGGATTTTCTGCGAAACAAAAAACATGCAACAAACAGGAACTAGCACTGGGTACTGGATCAATATGTTAGTCCCAAAAATAGTATAAAAAGTTGCCAAAAGTATGTAAAAGTTGTAGAATATTGGCATGGAACAATAAAAAATTATAGATATGACGGAGACATATCAGCATCCCCAAGCTTAATTCCTGCTCGTCCTCGAGTAGGTAAATAATAAAAAAGATAATTTTTGATGTGGAATGCTACCTAGCATAATCTTGATCATGCAATCTAATCATGGCATGAATATTAAGACACAAGTGATTTAAAGCAATAGTCTATCTTTTGACATTAAGACAACAATACTTCAAGCATACTAATAAAGCAATCATGTCTTTTCAAAATAACGTGGCCGAAGAAAGTTATCCCTACAAAATCATATGGTCTGGCTATGCTCCATCTTCGCCACACAAAATATTCAAATCATGCACAACCCCGATGACAAGACAAGCAATTGTTTCATACTTTAGATGTTCTCAAACCTTTTCAACTTTCACGCAATACATGAGCGTGAGCCACGGACACAACACTATAGATGGAATAGAATATGATGATAGAGGTTGTGTGGAGAAGACAAAAAAGGGACAAAGTCTCACATTAACGCGGCTAATCAACGGGCTATGGAGATGCCCATCAATTGATGTCAATGCAAGGAGTAGGGATTGCCATGCAATAGATGCACTAGAGCTATAAGTGTATGAAAGCTCAAACTCAAACTAAGTGGGCGTGCATCCAACTTGCTTGCTCAGAAAGACCTAGGGCATTTGAGGAAGCCCATCGTTGGAATATACAAGCCAAGTTCTATAATGAAAATTCCCACTAGTATATGAAAGTGATAACTCAAGAGACTCTCTATATGAAGAACATGGTGCTACTCTGAAGCACAAGTGTGGTAAAAGGATAGTAACATTGTCCCTTTTTTCTTCTTCTTTTTCTTTTTTTCTTTTTTTGTAGGCTTATTTGGCCTCTATATCTTTTTTTGGGGGGCTTCTTTGGCCACTTTTATTTTGATCATGGGAAAATGTTCTAATAATGATGATCATCACACTTTTATTTACTTACAACTCAATACTAGAACAAAATATGACTCTATATGAATGCCTCCGGTGGTGTACCAGGATGTGCAATGATCTAGTGTAGCAATGACATCAAAAAACTGACAAGCCATGAAAACATCATGCTAGCTATCTTATGATCATGTAAAGCAATATGACAATAAATGCTCAAGTCATGTATATGATGATGATGGAAGTTGCATGGCAATATATCTTGGAATGGCTATGGAAATGCCATAATAGGTAGGTATGGTGGTTGTTTTGAGGAAGATATAAGGAGGCTTATGTGTGATAGAGCGTATCTTATCACGGTGTTTGGATGCACCGGCAAAGTTTGCACCAACTCTCGAGGTGAGAAAGGGCAATGCACGGTACTGAAGAGGCTAGCAATAATGGAAGGGTGAGAGTGCGTATAATCCATGGACTCAACATTAGTCATAAAGAACTCACATACTTATTGCAAAAATCTATTAGTCATCGAAATAAAGTACTAAGCGCATGCTCCTAGGGGGATAGATTGGTAGGAAAAGACCATCGCTCGTCCCCGACCGCCACTCATACGGAAGACAATCAATAAATAAATCATGCTCCGACTTCGTTACATAACGGTTCACCATACGTGTATGCTACAGGAATCAAAAACTTCAACACAAGTATTTCTACAATCCAAAGTTACCCACTAGCATGAATCCAATATCACCATCTTCATATCGCAAAACTATTGCAAGGAATCAAACATATCATATTCAGTGATCTACAAGTTATTGGAAATATGCCCTAGAGGCAATAATAAATTAGTTATTATTATAATTCCTTGTTCATGATAATCGTTTATTATCCATGCTATAATTGTATTGATAGGAAACTCAGATACATGTGTGGGTACATAGACAACACCATGTCCCTAGTAAGCCTCTAGTTGACTAGCTCGTTGATCAATAGATGGTTACATTTTCCTGACCATGGACATTGGATGTCGTTGATAACGGGATCACATCATTAGGGGAATGATGTGATGGACAAGACCCAATCCTAAGCCTAGCACAAAGATCGTGTAGTTCGTATGCTAAAGCTTTTCTAATGTCAAGTATTTTTTCCTTAGACCATGAGATTGTGCAACTCCCGGATACCGTAGGAATGTTTTGGGTGTACCAAACGTCACACCGTGAATCGGGTGGCTATAAAGGTGCACTATAGGTATCTCCGAAAGTGTCATTGGGTTGGCACGAATCGAGACTGGGATTTGTCACTCCGTGTGACAGAGAGGTATCTCTGGGCCCACTCGGTAGGACATCATCATAATGTGCACAATGTGACCAAGGGGTTGATCACGGGATGATGTGTTACGGAACGAGTAAAGAGAATTGCCGGTAACGAGATTGAACAAGGTATCGGCATACCGACGATCGAATCTCGGGCAAGTACAATACCGCTGGACAAAGGGAATTGTATACAGGATCGATTGAGTCCTTGACATCATGGTTCATCTGATGAGATCATCGTGGAACATGTGGGAGCCAACATGGGTATCCAGATCCCGCTGTTGGTTATTGACCGGAGAACGTCTCGGTCATGTCTGCATTATTCCCGAACCCGTAGGGTCTACACACTTAAGGTTCGATGACGCTAGGGTTATGAAGGAAGTTTGTATGTGGTTACCGAATGTTGTTCAGAGTCCCGGATGAGATCCCGGACGTCACGAGGAGTTCCGGAATGGTCCGAGGTAAAGATTTATATATGGGAAATCTTGTTTTGGTTGCCGGAAAAGTTTCGCGCATTATCGGTATTGTACCGGGAGTGCCGAAAGGGGTCCGGGGGTCCACCAGGGGGTCCACCAGCCCTGGGGCCACATGGGCTGTAAGGGGTGTGCGCCTTGGCCTATATGGGCCAAGGGCACCAGCCCCAAGAGGCCCATGCGCCAAGAGATAAGGGAAAGGGAGAGTCCTAAAGGGAAGGCACCTCCTAGGTGCCTTGGGGAGGATGGACTCCTCCTAGCCGCACCCTTCCTTGGAGGAAGGGCCAAGGCTGCGCCCCTCCCCTCTCCCTTGCCCCTATATATATTGGAGGGGAGGGAGGGCAGCCACACCTGAAGCCCTGGCGCCTCCCTCCCTCCCGTGACACCTCCTCCTCTCCCGCAGGTGCTTGGCGAAGCCCGGCAGGATTGCCACGCTCCTCCACCACCATCACGCCGTTGTGCTGCTGCTGGATGGAGTCTTTCTCAACCTCTCCCTCTCTCCTTGCTGGATCAAGGCATGGGAGACGTCACCGGGCTGTACGTGTGTTGAACGCGGAGGTGCCGTCCGTTGGCACTAGGATCTCCGGTGATTTGGATCACGACGAGTACGACTCCTTCAACCCCGTTCTCTTGAACGCTTCCGCTTAGCGATCTACAAGGGTATGTAGATGCACTCTCCTTCCCCTCGTTGCTGGTTTCTCCATAGATAGATCTTGGTGACACGTAGGAAAATTTTAAATTTATGCTACGTTCCCCAACACAAGTTTTATGTAGGATTTTATGACTAACCATGTGAATGACCAATTCCTGTCATCTCTCTAAATAGATATAAGTGAAGCAAGAGAGTTTAATTCTATACACAAAAGATATGCCCACGCTCTAACAAATATAAGTGAAGCAAAAGAGCATTCTACAAATGGTGGTTTACTATGTGAAGAGAAACAGGCAATCCAAACTTCAAATGATATAAGTGAAGCACATGAAGCATTCTATAAAGTCATACTCAAAAGATTTATGTTAAGTGCAATGAGCATTCTGGAAATCAACCATGGACTATCTCATACCAGCATGGTGCATAAAAGAAAAGTGAAAACTAAATGCAAAAGACGCTCGAAAATTTACACATATCACATGAACGAAACGAAACCCAAAAACATACGGATATTTGTTGAAGAAAGATGGGATGCCTTCCGGGGCATCCCCAAGCTTAGATGCTTGTGTCTCCTTGAATATTTACTTGTGGTGCCTTGGGAATCCCCAAGCTTGATCTCTTGCCTCTCCTACTTCTCCTCACATCGAGACATCCTCGATCCTCGAACACTTCATCCACACAAAACTCAACAGAAAGCTCGGTAAGATCCGTTAGTATAATAAAGCACATCACTACTCTAAGTACTGTTGCAAACCAATTCATATTTTTTTGCATTATATCTACAGTAATATAAGTTTTCCATGGCATAATCCACTGATAGAAATCGATACTTTCATTGGAACAAGCAAACTATGCATCAAAAACAGAATCTGTCTTAAACAGGACAGTCTGTAGTAATCTGAACAATCACCATACTTTTGGTACTCCAAAAATTCTTTAAAAAATTAGGAAAATTAAAAAATTTGTATATAAAGACAGTGCAAAAAGTTTCAGAGCCGATTGACGTTCCAGTAAAAAATGCAGCGCTTTCTTTAAAGCCATTAAGCTAGGCATATAGTGCTCAAGTAATGGATCCACCCGGATCCCAAGGTATATCAAAGCCAATTTTAATTAACAATGATTTTTGATTTAGTAGTGAGCACAAAGTAACATATATCATGCAACAACGAAGTCTAACTCTCTTCCTATGCATCGGCATGTCATAAAAGAACAATTCATGCACACATAGTAAATGACAATGCATAGTATAAATAGTTTCTTGCAATTTTATCATATTGGAAACATGGAGAGGCGGACATGTAGTTCCTCTCTAATAATAATTGCAAGTAGGAGCAGCAAGCACATGCATATTATATCTATCAAAATCATCATGTGTAGTAGTGAAATGCAACCCATCAGTATAATCCTTAATAAGGGCAAACTTCTCCGATATAGTGTAGTCGGGAGAATTCAAAAAGATTATAGGACTTTCATGCGTAAGTGCAATAGCAACAATTTCATGTTTAACATAAGGAACTATAGCAAGTTCATCTCCATAAGCATCATTCATATTGGCATCTTGGCCACAAGCATAGCAAGCATCATCAAAAATGGATATTTCAAACGAATCAACGGGATCATAACAATCATCATAGCAATCATCCTTCGGTAAGAACGAAGGGACATTAAATAATGTATGAGTTGAAGAGTTACTCTCGTTAGAAGGAGGGCACGGGTAGCTAATCCGCTCTTCCTCCTTTTGTTCTTCGCTCTCCTCATCATCTTTTTCATCCAATGAGCCCACAGTTTCATCAATTCCTTCTTCCATAGACTCCTGCAAAATATTAGTCTCTTCTCGGACAGCGGAGACTTTCTCAATAAATTCATCAATATCATAATTGTATTTATAATTCTCATAGCAATACTTAAGGATAGCTAAATTTTTAGGTCTATAAACTGAATCATTAAAATCTTCCAACTCTTTAAACAAAGATTCAATTTCACAAGCACCCTTAAAAGCAACAAATTCTTCTATTCGTTCCACATCATAGTAATCATATATACCATTAGAATAAGAAGCTAAGGTTTCATTATCATTAAATTTGCATGAAAAGGGAAGGTGTGGAGCCTTCATCCTAGAGCAACAAGTATAATCATATCTCAAGCATAGTTGCCTAGCATACAAATACAACATATAAATTTGATCCCATAATAGTTTCCCTTTTTTAGTCAAGCGATAATCCCTAAAGTATTCACGTTGATCCAACGTGTCTCCCATTACATAATTGAATGGGTTTTTCTCAGGATTATCAAAGTAGTACATAATATCTTTCACATAATGAGCATCGAGGGTTTTAGGAGGTTCCACATCTCCATGAGTAGCAAGTAAACCTAATTTTTTTTGGTATTTCATGTTCCATATCCATAACTAAATATAGAGAACAACTTAGAACAGCAAAAAAAATTACTTAGTGATAAAGCAAACAAGCACACACGAGAATATTCACCCCACGCTATAACTGCCCCGGCAACGGCGCCACAAAAAGGTCTTGATAACCCACAAGTATAGAGGATCAATTATAGCCTCTTATGATAAGTAAGAGTGTCGAACCCAACGAGGAGCTAAAGGTAGAACAAATATTCCCTCAAGTTCTATCGACCACCGATACAACTCTACGCACGCTTAACGTTCGCTTTACCTAGAACAAGTATAAAACTAGAAGTACTTTGTAGGTGTTGTTGGATAGGTTTGCAAGATAATAAAGAGCGCGCAAATAAAAGGTAGGGGTTGTTTAGATAAAGAAACAATAAAGTTAGTATAGCGAGTGTGGAAAAGTGGTGGTAGGAGTTGCGAAATTGTCCCTAAGCAATTGACTACTTTACTAGACCGATAGCAAGTTTTATGTGGGAGAGGCCACTACTAGCATGTCATCCCCGACTTGGAATTCTATGCACTTATGATTGGAACTATTAGCAAGCATCCGCAACTACTAACGTTCATTAATGTAAAACCCAACCATAGCATTAAGATATATTGTTCCCCCTTCAATCCCGTAAGCATCAATTTCTATGCTAGGTTGAAGCTTCTGTCACTCTTGCCCTCCAATACATAGTCATATCAACAAACAACTAACCCTATTGCGTGATCCACGCGCGCGCTCATATGATGGGCACCAAAGGACAGCAACATAACCACAAGCAAATTAAACCAATCATAGCAATTCACCAATTACCGATAGGACAACGAAAATCTACTCAGACGTCATAGGATGGCAACACATCATTGGATAATAATACGAAGCATAAAGCACCATGTTCAAGTAGAGGGTACAGCGGGTGGCGGGAGAGTGGACCACTATAGATAGATGGGGGAAGGTGATGGAGATGTTGGTGAAGATGACGGAGGTGTTGGTGTAGTTTGCGGCGATGATGATGGCCCCGGCGGCGTTCCGGCGCCACCGGGAAAGAAGGGAAGAGAGCCCCCTTCTTCTTCTTCTTATTCTTCTTCTTCCACTACAAAAAATACACTTCTGTGATGATACTTGTTTGTCACAGTAGGTCGCGTTTTTTGTCATGCATGTACATCCATGACAAATTTATGATAGAATCAAGATAGTCATACATGTGCTGTCGTAGAAGTGTTCCATGACATTACAAAAATTATCATCACGGAAGTGTCCACTTCCATGATGAAAAATCGCGCGTCACAGAAGTGTTTTCGTCAAGGGTGACCGACACGTGGCATCCACCGTAACGGAACGCCGTTAAGCTATCGGGTCGGGTTTTGGATCCGATAACCCGTTAACAGCCCCGACCAATGGGGATTTTCCACGTGTAAAATCATCATTGGTTGGAGGAGACACGTGTCAGGTCCGCGTTGGCACAGGTGTCACTCATCCAATGGGCAAGACGCGCCTATGATATGTTGACACGTGGACCGGCCCATCAAGTTTAAATGGGCCGGCCCAACTGAAGGCCCACAAGATTTTGCAGACCATAATGGGCCGGCCCAGCTAAAGGCCCACGAGATTTTGCGGACCATAATGGGCTGGCCCAGCTAAAGGCCCACAAGATTTTGCGGGCCATAATGAGCCGGCCCAGGTAAAGGCCCACAAGATTTTTGTGTGCCATAATGGGCCGCCCCAGGTAAAGGCCCACAAAATTCTTGCGGATCATAATGGGCCAGCCCAGCTAAAGGCCCACGAGATTTTGCCGACATTAATGGGCGGCCCAAATTGTGAGGCCCACAAGATTTTGAGGACCCTAGTAGGCGGCCCATTAACTGGCTGCCATGTTTTGGGCCAAATGCCGCCCATATGTGATCCGGTCCATTAATGGCTGCCACGCTCAAGCCTAATAGTGGCCCATATGAGATCCGCCCGTTAAAAGCCTACCACGTTAAGGCCAAATTACGGCCCAGATCAGGTCCGGCCCTTTAAGAGGCTTTGGGCTCAATTATGGCCCATATCAGATTCGACCCGTCAATTAGACACTATGCTTTTGGGCCCACTTGCTAAAGGCCCACTTAGTAATTTGGCCTGATATTAGTTTTGGCCTGTTAAGGGCCCGTTTAACATTTCGGCCCTATATTAATTTTAGCATGTTAAAAGCCCGTCATATAGTTGGGCCTAACTATGGCCCGGTTTTCATTCGGCCTGCTCGCAGCCGATATCCGATTGGGCCAAACAAGGACCGAGACAATTTTGGCCTGTTAAAAACCCGTGATTTCATTCGCACAATCATGGGTCGGGGTTCATTTCAGGCTGTTGCGTAACTAGTAGGAATTAAGAACAAACCTACTCTATACAATAAAGAAATTACGGCATAGTAACTAAGAATAAACCTACACTATGCAATAAAGGATTTAAGGTATATTACATCCACTGGGCATCGAAGTTCGCCACCAGTGATCATAAAGCGCAATGAAGAAGCAAATTACAAAAACTGGGCACCATTGCAGCGTAACAAAATAATACTGAACCGAGACCACTTCCAAGACAGTTCAAGAAAGGTTAACCTTGCGGGGGCACTTCTGCGCAAGCTGCTGAGCAAGGCTGTGAGACCGGCCTAGCATGTCGGTCATAGCTTCCAGGTCTAGCTGTTTAGCGATGAGGTTCTCATTTGTGTTCTCCGCAATCTTTCTTAGAGATAGGACTTCAAGTCGAAGTTGAGTTGCAGAATGCCTTTCTGCTAGAACTTGGGACCCAAGAAGTCGAACCGATTCGCACAACAAATTACGTGAGCTTGTCATTCGTCATAGTCTCAAGTAACTTGAACACTTCATCAAGACAAGACTTTGGGGTTGTCTCGCTATCTTCAAGATGTTTTGCCTTCTTTGCTGCAATATATGTTGGGTTTGTCAAACAACCTTCGACAGACTTGTGCATGCCATCAGGCATATCACCCTGAAACAAAGCAGAGAGATGACAGGTTTTGCACGTGTATAAACAAAGATGATAACTGCTCATCAATTCTATCCAATTTCAAATTAGAAAATAAAGAGTATGTTCAAAATATCAATAGCATAATTTGGCATTGTTCATAATGCGGGAGCTTCACCACACTCTTTGGATTACCATGTCAACATAACAAGCATAGATGAAGGGCAAAGAAAATCATTGTATCTATTTTGGATAATGTGCATGGCATGTTGTTCATATCATCACCACATCAAGAAGATAAAACAGAGATGACAAGGTGCAAACGTGGGCTGCTTCACCACACACTAGATTATAGATCTACAAAAACAAGCATACATATAGGGAGTATTAAGTAATGTGCATGGTATGAATAAGGAATTTGGTTTTACAAGTAAAACTTAGAACTTACGGTTCTTGCGAACATGCATTTTGGTAGAAACAACAAACTAAACAGCAGTAAACGATAGGGAGTATGAGCAAATTAAACAGCAGTTGAGGATAAAGGCTTTAGAAGGACTGACTTACATTAACAGTTAACACCGGCTTTATAATGCCCTTCTCCATGTCAAGGGAAGGATAACTCAAGAATTTCGGCACGTAATCTTCTTCATAAGCATTGCACTGTAGTCTACATTTTGTAGAGAGTAATTATAGATATGATAATACGGAAGGGATAGAGGATAATGAAGATAAGATGCAGATTGATGCTACATAATCAACTACCAATCCTCGAAGTACAAGCGTTACAGGACAAAATGTCTTGACAAGAGCAATGGGCTACACTTCAGACCGGCATTGTCTCATGTATTCTACTTGTTGGTAACATTAAATATAGATCTGATCTTTTTTAGTAAATGGTGGGCGAGGGAGATAAGATGCAGAATGCTACAAAATGAACCAATCCCTCTTCCCATAATATAAGAGTGTTTTGAACACTGGTGTACTTTACAAAACGTTCTTATATTATGGGACAGAGGGAGTAGCTGTTAATGTAAGTATAGTGATAGACCATGTTCAGTCCTTACAAGAGGACTGCAAAGCTAAACCTCTTCAAAAGCATTGGGTTGATTCTAAATTTATGTAAGAGTCCATACAGATCTTATAATGTCCACCAAATGGACGATTACGAGGCTAACATGTGCAGTGATGCTACATAATCAAACAGCTATGTAAGTAAGTATGGTCATACAGGCAAGAGGTACTCACAAGAGCAATGCGATTATGCGATATAGTTGCGAGATTCTCATGGTCCCTTGAGAACGAATGTTCTTACGCTAACGATTTTCAGACAAGTGAGACATTAAGGCAAATGCATAAATGTAGTTCAAATTGTGATGTGATATCATAGACAGTACCTTACGCTGTAGCCGAGACCAATGTGTAACAAGATTATTCTAGTCACCGTCGGATAAATGTAGCACCAGAGACTTTACAGAAATTTTGTTCAGAGGCTTGCCATCGAAGTGCGCTTGCCTCAGGTAGGAACTATACTTCATCAACGAGTGCTTGAAAAGCGCAACCAACCCTTGATCATCATCACAATCAAGTTTGCTCCTCGCCTATTTAAAAGAATGAAATCTTGTGTCTTCTGTCAGCAGAAAGATATGCAGTAATGACCATGAATAACATTAGTACATTACTTACGCGTAAAGTCATGCGGAGGAAGATCGAAATTGTTCTCTGCGTTCATGTATAATCTTTCCATGAAGGAAAGATGCGCACAAAGTTCCCGACAACAACATAAGCTTCGTCTTCTAAACTGGGAAGAAATGGAACAGGGTCCTATTTGCTGCAATTGGGGCTCTCTCTGGTTTGAAAAGGATTTGGCAACCGGATTTGGTGTACTCTTTGTGGAATGGAGTTTTTGCGTCAGACAATTTGGTGCTATGTCAATCGGCATAATCATACTGTTTGTTGCGCAGTTGGGGTCTGTTGAGTTGGGGCATCGAAATGACCAAAGGTAGTAGGGCTAGAGTCTGCTAGAGTTGGGGTATTTTGTGGGTCGTGTGATATTGCAACTACACCTAATGGGCTATTTGATTTATCAGGTGCCACTACCTTTTCCAAATACTTTGCTTGTGCTCCTCCATGATTAGCAATCGCCCTCTTCCTTTTGAACGTCTGATACACAAGAACAACATTTGAACGGATAAATATGGTGTGATGACAGATGGAATATGTACTGAAAATGGATAAAAGGGCGTATTCACATACACGATGTGTAAACTAAGCTAATGGCAGTTCAACAAAGTAGAAGCAATGCAAAGCATCAGTTGCAAGATATGTGCGAGCAATGTAACCTTGGAAAGTTAGAGCAAGTACCTTGATGGGTGAATAAGATAGGGCATCTTCCTCGACTCCTCCACTAGGGAGCTACATTGACTTAGGTCTCCCTCTAGCTCGTAATCACTATCGTGATCATATTCTCGAGCATGAATCAGAGGGTGGAGAGCGTTTGCATTGCATCCAGACTTGATTTCAGTCCCTTAATGCCAAGTTTGATAGCCATGTCATTGTTCTGCTTTATTCTTTTCATGCGCACAAACTCATAATCATTATGATGCTGTTCAGAATCTGAGATTCATGAAAACATAAAAAGTAGTCAGATTATCTATGGAATGCATTGCAGATTCAACTTGGAGAGTGTCTCCCTATAAACCCCTGCATATGCAAAGTTCACCTCCCCAACCGTCTTGACGGACCACACACGTAAATACAAACCCCTTATGTCTCTATAACAGTGTGCACACATTTCAAAACTGAAGTAGGAACATTAGAATCATATGAAATTCAGTATTTGAACAAATAAACTAAGCAATTATGAGTGGCGTAATGTTTAGCTTCAAGGGTGGAGTGTTGGTAGTGCGACACAAAGCAAGTAGGCAGATTGTATTCCATGTAAAAGATCGAAACCTATGTAAAAGCTGGAAATGACACTTTCTTTCTATATAATGCAGTGTTCGTTACCCACACATGAAGGAAGAGATCACATAGAGAAATAATATTCACTCGTGTCTATGGTTCCAGTATTTAGAAACAGGGTGGTCCACCCTAAAAGAATATTGACAAAAAATATGACAAGGCAAGCATAGATGTAGTGAATCAATCATTTACTTGTGAGCTTACTAGGACAAGTATGCAGAATTGTAATCGCTAAGAAGAGACCGTCCAAAATCTGAATGAAGAAGTTTGTCTAGCACTTATTGTTTGCAACTAATCGACGTGAATAATTGGATATTATATCGAATGAGTAAGAAAGACAAGTAAAATTGTCAACAAACCTGGCTTGCAGTAGTAATCTGGGTCAATGTCACTATGACCAACAACCCAAAATGACTAGTTTCTGTTCCGAGGGCCGGAATTTTGAAAACCCTGTGAACTTTAGAGGTACTAAAGATTACCGAAATACATCTGAACCACTAGGTGTAGGTAGCACTGAGCACACAACAAACCCTAATGACAGTCCTGCCTAATGAGTAATGAATCAATTAGAAAATGGGTGATGAGGAGTGGCTGCTGAGTGTTGAGGATGTATCTCAGGATAAATCGGGTTGGCTTGGTGGGTCTTTGCACGCCTGAGCCACGAGCAATTTGGGAAGGTAGGCACGGCGGCGCGCCCGGGCAGCGGTGACGCTGTTGGGCGAGCGGCTCCTGGCCTCCTGTTAGTCCGGTGTCTCCTCCTAGAGTCATGCCGTCCGGGGACGGCAAGTCGCCGGCGAGGCAGGCGGCTGGGGGCGAGTAGAGATCGGAAGCGCGCAGCAGAACAGAGGGGAATCGGGGCCTAGGACGACCCAAAATCCCAGGGTGGGCCGGCCCACCATGGGCACCCTGTAGAGATACACACCCGAGCGGCGAACATGCATTTTCAAAACTAATTTAGGAACATTTAGCTGACCAATTACACACCCAAGTTAAGATCTATTTTCTGGTTGAGATCAAAAAGTTGAGGAGATATGAAGTACCACCTCTCTTGCGGCACCGTGTAGGCATTGGGGTGCGATGGCTGTCGGTGGCGTTGAAGCAGATCTACGACGGTAGACGGGTGCATCGGGGGATAAGTCCCGTTGCGGTGGAAGAGAAGGTCGTGTGAGCGGCCCCAGCAAAGAAGACGACAACGCCGATCAAGCGAGAGGACGCGATGCAAGGCTATTGGTCCGTCGCCGTGGATGAGAAACGTCCATCTCTAGCAGTGGACGACGCGGTCTTGGTAGGCGCTCCGGCATGGTGGAGGACGGTGGCGATGGATGTGGTGGAGGACGGCGGTGATGGATGGGGTGGCGGACGGAGGCTGGTGTGGGGATGGGGTGTTCTAGCACTGTCGGTGTATGAATGGGAAAATGGAGGGAGAGGTACGGGGAACCATGTTTTTGGGACGCGCCTGTCTGAAATATGGGAAAGTTACGAACTTAGCCCCCGTTTAAAATTTGGACGTCTCGTCGGTTGGGGATAGGACGGTAATCTCGCATCTCCCAAATATTTGCCGGTAACTATTTCGGGCGAGGAGAGGGTGTTTTGCCGCCCATGGTTGGTGCCCACGGTGTATGAACGGGGCTAACAGGTAGGGCGGTTGTGTCACGTCTGATGGAAGTTACACATCTGCCCCTATTTAAAATATTAGCCTACATCGATTTTGGACGAAGAGAATTTGTTTTGCCGCCCACCGTGTATGAATGGGGAATGGAGGGAGAAATAGAGGTCTTTCGGACGAGCTTGAATCAAATGAGTTTTTCCGCCCATGTTTGACGCCCACCGTGTCAGAATGGGCTCAGAGGCGGTCGTGTCACGTCTAATTGAAGTTACTAACCTACCCCTATTTAGAGCAGTGGAAATCGGGCCATCTCCCAAACACTTGGCTTCGGGCAGCCGACGTGGGAGTGGACATTTTGCTGCTTCTTTCGAATTTTGGGACAATAAGCATCCACGTTTACCCTGGCAACTAAATTCGAATCCATTTTGTATTCCTATATGAATCTTTATAAATAATTCTATGTGTTTTTATATATCTTCAAAAGGACGACAACGATGTATTCCACTGTCATATATGAATATGGTTTACAAATGCCGATACTCAAATTCAGAAATTAGAATCCAGTTTAAGGTGAATTCGAATATTTGGAACACTTCATGTCCAACTCAAATGTCACACGCAGCATAATGTGTACTCCCATTTAGATATGTACACAAGCGATGTATCAAGATTCAAATACCGAGTCAATCAACCAAGAATGTACAAAACTAACAGACATATAAACATTTATAGAGTATATCGATCAATAATATCAACTAACATACATAAGCCTGGCCGCTGTACTTTTTTTTGGCTACAACAACATCCTTTTTTTAGCCAGCATCTTGGTGTTGGAAATATGCCCTAGAGGCAATAATAAAAGGATTATTATTATATTTCCTTGTTCATGATAATTGTCTTTTATTCATGCTATAACTGTATTATCCAGAAATCGTAATACACGTGTGAATACATAGACCACAACATGTCCCTAGTGAGCCTCTAGTTGACTAGCTCGTTGATCAACAAATAGTCATAGTTTCCTGACTATGGACATTGGATGTCATTGATAACGGGATCACATCATTAGGAGAATGATGTGATGGACAAGACCCAATCCTAAGCATAGCACAAGATCGTGTAGTTCGTTTGCTAGAGCTTTTCCAATGTCAAGTATCTTTTCCTTAGACCATGAGATCGTGTAACTCCCGGATACTGTAGGAGTGCTTTGGGTGTACCAAACGTCACAACGCAACTGGATGACTATAAAGTTATACTACGGGTATCTCCGAAAGTATCTGTTGGGTTGACACGGATCGAGACTGGAATTTTTCACTCCGTATGATGGAGAGGTATCTCTGGGCCCACTCAGTAATGCATCATCATAATGAGCTCAACGTGACCAATTTTCTGGTCACGGGATCATGCATTACTGATGCAGTAAAGTGACTTGCGTAACGAGATTAAACAAGGTATTGGGATACCGACGATCGAATCTCGGGCAAGTAACGCATCAATCGACAAAGGGAATTGTATACGGGTTGCTTGAATCCTCGACATCGTGGTTCATCCGATGAGATCATCGAGGAGCATGTGGGAGCCAACATGGGTATCCAGATCCCGCTGTTGGTTATTGACCGAAGAGTCATCTCGGTCATGTCTACGTGTCTCCCGAACCCGTAGGGTCTACACACTTAAGGTTCGGTGATGCTAGGGTTATTAGGAAGACTTGTATGTGATTACCGAATGTTGTTCGGAGTCCCGGATAAGATCCCGGACGTCACGAGGAGTTCCGGAATGGTCCGAAGGTGAAGATTTATATATGGGAAGTTGTCATACGGTCACCGGAAAGGTTCGGGGGCATATCGGTATTGTACCGGGGCCACCGGAGGGGTTCTGGGGGTCCACCGGGAGGGGCCACCTCTCTCGGAGGGCCTCATGGGCCGTAGTGGGCAGGGAACCAGCCCCTGGAGGGCTGGGTGCATCCCCCCCTTGGGCCCATGCGCCTAGGGTTGGGGGGGAAACCCTAGTGTGGGCGCCCCCCTTGCTTGGGGGGCAAGCCCCCTCCCCTTGGCCGCCCCCCTCTAGATCTCATCTTGAGGGGGTCGGCCCCCTTCCCCCTTCCCCTATAAATAGAGGGGCGAGGGGAGGTCTGCACACAACATCCAAGGCGCAGCCCCTCCCCTCCCCAACACCTCTCCTCCTCCGTTAAGAGCCTCGCAAAGCCCTGCAGGAGTACTGCCTCTCCACCACCACCACGCCGTCATGCTGCTGCTGGAGATCTCTTCCTCAACCTCTCCCTCCACCTTGCTGGATCAAGGCGCGGGAGACGTCTCCGCTCCGTACGTGTGTCGAACGCGGAGGTACTGTCCGTTCAGCACTAGGAACATCGGTGATTTGGATCACGACGAGTACGACTCCCTCAACCCCGTTCTCTTGAACGCTTCCGCTCGCGATCTACAAAGGTATGTAGATGCACTCCTTTCTCTCGTTGCTAGATGAACTCATAGATTGATCTTGGTGAAAGCGTAGAATTTTTTTATTTTCTGCAACGTTCCCCAACAGTGGCATCATGAGCTAGGTCTGTGCGTAGTTCTCTTTGCACGAGTAGAACACAAATCTGTTGTGGGCGTAGATGTTGTCAACTTTCTTGCCACTACTAGTCTTATTTTGCTTCAGCGGTATTGTGGGATGAAGCGGACTGGACCGACCTTACACGTACGCTTACGAGAGAAGGGTTCCTCCGACTGACATGCACTAGTTGCATAAGGTGGCTAGCAGGTGTCTGTCTCTCCCACTTTAGTTGGAGCGGATTCGATGAAAAGGGTCCTTATGAAGGGTAAATAGAAGTTGACAAATCAGGTTTTGGCTTTTTTCGTAGGTAAGAAAACGTTCTTGCTAGAACCCTATTGCATCCACGTAAAAGATGCAACAACAATTAGAGGACGTCTAACTTGTTTTTGCAGCAATTGCTTTGTGATGTGATATGGCCAAAAGTTGTGATGAATGATATATTGTGATGTATGAGATCATCTTCTTGTAATAGGAATCACGACTTGCATGTCGATGAGTATGACAATCGGCAGGAGCCATAGGAGTTGTCTTAATTATTGTATGACCTGCGTGTCAATGATTTAACGTCGTGTAATTACTTTACTTTATTGCTAAATCGTTAGCTATAGTAGTATAAGTAATAGTTGGCGAGCAACTTCATGGAGACAGATGATGGAGATCATGATGATGGAGATCATGGTGTCATGCCGGTGACGAAGACGATCATGGATCCCCGAAGATGGAAATCAAAGGAGCTATATGATATTGGCCATATCATGTCACTACTATTTTATTGCATGTGATGTTTATCATGTTTTTGCATCTTGTTTACTTAGACCGACGGTAGTAAATAAGATGATTCCTCATTATAATTTCAAGAAAGTGTTCCCCCTAATTGTGCGCCGTTCTGCGGTTCGTTGTTTTGAAGCACCACGTGATGATCGGGTGTGATAGATTCTAACGTTCACATACAACGGGTGTAAGACAGATTTACACATGCAAAACACTTAGGTTAACTTGACGAGTCTAGCATGTACAGACATGGCCTCGGAACACAGAGACCGAAAGGTCGAACATGAGTCGTATGGAAGATACGATCAACATGGAGATGTTCACCGATGATGACTAGTTTGTCTCACGTGATGATCGGACACAGCCTAGTCGACTCGGATCATGTAACACTTAGATGACTAGAGGGATGTCTAATCTGAGTGGGAGTTCATTAAATAATTTGATTAGATGAACTTAATTATCACGAACTTAGTCTAAAATCTTTGCAAAAATGTCTTGTAGATCAAATGGCCAATGCTCATGTCAACATGAACTTCAACGCGTTCCTAGAAAAAACCAAGCTGAAAGATGATGGCAGCAACTATACGGACTGGGCCCGGAACCTGAGGATCTTCCTCATAGCTGCCAAGAAAGCATATGTCCTAGAAGGACCGCTAGGTGAGGCACCCATCCCAGAGAACCAAGATGTTATGAATGCTTGGCAATCGCGTGCTGATGATTACTCCCTCGTTCAGTGCGGCATGCTTTACAGCTTAGAACCGGGGCTCCAAAAGCGTTTTGAGCAACACGGAGCATATGAGATGTTCGAGGAGCTGAAAATGGTTTTCCAAGCTCACACCCGGTCGAGAGATATGAAGTCTCCGACAAGTTCTATAGTTGTAAGATGGAGGAAAATAGTTACATCGGTGAGCACATACTCAAAATGTTCAGGTTGCACAACCGCCTGTCCCAGTGGATATTAACCTCCGGACGAGGCGGTCATTGACAGAATCCTTGATCGCTCCCACCGAGCTACAAGAGCTTTGTGATGAACTACAATATGCAGGGGATGGTGAAAACTATTCACTGGAGTATTTTCAATGCTAAAGTCAGCAGAGGTAGAAATCAAAAAGGAACATCAAGTGTTGATGGTCAATAAAACCACCAAGTTCAAGAAAGGCAAGGGTAAGAAGAACTTCAAGAAGGACGGCAAGGATGTTGCCACACCCGGTAAGCCAGTTGCCGGGAAGAAGTCAAAGAATGGACCCAAGCTTGAGACTGAGTGCTTTTATTACAAAGGGAAGGGTCACTGGAAACGGAACTGCCCCAAATACTTAGCGGACAAGAAGGCCGGCAACACTAAAGGTATATGTGATATACATGTAATTGATGTGTACCTTACCAGTGCTCGTAGTAGCTCACAGGTATTTGATCTTGGTGCCGTTGCTCATATTTGTAACTCAAAGCAGGAGCTGCGGAATAAGCGGAGGCTGGCGAAGGGCGAGGTGACGATCTTGGCGTCGGGAATGGTTCCAAGGTCGATGTGATCGCCGTCGGCATGCTACCTCTACATTTACCTACGGGATTAGTTTTAAACCTCAATAATTGTTATTTAGTGCCAAGTTTGAGCATGAACATTGTATCTAGATCTCGTTTAATACGAGATGGCTACTCATTTAAATCCGAGAATAATGGTTGTTCTATTTATATGAGAGATATGTTTTATGGTCATGCCCCGATGGTCAATGGTTTATTCTTAATGAATCTCGAACATGATGTTACACATATTCATAGTGTGAATACCAAAAGATGTAAATTTGATAACGATAGTCCCACATACTTGTGGCACTGCCGCCTTGGTCACATTGGTGTCAAGCGCATGAAGAAGCTCCATGCTGATGGACTTTTAGAGTCTCTCGATTATGAATCATTTGACACATGCGAACCATGCCTCATGGGCAAAATGACCAAGACTACGTTCTCCGGAACAATGGAACGAGCAACCAAATTATTGGAAATCATACATACTGATGTGTGCGGTCCAATGAGAGTTGAGGCTCGCGGAGGATATCGTTATGTTCTCACTCTCACTGACGACTTGAGTAGATATGGGTATGTCTACTTGATGAAACACAAGTCTGAGACCTTTGAAAAGTTCAAGGAATTTCAGAATGAGGTAGAGAATCAACGCGACCGAAAGATAAAGTTCCTACGATCAGATCATGCAGGAGAATATTTAAGTCACGAATTTGGTACACACTTAAGGAAATGTGGAATCGTTTCACAACTCACGCCGCCTGGAACACCTCAGTGTAACGGTGTGTCCGAACGTCGTAATCGCACTCTATTGGATATGGTGCAATCTATGATGTCTCTTACCGATTTACCGCTATCATTTTGGGGATACGCACTACATTCACTTTAAATAGGGCTCCGTCTAAATCCGTTGAGACGACACTGTATGAATTATGGTTTGGGAAGAAACCTAAGTTGTCGTTTCTAAAAGTTTGGGGATGCGATGCTTATGTCAAGAAACTTCAACCTGAAAAGCTCGAACCCAAGTCGGAAAAATGCGTCTTCATAGGATACCCTAAGGAAACCATTGGGTATACCTTCTACCTTAGATCCGAAGGCAAGATCTTTGTTGCCAAGAACGGATCCTTTCTGGCAAAAGAGTTTCTCTCGAAAGGAGTAAGTGGGAGGAAAGTAGAACTTGACGAAGTACTACCTCTTGAACCGGAAAGTAGTGAAGCTCAGGAAAATGTTCCTGTGATGCCTACACCAACTGGAGAGGAAATTAACGATGATGATCAAGGTACTTCGGATCAAGTTTCTAGTGAACTTCCTAGGTCTACAAGGACACGTTCCACGCCAGAGTGGTACGGCAACCCTGTCCTGGAAATCATGTTGTTAGACAACGGTGAACCTTCGAACTATGAAGAAGCGATGGCGGGCCCAGATTCCAACAAATGGCTTGAAGCCATGCAATCCGAGATAGGATCCATGTATGAAAACAAAGTATGGACTTTGACAGACTTGCCCGATGATCGGCGAGCAATAGAAAACAAATGGATCTTTAAGAAGAAGACGGACGCGGATGGTAATGTTACTATATATAAAGCTCGACTTGTCGCTAAGGGTTATCGACAAGTTCAAGGGATTGACTACGATGAGACTTTCTCTCCCGTAGCGAAGCTGAAGTCCGTTCGAATCATGTTAGCAATTGCCGCATACTATAATTATGAGATATGGCAAATGGACGTCAAAACGGCATTCCTTAACGGCCATCTTAAGGAAGAACTGTATATGATGCAGCCGAAAGGTTTTGTCGACCCTGAGAATTCTAACAAGGTATGCAAGCTCCAGCGATCCATTTATGGGCTGGTGCAAGCATCTCGGAGTTGGAACATTCACTTTGATGAGATGATCAAAGCGTTTGGGTTTATGCAGACTTATGGAGAAGCCTGCGTTTACAAGAAAGTGAGTGGGAGCTCTGTAGCATTTCTCATATTATATGTAGATGACATACTTTTGATGGGAAATGATATAGAACTTTTGGACAACATTAAGGCCTACTTGAATAAGTGTATTTCAATGAAGGACCTTGGAGAAGCTGCTTACATATTAGGCATCAAGATCTATAGGGATAGATCGAGACGCCTCATAGGTCGTTCACAAAGCACATACCTTGATAAGATATTGAAGAAGTTCAATATGGATCAGACCAAGAAAGGGTTCTTGCGTATATTACAAGGTGTGAGATTGAGCTCGGCTCAATGCCCGACCACGGCAGAAGATAAAGAAGAGATGAGTGTCATCCCCTATGCCTCAGCCAAAGGATCTATTATGAATGCCATGTTGTGTACCAGACCTGATGTAAACCTTGCCGTAAGTTTGGTAGGAAGGTACCAAAGTAATCCCGGCAAGGAACACTGGACAGCGGTAAGAATATCCTGAAGTACATGAAAAGGACTAAGGATATGTTTCTCGTTTATGGAGGTGACGAAGAGCTCGTCGTAAAGGGTTACGTCGATGCTAGCTTCGACACAGATCTGGATGACTCTAAGTCACAAACCGGATACGTGTATATGTTGAATCGTGGAGCGATCGGTGGTGCGGTTGCAAAGCGAGCATCGTGGCGGGATCTACATGTGAAGCGGAGTACATGGCAGCCTCGGAGGCAGCGCATGAAGCAATATGGATGAAGGAGTTCATCACCGACCTAGGAGTCATACCCAATGCGTCGGGCCCAATCACTCTCTTCTGTGACAACACTGGAGCTATTGCCCTTGCCAAGGAGCCTAGGTATCACAACAAGACCAGGCACATCAAGCGTCGTTTCAACTCCATCCGTGAAAATGTTCAAGATGGAGACATAGATATTTGCAAAGTACACACGGATCTGAATGTCGCAGATCCGTTGACTAAACCTCTTCCGCGAGCAAAATATGATCAACACCAGAACTCTATGGGTGTTTGATTCATCACAATGTAACTAGATTATTGAATCTAGTGCAAGTGGGAGACTTTTGGAAATATGCCCTAGAGGCAATAATAAAAGGATTATTATTATATTTCCTTGTTCATGATAATTGTCTTTTATTCATGCTATAATTTTATTATCCGGAAAACGTAATACACGTGTGAATACATAGACCACAACATGTCCCTAGTGAGCCTCTAGTTGACTAGCTCGTTGATCAACAGATAGTCATAGTTTCCTGACTATGGACATTGGATGTCATTGATAACGGGATCACATCATTAGGAGAATGATGTGATGGACAAGAACAATCCTAAGCATAGCACAAGATCGTGTAGTTCGTTTGCTAGAGCTTTTCCAATGTCAAGTATCTTTTCCTTAGACCATGATATCGTGTAACTCCCGGATACTGTAGGAGTGCTTTGGGTGTACCAAACGTCACAACGTAACTGGGTGACTATAAAGGTATACTACAGGTATCTCCGAAAGTATCTGTTGGGTTGACACGGATCGAGACTGGAATTTTCCACTCCGTATGACGGAGAGGTATCTCTGGGCCCACTCGGTAATGCATCATCATAATGAGCTCAAAGTGACCAAGTGTCTGGTCACGGGATCATGCATTACGGTACGAGTAAAGTGACTTGCCGGTAACAAGATTGAACGAGGTATTAGGATACCGATGATCGAATCTCGGGCAAGTAACATACCGACTGACAAAGGGAGTTGTATATGGGGTTGCTTGAATCCTCGACATCGTGGTTCATCCGATGAGATCATCGAGGAGCATGTGGGAGCCAACATGGGTATCCAGATCCTGCTGTTGGTTATTGACCGGAGAGTCGTCTCGGTCATGTCTCGTGTCTCCCGAACCCGTAGGGTCTACACACTTAAGGTTCGGTGGCGCTAGGGTTATTAGGAAGACTTGTATGTGATTACCGAATGTTGTTGAGTCCCGGATAAGATCTCGCACATCACGAGGAGTTCCGGAATGGTGCAGAGGTGAAGATTTATATATGGGAAGTTGTCATACGGTCACCGGAAAGGTTCGGGGCATATCGGTATTGTACCGGGGCCACGGAGGGGTTCCGGGTCCACCGGAGGGGCCACCTCTCTCGGGAGGGCCTCATGGGCCGTGGTGGGCAGGGAACCAGCCTGGAGGGCTGGGTGCATACCCCTTGGGCCCATGCGCCTAGGGTTGGGGGAACTCTGGTGGGGCGCCCCCTTGCTTGGGGGCAAGCCCCTCCACTTGCCCCCTCTAGATCTCATCTTGAAGGGCGGCCCCTTCCCCTTCCCCTATAAATAGAGGCGAGGGAGGGCTGCACACAACATCCAAGGCGCAGCCCTCCCTCCCAACACCTCTCCTCCTCCGTTAAGAGCTTGGCGAAGCCTGCCGAGAATCTTGCCTCTCCACCACCACCACGCCCGTCGTCTTTGCTCTTGGGGCTCTCTTCCTCAACCTCTCCCTCCACCTTGCTGGATCAAGGCGCGGGAGACGTCTCCGCTCCGTACTTGTGTTGAACGCAGAGGTGCTGTCCGTTCAGCACTAGGATCATCGATGATTTGGATCACGACGAGTACGACTCCCTCAACCCCGTTCTCTTGAACGCTTCCGCTCGCGATCTACAAAGGTATGTAGATGCACTCCTTTCTCTCGTTGCTAGATGAACTCATAGATTGATCTTGGTGAAAGCATAGAAAATTTTTATTTTCTGCAACGTTCCCCAACACTTGGCCATTTCCGATGCGTGCCACTTATGGTCCATCTATACTACTATTGATGAATGCACATTGAGCCCGATTGGCATATTTGTAGGTCTGGCACAGCAATCCAAATGAAATGTCTCCGAGTCTTATCAATTAATACAGACTTGTGCTCAAATAAAATTACAAACTAAAAACAAAAAACAATTATTACATGATCTCTAAAACAAATGGTTTGATTGATTACATGAACAGACAACACAAAGGTTATTCAACTATGGAAAGAACATTTCACCTATGATTTACCAAGTAGGAATTTAATTTCCTTTTTTCCTTCAGGACTTTAACAATCTGGTCAGCCTCAGCTTGTTTCGTTTTGAAATCCACCAAATATTTAATGGTTGTCTTGAGTACTGCTTGTGATTGTGCTGTTTGCTTCCTCAACATGTCAACTTCATCTCTAAGTGCAGAAGCAGAATCTCTTTCTACCACTAGTTTAGCCTCTAGGGCATCAGCAGTTGGCAATTCATGATGCACGATTGGGCTGGTGCCACTGCTGTGGGATGATGCAATGTCCATGGGGTCCTCGCTCTTTGATATTGGGCTAACCTGTTTTGCCATTAAAGTTCCGATTGGATTCAGAAAATTTGAAGTTAGCAAAACATCTCAACAGGGAGTTATAACAGCAAACCAGTTAAACAAACAAGGAATTAAAGAGTTTCAATTGGATGCTGAAAAAGTTATTAACATCATTGTAACCCGTTGTTGCAGCAGCAAAAGCGATTAAACAAACAAGTAGATATTTAAGTTAAGGCAAACAGTAATTCTTAACGGTAAGTATCAAACACATAGATAGGTGCAGTCTACAATATGATTAACAGGCTGTGCCATTATGTAATCGATAGCAAACTAAATTAAGCCAAGCAACGTAATTGAACAATTTTGCAATAAGTGGCTAACTAAAATTCGAGAAGGTGTAATGGCGAACTTATGCTAGTTCTTTGTACAGCACACAACAACTTCTTTTTTCGCTTACAAGGTTGTACGAAGGAGTCCATGGCATCAATTGCTTGGATACGGTCCCAATACTTCTTTCTTCCCACGCTGCATGGGTAAGTCGAATGGTTAATCTGGTAAGATGGTGCGTCCTTGATATGTTATATGAGGACGTGTAGTCGAACTAGTTGTAGCCAAACACATCACAATCGGCTTTTACTGTATATTTCATGCGATTACGGTTGGCATATCGAGATCTATGCAATCCACAATAGGATGAAAAGAGTGGCATCCTGCCCCTTGGTGGCGAACTCAGTTCAGCGAAACAAGCAATTCAACCATTACGTGGGTAAATCAAAAGCGCCCTTTGGAATATTTTTCCCTATCCAATCATACACGCATAAAAGGCGGCGCCACCATAGGGGCTGGTATGGGCGGCCGCCTCGGTGGCTGGAAAGTGTGCACCTAGTTTGAGTCGTCCGACTTGGCCCACGCTAGTTTTGTTCGTCCCAACGCACAAGCGAGCAATGTAAAAATGAAGAAAATGTTTCAATTTGGATGGGCCAATAACATAAGTGCAAGGCAGGCCCTATAGCAGGCTCGCGGCCCAAAGCAGCGCCTCCCATATCGATCCACAGCAGGAAAAATCCCAATTCATTCGCTCCGACCTCCGATGCAGTTCGCTCCTAACATAGCCGCCATGGGCAGACCGACACAGCACTTCCTCGCGCCCTCGTTGGAGGGCGGTCGCCCGGCTTCAAGCGAGCGGAAGGACAATAAGAGGAAGATCCAACCACAGGTGTAGCCTGCGTGGGAGGCAGCGGCGGCAAGACGGGCATGGCATCGAGCTTGCATAAGCAGACGATCGCACCTTGCAAGAGTAGCATGCGCATAGCGAGCGGGTACATCACATCCCTGATTATATCTAATTCAACTCTTCAATTTCTGGCCAATAGTTAAACTCGACGGTGTTGTAAAACTGCTTGTATGTAGGGAATCTATGAGAAAATGAAACCAATTTCTACTTATTTTATAACTCCCCAATCAATACCGAATCGATCAATCTGATGTATCTAATCAAGTTTCCAGTGCAAACATACAAGCTCATGTTGTTCTTGAGCCTGAAGTGTCTAATGAACAGACTGCTAATGAATGATTTGATGCAAACATTTTACATGCTCCTGGTGATGAACATATAGTGTCTAATGAGGGATCTAATGCAAGCATTTTGCAAGCTAATTGAAGGATTTTGTGTCTAATGATGATCTACTATGTTGAGAGAGACAGAGAGTTGCAGGCATTGATGACAAGCAAATTATAGTGCATTTTCATAGCTTGAGGAAGCGTCGAGGCCATCTACGGAAAGTCCACGTATCATGACAACATAGCATAAATACTTTTCTAATCTGTTATGCGAAACTATTGGCATACTTATGCGGGATAGATATATTGATATGCAGTTTGCATGGTTATACGATGTAATTACACTTCAATATTTTCAGCCGAGAACGAATAATTCAAGCAGTCTGAGACCATGTTTGTAGTCCTTGTACACCATGTTGCATTTTGTGTTTTTGGTGCTTGCATCATTTAGTGTTTATAATCTGAACTACTTTGGATAATTAGCTGGTTTTCAAAGTGCATGTAGCTTCACATTTCTCAAGTTATGTTGATTTCCGGAGTGCAAGTGCCTTCGTATCTTTTAAGTTAAATGTTCGCCCCTGGTAACTTGAATTCGTGGATGAGCCACTGCACACAAATCATACACGAATGCTAGTACGAATTAAATGAAATGCAGGGACTTATGCTAGCTCGTTGTACAGGCTCACTGCAGCTCTGCTTGCGCTTGGGATGTTCCATGTACAAGTCCATGTTACCACTTGCTTGGATGTGCAGGCCTTGTGCTCCTTGCATCCCCCTCTTCATTTTTGACACGGCGAATGGTTGATCAAATAAGAGGAATCGACCTTGATGTTGTACCGGAGGACAGATACTTACAAGGTTATACGGGTGTGCAGGATGTGTACCAGATCCCGTAGCGCCGTCATGCTTCGCTAAAATATGGATTTGCTTGTTTCAGATGATATCTCCAGAAGATATAAGAGTTAAATTCAGAGTTGCATAGGGGTGTAAACTAAGAGAGCAGTGAAAGGATATCCAAACATCGTCGGAACAGTGCACAAGGGAGTGATGTGTGGATACCTAGTTCGGGCCGGCGTTTGGGCATGCTCGCCTAGCTAGAGTCTGCGGGTCACTTGAGCCGTTGAGGGTGATGCGTTGGCGTTGGCTGGCCGCGCGGATGCAGATCTTGAGTGGCAGCGGAGCACTATGATCACGGTGGGCGAGACCGTTGGTGAAGCCCCAACGGCCTCGAAGCGGAGGTGCGACGATGTGCTCGGTGAAGTAGCCCCGGTGAGCTGGGAGACGGCGTTGGTGAAGCGCACCTGATGCGGTGGAACTCGGTGTCTGTGAGGCACGTCGGTTGCGGCGGCCGATGTTGTCAGTTAACCACCCGATGCGGTGGACGAGGGCGTAGATGAGGTAGCTCCAGTGCGGTGATGAAGCGCGACCGTCGTCTTTGTCGTCGTCGTCCGGCACAAAGGTGGGGAACGGTGGGGAAAGAGACGAGACGAGGGGTGATTCGAGGGTTAGCGGTGAATTAGGGATTTGAGCAATCTAGGCTCGGAAGGGGACGGTGGAGAAGAGAGATTTTGCAGGGCTGGAATTGGGGCCACCAGATATTTCAATTCGAAACCTGGAAGCACGAACTGATATTGTCGTCGTCCTTTTGGGGGGGGAGGGGGGTGGGTGGCTTGGTGCTACACGTCCGTCCGACACACGCGACCACCCCGACAGGACTATGCTTCGGTGCCTTAAGGCACCTGCCTTTGTGTCCATGACATGTGGGCCCCAGCAGTGGTGGCCCACAAGTCGATGACCAAAAGCGATTGCCTTTAAGGCACCGGCAGCGTCCACCCGACCACGACCCTGGTCTACAGTGCGCCTACATTTGAGAATGCAAAGCGAATCTTCTTTCATTTGCAAATGAATCTGTATGTATTACCATGCCCGTGTTTTCCTTGCAATAATTAGTCATTCGAAACGAGATACTCCATCCGTTCACTTTTGTAAGTCGTTTCAGACAACTTAAAATGAACTGTTTTGCACATTGTTTGAAATGTCTTCAAGGTCTTATAAAAAGTGAGCAGGAGAGTACTATAAATTAATTAATGAGGAGTTATTTGAAAAAAAATTGAAACGGTACCCACGCTGACGTGGATTAGAGTGTGTCTCACATAATTAGTTATTTGAATTAGAGTGTGTGTCACGTAGTTAGTTATTTGAATTAGAGTGTGTGTCACGTAGCGATCTCCAATTCTAACATGGATTTCGCATTTCACTGTATCCACGCTACATTTTAATACAAATTCATATGTATATGATGAACACCATGGCAGTGAGAAAACTTTTGGATGGATTCAAACATATGACCTACAAAATAGCACAACAAACTAAGTCAATGTCAACTTTTCGAAACTTAGTATGGCACGAATTGAATAATTACCCGTATGCACGGTCCTCGGTTCAAATCTTACAATGTACACGAATTGAAACATCGATATTAAGTCTCATACTACGATATTCAAATGTTGTTTTTAGCCCCCCCCAAAGCGCTACATACTTCACTGTATCGGTCAATCTTCCTCTCCTAACCACCTTAGGAAGCTATCAGTTTCAAAACACGTTCATTCTTTCTCTCCATGTTTCGATCTCTAAGTCTCTCAACTACACAACCCCTTTTTCCACTCTGTTACCAAATGTATTTACCTCACACACCCGCCATTGCACCCCATGCCGAGCTCTCTCCCCCCCCCCTCTCCCTCTCACCCTCTCGCGCTAAATACATGCATTGCCTATCTAGCCCCCCCCCCCAACCTCTCGTGCGCACGCATGCACGTTGTATATCTAGGTCACTCCCTCGAGACTGTCTCACTCTTTCTTCCGCACGGCGGGCCACACTCGCTCAATCTCGCTCTCTTTATCTGAGTCTCGTTTAACCTTGTTTTCTTTCACACACAAATGATATATCTCCCTGTTCGGGTCTCGATCGACACACTCTATACTCTCTCACGCAGATTGTCTATCTAGGTCAGTCCATGCAAGCCGCCGCCACTCTTTCGACCTCATGGTGGGCCACGCTCACTCAATATCTCTCTCTCTCTCTCTCTCCGTATGTCTCGATTGACCTCGCTCTTTCTCGGACAAAGACGATATATCACCATGTTTGAGCCCAGTCCGACCTATTCACATTGTATACTCTCTCATGCACATCGTCTATCTAGGTCACTCTCTCCAACCCGTCTCACTCTTTCGATCGCACGGCGACCCTATGTGATCGGTTGACCTTGCTTCCTCCATGCACAAAATATATCTACATCGCCTGTGGATCGGATCATCTCTCAAGCTCTATCTTACAGCCCTTGCCCTTGCCAAAAAGCTCAATCGGACAATATCTCTCCAGAGCATATATATTTGTTCAATGAATGTCGGACCACACTCACTTTGTCTCTCTATCTATATGTCTCCCGATTGACCTCGCTTTCTCACACCGTATCTTCCACGCGTTGAAGCTACTACCTCTCCATCCCTCGCAAAGCCGGAGCTATTTACATTGCAAGGGGCACTCCAACCTTGGATTAATTTGTGTAGGCATTTATTCCGGCCGGTTTAGATTATATTTTCATAGCATTCGGCCCACAACTACTCCAAACACCGCTCTCTCGCACGTCCTTTCTCGCCTTCAACGTCGCACCATGGTATTATTGAAAAAACTATGTTGTTCTCTTTAATTATTATAAATAAGCTACAAAACTACACACCGGTAGTCCACTTGGAATGGAACAAATTTCGACCCACAAATTAAAGTGCTACAAACTACACATCGAGGGGCCCACATGTCATGAAACAAATTTGGGCCCATATACAAATTAAAAAATAAAGGACGAGGATCGAACATGCGGCCGGGCCTTCAAGCCATACGTCAATAGGCAACATCGTAGAATAGCAATGTTTGTTGTACCCCTTTGTTCACATAATGTTTTTATATTACCACAGCCTAATTAATGGATAACATGTAATATTATTTTTAGTACTATTCGCCTTCACTTACTTGGTGGGTTCCATGTGTGCTCTCTCTCTCTCTCTCTCTCTCTCTCTCCTCCCTTACGTGTTTAGGCCTTGCGGGCAAACAGGAAGAACTCACGGGCGATGTTGCTTTGTTGACCATATCTGGGCGCGTTCACAAGTCATGGCACCGATTTCACGTACTAGTAGCGATGATCGGTGTACGTGTAATGCACGTTAATTTGGAAGTATATTAAGTGCATGCGGATATTAACTACTAGGATATTATTTGCGTGTTGTCATGTGATTAGCACTATTTTTTGCATGAAATTAACTGCATGCTAAATGTGTTGAGCGCTCGACATTGAAGCAGTCTAGGTCGTTGGATGACAAGGAATACATGTGGCTTGATGACGTTTTATATTTAATTTGATATGTCTCTAGCAGAACATTCAATCGATCAAACCATACATTTCGTTCGATCGACTCCGACTTTAAATTATCTGACGATCGATATAAAATAAGCGGAAATGATAAACATTCGGATTTTAAGCATGGCAATACGAATGTTTTCATGGCAAATTTAGATTACGCGGCAGCGGCGGGGCGTCTCACGGTGAAAGCGGCTCCTCTCGTGCTACGTGTGTCGTCAGACCGACCGGGCGGCGGCAGCGTCTTCTTGCGCCGTTGTTGGCGTACTCACGGGCGTTGGCCTAGCTTCAAGGAAGGCCAAAATGTTACGGACTTGAGCGAAGTCAAGCGGCGGGAGGCGGGCGTTGGTGCAATAAGCGGTCGTGGCGGCCATCCATGCTGCCGAGAACGCGGCACCCGTCTTGGGGACAGCGCATCAACAGCGCGGTGGAGACATTCGTGCACGAACCTTTGGCTCGGCGTGCCGCGTCGATGCCTGCAGCGCATCTTGTTGGCAGTGCACCGGCAGGCGTGTCGCGTCGATTACGCGCAGCGGCGCATCTTGTTGGCAGGTGCGAACGCGTGAAAGTTGGCGGGGACCTCGTGGAACCCCGTGGGATCAAGCTTCGGCGACAATGTGCGGCTCCCAGCCCATCAATGCCACGAGGATGGCGCTGGCGCAATCAGGCGGCAGGAGCGAGAATGGGGCGGGGACGAGCACGGCGTCTTCCGCAAAGGCCAGTTCAAGCTCGTCCCAAAGCGCCTTATGTTCTTGAGACTCCGGCTGGGTGTCTTCCTCGAAGCCCCAGGACACTAAGGGCAGACCATCGTGATGCGGCATGGCGTACGTTTAGGTCAGGCTAGTTGGTGGTAGACGACAGGCGAATCGGAGACGAAGAGAGAGGATTGTAGCGATACCGGGTAGTGCGGGGTTGATTTTAAACTACGGCGCCGACGACATTAAAAGTGGGAGCAGTTGGGACGACGGTGGGCGACGGAGCCTGGTCAAAGGGCTCGCCTCCCGGTGAGCCTGCAATGATTCTGCTCACACGCCTCCTGACAGGCCGGCCGGTAGCGATGCGCTCCTGCGCCTCCCGTCGACTCACACGCTTGCTCGAATGGCACCTGCCGATGAGAAGCGGGGACTCGTGGCGGCACGTAAACACCCACGGTTTCAATAGTGAAAGCATTCGCCTTAACGTGACAGGTCTTTGTTCCAAAATACCTTGGCTCTTCATTTGTGCAACTTGTCATAAGCAGCTTGTCTCAAATTGAAGAAAAAACTTACAGTAATATTTGTGCCATATCACGTGACCATGCTTAGTTTCAAGAATTTATGCTCACTTTTGGATTTTCTGAAATTTAAGATCCGAGATTGAAACAATATCATAACCTACATCATGCAATAAAATTTCAAGCCGTACATCTGTCCTGTTGTATTTCTTAAGAAAGGATTTGGTCAAACATTTTGCTTAGTTAGACTTTAGACAAGTTATATATGCAGACTAAAAGGATAATCCCTCCGTACCAGTGCATTGCTTGATATATTAACTCAAGTACTAGGCACGAACAAACGGGCTCAATTCTATGCTCATCCTGTTGTAGTAGTAGTAGTACTAGGCAATGCAGTTGACGGGTGACCTTAACGAGCGGCGACCGAGGGAATTGAACCGTGCTCGGCACGGTAGGTAACGTTGTCTAGTTACTAAAGCATCCCTCCGTTGTTCATCGGTAGTCATTATGGACCGGGGACATGAGGGGAATTTCCTAGGGCTGGAATTCTGGCTGCCAGATATTTCGACTTTAAATGATGAGGCTCGACTGGTTGGGGTTGCCTAATGTGCATACCACGCACGCCACCGAAGGACACGAGCCCGTTTTTTTAGGATCGACACGAGCCAAGGTCTGGTTGATGCGCCGTTGGGTCCTACCATTCGAGAATCTGAAAGGAACCTTTTAAATTGCCGAGCGAATCTATGTGTATTACAATACCCGTATTTTCCTTGCAAATACTAATCTCAACATGGTAATTGATTTATGACGAGTTGTTGAATTAGAGTGAGTTTGTGATATAGTGATCTCAACGTGGATTTCACATTTCATGGTATCCCTAGTAAGTTTTCCAATGCAAATCCAAATTTAAAAGATGAACAATATGGAGGTAAGAAAACTTTGTATGTATCAAGCATATGACCACACACACAGAGAGAGAGAGAGACACACACGCACGAACACAACAACAATCCAATAAGTATAGTGCATCTATTTTTTCCAAACCATGCATGTATGACACGAATTCAAAAATACTCCTTCTATTCCTAAATATTAGTCTTTTAGAGAGTTCAACAAGTGACTACATACGGAGCAAAATGAGTGAATCTAGACTCTAAAATATGTCTATATAAATCTGAATGTGACAGTCCATTTGAAGCCTCTAAAAGACTAATATTTAGGGACGAAAAGGAGTAAAATGTAAGACATCCATGGTCCTCGGTTCAATATTTAAAATGAACATGAAACTGAAACATGAATATTAAGTCGAGTACTACAGTACATGCAAATGTTGTATTTAGGCGGAGCTATGATTGTCGGGGTCAACCCTCGACCTTAGATAAAATTGTGGAGCTCTGTTTAGGGTTGTTTAGATTATATTTGTCCCGACCCTCCCAGCCACCGATTGGTTGTGCACCCCCCACCCCTCCTCCCCGGGAGAATATCATGTGACCCCATACCTTAGATGCTATATCTTGTCTGAGTTGCTTGGAGCTTGTAGATCTGAGATATAGCAGCTCACATGATGTGTCTTAATATTTTTGCAGGAAACCTTGATGAGTTTGAGAATTGCACACAATTTGTACAAAAACTACTTAGATGCCCTTTGATCCCATATCCAACGACCTCGAAGCTCGTATCACCGTAGCATCTAAGATGAAGGAGGACATCATATTCTCCTATATGTAAGAATATCATGTGCTACCACACCTTAGATGCTTTGGTGATACAAGCTCTTCGGAGGCGTTGGATTTGTGACCCAACACCTCCTCGGTGGTTCAAATGTTTTTTTTGCAGAAAAGACCCAAAAGAGTTAGGCAACTGCTTACAAGCACAAAAGGCTGCTTTCGAGATGCCATTGGATCTCAGATCAAACGACCTCCAAGCCCGTATCACCGTAGCATCCTAGCTGCGATAGCACCTTATGTTTTCTCGCACGGGAGAGTATGAGGTGCTCCCGCACCGTAGATTCTATGGTGATACGAGTTCACTGAGATCTAACGGCCCACAATAGGAGGTTTGAATGTTTTTGCAATATACAACTGATAGAGTTCGGGAAATGCGCAGAAAGTACAAGTACTATGTATGTGCCATCTGATCACTGATCATACGACCTAGATGCCCATATCACCGTAGCGGGTAATTAAGCTACGGGGAGCACCTAATATGAGCACCGGGGAGCCGTTGGATCGAAGATGCAGTGGCACACACGAGGCCTGAATGTTTTAATTGCAAAAAAAACCTTTGGAGAGTTTGGAAATTGCGCATAATTACAAAGACTACTCCCAAGCCATTGGATGTCACTTCCAACGGTGTAAAAACTGGTATCACCATAGTATCTAAGCTGCGGGGTGGGTGTGATATTCTATGTCCCTGTCATTTTTGTTCGTAAACTTGCAAAATACGTGTAACTCGTGTCGTTACTTGTCTAACCGCGCAAGTGTTTGTTCAAAAAAACCATCCTACACTGAAATATCGGAACAACACACGGGGGTCCCACTTGTCATTAATCAAATTTGGACCTAAAACGAACAAATCTGAAAGACGAGATTCGAACTGGAAACCTGGACTACAAAGCGTAAGTCGATAGCCTGAAAAAACGAACGGTTGTTGGCTTTGTCCCATAACTTGATTTTATTTATACAGTACTTGCGTTGAGTAGAGTAGAGGGAGTGCTCGTCAACACGTGCATGACCGTTGTCTCACTTACTGGTGGGTCCCAGGTTTGCGGTCTCAATCTCTCTTCTCTCCATCGTCTAACCTTTTGCACGGGCACACATGAAGAGCGGCGCTAGCTTTCCGTGGTGTTATTACAACTAAAAAAAGCTTGGAAAATAGAAGAATCACCTAGAACAAGAGACATTGTGGGTGGTCGAGACGGAGCTAACCACATCTATCCTCCGTGCCACGTTTGCATGATGAAGTTGTGTGGCTAGTGGGGTGTTTTTGACCGTCTGGCTGGGTCCCGAGGTCGAACCATAGGTAATACGTCTGATACAGTATATTTTTACACACACATTTTTCCTCTGCGCCGAGACGTGGCACACCCTACCGCGCGGTTTTGGGGTCCTCCTGGGTGGTGCACGCATATATTCTTCCTGACGTGGGACACCCTACCGCGCATTTTCTGGGTCCTCCTCGGACGTAGCGCCGAAGCAAGTAAATGAGTCGTCAAATCACGAAAGACCATCTTTCCCGCCGAGTACATCAGTGAAGCACGGTGGCTAGCTAGTTGGGCTAGTTCGACCGATTAGCTAGGCCGCCACCACATTTGTTTTTTCACCTTTTTATCTACTTGCCGGCAAGTAAATTTAAATATCCACCGCGGCATTGCTCACGGTGTTTGGAGTGCGGCAGGATTTTTAATTTTTTGATTGGCAGAAGCACGCTGCAGGATTTTTAATTTTTGATTAACGGGAGCGGCGCCGCGGCAATTAGTCATGATGACTCCGCTGTAAAACCCTTTGCTCCTCGATGTGAGAAGTCGTCGACTGGTGTTTTACCGTGGTGAAAACCAAAAGATTCCCCGCTCCCTCCTTCTTCCCGTAGATTGCATTGCCTTTCAGTCGTTTCGCCCCCTTTGCTTCCTCTCCCCATTGCTTCTACCTGGTGACATGGCGGTGCAGCAGATCACGGAGTCCGAGGTGAGGCGCCTGACATAGGAGCTCCATGCCAAGGATGAGGAGCTCAGGGCCAAGTACGTGGAGCTCCGTGAGCTCAAGGAGGAGAGGAGTGACATGCTCCTCCGTTATGTGCTGGAGTTCACGGAGCTTCAAAAGCGGCAGGCGTCCACCACAAAGATGCTCAAGGCGTCGGCGGCGTTGCTGCAGAAAGCGGGAGATACGATAGGCCATCAGGGGAGCCGGCTGGAATGCGAGCGGGCCGATCGTGACGAGGTCCAGGATTGCCTCGGCCACTTGGTGAACCAACTTGCAGCGCCGCGTGTTGCGGCTGCGATGCCTACCGTCGTGCGGTAGCGGCGATGTCGGCCGTCGGGCTAAACCCGTTCGACCACCCGGTCGACTTCAACGAGTTGCGGCTTCCTGACCTGGTCTCCTTCTTCACCTATATCTTCGAGGATCTGAGCCGTCTCCGCGCTATGGTGGGGGCTGAGCTAGACAAGGAGGGGTTGCGGGCTGCCGTCGCTGTTGCCGGGAGAATCCTTTTAGGGCTCCGTCACCGGAATCCATTCGTGCCATTGGACGTCGTCTTTGTGAGCTGGCTCCGTCGACCGAGGCGGGCTCTGCGGCCGGTTGCACCCTGCATCACCAACATCGTGCGCCTCGAGAAGCAGAGGGACTTCGGTGCTGTTTAGGCGCCCTCTGCATGGGCATGTCCATGTCTCGGCGCAACATGGCCATTGGATCAAACTCAGACGGTGCAGCTCAGTCACTGTAGCACAAAGCGTGTGGGTGTGTTTGGTTGCATTCTCATCTCAATATAGTAGTTTCCTCTTCGTGTATTTTTGTCAACCTACTAGTGTGGACTCATGCACCCTTCATGCACTCTGCCAAACACCCAAAAGTGGGTCGAGAAGGGAACTTTTGCTCCCATCCCGTGCACCATTCATACACCCTGCCTAACACTATTAGGTGCTTCATATGGTTCATGTTTAGGTGGAGTACTGTAGCACCGTACTCTCCGTCTTGTTGTGGTCCTAGTTACATTAACATTGATCTCATAGTTCATTCTCGTAGGACGATCGAAAAAGCGGTACTATGTTACATATAGGAGTAGTTGACATGCGCACAACATCATTTGTTATCGTCATATGTTACTACACTAGCAACAAGATTGTGTAATCTTGGCGTATGAACCACTTGCACATGCCTAGTAGTAGGAGCACTGTATGTTCAAGTGGCTGCCGTGTTTCCCACTCCTCCATCGTAAGAGTGGAAAGCGCTTCTGTAATCATTTTTTCTTTAGAAAAAGCAGTGGACACGCCTTTCTGCGTGCGGATCCTCCTCGACCATGCACTAAATTACTCACTTTACGGCGTGTGGGGCAACCAGCATCGGGATCCACCAGCCATGCACTAAATTACTCCGTAGTAGAGTGACGGTAGACTACCCCGATCGAAGCGCCGCAGTAATGCCCAATGAGCCGTCAAATCACAAAACCCCCTCCTTTCCAGCAGTAAGTTGGACGTACGAAGCAACCATCATTTCACTCTTCTCTCTTAGCTTCCTCTCTACCCAACCCTCGCTTCTACCTCATCTTGTTCCTCATTTCTTCAAGAAAACCCCGACCTGCTTCTGCCATTGTTCTTCTCTCCCAAAGAAGGAAAGGTGAGCGCATCAATGCCCAATGAGCCATTGCAACCCCGAGGTTGATCCTATAACTCCCTCTCTTTTCTTATTTTGGGTTTGTGAATATGGTTTCTTTTCTTTTATTTCTATTTGTGGTTTCTTGATGAATGACTGGAGCACCGGCCGAAGTGATGTCTATGGCTCCGGCCAAAACCATTGAGGCTCATGGTACGAAGAAGCGCAAGCACCCTGCCGAGACTACCGCAGACAAGCTCAAAGCCATCGCCCTGTCCAAGCCCCCCTCTCCGGGATCCCTCATTAAGCAAGTCCAGGTAATATCTCTTCTTGACGATCTTTTTCTCGATCTTGATTGTGTTTTTTCATCTAACACGCAGTACTAGTACTAGTAGTACAACTTTCTGGGTGATCTTGCATGTGATTTTTGTGTGCCAAATGATGGTTCTAAATTCCTCTTTTGACCAAAACATGCGAGAGGTTGACACTGATTTCTTATAGATTACTTTCAACTACGTACTTTATGAACATCAATGCTACCTTTTAAGAGGGTATATTTGCCTCAGTAACTTGTGTTATGGATATTGCATGTAATCCCTCTGCTCTCATGCCTTTGAAGACATGTTCTAGTGTCTTTGTTCACTCATTTCTGTGCGTATATGTAGTCATATATGGAGTATAATATCGAAAATCATCTTATATTTCTGACCGGAGGTAGTAATAAAATATGGTTTCTGTTTGAATTAGAACCAGGTCTGCGGTGGAGATGAAGTTCTCAAAGTCATGCCGTGTGAACTGGAAGACCTGATGATGAGTTCTCTTGCTGAACTATCCAAATTGTTGTGTCCTTGTCGCTACGTGTCCTGAACTAGTGCTTTCCTGTAGCATTGTTGTCAGGCGTGTTCTCGAGGATGTACTTGACCACAACAATTTCCTAGTTGTGCCTTCGATTACGAAGGGTGTGGTTCTTGTAAAGCTTCCCAACAAATCTGATGCGGCCTGTCTTCATCATCATGTTTATGAGTGGAAAGACCACTCTGTTAGGTTCTCCAAGGTTGATAAGATGGTGATGGTGCATGTAGACATCTCACCACGAAGTCCATGGCCTAGTCGGTTATGCGGGGTTCATCCGTGGGTCGGTGGCAAGAAATAGTCTGCAGAGTTTAGTTAGTGCAACTTTGCTTGTCTGTAGTAAGTACTATTGTTCGATTACTTGATTTGTGTTTGTGAACCTGTATTGTTTATTAGTACTGCCGCTTTTGGTGTGTGGTCAGTCCGAGAACGGTCTATGTTAATGTCTATCCACTCAATTCGATCAGTATATTTTGAAGTATCCAGATCATATTTTTGTGAGGACGGTTTATAAATTATGGTTACACTCCAATATCTGTATGCATTGAAGGGTTTATCGCACCCACCAGGATTTCCAGTCCATGGATGTTCGGTCCATACGATTTGTCACGACCTTTGGACTGTCACCTTGTGGGACTAGGCGGGGGCCCTGCATGCCACGCGTAGTTGGACGATCAATCTTCCGTTTAGTACTTCAACATAGTGATTTCCTGGTAAGGATTCACTCGTGTCACATCAAGTAAATCTTATTGATTTACTATCTAAATCTTATTGATTTAATGTCATGTTTTCTTTCTTTTCCTGCAATTTTACGATGCAGGTTTTGCCATGTGACATTCATCACAGAATAAACCATTTGGTTTGCTCTCGATGGCTATTTTTGCAGGTTTCACTTCTTATGTCGTGTCAAGATGCTTGAAGGCACTGTCCATCACTTATATTCTTTGGAAAAAATTGGATCGATGCATTGTCCGAGTACAAGCTAAATCCCTATGATGAACTGTAGTTTGGTATAACAAAACGCATACAATTAGTCCTTCTCGCGTTTAAAAGAAATGAAGAAAAAACTGGATCACGGTCACGGATCCTAGTCAAGTTAGAAAGCTGATCATAGCAGACCAGACACGATCGCCGCTGTCTCGCACAGATCGAGCACCGGCAGTTGCTCTAGCACTGACAGCGGCAGCAGCTCAGTCTGATCCAGCTGAGGATTGGGCACCGACCACGTCAGCGGATCAGTCTGATCTATCGGAGGATCGGGCATCGACACCGGCACCTGCTCCGACACCGGCATCAGCTCTACAAGGAGCACCATCTCCGGCAGTAGCAGCGGCTTCGACACCTGCAGCAACACTTGCACTTGCATCTGCTCCGGCCCGTGCAGTTGCACCGGCAACAGACTGGGCTGCAGTTCACACTTCATATACCAAAATCCTTACAAAAACCAACATGTCCACCTTCTTGGTAAGCATTGGCCGCCCAAGTGCTTCATTCTTTTTTCTTTCCATGTTGTTTCACATGATTCACTGTGTTGATCTAACTGTTTGGGTATGTCTTCTTGTTTGCAAGCAGAGAATTCCTAGAGCAACGAGGGAGTCGTTCAACAATCCGGGCGACCGCGGCCAAGTTTCTCTTACCATGCGCAGCCTTGGTGTGAATGAACCTGCTCAATATACCGTAAGTACAAAGGATGGTGGCATTATGATTGATGCTAAAGGATGGTCATGGTTCAAATCTAAATCATATCTTGCGGTGGGGATGATGTCAAATCGAACTTTCTCGGCAAGGAGAGCTGGTCCAAATCAACTTTGAAATTCTTTAGTAGCGACGCATAGCTGCCGAACTGATCTATCCTCAGAGATTTTGATGTAATAATCTGGCATGGTGAAACAAGTGTCCTATGTGTATAAGTAGTACGACAGTATTATTTATCACATGGTATATCGTTGATAAATTGCAACTCGATTCTTTGGTTAGGAAGCGTCGTTCGATTTCATTCCAACAAATGCCGTGCTTTATTCAATTTTGTGTATTCGCCTTGCAGCGACATCTAAAACCAGCGCCCGTACCGATCGCTTGCAATATGAAAAGCGTTGAGGTAGAACACATGGGCCCCAAACATGCGAATCAGCTGCGGCCCAAAGTCGAGAACCGTGAGCCTATCGAGTATTATATTCTCATTTGAACCCCCATAAAAAAGCTGAACCCCGTAATGCCCGTGCGTTGCAGAGGGAGTATATTTCTCGGCAAGGTGAGCCTGTGATATAAAAGATTTGTATATTTCTTTACAAAGGGAGTATCTCTTTGTCAAAAAATATATTTATGTGTAACTAGTTACTCCTGTCTTTCTACTTCCTTTCGCTGATATGTGGGGCAACCGGCAACGGGGTCCATGTTCCATATGCACAAATTAGAGTGCACAACTTCACGGTAGACACACCCGGTCGTGGCGCTTGCGATAATGGAATGAGCCATCAAATCACAACCCCCCCTTTCCGACTTAAGCGATGGTACGGAATGAATGACGGCAATATTTCACTGGGCCTGAATCCCCTTCTACCTCGTCTGCTTGTTCAGAAAAAAAACCCCTTCTCGGCGATTGCATAGGGTTTTCTTATGGAGAACCAGGTACAAATTCTTCATCCATCCCCGATAAATCCAAGTCCCTTGGTCGCAGGTAATCCTAGGATGGCAGCCGTCGCCGTTGATGCATTTTTCTTCCTAGTGAATATAGTGTGTTTCATTTGCAGTGCCCAAAGTGCGAGTACCCTACAGGTTTCTGCGCCCTCGAGACGCATACACTTGTTCCTTCTCATCCTAACACGGCATTTTGTAACGCGCACAGTATGTTCCTAGAATCCTCTTTTCTATCCGGGAGGGTGGGGTTTTTTTGAACATGTTGTGTTCTCATATTATTTTTCCTGCATTGTATTATTTGCTCTGCTAGAACACATGTACTCAAGATGCTCGGCCTTGCCATAACTGAATACACTAGTTTAATGGTCACAGTGAAGACAAGCCACGGATATAAGTTCCGAGTTGGGTTCATGAACCAAGAAGATCGCTGCTTTTTTTATGGCCGAACTTGGATAAACTTTCTCAAGTGTTACGGACTGAAAGTTGGCGCACGAATGTTGATAGAAATAGCAGAACCTGGTCTCATCTTCACTGCAATCTTCCACCCCGACGTCGTTCCGATTGTTCATCCATGTTAGTTTTGTATCTGGTTCTTGCTTGTTACCTCGATTACTTCTTAATCCACCTATTCTATCTAACTTATCACAATTTAACTTTAGAAGTAGCAACGAATCTCTCACGAAGATGCTACTTCTAACTAATATTTTCTTATAATTGGTGGCACTTGTAGGGTTTTTCAGAGTTAAGCAGTCTGCTCATTTGTTACTCTGTAATAACTCGGCTGTTACTAATAACCTTTGAAGTTGACTGGATCGACATCCACAAGTTCCTACACTTTATTGATTGTCTTGAGGTCCTTGTGGGGCGTTTCAATGGTGGAAGGCCACGTGGGATATGTGTGCCACCGCTACACTCGTTGAACAGGTCCAACTATGTCGAGAAACTTATGGTACGAGTTGTTTTCTGTTATATATGTTGTTCATAAACTATTGCTTATACACAGTTTTACAACTGTGATCTTCTTGAAACAGGAACTGCCGAGTTCTATTGTTCCTATACAGATGCCTGACCATGGTCGGGTCAGACTTGCGCTTGGTCACAACATGATGTTTATGTCGACCTACTCAATTCCCCTTGGAGGTGAAAATATACTTATTCATGGGTGGTCTCAAATAATGAAGGCCCGTCCATCTTGGAGAATAGGACATAAGATTATGTTCATTCTTTTCCATGGCTGTAAAGCAAATATCCTGTTTATTGACCATGTTGCGAGATGAAGCCGCTTTCAGAAGGTTGTGGATGCGCGGGGTGGCGCTTGGGCCTTGTCCTGGGGCTTGGCGGCCTGACCCTTGGTTAACTGTAGGCAAAGTAGCACTATTCGAGGCGTTCTTTGTACGGTTGAACCTGTATAAGTACTCATACTGCTTTCAGCTTTGGTTGTTAAGTGCCCCTGCTGGTTTCAGTTAAGGTTGTTAAGTACTCCTGCTGCTTTTACAGTCTGTCATGTTTCTTCAGTCCTGTCTTCCTCCAGCCACCAAAACCAAACCGGTAGCGGCCAGGGCACTTTGCTTCGCCTCCCACGGTATTGCGCCTCGGCGCCACGCGCCGCTGCCTCACCGTCTCCTAAATCGTTAACGCCGACATCCTCCGTGCGCTTTGGTGCGCTCGACCGCCCTCTGCGTTGTCAACATGGTCAACAAACAACAGGAATCGGCAGCAGTACGTGGAGAGGATGACAGTAGGGGCCCACCACGTCAGCGTATGGAAAAATAAAATGCTTCCTCCTAGTGTTTTCCACGACATCCGGGACCCATGACATTGTGGCGTATATAGTCAATAGACAAGAGAACAACACAAGATCGGTGACACACAGGACGTAGCTACTCGAGCAGTATTTTTTCTTTGGTATTGTTGAGGCGGAGGGGTTTGAACTGGGTTGTGGCCCGTCTAGCCCAGGCTTATATTTTATGTTCACCATGTGACCAGCCTAGCTATTTTTTCTTTGTGAAAATGAGCCCAGTTTATTTTTTCTGAAGAATACCCAATCCAGGCCTACTTATTTTTCTATGCCCTGATGGGGTGCAACTCTTTCAAGACGCCTACAAATCTTGAAAGTAATATGAAATGGGTTGTAAATATAAAAACAGATGACAAATTGGCAATTACTTTATAATTTCTGAATTTTTTCACATTTTCAGATTCATATTTCACTGGGCATTAACCTAATTTAAATATATCTTCAAAGTACTTTAAATCTGGCTCGACATTTCGGTATTAAAAATAGTTTGGAACCCACAAAAATATGCGAAATTGGCCCTGCCAACCAAAAAACGAGCGCAATAAATTGCATAAGAAGTTGCCATGAGCTATATAAATTATTAAAAAAAGAGGGAGTGGTCTGACTTGTGGGCCTGTTTAGTTGACGCGTATGCAAGATTTTTTTAGTTATTATATACGTCAACAAACGATTCTAGCAGATGTAACCGTTGGATGTCAATCCAACGGCCGTCGTGTTTCTTCAATCTCTGATCTTCTTGCTCCAGCCGCCAAAGCAGCGCCGGCGGGACCGCCTGCTCCCGCCTCCCGTGGCCGGCTGTGCTGCCGCGCAGGCCTCAGTGCCCCCTACTACTCCCACCGCTGGCCAGGGCATCCCTCTACTCACCCACACCCCCTGTTATTCTGCGGCGACGGCAGCCTCACACCGCAGCCGAACCGATGAACGCTCGTACTCCTCTCTGTGTGGGCATCCACTGTCGCGTCTTCCCCGGCTCCGTGTCATCCCCTTCTTAGGCCTCGCCGTCGTCCACCGCCGTGGTGCTCTGGGCGCGGCGTGGTAATGTGGTCAACGACCGACTTCCATCGGAAGAGTATTGTACCTGGAGAGGCTGACAGCTGGGTCCACGGCAGCCGCAAGGAAGTGCCTCCTTATTACGCGGAAAATAATTATTGCTCCACCTGACAATGGGGACCCACCGGACGGGCCACCAGTATTTTGAGAAAAAATCATTTCCCCCTGACTGCTGGGACCCACCGGACGGGCCACCGTGTTCATAAAAACGTTCCCCCATTGTCATCTCGGACCCACGGGAAGTGCCTCCTTATTACGCACAAAAAAATGAATATTCCCCTGGCTAGCTGGGACCCACCTTGGTAGGAGGCTGACTTGTGGGCCTACTAAGTTGACGGGGACGAAGGATTTGTCAACTTAGTCAATATGAGCGATTCTAGCTCCAAAGGACCGTCGATGTCCATCCAACGGCCGTAGTGCTTCTTCAACCTCTGGTCTTCTTGCTCCAAATTACCAAAGCAAATACCGATCGTGCCGCATGCTCCTGCCTCCCATGGCGGTTTGTCTTTGCCGCAGAGGCCTCACCGCCCCCTACTATTCCCACCGCTGGCCAGGCCCTGCGGCGACGGCAGCCTCACACCGCAGCCGAACCAGTGAACCCTCGTACTTCTCTCCACGCGGGCTTCCACTGTCGCGTCTTCCCCGGCTCCACGTCGTCCCCTTCCTAGGCCTCGCCGTCGTCCACCGCCGAGGTGCTCTCCGTGCGGCGTGGTCAACGTGGTCAAGGGACGACTTCCATCGGAAGAGTATCAGACGTGGAGAGGCCGACAATTTGGGTCCATGGCCACAGCCCAGTTTTTTGTGATTTGCCAAGTAAGTCGCTTTGTCAGCCTGTTGGGCTGCAAATCTTTCAAGACGAGGAGAACTTTCATTCGGTGGCCGAGAAAATGGCCCATCAAGAATGAGAAATGGGATGTGCATTTTAAAACACATCAAACCGGCAATTAGTTTCAAATATCTTTTTTCATTTCAAGATTTTAAATTACATTAATTTTTTCTTGGCGTGGAGAATTTGTTGGATTTTATATTGATATACATTTATTTTTAAAATCAGTTTTAATGTGAGTTGAAATTTTGGGATTAAAAAGAGTTCGGACCGCACCGAAATATGCAAAATTTCGTATAATTTTTTAACCGTGGCCACAATATGGGCTGTAATGCTAACAAAAATAATATGGGCTCCAAAAAACCTTAAGAATTAGCAAATGGGCTGTAAATTATTAGAAATAATGGCAGATGGGCTATATGCTTTGTTTTCCACAGATTTGAGGCTTTCCTAAAAAAGGTTGGCCTTTAAGCCTTGTTGTTGGATGTCCATCCAACGGCCGTCGTCTTCTTCAATCTCTGCTCTTCCTGCTCGGCCGCTCAAACAAGCGCCGGCGGGACTACTGCTCCCTCCTCCCTTGACGGCTGTCTTGCCATGCGAGCCTCACCGCCCACCGTACTCCCATTCTTTGGTACTCACCCACACTGTTGTTATTCTCCGGCGCAAGCGAACACAGTAAACCCCTAAATGCAGTCGTACTCCCCTCGCGTGGGAAACAAGCGGCAGTCTTCCCTGCCTCCGTCTCATCCCCTTCCTAGGCCTCGCCGTCGTCCACCGCCGTGGTGCTCTCGGCGCGGCGTGGTCAATGTGGTCAACGACCGACTTCCATCGGAAGAGTACTGTGCGTGGAGACGCTGACAGCTGGGTCCATGGCCGCAGCAAGGAAGTGCCTCCTTATTACACGCAAAATAATTATTCCTCCACCTGACAGCGGGGACCCACCGGACGGGCCACCGTATTTCGCAAAAACAAACGTTTCCCCCCTGACTGCTGGGACCCATCAGCTACACCTTCGCACGCAAGGAAGTGCGTCCGGGCAAAAAAAATGATTCGCCCCCCTGACTACTGGGACCCACCAGCTACATATCTTCGCACACAAGGAAGTACCTAACAGTCGGGACCCACCTGGTCGAAGCGTATGTAGCATTGTCATTCTGGTCGCGAACGTGTACGTACATATATACTGGTGGATGTAGAGGCGCGCACATTTCGTAGTAGAGGCGCGCACGTAGCATGTACACGCACGTCTGGCGCCAGGGTGCAAGAAAAAAATCTGACCACGTATGTGTACATCTGGCGGGTCTCGAATGCCTACTCGGCGCGCTCGTCTGGCGAGGGCTCGTTGACATGGCTGGGTCGGAACGGAGAAACAGTGTCGTCGTCGTGTTCATGGGGAGGCAACGGAATGCGTCGTGTTCATCGGGAGGCAACGGAATGCGTGGGAGGCAACCGGCTGGATCAGAACGGAATGCGTGGTCGTGTTCATCGGGAGGGCTTGGACGGAACAGGCGATGGAAACGAGGCCTGGCGTACCGCAGAACGGAGGAAACGGCCTTGTGTTCGACCGGCCACATTCGAAACAGGGTCCTGTTGATCGGGAGGGGTGTGGCGTACCGCAAAACGGAGGAAATGGACCTCCTACGGTCGAAACGGGGGTCCTGTTGATCGGGAGGGGTGAGGCGTACCGCAAAACGGACCTCCTACGGTCGAAACGGGGGTCCTGTTGATCGGGAGGGGTGTGGTGTACCGCAAAACGGACCTCCTACGGTCGAAACGGGGGTCCTGTTCATCAGGAGGGGTGTGGCGTACCGCAAAACGGGACTCCACGGGATACTGTTCATCTCCATCGTCGACCTCCTCCAGCCTCCACGGGCTACCGTCGACCTCCTCCAGCCTCCACGGGCTCCTGTTCATCCAGCCTCCACCGCGCGCTACTCCACTGGCTACTGTTCAACCACCCCTCCATCGTCTATTGTTCATCCAGCCCTCCACACCACGGGGTCCTGTTCAACCACCCCTCCACGGGCACCCCTCCACCGTCTACTTTTCATCCAGCCCTCCACATCACGGGGTCCTGTTCATCCAGAGGCAACGCCACCGCTCACTGTTCATCCAACCCCCCGCAACGCTCACTGTTCATCCTAGAGGCAGCATTGATCGACTTCAGATAGCAGCAGTAGCGAAGGAATCGCTCGATCGGGTTCAGTTAACAGCCATCGATCGATCGCTCGGGTTCAGTAACGCGTAGCCTGCGGTCTGTCGCCGGGTTGATTAGAGCCCAATGCCTCGCTTCGGTTCGATTAGAGCCAACGCCTCGCACACAGCAGCGTCGTGTCACGAGAAAGCAGCGCATCGCTCGGCCCCGACCTCCCACCGTAACTTGAACTCCCCGAAATTTTCCTCCCCTCGCTTCTACCACGGTTTTTCCATCATGGACGGCCCAAAGAATGTCATGCAGCGTCTCCGGCCCGACCGGGACAAAAAGCCCATTTTACATCATGTTTTTTGTCATAGAAGTAGGAGCCCACCACATATATGATGATACCGGGTTTTTTGTCACAATTATCGTCATAGAAGTGTCATATGTATGACAGAAAAAAATTCATTCGGCCCAAAGTGTCACGGATGTCTTTTTTTGTAGTGTTCTTCCTTGACCTTCTCCCTAGATGGGAGAAGGGTTTCCCCTCTGGTACTTGGCTTCCATGGCATGGGAGGGCGAGAGCCCCTCCGAGATTGGATCTGTCTCTCTGTCTCTCTCTGTTTCTGCATTCCTGATTCTGCCCTTTCACCGTTTCTTATATTCCCGGAGATCCGTAACTCCGATTGGGCTGAAATTTGGACACGATTTTTATCCGAATATTGGCTTTCTTGCGGGGAAAGAAGGGCACCAAAAGCCTTATGAGGTGGCCACGAGGGCCCAGGGCGTGCCCCTCACCCTCTTGGGCCCCTTGGGCATCGTCTCGCGTTGATTCCACTTCCCAAAATCCACATATATTCCAAAAAAATCTCTGTCAGTTTTTATCCCGTTTGGACTCCGTTTGATATGGATTTTCTGCGAAACAAAAAACATGCAACAAACGAGGAACCGACCTTTGGGCCTTTGGATCAATATGTTAGTCCCAAAAATAGTATAAAAAGTTGCCAAAAGTATGTAAAAGTTGTAGAAAATTGGCATGGAACAATAAAAAATTATAGATACGACGGAGACGTATCACGTACGTAGCGTTGTCATTTTGGTCGCGAACATGTACGTACATACGATCGGTCTGTCTGCAGGCTACAACGATGAACCGTGGTCGTGTAAGGAAGGGCACGTGTCATAGTAGAGGCGCGCACGTAGCATGTACACGTACGTACAGCGGCCAGCGTGCAAGAAAGTAAATATGACCACATATGTGCATACATGCGGGGTCTCGAATGCCTACTCGTGGACGGCCAGGGCTTGTGTACATGGAGAGGCAACGGACGGGAGCAACGTCGTCCTGTTCATCGGGCAGCGAACCGGCTGGGTTGGAACGGAGAAACAATGTCGTGTTCATCGGGAGGCAACGAAACGCGTGCTGTTCATCGGGAGCCAACCGGCATGGACGGAACAGCCGATAAAAACGAGGCCTGGCATACCGCAGAACGGAGGAAACGGCCTTGTGTTCGATCGGCCACGGTCGAAACGGGATCCTGTTCATCGGGAGGGGTCTGGCGCACCGCAAAACGGAGGAAACGGACTTCTCTTGGACCTCCTACAGTGGAAACGGGGTCCTGTTGATCGGGAGGGGTGTGGCGTACCGCAAAATGGAGGAAACAAACTTGTGTTGGAGCTGTACGGTCGAAACGGGGGTCCTGTTCATCGGGAGGGGTGTGGCGTACTGAAAAACGGGACTCCACGGGATACTGTTCATCTCCATCGTCAACTGCCTCCACGGGCTACTGTTCATCCACCGTCGACCTCCTCCAGTCTCCACCTGCGACTGTTCATCCATGGGCTCCTGTTCATTCAGCCTCTACCGCGCGCTCCTTCACTGGCTACTGTTCAACCAGCCCTCTCCACGAGGTCCTGTTCAACCACCCCTCCACGGGACTACTTGTAAGTGCATCTAGTGCCACCCCTAGTTGGTTTTGGAGTATTGACGACAAATTTGGTTGAGGGACTAATGTGTTTGTGAGAATTGTAGGATAACACAGGTAGTGTCCCTCATTGATTCGGTTTACCTACCGGAGATGACCCCTAAAAATGTATGAAGACATTGACGACAATGGTGGTACGTGAAGATATTCATATTGAAAACTATGACATGAGAAGACATTGAGTAAAGACTATGGAGCGCGAAGACTGTGTTGTTTCGTTGTTTCCTTTTTTCTTCTTTGTTGAGTCATAGGAACCACTGTACTATTAAGTGGGGTCCAAGTGAACAAAGTCAGAATGACTGAAGTGATGCTCAACCCAAATCCTATGTCTTCGAACGAAGACAATGAGAGCAAATATTATCCAGAGCTGGATGAGTCAGCTTTGCTTGTAGCCCAAGTAAAGTTGTCGTGTGTGTTTGAAATCTGACCGTTGGAACACGTGTCAGTTCCTTAGTGACCCAGGGTCATTTCGGACATATCACATCGGGTTGCCCAGTGGCTATAAATAGCCCACCCCCTACACCATAAATTGGTGGCTGCTCAGAGTTAGTCCATGGCTTTTGTCGTTTGAGAGCAACCCACCTCGAAGCCTTTGAGAGAGAGAAATCCTTGCGAGGACAAAGCCCAAACACCCAGAGCCAAAGAGTGTTAGGCATCACTGAAGTCTTTCTGTCTTCGTGACCTGAAGACTTATTACACTTGAGGACTGTGAATCCTCCAGCCGGTTAGGCGTCGCGTTCAAGCATCCAAGAGTCATTGTGGATCGCCGGTGAACGAAGTCTGTGAAGGTTCGAAAGTCTACCTTGAAGACTTACCAGAGTGATTGGGCGAGGACTGTGTGTCCTTAGCTCAAGGGGAATAAGGTGAAGACGCGGTCTTCTGAGTTGAATCTCAGCCTCCCTAACCCAGACGTCTGATTGTGGCAAAGAAGGCTGGTCCAACAAATCTGTGTCTTCAACAAGTGACTGGTTCTATCCTCTCCTCCCTTTACTTAGAGTTTGTCTTCGTGAAGTCATTGCCTATTTATCGTACTGTTTGACCTCATTGCTTGACTACTATCGTTGGTTGGCTTCATACTATCTTCCATCCCGATCCTTACTACTAAGCTGCTATTAGTCTTTGTACTTTCACATTACTGCATACTTGACTATGGTTTGCTTGTTGTAGTTTATCTTCCGCTGCATATCAATTAGGTCATTTCTATTGTTTTTCTTTGAAACTTCCATGTTTTGAAGACTTTCATAAAAATCGCCTATCCACCCCCCCCCCCCTCTAGTCGATAACTAGCACTTTCAATTGGTATCAGAGCAAGGTACTCCCTTGTTCTGTGTGATTGATTTAACCACACAGAGTTTTAGCTATGTCGATTGCGGGGATAATCAAAGTCTCCGCTGCTTGCCCGTGTTCGATGGAACTGAATATCCCTCTTGGAAGAATAAGATGCGCATGCATCTTGAAGCCATTGATGTCGACCTACGGTATGTCGTCCAAGAACGGCGTTCCCAAAACTGAGTGAAGGTGTCACCCTGCTGATGTCAAGAAGTTCATTCAAGCTGGACTCTACCGCCAAGAACATTATCTGTGGTCATCGACCAAAGGACAGTATGGCCGTGTGAGTGCTCTGAAACGCGTCGAAGCTAGTCCGGGACTGGCTATCCAAGGTCAACAAAGGCGTCTCAACCCGGAGAGATCAAAGGATCGGTGTTCTTCGCAACCTCTTCAACCGCTTCAAGAGAAAGCGACAATGAAAATGTCCAGCTCATGTTTGATCGCCTCACCGACATCACAAATGAGCTTCGTGCTCTCGGCGCCACCGAGATTACCAAGCATGAAATCGTCAAGACACTCTGAGATCACTTGACAGCTCCTTTGACACCCTTGCCCTCATGATACAAGAACGCATACGACTTCAAGACACTCGATCCGTCTGATATACTTGAGAGGCTCAACACACATGAGTTCGACTTTACGAGAAAAGAGATATCTATGGTCCCAACTATGGCCGAACTCCGCTTTGAAGGCAAAAGTTGTTTCCTCATCGAAGAAGAATCATTGCAGTTACGATGATCCTGAAGACATTGGAAAGGAACTTGCTATGCTTGTGAAGAAGTTCGAGGAAGTTCACTAAGAAGAAGGGCTTAAGAAAGTCTTCACGATCTAGCTCAAGAAATGATGAAGCTTCCACTCATGACTACAAGAAGAGAACATGTCACAAGTGCAAGAAACCTGGACACTATATCTCTGAGTGTCCACAGTGGGACAATGAGAAGAAGAAGAAGAAGAAGAGCAAGGAATATGATTCTGATGACAAGAAGAAGAAGATATCCACAAAGTCTTCTTCCAAGTCCTCATCAAAGTCTTCATCTCATAAGAAGAGCTCATCTGGCAAGGCTCGTGCTTTTGTTGGCAAGGATATGGATTCAGAGGAGGAGTCTGCTTCTGAGGAGGCGGAGGTGGAGTCTGAAGAGGAGTCCGACCCTGGCATTGCAAGTCTGGCTCTAGCCACACCTATGTTGCCAAGTCCATCTTCAACATCAAGACAATGACTTCCACACCAACGTGAAGGCGATGACAAGGGCGACCCTGCTCCCACCTATCGCTTCATGGCACGTGGTGCCAAGGTAAAATCACGTGATGCTTACTTTCAAACATCAAGTGAAGATGACTATGATTGTGAATCCAAGCCCAGCTACAAAACACTTGCTAAAATTGCAACTGAACAACAAAAAGCTATGGAACATACTCAAAAACTGTTAGACAAAAGCGATGACTAGTTGGACGCGGAAATGACACGTTCATAGTCCTTAGTTGAAGACATAAAAAATCTTCATGCTAAGTACCAAGAACTTGAAAGTCGTCATGAAACGCTCTCAACCACTCATGAAAAGCTCTCCTATGATTATCTTCAAAGGAAGCAAGAGCTTGAGAAATTGAGAGTGGCTCATGAAGATCTTCAAAAAGAGAATGAGTCAGTTTGCTCTCAACAGATCAGTCCCGCTCAGGATGGATTTGAACCACCATGTCTAAAATGCCTTGAGCGTGATAACGCTACCTCTGATTTGAATGTTCCATCTTTGCTATGTTGCCTTTGTCTTCAACTACTGATGTGGTAACTAACCCCTCTGCGGAGGATACCACTACTATTGCTGATGAAAATGCTAGGTTGAAGACATTGCTTGAAACATGGATGTATAAAAGTCTGAAAGGACATCAGACACTTTGCGATGTCCTCAAAAAGCAAATTCTGAACCGAAACCCTAGGAAAGAGGGTGTTGGGTTCGAGAGGAAAATGAATGTTGATGGTTCCTACTGGAAGCCTGAGCAGTATCCCAAAACCACATGGGTTGCTGCAAAGGGACCTTCAGTGGATCCATCCACCTTATCTGGATTTACCTGTGCTAATCCTATTATCATTGATGAATCCCTTGATGCAAACTATAAGCTGTTCAAGAATCAGAATGGTGAAGTGTTTGCCAGGTATATTGGTACTAACTGCAGGAATGGACCACCTATGAAGAAGATCTGGGTTCCCAAAAGCTGTCTTGAGAATCTTCCGGTGAATGTGATCATGAAACCACACAGGAAGAAGACAAACCCCAGGACCTAAGGCGTCATATGGTCCAAAGGCTTCATACAGACAAAGGACTCACCTGAGTCACCCTAACGCCAATGTTTTGCGGGGAAACCGTACTCAAACTTATGAATATGAGTGTGTGTCTTCAAACCGCTATGTTCATAGAACAAAGAACTCTTCTGCTTATTCATATGAGTATCATTCATCTCCTAAAAGGCTATTTGCTAGGGCTCTGTCGGTGTCAAAACCGGCGGATCTCGGGTAGGGGGTCCCGAACTGTGCGTCTAGGCAGATGGTAACAGGAGACAAGGGACACGATGTTTTTACCCAGGTTCGGGCCCTCTCGATGGAGGTAATACCCTACTCCTGCTTGATTAATATTCATGATATGGGTAGTACAAGAGTAGATCTACCACGTGATCGTAGAGGCTAAACCCTAGAAGCTAGCCTATGGTATGATTATTGTTAGATCCCTGGGACTAAAACCCTCCGGTTTATATAGACACCGGATAGGTTAGGGTTACAGAGTCGGTTACAAAGGTAGGAGATCTACATATCCATATCGCCAAGCTTGCCTTCCACGCCAAGGAAAGTCCCATCCGGGACACGGACGAAGTCTTCAATCTTGTATCTTCATAGTCTTGGAGTCCGGCCAAAGATGATAGTTAGGCTATCCGGACACCCCCTAGTCCAGGACTCCCTCAATAGCCCCTGAACCAGGCTTCAATGATGAAGAGTCCGGCGCGCATATTGTCTTCGGCATTGCAAGGCGGGTTCCTCTTCTGAATACTTCAAAGAAGGTTTTGAACACCAGGATAGTGTCCGGCTCTGCAAAACAAGTTCCACATACCACCGTAGAGAGAATAACTTTTGCACAGATCTGCTGACGTATTCCGCGGCGTGACATCACACCACGGCCAGGCCGTTACATGAATTGTTTTTTACTGTTCCACCTTAGCGTGATTAGCGAGGCGGTTTCCTTGGCACGCCTTTATCAAAGCGTAGATCATGCCCCCTTATTCCGGGATTCTCATCAATACGGACGTGGGTAACCCATCCGCGCCCTTGATTACGGCGCTTGGGAGATAAGCGAGTTTTACCAGGCTAGCGGGGGCCGCATAGCTTCGTCCGTCCATATAAGGGGATAAGGATCCACCTTTTTCACCTACGCCTTCTTCCTCCTTTGCTCATCCATTTCCGCGCACTCGAGCTCTAGCGCCGAAGTCTGCACATCCCACCTCAACCTTCTCCAACTATGTCCGGAGCGGGAGGTAGGTGGATGGCCTCCTCCGTCACGGAGGGACACATCACAAAGCTGCGGGAGGCCGGATACTTGTCTGGCGACATCGCGTGTCGGCTACCCGACGAGGGGCAGCTCATTCCAACCCCCAGGCCCCATGAGAGGGTGGTGGTACTCCCCCACTTCCTCCGCGGACTAGGTTTTCCACTTCACCCATTTGTCCGGGGGCTCATGTTCTACTACGGCCTGGACTTCCACGATCTGGCCCCGAATTTCATCCTCAACATCTCGGCGTTCATCGTCGTGCGAGGCCTCCCTCTTGCATCCAGCCCCACTTGACTTATGGCTGAAGATCTTCAATGTTAGGCGAAGGTAGTGGGCGGCCGTCATTGCCGGAGTCTTGGGCGCCATGGTTGGCAAGATGGCCAAAGTCCTATGGCTCGAGGGCTCCTTCGTGGAGACAATAAAGGGGTGGCAATCGGGGTGGTTCTACATCACCGAGCCGCGCGACCCCAAATGGGCGGCGGCCCCCGAATTCAGATCTGGCTTCCCCACACGGCTCTCATCATGGAAAGAGACGGGCCTGACGTGGGGGAATTCAGACGAGCTATCTGGACTCCAAACATGCGTCCGAAACCTAGTGGACAAGAATCTCAGGCTTGTCAACGTAATCCAGGTGATGCTCATCCGCCGGATTCTCCCATGCCAACAACGGGCCTTCAAATTGTGGGAGTTCGATCCGCACAAAGACCCAACTCTGAAAGGGCTCTTCGACACTACGTGCGAGGATGCACGGAAGGTCTTTGTTTAAAGGCGCCGAGGTTCCACATCCGCTACCAAAGATCGCGGATTCAACTCGCAGCGTCAAGCCAGCGAGGTAAGTTATTTTACCCTTTATGGGACTCTTGTTTTTCATAGATTGACTCTATGTGGGATCTAAAACTCCCTAACCATTGACAGGACTAGCTGAAGACATCCGGACAGATTAACTGTCCAGCTCCTTTGCCAGAAGACCCAGCGGACGCCCGATTGATGGGGCTGCTGGCTCCGGCACCTCATGTGGTGCCGGAGAAGAAGGCCAAGAAGGAGGCCACGGGAACTTGAAGGAGCTCCCGACGCCAGGTGCTGTCGGACTCACCGCCCCACAACTCTGAGGCGGAATCCTCCTCTGAGGAAGAGGAGGAGGAAAAATAAACCTCTCCCCCAGCGAGCGGAGGGAAGAAAAGGAAGGCCGCCCCAACTGGGGAGGCCGGAGGGTCCATGAAGGGAAGGACCCTTCCTCCGGATTTCTCTACCAACGTCGACAACGACGAGGAGGAGTGGCCAACAAGGGCCAAGCCCCTGGCGAGATCGTAAGTGTCCGGATACCCATGGTTTTTTTATTGCATAGTGTTCTCTAATGCCGAACAATCATGCAGCCCGCCCAAGGACGAGTTCGCCGCTTCGTCGAGCGGGTCCCTGAGTTCATGGAAATGGAGAGTACTTCACTTCCGGCCGCCTCCTCACCTTACGCTGCGGACGACGCCGAGGTGGGGCCCCAAGGAGGGCCTGGTCAAGAGGAGGTGGCGCAGGAGGCACCGCAAGGCAACCTCCCGGACTCTAGGCGCGTGGGGGGCGGACCCCCAGGGGCTCTTAGCCCGACCCTCGTCCGGACTCCATGCCGGAACCTTCAGCGGTTCCGGAGTCCGGCATGCGGTCCCTTCGTAGGAAGGGTAAGACGCCGGTGTCCTCCGTCCAACCGGAGGCACCGGATAGCATCTTGGGCGCTTAACAAGCCTCCATCGAGGAGGAGCACCGCCTTTATTATGAGTGTGGTGATCCAGAAAGTTCGATCCGCCAAGAGCGGGCTGACGAAGCTATGCCAGCCTTCTAACGAGCTTTGAGGTAAGTTTAGAATATGTAAAAATAATACCGCATAGGCAGTAGCCCACGATGCTTAGTTCGGTGTTCGGAAGAAAAGCCGGACTAAGGATCTAAAAAGATATCTGTGAGAGTCTAATATAAGTATGTGAATATGGGAATGCAGGCTGTTCTTGACCTCTGTCGCCTTGACTGCGGAGGTCAATGCATTAAAGCGAGCCTCGGCGGTCCGAGAACGAGCTCGGCCTTGCCAAGAAGCAGCTCGAGGACAAGGAAGGTAAGTAATACCTTATTAAAGAAATACCTTATAGGAAGGTTTGGTTGCAAAAATAACTTGAGAATAACATGGATGCTGCAGGGCCACGAGCGAGGTGGCGACCACAAGGAGGCGGTGTCCATGACGAAAACAAAGCGATCGCGGGCGCTCAGCGAGAGAAGGGGAGGCGCAGGTGGCGGAGGAATGGCAAGAGCTCCAGGCTCTCGTGAAAAAACACGAGGGTTTGGAGCATGACTCGAAGACCCGAGAGTCCGAGCTTGCCTCGGCTCTTGAGAGTGCCAAAGCTGCTAAGGCCGAGGCCAAAAAGCCCTCCAAGAAATTGAATCATTAAAGAAGATAGCGGCGGGTAAGGCATTCTTTATGCAAAGCAAGCATGTGAAAGTGAATTACCTATTACTTACCCGGATTCGGAGCTTTCCAGGAGCATTCGCAGATCTGCCCCATAGTGTGTCTGATGCTGCCGCATTCTACCGCGCCAAGGAGGGGGGCCCGACGGACAAGGTGTTCTGGTCTCAGTATGCTGAGGCCAGACATCCGGTGCCCCTAAGCGACCAGCTGAAGCAGTTGGTCGAGCTCCACAAGGTCGCCGAATAGGCCATGAAGGGCCTCATAGTTCGGTTGTGGCCATTGGAAGCCATGCACAGGAGCTACTTTGGGCTAGTCTGCGGTGGTGGGCGCTTGTCCATGGATTGAAGTCATCAAGCGCTCTGTCTACATTGAAGGTGCCCGTCGGGCCTTGCCGTGCTAAAGTGCACCGGGGCAAGCTGGATGCAGAGAAGCTTGTGACGGACGGGCCACCGAAGGGCAAGGAGCATCGTACGCCCGAAATGTACTATGAGGGCCTCCTGAAGGGTGCCCGCCGTATAGCGGATGAGTGCTCCAAAGATGTAATATTCTAATAGACTCGCGTTTGTTATCCTGTACGCTGAAAACTTGTTCATATGCGCTAAGCAACACTTGTTAATTTAAAATAGTACCTTCTGTGCGGCCGTTTGTCAAATTTGAGAGATGGCAAGTCGTTGGCTTCAGCCCCCATGCCACAAGTGCAGGGGTGTTCGGGATAAACTTGAGAACTCTTGTTCCCATCCTTGGGTCCATCGAGGAGGCGCTCAGCATAGCGAACAAGGCAACCGGACTTATAATGCTTGAACACTCTCACTTAGCCATAGAATTCTATAATTTTAAATTTCGGTGAAGCCCCTAGTATTCGGAAGACCGAGTTGAGGCGCTATCCACGCCTTGGCGGACAATTCGATTCCTCGCTCTAAGCGGCATAAGTCTTTAGGGACCCGAAAAAACCTCTCGAGCGGTGACCGGCTCTCGCCCTATCATGACGGTCAGTTTTAGCTTTCTCTCCGAGGTGCTCAACCCAGCTCAACCGGGCACAATCGCGGTGGTTCTCCGGTGCTACCTTAGCCGATATAACGGAACGTAAGGTACCAAAACACGGGGCAGGCAAACCCAACTATTGACCCAAGACATGATTCGGAGCCGATTCTTATAATGCTATAAGTTCGGGGTGCCGCACTTGTGAAAGTGTTCGGACTTATCACACCATAATTTTGGGGTACTTAAGCCCCTGGTGTATTGGCCGTACCTGAGTGTACGGGTGCAACATGTCATAAAATGAACATATATATAGATAAAAAATGTAATAATAGGCAAGAGCTATATATTGGTTATTAAAAAGAAAGCGCAAATAAAAGCGAGCGATACAAATTGTGTGATAAGCAAGGGATGGGACTATTTAACATGTCGCCCTCGAGGGTAAGCTGCGGGATGGTATGTAAAACAGGTATAATGCTCGTAGTAGAGACCACTGGACACTCGGCGTAGCTTTACATTTCCACTGGCTGTTGCATCGTGTATTCGCGCGAATGTCGGACGAGGCTTACGGAGAACAGAGTCCTGAAAGTAAAAAAGAAAAAAAGAAAAAGATGGCTGGCAACCGGGCCCACAGTGCGGTTGAGCCGCATTCTGGGTGTGCCATGGTCGTGCCCCTCCTTATGCCCATGATATCTCGGGCGTAGTTATGCACGCGTAATCTTGGCTTCGCAATTTCGCGAGGGCTGGGGTTGGGGCGGATTACGCTGGCGATGCTTGGATCGTGCCAGGCGGTCTTGTTGTAGGTTACTCGGTAGCGCTTAACGGTGTCCGGACGTTTAGTGGCGGACTCGAGAATTGTTGTGAGAGGCTGCTTTGCACCTCCACCGCGAGGGCAGCCGTGTGCTCCTCCGTTCGGAGAGGCGTTCGGTGTTTCCATTGACCGTGATTACTCCTCGAGGGCCTGGCATCTTGAGCTTGAGGTATGCGTAGTGCGGCACTGCATTGAACTTTGCAAATGCGGTTCGTCCGAGCAGTGCATGATAGCCACTGCGGAACGGTACTATGTCGAAGATTAACTCTTCGCTTCGGAAGTTATCCGGGGATCCGAAGACTACTTCGAGTGTAACTGAGCCTGTACAATTGGCCTCTACACCTGGTATGACTCCTTTAAAGGTCGTCTTTGTGGGTTTAATCCTTGAGGGGTCTATGCCCATTTTGCGCACTATATCCTGATAAAGCAGGTTCAGGCTGCTGCCGCCGTCCATCAGGACTCTGGTGAGGTGAAATCCGTCAATAATTGGGTCAAGAACCAATGCGGCGAAACCGCCGTGACGGATGCTAGTGGGGTGGTCCCTTGATCGAAGGTGATCGGGCCGGAAGACCAGGGGTTGAACTTCGGTCCGACTGGCTCCATCTCATATACGTCCCTTAAGCGCCGCGCTTCCGCTCCCTTTTGGGTATATGGGTTGCGTTTATCATGTTCACCGTCCGCACTTGTGGGGGGAAACCCTTTTGTCCTCTATTGTTCGGCGGCCGGGGCTCTTCCTCGTCATCGCTATGCAGCCCCTTGTCATTGAGTTCGGCACTTAGCTTGCCTGCTTGCTTGAACACCCAACAGTCCCTGTTGGTGTGGTTGGGTACAGCTTTTCGGGTGCCATGTATCGCACAAGTGATCGAGTATTCGGTCCAAGTTGGGCCAGACCTGTGTATTTCTTTTGAATGGCTTCTTCCGCTGACCGGGTTTAGAGCCTCTGAATCCAGCATTGATTTCCGTATCTTCAACATTATCATCGTTAATGCAGCGCTTGTTCTTGTTGTGATGCGACCTACCATTGATGTCCTTGGTATCCGAACTACCAGGGTTTTTGGTCAAGTTGTTGCTTCGAGCTAGCCAGCTGTCCTCTCCCGCGCAAAAGCGGGTCATGAGTGTGGTGAGGGCTGCCATGGATTTCGGCTTTTCCTGTCCTAGGTGCGGGCTAGCCACTCGTTGCGGATGTTATGTTTGAAGGCTGCAAGGGCCTCTTGCATCCGGACGGTCGGCGATCTGATTTTTCTTTGTTAGGAACCGTGTCCGGGCTATGCGGCCGATTCTTACGGCTGCTAAATTATGTGGCTGAGGTCATTGGCGTCACGGTGGTCGCACATATGTGCCACAGAAGTTATCAAGGAATGCGGCTTCCGGGTCCTCCCAACAACCAATTGATTCTGGCAAGCTGTTAAGCCAATGCCGAGCTGGTCCTTTAAGCTTGAGGGGGAGGTATTTGATGGCGTGTAGATCATCACCGCGGGCCATGTGGATATGGAGGAGGTAGTCCTCGATCCAAACCGCAGGATCTGTTGTGCCTTCGTATGATTCGATGTTTACGGGTTTGAAACCCTCAGGGATTTGATGATCCATTACTTCATCTGTGAAGCATAGTGGGTGTGCGGCGCCTCTGTAATGGGCTATATCATGACGTAGCTCATATGAGCTTTGTCTACTGTGTTCGGCCCGGCCAGGTTTGCTGTATCCGGCGTGACGATTATCATCACATGTCGTGGGGCGCCCACGCGATCCGTAGATCGATCTTGTATGTTTTGCCTTATCCTCCAATATATCCCACAAGTCCCGCGCATTTTCCCATGCCTTGGTACTTTTTGAGCGGCGTCGGGGTGTGGCTTGAGCGGAGGGCCGAGAGGCTTCTACATCGCGGCCCGCAGGGTGGCAGATCTGCCATGTCGTCTGGCTGGTGACTTGGGTGCTTCCTCCTCGATCGAGGCAATGGCCTGCGTTTGGGGTAGCTTTTGGAGGCGTTGAGTTCATACTCTTGGCTGCAAGGACTTGATCCATCTGTCATTAGCGTGTCTTAGTCAGCTCTAAGCTGTTCTTTGCTTTTCTTGAGGCTGCTTGCCGTGGCCATAAGCCTGCGTTTGAAAGCGCTCTGTTGGCGGGGTCCTCGAGCCACGACAAATTAGTAAATCGTCGAGGCTTGCCTCATCTTCGGAGGGAGGCGCGTAATTATCGTCCTCTACCTCTCTTTCTGCCGCACTGTCGTGTGGACTTCCTTCTCCCTCCTCCTGCGTTGAGTCCTGCTGGAGGGGGTTGTCTTCGGCACTATCCGGGGTGTTATTATCTCCCGTGTCGGAATCACCGTTTTTGCTGTGGCGGGATTTAGAGCGGCGCCGCTGATATCGGCGCTTCGGTTGCTTCTTGGAGGGGTCATCCTCCGTTGTTCCATCGTCGTTCCCATCTTTTGGGATGTCCACCATGTATATGTCGTATGACGAGGTGGCCTTCCAGTGCCCTATAGGCGCTGGTTCTTGGTCGTCTCCAGCATCGTCGTCCATACCGTCGATGTCTTCGAAGTCGAAGTCGAGCATGTCGGTTATATCATCGACAGTGGCTACAAAGTGGGTGGTGGGTGGGTGTTGAATTTCTTCGTCTTCCGCATCCCAACCTTCCTGTCCGTAGTCCGGCCAGGGCTCTCCGGATAAAGAGAGAGACTTTAGTGAATTCAGGATGTCGCCAAAGGCGAGTCTGAAAGATGTCCATGATAGTGAACTCCATAACTTGGCGCCCAATCGGATTCGATTAGCGGTAGCGGAGGTTCGGAGTCCGGAGAGGAGTCCGCACCACAGAGTCATGGTCTTCGCAAAGGACAGGGATGGAGTTCGGCTCAATCACCGTTGAGATCGTAGCCCCCGAGGCGGTGTCCAACCACTCGTCCTCGATCGGGGGAGTCGGCTCCGAACTAAGGGTCGGAGTGGGCCAGCTGAGTGCGGCCTCCGTGACAACCTTGTTGGCAGAGCTAGATCGTGCCCATCGAGACAGTGCGGCGCGCTTGGCTGTGGCTCGAATCCGTCGAAGATCAAGTCTCCGCGGACATCGGCCGTATAGTTTAAGCTTCCAAATCTTACCTGATGGCCAGGGGCGTAGCTTTCGATCTGCTTCCGGATGGCCAAGTGAATTGGCCCAGCAAAGCCGCCGAATACGAAGATCTGTCCGGGGAGAAAGGTCTCACCCTAGACCGCGTCGTTGTTGATGATCAAAGGAGCCATCGGGCCTATATGTGACGACACAGAGGAACTCTCAATGAAAGCACCAGTGTCGGTGTCAAAACCGGCGGATCTCGGGTAGGGGGTCCCGAACTGTGCGTCTAGGCGGATGGTAACAGGAGACAAGGGACACGATGTTTTTACCCAGGTTCGGGCCCTCTCGATGGAGGTAATACCCTATGCTTGATTAATATTGATGATATGGGTAGTACAAGAGTAGATCTACCACGAGATCGTAGAGGCTAAACCCTAGAAGCTAGCCTATGGTATGATTGTTGTTAGATCCTATGGACTAAAACCCTCCGGTTTATATAGACACCGGATAGGTTAGGGTTACAGTCGGTTACAAAGGTAGGAGATCTACATATCCGTATCACCAAGCTTGCCTTCCACGCCAAGGAAAGTCACATCCGGACACGGGACGAAGTCTTCAATCTTGTATCTTCATAGTCTTGGAGTCCGGCCAAAGATGATAGTTCGGCTATCCGGACACCCCCTAGTCCAGGACTCCCTCAGGCTCCAAAGCCGAAGTTCTCAGATGCTGCACTTAGACTCATTGCTTCTAAGCCACCCCTGAAGATGTGGGTGGTTAAGAAGAATTAACTTTCGTTTGCAGGGAAAGGTCTCCAGCCGAAAATCAAAGGCGTCAGATGGTATTGCTGGGGACCTAAAACATCTTGTAGGGCGCAAGATCAAATGCCCAAATGGTCTCACTATGTATTTTGTTCCTGAATTGTTTGCCACTCATCCTATCAGTCCTAATCTTGATCTGAACTTCAATAATCCTCTTGCCCGTCAAATGTTTATGCTTCACAATACTCTTGGTGAAGCCTATCCCCCTAACTGTACTGTAGGGTATGACACCTCATGATTCAGAATGGATTATGGACAGCGGATGCACTAATCATATATTTGGTGATCGAAGTCTTCTCATGGACTCAACCTTACATCCATCGGACAAGAGTCACATCACATTTCTTGACCTTTGGTAAAAGCAAGGTATTGGGTCTAGGTAGAGTTGCAATCTCAAAGGATCAACACATGGATAAAGTGATGCTTGTTGAATCCCTTGGTTTCAACTTAATGTCTGTCTTGATGCTTTGTGACTTGAACATGATTGTGCTATTCGAAAATATTGTTGCCTTGTCTTGATGGAATCGACAAGTCTCTAGTCTTTGAAGGGTATCGGAAAGATGAACTATACATGGTAGATTTCTCGGCAGGTCCTGACTTGTCGTATGTCTTCTTGCAAAAGCTTGAATCTTTGGCTCACGGCATCGGAGGCTGGGGCATCTTGGCATGAGGAACTTACACACACTCGCCAAGAAGAAGCATGTCATAGGCATCGAGGGTGTCAAGTTCAAGAAGGATCATTTGTGTGGTGCCTGCGAAGCTGGAAAGATGACTAGGGCAAAGAACCCCTCGAAGACAATCATGACGACGTCTCAACCCTTCAGCTGTTACACATGGACTTATTTGGCCCTACTCACTACTCTACCCTCACAACAACTGCTTGTCTCTATGGCTTCGTCATTGTTGATGACTACTCAAGATATACATGGGTGCACATAATTCTCTACAAGACTGAAGTGCAAGATGTCTTCAGACGCTTCGCCAATCGAGCCATGAACAATTATGGCATCAAGATCAAGCATATCGAAGTGACAACGGCACCGAAGTTCAAGAACACCGGACTTGATCTTTATCTCGATACAATGGGAATCACTCATGAGTTTTCTGCTCCATACACACCTCAGCAAAATGGCATCGTAGAGCGCAAGAACAGAACCCTCATTGAGATGGCTTGAACAATGCTCGACGAGTACAAGACACCAAGAAAGTTCTGTCCTGAAGCTATTGATACAGCATGTCACGTCATCAACCGTGTTTACATCCATTAGCTTCTGAACAAAACATCCTATGAGCTCCTTACTGGCAAGAAGCCAAATGTCAGCTACTTCAGAGTATTTGGAGCTAGCTGCTGGATCAAGGATCCCCATCACAAGTCAAAATTTGCACCTAAAGCTCACGAAGGCTTCATGCTCGATTCGGAAAGGACTCGCACTCTTCTGAGTCTTCAACCTCTATCTCTACAAAATCGTCGAAGCGTGGGCGTGCGATTTGATGAAACCAATGGTTCACAAAGAGAGCTCCTACCAAGTACACTAGGCGAAGCTCCGCCAGAATCTATCAAGCTGATGAGGAACTGGTGAAATCATGCCTTCAAGCACGACGAAGGCGAACTTATCATTTACGCACCTAACCAACTCAAGACAATGCTCGGTGAAGATAATCCTCCCAATGATGACAATGATCGGCCAAGAGCAAGGTCTTCGTGCAGTTCATCCTCGAGTTGCAAATGAAGTACAAATTGAGAAGATAATTGATAGCATCAATGCACTGGTCCATTTACTCGCTCAAGAGCAACACAGCTTAGCAAATTTCTGTGGGCACTTTTCTTTTGTGTCAATATCGTAACCCAAGAAAGTAGCTGAAGCCTTTATGGAACCTGAATGGATACAAGCTATGCAAGAAGAAATTCAACAGTTCAAGCTGAACAATGTTTGGGAACTTGTCAAGCGTCCTGACCCTCGCAAGCACAACATTATTGGCACAAAATGGATATATCGAAACAAGCAAGATGAGCATGGTCAAGTCGTCAGAAACAAAGCACGTCTTGTGGCTCAAGGATATACTCAAGTTGAAGGAATTGACTTCGATGAAACATTTGCTCACATGGCTAGGCTTGAAGCTATTAGCATCTTGCTAGCCTATGCTAACCACCACAACATCTTGCTATATCAAATGGATGTGAAGAGTGCATTTCTCAGCGGCAAGATTGAAGAAGAAGTATACGTTGCTCAACCACACGGCTTTGAAGATCCAAAACATCCGGATATGGTGTACAAGCTAAACAAAGCAACCAGCATGGCCTCAAACAAGCTCCTCGTGCTTGGTATGATCACGATCAAAGACTTCACGAAGAGCAAAGGCTTCAAACCTGGATCCCTCGATCCCACACTCTTCACGAAGACATATGATGGTGAACTGTTTGTGTGCCAAATATATGTGGATGACATTATCTTTTGCACCAAAAGCGAAGTATAGTGATGAGATTGGATACATAATGCAAGAGCAATATCGGATGTCCATGATGGGTGAGCTGAAGTTCTTCCTTGGTCTTCAAATTAAATCGACAAAGGAATGGCATCTTCATATCTCAAGAAAAATACCTCAAAGATTGTCTCAAGAAGTTTGGAATGCAAGATTGCAAAGGTTACACGACGCCAATGCCGATAAACACCATCCGGGTCCCGACGACAATGGTAAAGAATTTGATCAAAAGGTATACCGCTCCATGATTGGTTCCTTACTTTACCTATGTGCATCTAGGCGGATATTATGCTTAGTGTTTGCATGTGTGCTCGATTCAAGCGGCACCAAATGAATCGCATCACTTAGGCGTGAAGCGAATTCTTCGATATTTGGCTCACACCCCAACACTTTCGGATTATGGTATCCAAAGGGCTCGAAATTAGATCTGGTTGGATTCTCGGATGCTGATTATGCTTTGGTGACAAGGTGGATCGCAAGTCTACATCGTGCACATGTCACTTTACAGCACGATCGCTTGTATGTTGGTCTTCAAAGAAGCGAGAATGTATCACTCTCAACTGCTGAATCTGAATACATTGTTCTTTGGATCTTCTTTGCGCTCGGCTTCTATGGATGAAGCAAACTCTCAAGGACTATGGCATCAATCTGAAACAAGTACCTCTCTTCTACGACAACGAAAGTGCCATCAAGATTGCCAACAATCCAGTCCAGCACTTGAAGACAAAGCACATTGAAATTCTTCATCACTTTCTCAGAGATCATGTCATGAAGAAAGATATTGACATCATTCACGTCAACCTTTGAAGAGCAATGGCGAGATATCTTCACAAAGCCCTTGGATGAGAAAAGGTTTTGCAAGTTACGGTGTGAGCTAAATATCTTGGAATCCTCAAATGTCATGTGATCGAGGCACACATCCTAACACTTATGCATGTTGATGACTTAGATGTGCAACACACGAAGTAAAGTATATCTTCAATCAATGAAGACTTACATTACGAGTGTGAATACATTAACGTGGAATTTGACTTCGGAGCGCCACGATAATTGTGCGTCGTGTTTGGGTCTAATACTTCCTATACGATGGGTAACGCCACCACCAAATTTCTCTGTTTGAAGTGTTTCACTCAAGGCGTTATTTTTGCTATGTCTTCGCATTTGGTTTGTCTTCAAATTTCAACTTATCTTCATGATTTTCTTCACTATGTTGATTTGATTGCTTTCTGATATATATATATACTAGTGTTACATCCTCTCTGACATTCACTTATAGCTATGTCTTCCTAGTTGAATCTTTTGAACTAAGTGAATGTGATCGGACCCTAATCTCTCTATGCTCTCTATCTCAAACTCTATCTGTCCAAATCATATGCATTCTATTGAAACTGTCGAATGTCTTCTCTGCGTCCTTGTCAGCAAAAGACATAGAGATAAACATTAAGTCTGTTTTAAATGATTCATCCTTATTGTTTGAAATCCGGAGAAGCCGGAACGACCATTCGACAAACCTGGCGGGCGTGGGAATGTGGGACAACTCTGAGTATGTTGCATGCTTGCCACGTGCCCCTCAGATGTGAACCGCCCGAGAACACTGAGTAATTGTTGTCTTGCACACTTCCTTATAAATACATGTCCCTGCGGTAAAGAAAACCTTCTTCCACCTCTCCACCTCGTCAAAACCCTAAGCGCCACCGCTAGCTCTCGGCAACGCCCGGCGGCAAGCGCTTAAGCTGCCGCGACTTCTCCGACGCCATCCTCACGCCCGGCCACGGACATATCCTCTCCGCCCGCCCGCCGTAAGTGTCCTCCGTCGCCAAGTTAGGGCACGGTGGATTGAACTTTCGATCTCCTACTTATCCCATCTAGCAGTTCTTCGTGTGGTAAATACAACTCTATTTTTACCATCTTTTTGATCCTCAAAGATTCATCCTATTTACCAAAAGTTGTTTCTGCCTATACAATGTTAGATCTACTCTGTCTGCATCTCATACTGCCTAGTATATTCACTTAAGCTTCATATATAGTTAGATTCCTCACTTGTACTTATTCACGGATTCGTACAAATCTGGAACCAACTCTCAACATATAAGTGAATGTCTTCGCATCATGAGGTCAATGTCTTCAAACTGATTTATCTTCAAAATCTTACGAGAATGCATATGACCTCTTCCCCTTCCTCGCATCTCTAATGCTTTGTCACAGGTACATGTCCGTGGGAGAATCCCTTGGTTCTCATAGTGCGCATTCGTTTGCAGAATTCTTACTGACATCACATTAACTCTCCCGAAGCAGTTCTGTTTGTCCGATAGCGAAAGCCTTTGAAGCCTTGAGCGTGTTGAAGCCATTTAGTTTGAAGTTCATGGCTGCGAGAGAAATCGATGAGGAAGGGTGGTAGACAGCGTCGTGGGGAACATCAAGAGATTTGCTGATGACCTCTCGAGCTTTACAAGGCAGATCCTGAAGAGAATTATAATCGGCGCCAAGAACCACGAATCCAATGGATTCGACGATATTGGGCTGAACAATGGTTCAAATACAAGTTCCTGACCTAGGAATACGCTGAGAATAATGCTATCAAAAGTCCTTGGGGTGATATTCTCTTTCGAGGCCTTCCACCCAAGAACAGAGTGAAGCTATTGCACGGGGTTTCTATCCTTGTATGGTCCGTGGACCTCGGCTGAAAATGTCGACCCATCGTCATTGCTCTGGTGTCGTGACGATAATCTCTTCAAGCGCAACTTCCAGCACACAAAGGCATCGGCCAAGGAGAACAAGAAGTCATTGGGATTAGACTTCAACCCTCGTCCCTCTGCTCCCCGTCTTGTGGCTCACGTGATGCTGAACCCAATGTCATCGATTACATTCTACAACCTTGATGGCCTCATCACTCACATCTCAGTCCAAGGTGCCAAAATGGATCATTACGATGATGATCACGACATTGATGAAGCCCTAGCTCCTACTCGAGCGGCGAAGCCAAAGAAGGCTAAGGCTTCAAGATCATTACTCCTCCAAAAGCTTCACGTGCGAAGCCAGCAGCCTTGCACCTCCACGAAGGCGATTAATGCGATGCGAAGATCTATCACCTATCTCCAAGAAGGCGGAGAAGAAAAATAAAATCGTCAAAAATCTTGATCGGACATTGACTCCTGCGCCATTCGGCGAGAAGAGCACATTGATCTATCCAGCGATGAAGATCTTGCGAGATGATGCTCTTGAGCAAGCGATCAAGAGCAAGGAAGAAGCGAGATCTTCAATGATTTGCCTCTCTTTGATGTGGCAATCATCCATAACTTCATTGATGAGTGGTTTGACACCCCAAATCTCAGCTTTGAAGATCTGCAACTTCCCATTGGCCTCAGCGTCTCCTTCAATGACGCCATTGCTTCTGAGCTAGCTCTTGCTCAGCACATCGTTGAACTGAAGCACAAGATCGACTATGAGAAAGCTCGGTTCAAGAAGCATGTGGCAGAGCTCAGCGTGCAAGATGTCAAAAACTTCAAAATCATGCAGCACGAGCTCAAAGAAGCCTTTCTCAAGAAGCGCGACGAAGCTAAAAGGCGCTCGTATGCGCATGAAGAGTCTAGTACGACAAGTGTGTGCAAGCCTACAATGAAATTTGAGAAGCGCAAGGCTCTTGGTCGTCCTGGCATTGACCCCAGAATGGCTGCAAACAAGAAGAAGCCATCAACTGACCAAACTGCACCTTCAAGGCAGGAAGAACCTCGCATAGTCTTCCCATGCAGCATGACTGGCTCGAAGCCAAAGGTCAGGTCAACCGCTTGAAGCGAAGAAGGCGAGGACTGCCGAGGTGAAGCGAAAAAGGAAAAATCCTGAAGCCTCTGATGTTGCTCCCTCCAAGAAGAATCGCAAAACCAAGAAGAATCGGGCTGCTCCCACAGAGCCCTTAGTTGTTGAACCTATCTCAATGGTTCGCCCTGCATCTGAACACCAAGAATGATGGATGATAGTTCATGAGCCTGCTTCCGCAGAGGCTCATGAAGCTGAAGATATTCCAGCAGTTGATCCCACCGCTGCTGAAGACATTGGTCACAATGACAATGTTTAAGATGATGTAGTTCTTCCTCAGATCAAACACAACTTGGTATCATCGCCTGTTCTCACGAACAGCGAACTCATCAGCATTGGTCGTCCTCTAACGCCAATTGCTCAGGATGCATCATGGGCTGATCACCCACAACAACAAGACTTCCCGCATACTCCCCAACAACAACAAGTCACACCACATGTGCAAGAAGAAGAGGCTGACTTTGAGGCCCAGCCAACTCCATCTCCAAAGGCGTCGCCAGCATTACGCAGGCTTCACAAAGGACCAAGGCCTCAAGTCCCTCTTTCGGCGTTCGGAAGGAGAAGTGCACCACCAATCTGTTGCCCGTCAAGTGTTTCGAAGCCACTCCATTTGTGAATGTCTCCGTGTCTGAAGCCAAAAGCTGAAGACAATCCGGTACATCGGTAGATGACAACCAAGAAGAAGCACGTGTCCCTACTCCCCCATTCTTGAAGAAGTTGTTCACGGAAGTGAGCGTGCGATGCCGACCCTCCGGCTCATCAAGTGGAGATTGAAAATCTTGAGGCTGCCACCACCAACACAAATGAAATAGCAGCGTAGTCATGGCTGAAACAAATGTGGAACTGCACCAACCAATGTGCGAAGCCAATGATGCAAGCTGCTCTGAAGCATCTGTTGTGCGACTGGCGCCTCTGTTGTTGCCACTACTCTGTTCCGCCACCAAGGCCCCATACAATTGAGCAAGCATACAACTATGGTCGGTGATCCTTTGTCAAATGGCCCGTTACGGTCCCTCCGCCTAATGCCTCTAGTCCTCGGTTTGATTATCATGTTGAGCATAGGCCTCTGGTCCGAGAAACCAATGCCAAGACTGCCAAGGTTCCCTGTGTACGCCACCTCTCTGAGGGTCCTTCAATGCAAATGGCTTCAAAGCCCACAACACCTTCTTTGACAGAGCAAAGAACCCTACTCAAGGCCAAGAATATCATCAGATCGTTTCTGGAGCTATCAGCAGCGAAGCTATTACTACTGCGTTACAGATGATCAAGGCGCATTTTCCCTCATATGCGCCTCGACACTGAAGCCATTCTTTGGACTGCCATGCTTAGAAGAAGCACTTGGCCCTTTTCGTGATACAGTGCCTTTCGACTTTGTGACAGACAAAGAACATTGGAATGAGGAACTTTTGCTTCAATTCTATGCTACCCTCCACATTCACGGCTACTACAGGGATACAAAGACATGGGTTCTCGAGTGGATGACAGGAAATGTTCATCATGAAGCCAAAGCTCTTGACGTCATTGAGCTTACAGGCCTACCCACTCCCGGAGAGTTGTTCGAACCTGATTGTCAACTCCACCGCAATGCCTTTGGAGAGCATCTTCCATAAGATGAGCCCAACATAAGCGGATGTTGAGCATGATGAAGCCTCTGCCACACGACGCAGAATTCCCAAAGGAGTTCTTTGTTGATGACCTTGAGTATCGCCTCGCACAATATATCACATCATCGAGCGAACTCTATGGCCTATCAAAGGGCATTCATCATCTGCAAAACTTGAAGGAGCCATGAAGACATTGGTCTTTTACATCCTCAATGGCATCGACTTCAATACACAAGAATTCTTCATCCGTATTTGGCTGCGTCACGGTTACGACCTTTTTGGCACGAAATTCTATGCTCCATGGGTCATCGCCTCATCAAGCTACACTCTGCTATCAACTATCAGACCCTCTGCTGCAATCATCTAATCTTTCTACGAGAGGTTGATATGTCGATTGAAGCCATATACCACAGAGCACCTTAAGAAGCCTCTTTGTCTTCAAAATCTTGATCACCGAGCTTCACTCACCCCATGGAAGGAGTCCAAGCGATAACTCGTGTCTATCCAATGGCTGGGAACACTCGTCTACCTCACCGTCATAAGCTGAAGCTCTTGAGAGCACAATTGCCCAAAGGCCTAAGAAGCGCTCTCGCGTCCTAAATGACCGAGAACTTCTTGTGGCCTTTGCATCGTAAACAAGACAAGCATCACTTACGGCTCAAGCGGCGGATGCAAAGCCTCTTGGTGGGCGTCAATCGCATTCAAATCTTGCCACCAAGAATGCTTTTATCACTCCACGAGACACATCGGCGATCATGGAAGAGTTTGGCGCTGCTTTCGATCTTGAAGCGAGATCTTCAAGGCGATTGCTTCACTTTGAAAGATTCAAGTTTGACTCCACTCCTCCACGGAATGTTGTCCTCGTCGAACTCCATCCCTTGAAGACTCGACTATTCTTCCTCGGTGACAGCTGTGAATGCCAAAGTGATCGATGATGAAGGCGATGCTACTTCACCTCCCCTACTTGCGCGCATCGACCTTTGCACCAAGTTAAATCTGCGCCGCCAAACAACAACGACAACCCTGCTGCTTCACCTACTCCTCATGGGAACGAGTAGATGCTCTATGTCTTCAAACCTTTTTGGTCCTTACTGACAAAAGGGGGAGAAGCATATGAGTTTGATAGTCTTCAAGCGGGTTCATATGGGAGGTTGCTTTACATTTTACCTAGTGTTTACAACTCTCGCTTTTGATACATTTGGTTCTTTGAGTTGTAACACTTAAACTCGATGGTCGTCTGCTACTTATTTGCATGATGAATTATCTTCATAAGTTGAAGAGGATATCCACAAGTACAACCTGCCATGTGCATTTGCATTCCAAAAGCAAATTACTTATATGCACATCTTCAGGGGGAGCCTTTGCCACTTATGAAGACAATACCCTATCCTTTACAATTTCACATACTTTATCCCCATTGAAAACTTCAACCAGTTTGTCATCAATCACCAAAAGGGGGAGATTGTAAGTGCATCTAGTGCCACCCCTAGTTGGTTTTGGAGTATTGACGACAAATTTGGTTGAGGACTAATGTGTTTGTGAGAATTGCGAGGATAATACTGGTGTAGTGTCCCTCATTGATTCGGTTTACCTACCGGAGATGACCCTAAAAATGTATGAAGACATTGGCGACAATGGTGGTATGCGTGAAGATATTCATATTGAAAACTATGACATGAGAAGACATTGAGTGAAGACTATGGAGGCCTTGAAGGCGTAATAGTTTCGTTGTTTCCTTTTTTCTTCTTTGTTGAGTCATAGGAACCACCGTCTTTGTTAAGTGGGGTCCAAGTGAACAAAGTCGAGAATGGTGAAGTGATGCTCAACCCAAATCCTATGTCTTGACGAAGACAATGAGAGCAAATCTTATCCAGTGGATGAGTCGACTTTGCTTGTAGCCCAAGTAAAGTTGTTGTGTGTGTGTTTGAAATCGACCGTTGGAACACGTGTCGGTTCCTTAGTGACCGAGGGTCATTTCGGACATATCATTTCGGGTTGCCTAGTGGCTATAAATAGCCCACCCCTACACCATAAATTGGTGGCTGCTCGGAGATTCTTGCCGCGGCTTTTGTCGTTTGAGAGCAACCCACCTCGAAGCCTTTGAGAGAGAGAAATCCTTGTGAGGACAAAGCCCAAACACCCAGAGCCAAAGAGTGTTAGGAATCATTGAAGTCTTTCTGTCTTCGTGACCTGAAGACTTATTACACTTGAGGACTGTGAATCCTCCAGCCGGTTAGGCGTCGCGTTCTGAGCATCCAAGAGTCATTGTGGATCGCCGGTGAACGAAATGCATGAAGGTTGAAGTCTACCTTGAAGACTTACCAGAGTGATTAGGCGAGGGTGTGTGTCCTTAGCTCAAGGGAATAAGGTGAAGGCGGTCTTGAGTTGAATCTCAGCCTCCCTAACGGGCGTCTGAGTTGTCACGACAAGCTGGGCCCAGTCCAACAAATCATGTGTCTTCAACAAGTGACTGGTTCTATCCTCTCCCTCCCTTTACTTAGAGTTTGTCTTCGTGAAGTCATTGCCTATTTGTCGTACTGTTTGACCTCATTGCTTGACTACTATCGTTGGTTGGCTTCATACTATCTTCCATCCTGATCCTTACTACTAATTTGCTATTAGTCTTTGTACTTTCACATTCTTGCATACTTGACTATGGTTTGCTTGTTGTAGTTTATCTTCCGCTGCATATCAATTAGGTCATTTCTATTGTTTGTCTTCGAAACTTCCACGTTTTGAAGACTTTCATAAAAATCGCCTATTCACCCCCCTCCCTCTAGTCGATAACTAGCACTTTCAGCCTCTACCGCGCGCTCCTTCATTGGCTACTGTTCAACCAGCCCTCTCCACGAGGTCCTGTTCAACCACCCCTCCACGGGACTACTGTTCACCCAGTCCTCCACAGGCTACTGTTCAACCAGCCCTCCACGGGGCCCTGTTCATCCAGCCCTCCACGGGGTCATGTTCATCCACCCCCCAACCGGCTCGATCGGGCTCCTGTTCATCCAGCGGCAACCCCACGGGGTCCTGTTCATCCACCCCCCCCCCCCAACAACGGTCACTGTTCATCCAGAGGCAGCATCGATCGGTTTCAGTTAGCAGCAGTAGCGAAGGAATCACTCGGGTTGATTAACGGCAAAGATTGGCCGGTCGCTCGAGTTCGATAACGCGTAACTGCGGTCTGTCGCTTCGGGTTCGATTAGAGCCCAACGCCTCGCTTCGGGTTCGATTAAGCGCGCGCCCTCGCACCTGCAGCAGCGTCGTATGAGAGAAAGCAGCGCATCGCTCGGCCCCCGACCACCCACCATAACCAGGAACTCCCCCGATATTTTCCTCGCCCTCGCTTCTACCACGGTTTTTTCCGTCATCGACGACCCAAAGAATGTCATGCATCTGCGTCTCCGGCCCGCCCAGGACGAAAAGCCCATTTTCTGTCATGGTTTTTTTTCATAGAAGTAGGACCCCACCACATCTATGATGATACCGGGTTTTTTCACAATTATCGTCATAGATGTGTCATAAGCATGACAGGAAAAAAATGTTCGGCCCAAAATGTCACGGATGTGTCTTTTTTTGTAGTGTGAGCTTCGCCCAAAAGTTGTCGGTGAGGGCCCTATTAACACTTGATCGGCTGGCCTTCGAGGCTAAGCAATATTTACAACCCGGAATCAGGACATAATCTGGATTACTCACAGCTGAATATTGAAGGGGTGAGAACTCATCTCGCAAGCCGAAGACTTTGGGCGTGCGGAGCTACCGAAAATCATGGACCTCGGCGTTGGAGATTAGTTGGGGGCTACTGAGGTAGTCCTGGACTAAGGGGTCCTCGGGCTGCCGGCCTATCTCTTATGGGCCGAACAGGTGGACTGTTATAGCAACTACTAGAAGGCCGAGCTATAAGGCGACTACGTGTGGGATAGGAAACCTCCAAGTCTTGGTGTGTCCTCCAAGTCAAGCTGGAAGGATTGGCATGTTTATTCCCTTGTTGTAACCGACCATGTGTAACCCTAGTACCCCTGGTGTCTATATAAACCAAGGGGTTTAGTCCGTAGACGCTAGAAGAAGAACCATCATCCTACTCACCTAGGTAGTTCATCTGATCTCGTAGTAGATCGACTCTGTAACCATCATATACACTTCAATATAATCAAGCATGACGTAGGTTTTACCTCTTCGAGGGGGCCTGAACCTTGATAAACATCGTCTCCTGTTCCCCATTGATCCAAGATCCATAGCTTGAGACCCCCTACCCGAGATCCACCGGTTTTGTCACCGACAACAGGCCCAGCCTGAGGACTATGGGCCGACTAGGTTGGCACCCCCTAGTCCAGGACACCGTCAAATACAGAGGTAGATAAAGGCATAATGCACAGGTGTGTAAATTTTCAAGATGAAATACGTTGCAATGGGGGTTGTGCAAAAAAAGACAAATCTAGTGCTTTTTAACATATGATACTATTCATCCTCCCAGACCATGAATTTGTCTTTTTTATATAGGTCGCATTTCAACGCATTTCTTTCTGAAATTTTACACATGTACACCTCACACCCTTGTTTACTTGTACACATTTTTCAGTTTTTTTAACCATTTTTTTAAAATTTTGAACCATATTCACTTGACCACACGCTTCTAACCTATATCTTTATTTAGACGCTTGACTTCTTTATTTAGATCCTTCCAATCAATATCTAACATATATAAATGCATCAATCTCTAATTCATGAATCACATGGTGTGTAGTTAGTTACAACCTGATTCCTCTCTTAAGTAAATGGTGAAGGTCTTGCCGTTTTCAAATGGAGTGTTATCTAAACAAGAAAAATGTGATGTCAAGATGAACTAAATCTCTTCTGTTTACATCATGATTTCAACCATTTCGAAATTGTGCATCAACAATAAACTCAAAAAAAATGCCGATATGCTACTCTATTGGCACACACAAAATAACAAGAATTATCAAATACGAGGCGTTTTACTTGGAAGGGAGTTGGATTGGTGAGTACTTAATTTAAGAAAAAAAATCACGTCCATCACAACGGAGGTTAGGTCCGCGACGACAGAGGCAACAATGGAAGATTAGGACTTCAATGGCTATGAGCTAGATCACTTGGATGATGAAAGACACTACAATGGATTAGAGCATGTCATGAAGCACATGAAGAGGGGGTCTGTTCATGCCACTGGCAGGGGCGTACCCACGTTCAGCTTCCTAGGTGCACAAAACACCAGGTACAAAATTGATTCCTTGGTAATTTTGTGTATAGTATAGTGCGTGACACCCTGTTTTTAGATGTAAAGCTTGTGTGATTTTACACTGGGACAGTCATTTTCTCTCTGGGTCCGCCACTGCCAGCATCCGTCAACTCATCAGGACCTTTTGTTGCGCCTTTGCTAGTTCATTGCGGATGTCTTTTGAGGTGAAGTTTGTTATCTTCATCCGTTGCAACGCACTGACATTTGTGTTAGTAGTTAATTAAAAAAAAGAGCATGCCGTCACAAAAATTTGACCGCAACATTATTGTAATCCACCGCAACGTTATTGTAATAAAAAAAAAACAGGGCGAGTAGTTTTGTAGTGCACGGTGGCGATGCGGTTGACGCGTAGGCACCCATAGAAAAAGACTAGCCGGCCATACAAGGCAGGGATCGTGACAAAAGAAACCCGCGGAAAGAGAGAGAGAGAGCCGTCACGGACCGGTCAGTCCACCACTCCAGACGGCAGTACGGCCAGGCAGTCCCCCATATCAGTCCACCACACCACAGACGATATTTTCCTTTTCCACTTCCCCTCTATAATAGAACCCCGTTGCGGTGGGACCCGGCAGCGAATCGCAGCCCACCACTCTAGCAACTCTACTCGGCTCGGCTACTCGCTTTCCTCCCCACCCGCGTACGCCGCGGTACAACGCCACACACGCGGGCGAGCGACGGCCTTCCGCGCGCCTTCTCCGCCTCATAATTTTAGTCTCCCGTCACGCGTACCGCGTCCCCAGCTCCCCCCGCGGCCCCATACCTATATATGACTTCGCCCCCGCGCTTCATCACACCTCAACCATCTCCTCCTCCTCCTCCTCCTCGTCGATCATATATCCTCCTCATCCCGCGTCTCACTGAACCACCCGACTGCCAGGACTATACTTCGGAGTGCCGCCGCCGATCGAGCTAGCTCCGCCAGCCAAGACTCGACGAGACCGATCGGATCATGAGCACCTACCTCACGCCCTTCACCCCTCTTCCATCGCTCTTCGACGGCCCAGCAGCTGCCGACGATCACTCCTCCCTCCTCGCCTTCCTCGCGAACGACGACCTCGCCGCCGCGCCCGACGCCTTCCCTTACTACGGCGGCGCCGAGGCCGCGCCAGCCTTCTTCGGACACGCCGCCGCGCCGTTGCCACCGCCGGCCGCGGCGCCACCAGCGGAAATGACTGGTCAAGGAAGGAAGCGCGGCTTCGTCCCCGCGGGAGACGACGGCTCGTCGCGGCCGCCGGCGGTCAGGAGGAAGGTGCAGGGCTCGCCGCCCACCTCGCCTGCCCACAGCGGCGGCGACGCAGCGCCAGCGGCAAGGAGCGGGGGCCGGCGGGTGTGGGTGAGGGAGCGGAGCACGGAGTGGTGGGACCGCCTCAGCGGCCCGGCGTGCCCGGACGCCGAGTTCCGCCAGGCCTTCCGCATGTCGCGCGCCACCTTCGACGCGCTCTGCGACGAGCTCAGCGCCGCCGTCGCCAAGGAGGACACCGCGCTGCGCGCTGCCATACCCGTGCACCAGCGCGTCGCGGTCTGCCTCTGGCGCCTCGCCACCGGGAGCCCCTCCGCGAGGTCTCCCGCCGCTTCGGTCTCGGCATCTCCACCTGCCACAACATCGTCCTCCAGGTCTGCGCCGCCCTCACCGCCGTCCTCCTGCCCAAGGCCGTCCGCTGGCCACTGGAATCCCCCGCCGCCAGGTTCCAGGCCCTGTCCGGGATCCCCGGCGTCGTCGGCTCCGTGTACACCGACCACATCCCCATCGGCCCACCCAAGGACAACGTGGCCGAGTACTACAACCGCCGCCTCACGGAGCGGAACAACAAGGCCTCCTACTCCGTCGCCGTGCAGGCCGTCGTGGACGCTGACGGCGCCTTCACGGACGTGTGCATCGGCCTCCCTGGCTCGCTGTCCGACGCCGCCGTGCTCGAGAGGTCCGCGCTGCACGCCCGCTGCGAGACCGGCATGCTCGGAGACGACCAGTGCCGGCTGGTGGGCGGCGCGAGCTACCCGCTCACGGACTGGATGCTCGTGCCGTACGCGCACCAGAACCTGACATGGGCGCAGCACGCCTTCAACGAGCGCATCGCCGCCGCGGGCGCAGCAGCACAGGGCGCCTTCCAGAGGCTCAAGGGGCGGTGGCGCTGCCTGCAGCGCCGCACCGAGCCCAAGCTGCCGGACCTCCACAACATGATCGGTGCCTGCTGCGTGCTGCACAACTTCTGCGAACGCAGCGGCGAGGAGCTCGACGCCGACTTCCAGTCCGAACTCTCCCAGCAGGACGACGCCGACGTGTTCGCCGCTGCCAATCCAGTGCTGTCCGCAGCGGCCGACAAGGAGCGGGACAGGATTGCTCACGACCTCCTCCATGGCGGCCACCCCAGCGTTACATTCCTCTAGGGGTCTGTTCACCATGTCAAAACGCGGGCTTCTGTAATGTGATGAGCTACTGATCTTCCATGAAAGCATAGGAAGAATCCCAGTTCAGGACATACAGCTTTCGGATGGGATTAGGATTATATTTTTCATGCTTGTTCCAAGAGATATTTAGAAGGCACTGACAATGATATCAGAAAACGTAGCGCATTCAAATCTGATGTAAGTATCATAATGTGGAAGGAATTTACAATATTCATTTGTCCATACCCATGTCATTCAGTAATACTCAATCACTACTACAGACCAAATTGGCTAACATTTTAAATGCCAGTTTATCATCATGTGCTAGATACATCTCAATTTCTTGACTGGTATGTACAAGGCACAAGCAGAATTGCCCCAGCCAGATCTTGTTTGCTAGACAGCAAGACCTGCAACAAGGTCTTGGATACAGTAATCTTACAAGCACCATTCTGTGAGGTGTGTTCTAGTTGGAAATTTGACTCTCACTTGTTACACTTGTGTAAATTCCAACGCGTTTCCATCCGGGTCTCGTGCAAAGATCGCTGGTCGCCCGGATTTGCTGAGCGTGTAGCTGATTCCTGCATCATGGTCAAGGTGTAGAAGGTCATTTGTGTTGTCAGACAATGGACAATAGAGAAATTTTGTGAGGCTAATTACAATCCAGCATAATGAATTGCAAAAGTGCAATGCAACATTATAAAGTCATAGTAGGTGACGCGGTAATGTCAACTAAGAGAATTAAGTTCTAACATAAAACATGGAACAGTGAGTCTTTTTGTTCTCATGTCAAAGAGATGGGAATGTAGGTGCTAAAGTCATGTGGACATAATATGCTCGAGATCCATAGAAATCAATTGACCAGTCTTTTAAAAGATTATCTGATCAACATCACTGTTCAAGTGTTGAATCAACTATAACATCAGACCGCACTTTTGACACCTTGCAACAATTTCTACAGAATGGTTATTTTAAACCCAGGACAAGTTTTTCCAGAGTCAAGACACCTATAACTTTACCCTCAGAGGTTTTGATTGCCATGTCTGTCACACAAATAGCCTGACTACGGCAACAGTTACAAATTTAGGCAGAACCATAACATACTATGGATAACTTCACTCTATTAACAGTAATTTACAGATACAGTTGAGACAATGAATATGTATATCTCTGCAACCATATCTACCAAGGCAAGCGCCATCCTGCAGTTTTATAAGTTCGATTTTTAGTACTTGTACTACCAATCCATGGGTTTTCGTGGGTCACTTTAGAATTTAATACTCCCTCCGATCCATATTACTTGCCACACACTTAATACAACTTTGTACTGAAGTTGTACTAAGTGGGTCACAAGTAATATGAATCTGAGGGAGTAAATTTTTTATCCATGAGTAAGTATACAGATCCTTGTGGAGCTTGTGTGTTTAGTTGTTGAATTGTTGAAACTTTGTGCTACTCACACCGCAGTAATGTAAGGTTAAATGCTCTACTAGCGGTTACCGTTGTTGGTGGCAAGTAAAGGAAAAATGTATGTGCACATTGTAGCCAGTGTCTGTTGTACACAGCAGAAAAAAAATAGAGTTGGAATTCAGATATACCAGCTTTGTCAAAGATTTCTTTCAACTTCAAGACATCTCTGATTGCTATACAGGTATGACGATCACGCCCACCATGCTCTGGGCGTCCTGTCAGTGGATCTGGATTTGGCAGCTCCATCAAGTGGATCATCTCAGAACCAACCCAGAGCCAAGCACCTCTGTACGGAAGCTTGTCATTTGGCCTAGCAGGATTCACCTTAAAACCTGAATGATCAACAGTATCATTTTACTTTATAAGCAGTGCATATACATGTGAAACATATACAACTCGCAGATAACTCACCAAGGAGGTCCTGGTAGAATGCCATCGACCTTTCAAGATTTTCACATAGTATTCCAACATGGTGCATACTAACAACTCCATAGTCAGGTTCTGCGTTTGACATCAGAAATGATTTCATTCAGACACTAAGGAATAATCATGGAACTTTGACCCAAAATGTGTTGTTCTGTTATCTTGAGGTAATGGAACCCAGCCTTTCTATGTCGTATGAAGAAGAAATGACATTGACACAAAAACTTGCTTATCAACGATACGAATGCAGAGTACTCTTATGACATTATGCAAATTAAGCTCTTGGTAATTTTCCTTGCACATAGAGATCAAGACCTACCTGCCACTTATATTTTGATGCTGCATGTACTAACATATTACTCTATGACATGCAAGCAAATTCTAGTGAGCACCCATAATTTCAGAAAAAATGAACACCGTGAATGCAAATATCAACCAAGGTTGGTCTGGTCAGCAACCCTGGCTAGCTTAGATTGTTAAGCCAAAAATCTGGCTAGTTACAGTTTTGCTACTTCAGTACCAGCTACTAAAATCATGTCATAGTTTGGGTTTTAATGCCTAACATATTGATATACTGCTCCTTTCAGAGAACTAATTCTAAAGCTGTTGCTTGTGTCGTTGTATACTCTACTCTCAACTGCTCCTCAGAACCTCCAAATGCAAACACAGGTAGCCTCTGGGATCGGATCTGCAACCTTAGAATTAGTACTAACTAGAACTAGATCTAAATTCTTTTAGACCATGGTACTGATCTAACTAGTACTCCTACTAGTCGTATCGATGTAATTGCAGAGAGAGAATTTCTTGGACAGTCCAGGCCCAAACTGAGGCAGCAAAACATTTTTCCTCCACGGCCAAACGTCGCCAATGTTTTCACTCCGCAGATTCAGTAACGCAGAAATTAAATACTAAAGAAACAATCTTTGCACTCCATACAGCCTAAAGTACATCTCGTCTACACAGATGTGCTATCAGTACTAGATAGGAACAAAAAAACAAAAGTACTACGATAGGAACATAAAAAACTTACCCTGGGACTGCTCCTTGGCCGTCAGGGCCTGCTCACCGCCGGTGGCCACCGACATGTAAGTCCGGATCCGGCGGTGCGCGGCAGCAGAGGGAGTGTGATGCGCTCTGACCACAGCGCAGGCCTTTCCGGAGCTGGATGCGGAGAGGAGAGGGAGAGAAGAGAGGCACCTCATCGCCATTGTGGCCTTCCCAAGAACAAGTCCGATTCGGCTCCGTGCGTGGGCTTTCTGGGCCTGTATTTTTGTGTGGCTCCAGCCTTCTCACCTTTTACTGTCTCTTTCAGGGTTTTTTTTTCTGGTTTTCTTTTTGGTGCGGATGGGATTAATTGCACGCCTCAAATTTCTTCTTTTCTCTCCAAAAGAATCATTCCTTGAATTTCATGATGCCGGCAAATAGTAGGACAATGATCATTTTTCTATTTTCTTTTTAACATTTCTTTCAGATTTATTTCCTCATGTGATTTAAACCATTCCTCTACACAATTAGTTTATCCGTTTATATTGACATTGTGCTCGTGGAGGTTATTCAATGGTCTAACCTAGAGGGGCAAATGAGTTCTGAACAATCTAGACTAAACTCGGCTTAGAGCGAACTCAAATTGACTTGAGATACCGGAGGTGGAAGAAGACTTGTGCCCTGAGGACCTACTTCCAATTTCATTCCTTGTTAGGGGGTGTATGCTGGAGTTGGTTTAATGGATTGGTGTTTATTCCCACAAAAGAAAATTTCACAGGTGGCTCATATTCGGCTTGTAATGATTTTGATTCAATCTCAGCCAGTTTTTAGCCAGCTAAATTTTTTACTATTAAAGAGGAGTTGGTCATCATATGTTTGCCTCCACCCCTCTACCTCTTTCACTAACCCTACAAGGAAAAAAAGAGAAAATCTAGCACATATGAAAAAAAAAACATCTTTCGCCAACTTTTTCATTTTTCTCTCCAAATCTCTCTCTCTCTCCCGACCCACCCCAACACGCCCCTCCCCCGACCACCCTAGCGCCATCTCTCTATTCACCTCTCGGGCGCCCCTCTCCCTATAGCCTCGACTTCCCAATGCCCTTCCTGGTAGGAACTAACTAGGCTGCTAGCAATGTTCATAAGAGAAATCAAATTTGGGCAGGAAAGTAGTGGAGGATGATTCACTTAGATTTGAAAAGCACTGGAGTTAGGGTAATCGAAACACGATGACCTTGGATTATTGTCGTGTCGAATCCGACAGATCTTGGGTAGGAGGTCCCAAATCCCGAGCTAGTAGTCTTACACTAGTGAAAAAACGGCTAGCCACAACATTCATCATAATTGGTAAGCCAGCTATATATGGGTAGTGCTGGCATCGATATTTTATCAGACGTCACTACTATATGGGCCCAACTGTGCTGACCAGTTGGAAGATACTGCTGGCGTAGGCTTTATATACACGCCATAGATAAAGTATCTAGTGTTGTCGCGCCCTATTTAAGAACAACAACACTAAGTTTTGCCTATATATAGAAGTGTTGGCAGCCCTTGTTTCTCAAATACATTCACTTCCATTCTCCACAAAATTCTACTCCCTCTTAGCTAGCAGCTTTGGTGACAATGAACCCACCGAAGCTTGTCGAATTGGCACGAGCCTCGCGTGCGAGCCCACGTCGGCGGGGCGTGTCGAAAGTTTGGGATTCCGCCGCCTTGGCCGAGCTCTCCTCTAGCCCCGTTGACTATGGGATGAGCTCGCCACGGCCAATGCAGTCGGCCCTGTCCGGCGAACATCCCACTGCAGCGTGACGTCCGTTCAATCTGGTAGCTACGCCATCGGCGCCGAAGCTGGTAGGAATCGAGCGAGGATGTAAGTGCATCTAGTGCCACCCCTAGTTGGTTTTGGAGTATTGACGACAAACTTGGTTGAGGGACTAATGTGTTTGTGAGAATTGCAGGATAACACAGGTAGTAGTCCCTTATTGATTCAGTTTACCTACCAGAGATGACCCCTAAAAATGTGTGAAGACATTGAAGACAGTGGTGGTTCGTGAAGACATTCACAATGAAGATTATGACAAGAGAAGGCATTGATGTGAAGACTATGGAATGCGAAGACATAGTTGTTTCGTAATTTCCTTTTCTTATTTGTTGAGTCATAGGAACCACCGTACTGTTAAGTGAGGTCCAAGTGAACAAAGTCAGAGTGACTGAAGTGATGCTCAACCAAACACTACTGCAGGATGCTGCTAACGCGACACTACAATCAGAGACCCTTCGACGAAACTGTGTGCGATGCCATACTCGCAAACGGTGGTGTAAAATAACCGTCAAAAAAGGTGCAAAACATTTGCGATGGAGGATGCATCAAATACAGTTCAGATTTTAGTTGCGTGTGCGATGCAGGGCACATGGTTCAGCTCAATTAACTGTTTGTGATGATGAGGAACAAAAGAAACGGGAAGCCAGATGAAGGCGTGTGCGATATACAACATACGGTTCACTGGGATGAACTCTGTGTGATTAGGCAACACAAAAGAAATGGTCAGCCCGATCAAGGTGTGTGCGATGTACAACATACGGTTCACTCGGATGAATTGTTTGTGATTAGGCAAGAGAACATAAACGGTTCAATATAACAAGATGTGTGTGATACGCGGTAAACATGTTTGTAATCAGAAATATGTGCGAAGATCAATAATAACGTAGACGATTGCTTCTAATAAGACGTATGTGATATGCTTTGTCTACACAACATCTATTGGCCATTGTGGGACAGGCGGTCATCCAGATACGCCATAAGGATGTGAAGAGGCATTCCTATCAGCAAGGACTAGTTGTTCCACTAGTAGCTCATGTAAGAAAACTATCAAGTTCTCAGGCTGGAGTAGCCATCGGATGGGTGACTTGATGGGAAGTTGTGTCGATGTTACATTAGGTGATGGGATGAGTCATTTCGGTCAAATGACCGAAATGCCCCATTCCCTCAGCTAATTTAACCTCGAGGTCCTTGTTTTTTTATTTTTATTTATTTTTTAACACATGTTAAAGAAGGTCTACCGCATTACTTTTTGGCAATGTGCGTCGTGGCATCTGATTGATCCGTCAGACCTATTTGTGATGGAATAGGCCGTGTGTAATGAGGCAAACGCTTGCTAGTATTCAACCGTTTGGGATTGATGAATTCATCACTGACGGGTTCCCTAGTGTGGTCCGTGTTCATCTGATCATCATCTACTTCTTGTGCTAGCTTGATGCTAAGTTTCCATTAATTGATGGCGTTTTATGAACACGCCACCGTTTCCCACCATTTCCTCACCTGTTTCCCGGCACCCTGCTATATTGCGCATAGGGGGGCGCGACGCCTGAGGCGACAAAGCGCCTTTGTAGCACATCCACCTTTTCCAAGCATGCCAACCCACCAAAGCACCGCCTTTGCCATCAACCTCGTCGATGAGGAAAACGAGCAGGCGCCACGGCCCGTCGAGGCTGAGGCGCTCCCCGGCAACGCGATGGACGACGCCGTGATGCAGCGTCGCCAGCGAGTTGAGCGAACCTTTAGCGCATGGCGCTTGAGCGCCCTTGAATCAAGATAGGCATGTCGGCGCCGACAGCTGCAGCTCGCCGCACAACATGATCGATAAGCGCGCCCTTGAAACAAAGCTAAGCGGCGTCGCGCCCGATAAGTATGGCTCGCCGCACGGCGAGACCGTTGGAGCGTAGCAGAGCGATAGGCGCGGCGTGGCGCACAGCAAGAGCGGATCAAGCGGTGCTTGCCTGCTGTCGACACGGCGTCGCAGCTGGGTACACGTCCCGTCAGTATCCCCATGCCTCGCCAGGAGTGGGCAGAGGCCCTCAACGCTGTACTTGCACCAGAGACCGGCCGCGCCGTACTTGCACCGGATGCTCGCTACGCCATTCGCATGGGTGCCGCCGTTCGCCTTGTCCGCGGCCCGCTGGATGCCAACGCGCTGGCAAAGAATGAGGTCTTCACCTTTGAGCTGGATCTCATCTCATTCTAGCCGTAGGCTCGACCGCCTCCTTGGCCCAGGTGTCCACCTGGGCACAGTAGAGGAACATGGCCATCGCATCCACGAGCTGGTGATCTCCGATTAAATAGCCAACTTGGAGCTCGAGATCGCGCTCCAGATGTACCGCGGGCGTGTCGACCGCTTGGACGAACGCCTGCACGAGTTCAGGCAGAGCCAAGAGCTACCCTAGGCAAGGGCTGCTGGTCATGGTCTCATGGACTCGTTTTATTTTGAAAAGTCGTTTCGACATGGATAGCTATGTATTCGCAGCAATCATAGTATTGCTCTGTTTATTGCTCGGTTTCAATGTGTGTACTCTATTTACCATTCTTATATGTTCTGTTTCAATGTGTGTATATACGCTTTCCATTCTGTATATGTGGATGATAACAGCTAAATTCAAATTAGTATACAAAAACAGATAGAAAATGGAATTCATAATATATATATATATATTAATTGTTCATTAGATCATCACAGAATATATATATATATATATATATATATATATATATGATATCTTTTGATATAAGTGATGATACTTAACTACTAAGTAAAATGCATAAAATTGAAAGCGAACAATACTAAAACTAATAATCCCTCGTGTGGCGATATTCCGGCAGCCCCTACTTGGCCCGGCTCCACAGTGCGCGGCGTCTTCCAGTCTTGACGCAGATTCGACTCCTCCGCCTAGCAGCGCTTGACGTACCGATTTGCCTCTTGCTGGCGCACGCGCGCGGGCGATCTTGCCATTTCTTTGGGCACCCACCGGAGCTCCTCGTCGGTGGCACACTGAAGCTTATCGGCCCACCTCCATGCAGCAACGAGGCGCCTAGCGCCTATGACCTTCCTCGCGAAGTACCCGTCTTCGTACACCTCCTCGGCACGACGACGACCCGCCCCCAAAGCTTCGCCGCCTCTTTTTCCAGGCGGCATCACGGGCTTCACAGGCCGCCTGGTACCTGGCTTCCTCCTCCGCCATCTCCTTCTTGAACGCCACTTGCCTGGCTTTCTCAGCCCGCGACAGCGACTTCCACAGACAAAGATTGTACTGGCCCCAAAACCAATCCAAAGTTAGTCCGCGCAACCTCGTCGGTAGCGTAGGGGTCCTCGTCATTGCTAATCGAGTGAGCGTCCTCGAGCGGCGACTCCTCGTCGGCGGCGATGGGGCGAACCGCGGCGCTATGGCGAGATTTGAGAGAGAGAGAGAGGCGGCGAGGAGGATGTAGATGAGAATGCAGGCGGGACGGCGTGAGCAAGGTAGTATTTATTGGCGGCCAGAATCTAGATCGACGGGGAGACGGTACACGCCGGTCGTCGGAATTCTGAGTCTTGTAGTTTGAATTACACACAATTCCCGCAGCAAATCCGTGTGTGAACATAATAGCTGACGGTTTTCAATATAGAACCGTGTCTGATTAATGATCCCCGCCAATCACCTGCCAAACCTCAAGCCGCGAGATAGAGTGCCAATCGTGTGGGGGCCGGTTGTCTTGCCAGATCTTTACATTTTCTTTTTCACACCATTTTGGTTAGGAGTTGCATGTAGATGTAGTTCAAATTTAAACTATGATCATTAAATGGTTAGAAAATCACTTAAATGTCTTTAAAAGGTCAAATGACCCCTGAAAATTTCCAAAATTTCACATTACAGTTGTATTAGTGCACGTTAAACATAGGAAAAAATTTGAAGGCTGTAAGAGGAAGCTATCTCCCGTCCGTCAACAAACATGCATTGTTCCCTCTCGAACCACAAACCTTCTAGTGAGTTGCTCAGGTTTGTGAGGGGTGTGTGTCCAAACTTTCGTCAAACAGGCCAATTTTTTTACCACATCATCTTGGTGGCATGACATTAAATCAAGCAAGGTTTTATGTTTTTCTAATCATTTTTTATTTTTTTGGAATTAGAATGCCATGGCATGCAATCCATGCATGTGCCCATGCCTTGACACCAATATGTTTGAAATTTCCCTATAATTTACTGCACATGGAATTAATTCGCACACAAGTACACAAAAATATGATTTTTCATACCATTTTGGTTAGGCGTTGCATGTAGATGTAGTTCAAATTTTGAATTATGGTCATTAAATGGTTAGAAAATCACTTAAATGTCTTTAGAAGGTCAAATGACCCCTGAAATTTACCAAATTTTCACATGACAGTTGCACGTTAAACGTAGGAAAAAAATTGAAGGTCGTAAGAGGAAGTTAGCTCCCGTTCGTCCTCAAACATGCATTGTTCCCTCTCGGAACGACGAACATTCTTGCGAGTTGCTCCGGTTTGTGAGGGGCATGTGTCCAAACGTTCATCAAACATGCCAATTTCTTTACCACTTCATCTTGGTGGCATGACATTACATCAACCAAGGTTTCATGTGTTTCTGATCATTTTTCTATTTTTTTGAATTAAAATGCCATGTCACTCCATGCATACGTATGCATGTGTCCATGTCGTGAGACCAATATGTTTAAAAATTCCTTCTAATTTACTGCACATGGAAGTAACTTGCACACAAGTACACATATATGATTTTTCAAACCGTTTTGGTTAGGCGTTGCATGTAGATGTAGTTCAAATTTGAGTTACGGTCATTAAATGGTTAGAAAATCATTTAAATGTCTTTAAAAGGTCAAATGACCCCTAGAATTTTTCAGAATTTCACATTACAGTTGTAGTAGTGCATGTTAGACGTAGAAAAAATTTAAAGGCCGTAAGAGGAAGCTATCTCCCGTTCGTCATCAAACATGCATTGTTTCCTCTCGGAACCACGAACCTTCTAGCGAGTTGCTCCGGTTTGTGAGGGGTGTGTGTCCAAACTTTTGTCAAACATGCCAATTTCATACCACATTATCTTGGTTGCATGACATTACATCAACCAAGGTTTCATGTGTTTCTGATTTTTTTTGGAATTAAAATGCTATGCCACTCGTATTCATGCATATGTGTCCATGTCGTGATACAAATATGTTTGAAAATTCCTTCTAGTTTACTGCACATGGAATTAACTCGCACACAAGTACACGAATATGATTTTTCAAACCGTTTTGGTTAGGCGTTGCATGTAGATGTAGTTCAAATTTGAATTACGGTCATTAAATGGCTAGAAAATCACTTAAATGTCTTTTAAAGGTCAAATGACCCCTAGAATTTCAAAAAATTCACATTACACTTGCAGTAGTGCATGTTAGACATAGAAAAAAAAATGAAGGCTGTAAGAGGAAGCTATCTCCCGTTCGTCATCAAACATGCATTGTTCCCTCTCGGAACCACGAGCCTTCTAGTGAGTTGCTCCGGTTTGTGAGGGGTGTTTGTCCAAACTTTGGTCAAACATGCCAATTTTACCAAATCATCTTGGTGGCATGACATTACATCAACCAAGGTTTCATGTGTTTCTGATTTTTTTTTATTTTTTGAAATTAAAATGCCATGTCACTCCATGCTTAATTGTGTCATAGCCGTTAGACCAATATGTTTGAAAATTCCTTCCAATTTACTGCACATGGAATTAAATCACACACAAGTATACGAAATATGAGTTTTCAAACCGTTATGGTTAGCTATTGCATGTACATGTAGTTCAAATTTCAATTACGGTCATTAAATGGCTAGAAAATCACTTAAATGTTTTAGAAGGTCAAATGACCCCTGAAATTTTGCAAAATTTAACATGACAGTTGTATTAGTACTACAAAATTTCTCGTTCATTTAAAACACCATCCGTTGGCATTTCATTCCAAATTCATCTTTGACAGCTGATAAAAAATATCTACAACATCATACACAGTTGTTTTCTAGGAACCGTTTGCGATGAAAATATCTGGGTCTATTTAAGTCTCCCTCCTTAAGCTTCACTGGCTCATCTGCTCTAGTGCCGGCAACCCCCGAATCCACGAATCCCGATCCCCATTCCCGCACCCCCTTCTTGCAAAGATGACGCCGTGGAAACGCTTCGTGAAGGCCCGTACGATGGCCGCGTCCCCCCCAAGCACCGCCGCCTGCGCCAAGAGCGCGGCCGCCTACACCGAGAGTGCCTCCGCATCCGCATTGAGCGCGCTCGCTTCCGCCAAGGGGGTGTCTGCGGCAGCCGACAGGGCAGCTGCAGCGATCGAGGCAATGCAACTCGCTTCTTGACGGTGGCTGCAACGCCGAGCGCCGAGCTGCCGTCGTGCCGTTGATGTCGCCTGGCCCGGTCGAGGCCATCCACGGCAAGATCGAGGATGCACATGCCAAGATATTCCAGCCACCTCGGCCTCCAAAGATGCAACCCACGTCTGAAAAGGCGGCGGTGGCCATGGAGCACCTGCTTCCTCATGAGGTCGCCGAGCAGGAGCTGGAGATGCAGGAGGCGGCGGAGATCGAGGAGCGCCGGGAGGAGGAGTTGCACGTGACCGAGGTCGAGGAAGAGAAGAGTCTGTCCGTCGAGGAATCAGCGGTGGAGTACCAACGCGAGCTCTGGCGCAACCACTACTACGAGTACTACAACCTTGAGGGCGGCGCCGAGGATGAGGACGAGGACGCGGTCGACTTCAGCAGGGGGGACGCGGAGTCCACCAACGGCGGCATGTCGCCAGGAAAAGTCATCGACGTCTCATCTCACACCGGCGATGCATAGGCCGACGCGGCGGCGGATTTTTAGTTTTGCGTACTTAGGCTTTGGTTTTAATGCTGGTCTTTTGTTACAGTAATGTTTAGGTCAACTTTCTCTGTGTAATTACTAAAATTGTTCGATTCAGTAAGTGTGGTCCATCTGCATGCGGCTCTTTTGTGTGCCCAAATTATCAAGTGATGTTAAATTATGCAATGACGTACCTGGGGAAATTTCCACCAAAATTTGAATTATCAAACTCATCCCATGCGCGTAAAGCAGAAGAATCATTTGTGATGCACACAATCTTTCAAAGTGAATGGTCCGGCGGCACCGCGCGCGTTCAAAGTGAATGTGCCCATGCCATGCACATAAAGTAGAAAAATCGTTTGCAATGCACACAATTGTTCAAACTGAATTATGAAACTCATCCCATGCACATAAAGCAGAAAAATCGTTTGCAATGCACACAATTGTTCAAAGTGAATGTCCGGCGACACCACGCGCAAAGTTTCCCTCCACATTTCCAAAATTTTGGCCTACCGCCAAAATATCTACCTCCGCCCCCTTCCCCCCTTCCCCACCCCCTTTTCTCCCCGACCACAAGTCACATTTGCCCTGTCTCCTCCTTCCTTCCTTCCTTCCTTCCTTCCTTCCTTCCTTCCTTGCTAAGCTATAGCCACTTCCTTGCTCTCGCCGTCTCGCATCCTACTGCCGGGGTCGCCATGGTCTTCTTCAAAGACATCTCCAGCGGTTCCTCCTCTGGCGACTACTCCTTCACCACCCGGGGATGCCTCTCTTCTCTCTCTCGGGCTATGACTTGGAATGAAGGATTTTTACCCGGAGGTCTATTTGAGTCGTTTCTTCCTCTTGTAGCTCCCTAAGACCATCAGTGGCAACGAATGGAGCGGGGTGGCTGAAGATCTATCTGCTCGTTGTCACCATCAATCTCCATGTGTGAAGCTAGTTGCGTTTGATTCTGTGGACAGTGGGAGGAAGTTTCTGGCATGTGCAGAGAAGGTTAGACCCTCTTTCGTTGTTACAAATCATTTGTTATGTGATTGAGACAACATCACGGTCCCAACCCATTCATACCACACCTTCAACCAAACACATCCTAAGACAGTGTCACAGTTTATACCTAGCATCTTAAATTGTTGCCATCTCATCAGCGGTGCCATTAGAAAATTATTTGGCACCACTTCATCAGTTTGTGCAGCCAACTTTGGTCCACACATCCGAGCAGCCAAGCAGTAAAATACTAAATCTTTATTGCATGAAGCAACTGGGCATCGGAGCAACTACGTGCTCCGGAGTCCGGGTCCCTGATTTTTTTTCCACTGCATCGGCTCGCCAGTGCAGGGCACCAGTGCGAGATGTAGCAACAGTTGTCTTTACCCCAGTTTTGGCATACATAGTGGACGGCCTTAGTGCTATTAGTTCCATGTTACTAAATTTGTGCATGTACACACTTGTTAGTATCAATTTGCTATCATCCAAACACTGTCGCTATGTTGTTACAGTTATATTTACCTTCCTCATAAAATGTTCAATTTGTTATTTATAATACATGAGTAAGAACTTGTAGCGTCGTTGTAGTTAATTATAGCTTCTTATGTTCCAGAATTTGGTTGTTGTCTCGGTACCAATTATTTCATTTGCACATGATCTTTTGAAGAAGATATGTCATAATTAACATGTTTCTCCAGTTTTTCAAAATAAGCATTGGTGATTTTCTATGTTGCTATAAACCCATTTCCCCTACAATTGTTACTGATCTAGTTTTAAATATTATAGGATGAACGGAAGTGTTCTTACTTGGAGTGGGTTGATCGAGAGTGGACACAGTCTTTGAAGATGTGCCTCAGGAAGCCCTGGAGCATGTATGAGGAAGAGAACACACGTAGGCTTAGAGAAATTCTTATCAACGCTGAAGCATATTTCAAGATGTGGGATAAAAAGTTGAAGGTGGAGAATGAGCTCAGATTTTTTTAATCAGACTTTGCTAAGATGGTGTTGGTGAAGGAGGAGGCACTTTCCCAGTTGGCCCGTGCAAAACGGGTTCTTACTGAACAGAAAGCGGAGGTGGATAAGACGAGCCTGGATGATCTCGATTAGGGAAATGAATATATTGTTCTTATGAAGTTGAACTAGCTATATGTTGTACTATGTTGTTTTCATGTAGCTACCGTACTGTGATGTTATAATATATTTATGTGCCTGATATGAAATTGGCAAACAACTGTTCGATATGAAATGTGAATTTGCATAATAGTGGAATTATTAATTGTAAACTAATAAACTTGCTAAATGTGTCATGGATCTTTGCAAACGGTTCTAGCAGTAAAAGCGCTTGCGATGGATAGCCCAATGCCACCCAATTTTCTTCATCAAATCGTGTGTGATATAGTTGATAAAAGCAAACAGTTAACCAAGGAAGACCGTGTGTGGTAGTTACACCTTTCAGATACGAGCCTACACATAAAACTATGTGGGATGTACGTCTGGACAGAAACGTTTTCCCTGGATTGACTGTGTGGGATGTACATAGGAACGTAAACATATTCCTTGGATTGACTGTGTGTGATATACATACGAACGGAAATGTTTTTCTCGGATTCACCATGTGGGATGTACATACCTACGGAAATGATTTTCTCGGATTACAGTCTGGGATGTACATACATACGGAAATGATTTTCTTGGATTACCATGTGGGATGTACATACATACGGAAATGATTGGGTTTCGATGCCTCGCCCGATCGCACATGGCCCTAGCCTGGGTCCCAGGAGGGCCTATCCCCGACGATTTCTGGGTCGTGTGGGCAGGACACCCTATCGCACACACCCACTTGGCAATGGTTCCAAATGCCGTCGCGAAAAGGGGTTAAAAACCGTTTGTTTAGGACCGACGCGCACCAGTGAAATCCTATGTCTTCGAGCGAAGACAATGAGTGCAAATCCTATCCAGAGCTGGATGAGTCAGCTTTACTTGTAGCCCAAGTCAAGCTGCCGCGTGTGTTTGAAATCTGACCGTTGGACACGTGTCGGTTCCTTAGTGACCCAGGGTCATTTCGGACAAATCAGGTTGGGTTGCCTCCTGGCTATAAATATCCCACCCCCTACACCATAAATTGGTGGCTGCTCAGAGTTAGTGCACTACTTTTGTCGTTTGAGAGCAACCCACCTCTGAAGCATTTGAGAGAAAGATCCTTGAGAGGACAAAGCCCAAAACACCCAAAGCCAAAGAGTGTTAGGCATCACTGAAGTCTTTCTGTCTGCGTGACCTGAAGACTTGTTACACTTGAGGTCTGTGAATCCTCCAGCCGGTTAGGCATCACATTTTGAGCATCCAAGAGCCATTATGGATTGCGAGTGAACGAAGTCTATGAAGGTTTGGAAGTCTACCTTGAAGACTTACCAGAGTGATTGGGTGAGGACTGGGTGTCCTTAGCTCAAGGGGACTAAGGTGAAGACGTGGTCTTCTGAGTTAAATCTCAGCCTCCCTAACCAAACGTGATAGCTTGTCACAAAGAATCGAACTGGTCTACCAAATCCTTGTCTTCACCAAGCAACTGGTTCTATCCTCCACTTCCCTTTACATTATAGTTTGTCTTCATGAAGTCATTGCCTGCTTGCATGATCTGATTGTCTTCATTGTGTGAAGACTGTTTGTTGTTTGGCTTCATATTGTCTTCCATCCTGATCCATACTACCTAGGTTCTGATAGTCTTCGTGCTTTCACTTCATTGCTTACTTGACTATGGCTAGTCTAGTGTAGTCTACCTTCCACAGCATATCAATAGGTTCTTTTCTACTATTTGTTTTCAAAACCCTCGTGTTTTGAAGACTTTCATAAAAATCTCCTATTCACCCCCCTCTAGTCGATAACCAGCACTTTCAATTGGTATCAGAGCAAGGTGCTCCCTTGTTTGGTGTGATTTGGTTTAACCACCTGGAGTTTTAGCTATGTCGACTGCAGGGTTAATCAAGGTCTACGCTGCGTGCTAATATGTCTCCAACGTATCTATAATTTTTGATTGTACCGTGCTATTATATTATCTATTTTGGATGTTTAATGGGCTTTAATATACCTTTTTATATTATTTTTGGGACTAACCTATTAACCCAGAGCCCAGTGCCAGTTTCTGTTTTTTTCCTTGTTTTTGAGTATCGCAGAAAAAAAAAACCAAACGGAGTCCAATTGACCTAAAATTTTACGGAGATTATTTTTGGACCAGAAGAAGCCCACGGAGTATTGGAGATGGGCCAGAAGAGTCCCGAGACACCCACGAGGGTGGGGGCGCGTCCCCCTACCTCGTGGCCGCCTCGGAGACCCCCCTGACTTGTCTGACGCCAACACCTCTTATATATACCCAAACTTCCAGAACATAACCTAGATCGGGAGTTCCGTCGCTGCAAGCCTATGCAGCCATAAAAAACCAATTGGGACCCTGTTCCGGCACCCTGCCGGAGGGGGGATCCCTCACCGGTGGCCATCTTCATCATCCCGACGCTCTCCATAACGAGGAGGGAGTAGTTCACCCTCGGGGCTGAGGGTATCTACCAGTAGCTATGTGTTTGATCTCTCTCTCTCTCTCGTCTTCTTGATTCGGCACGATCTTGATGTATCACGAGCTTTGCTACTATAGTTGGATATTATGATGTTTTTCTCCCCCTCTACTCTCTTGTAATAGATTGAGTTTTCCCTTTGAAGTTATCTTATCGGATTGAGTCTTTAAGGATTTGAGAACACTTGATGTATGTCTTGCATGTGCTTATCTGTGGTGACAATGGGATATTCACGTGATCTACTTGATGTATGTTTTGGTGATCAACTTGCCGGTTCAGTGACCTTGTGAACTTATGCATAGGGGTTGGCACACGTTTTCGTCTTGACTCTACGGTAGAAACTTTGGGGCACTCTTTGAAGTTCTTTGTGTTGGTTGAATAGATGAATCTGAGATTGTGTGATGCATATCTTATAATCATACCCACAGATACTTGAGGTGACATTGGAGTATCTAGGTGACATTAGGGTTTTGGTTGATTTGTGTCTTAAGGTGTTATTCTAGTACGAACTCTAGGATAGATCGAACGGAAAGAATAGCTTCGTGTTATTTTACTACAGACTCTTGAATAGATCGATCAGAAAGTATAACTTTGAGGTGGTTTCGTACCCTACAATAATCTCTTCGTTTGTTCTTCGCTACTAGTGACTTTGGAGTGACTCTTTGTTGCATGTTGAGGGATAGTTATATGATCCAATTATGTTATTATTGTTGAGAGAACTTGCACTAGTGAAAGTATGAACCCTAGGCCTTGTTTCAACGCATTGCAATACCGTTTTCGCTCACTTTTATCATTAGTTACCTTGCTGTTTTTATAATTTCAGATTACAAAAACCTATATCTACCATCCATATTGCACTTGTATCACCATCTCTTCGCCGAACTAGTGCACCTATACAATTTACCATTGTATTGGGTGTGTTGGGGACACAAGACTCTTTGTTATTTGGTTGCAGGGTTGTTTGAGAGAGACCATCTTCATCCCTCGCCTCCCACGGATTGATAAACCTTAGGTCATCCACTTGAGGGAAATTTGCTACTGTCCTACAAACCTCTGCACTTGGAGGCCCAACAACGTCTACGAGAAGAAGGTTGTGTAGTAGACATCAAGCAGTTTCTGGCGCCGTTGCCAGGGAGGTTAGTGCTTGAAGGTATATCTTTAGGTCTTGCAATCGAATATTTTTGTTTCTTATTTTATCACTAGTTTAGTCTATAAAATAAAACTACAAAGATATGGAATTAAGGGTGCCTCATAGGCTTCATCTTTTTAATGTCTTCTGTTAAAATGATGGGAAGGAAAATTGTGCTCAAGTACTAGAAGAAGAATTACATAGAATGCTTGGCATAAAATATGTGAATGATGAGCATGATTGCAATGTTGTTAGTATGAATTCTTTGGATACCCATGATGCTAATGATATGCAAAGCCACAATCTTGGGGATGTTATGTTTGATGAAGATGATATGTTTAGTCCCCCAAGTTTTGATGAGAATATTTATTATGATGAAAGCATGCCTCCTATTTATGATGATTAAATTGATGGAAGTGGGTTTGGAAGAGTTTCAACTTTAGGAAGTAATGATCCCACTATTTTGGGGGATGTTGAATATTATTGTGATAATTATGAAAGTGGATTTGGAGATGTCATGACTTTATTTAGTGATGAATCCACTATTTCGGAAGAGTTTCCAATTGATTATGAGAACAAAGTTGCTATCTATGATGATTATTGTGATGACTTGTATGCTATTAAGAATAATGATAACCATGAAACTTGTCATCATGATTTTAGTTTTCAATTGGATTATGCCTCACTTGATAATTATTTTGTTGAGTTTGCTCCCACTATTATTCATGAGAAGAAATTCGCTTATATGGAGAGTAATAAAATTTATATGCTTGGGGATCATGAAAAGAATGCTTTATGTGATGGTTATATTGTTGAATTCATTCATTATGCTACTGAAAATTATTATGAGGGAGGAATATATGCTTGTAGGAGTTGCAATAATATCAAGTTTCCTCTCTATGTGCTTAAAGTTTTGAAGTTATGCTTGTTTTGCCTTCCTATGCTAGTTGATTATTGTTCCCATAAGTTGTTTGCTCACAAAACACCTATGCACAGGAAGTGGGTTAGACTTAAATGTGCTAGTCATATTCTTCATGATGCTCTCTTGGCGTTTCAATTCTTATCTTTTATGTGAGCATCATTGAAATCATCATGCCTAGCTAGGGGCGTTAAACGTTAGCGCTTGTTGGGAGGCAACCCAATTTTATTTTCATTCTTTACTTTTTGCTCCTGTTTAGTAATAAATAATTCATCTAGCCTCTGTTTAGATGTGGTTTTATGTTTGAATTAGTGTTTGTACCAAGTAGAACCTTTGGGAAGACATGGGTGAAGTCTTTGCGATCTTGCTGTAAAAAACAGAAACTTTTGCGCTCACGAGATTAGATGCCACTTTTTTACCGGAGAGTGATTTTAGGTTGATTATTTTTGCAGATGATTAATAGACAAATTCCTCACGTCCATAAATTTATTTCAGAATTTTTGGAGTTACATAAGTATTCGAGTGATACAGATTACTTCAGACTGTTCTGTTTTTGACAGATTCTGTTTTCTATGTGTTGTTTGCTTATTTTGATGAATCTATGAGTAGTATCGGAGGGTATGAACCATAGATAAGTTGGAATACAGTAGATATTACACCAATATGAATTTAGAATGAGTTCACAACTGTACGTAAGTGGTGGTTTTATTTTCTTATACTAACGGAGCTTACGAGTTTTCTGTTGAGTTTTGTGTTGTGAAGTTTTCAAGTTTTGGGTAAAGATTCGATGGACTATGGAATAAGGTGTGGCAAGAGCCTAAGCTTGGGGATGCCCAGGGCACCCCAAAGTAATATTCAAGGAAAACCATGAGCCTAAGCTTGGGGATGCCCCGGATGGCATCCCCTCTTTCGTCTTCGTTCATTGGTAACTTTACTTGGAGCTATATTTTTATTCACCACATGATATGTGTTTTGCTTGGAGCGTCATTTTATTTTATTTTGTTTTGCTTGCTGTTTGAATAAAATACCAAGATCTGAAATTCTTAAATGTTAGAGAGTCTTCACATAGTTACATAATTATTCAACTACTCATTGATCGTCACTTATATCTTTCGGAGTAGTTTGTCGTTTGCTCTAGTGCTTCACTTATATCTTCTTAGAGCATGGCAGTAGTTTTATTTTGAAGAAACTGTTGATCTCTCATGCTTCACTTATATTATTTTGAGAGTCCTAAATAGCATGGTAATTTGCTTTGGTTATGAAATTAGTCCTAATATGATAGGCATCCAAGATGGGTATAATAAAAACTTCCATATAGAGTGCATTGAATACTATGAGAAGTTTGATACTTGATGATTGTTTTGAGAAATGAAGATGGTAATATTAGAGTCGTGCTAGTTGAGCAATTGTGGAATTGAGAAATACTTGTGTCGAGGTTTGCAAGTACAGTAGCATGCACGTATGGTAAACGTTGTGTGACAAATTTGAAGCATGAGGTGTTCTTTGATTGCTTTCCTTATGAGTGGCGGCCGGGGACGAACAATGGTCTTTTCCTACCAATATATCCCCCTAGGAGCATGCGCGTAGTGCTTGGTTTTGATGACTTGTAGATTTTTTTAATAAGTATGTGAGTTCTTTATGACTAATGTTGAGTCCATGGATTATACGCACTCTCGCCCTTCCATCATTTCTAGCCTCTTCGGTACCGTGCATTACCCTTTCTCACCTCGAGAGTTGGTGCAAACTTTGCCGGTGCATCCAAACCCCGTGATATGATACGCTCTATCACACATAAGCCTCCTTATAGCTTCCTCAAAACAGCCACCATACCTACCTATTATGGCATTTCCATAGCCATTCCGAGATATATTGCCATGCAACTTTCCACCGTTCCGTTTATTATGACATGCTTCTTCATTGTCATATTGCTTTGCATGATCATGTAGTTGACATTGTTCTTGTGGCAAAGCCACCATTCATAATTCTTTCATACATGTCACTCTTGATTCATTGCCCATCCCGGTACACCGCCGGAGGCATTCATATAGTCATTGTTATAGTATCGAGTTGTAATCTTTGAGATGTAAATAAATAGAAGCGTGATGATCATCATTAATAGAGCATTGTCCTGAAAAAAAAGAAAGGCCAAAAAAGGCAAAAAAAGAGAAATAAAAGGGACAATGCTACTATCCTTTTTCCACACTTGTGCTTCAAAGTAGCACCATGATCTTCATGATAGAGAGTCTCTTATATTGTCACTTTCATATACTAGTGGGAATTTTGTTGGGGAACGTAGTAACTTCAAAAATTTCCTACGCACACGCAAGATCATGGTGATGATATAGCAACGAGAGGGGAGAGTGTTGTCTACATACCCTTGTAGACCATAAGCGGAAGCGTTAGCACAACGCGGTTGATGTAGTCGTACGTCTTCACGGCCAGACCGATCAAGCACCGAAACTACGGCACCTCCAGTTCTAGCACACGTTCAGCTCGATGACGTCCCTCGAACTCCGATCCAGCCGAGTGTCGAGGGAGAGTTCCGTCAAGACGACGGCGTGGTGGCGATCTTGATGTTCTACCGTTGCGGTGGCTTCGCCTAAGCACCGCTACGATATTATCGAGGTGGACTATAGTGAGGGGGGCACCGCACACGGCTAAGAGATCCAAGAGATCAATTGTTGTGTCTTTGGTGCTAGCCCTGCCCCTCTATTTATATGTTGAGCCCCAGGGTCGAAACTTGGAGCAAAAGCCTCCTCAAAGTCGGTTTTGCCCGAAAGGCAAGAGTCCCACTCGGACTCCAGGACCAAACGCCACAATCCTTGGCGTCGGCCCGAACGCCATGGGCCTCGGCGTCGGCCCAGGCCGACGCCAGGTCTCCGACGTTTGGCCCTTGGCCTCCATAAAACTCCTTTTGCACCGACCTAAAGCCTCATGGGCTTGACCCCTTGGCCTAAACATATCATCCAATATATGAATCTTTACGTCTCGACCATTTCGAGACTCCTCGTCATGTCCCCGATCTCATCCGGACTCCGAACTCCTTCGGTACATCAAAACATGTAAACTCATAATATAAGCATCATCGAAACCTTAAGCGTGCGGACCCTACGGGTTCGAGAACTATGTAGACATGACCGAGAACTATTCTTGGTCAATAACCAATAGCGGAACCTGGATGCCCATATTGGTTCCTACATATTCTACGAAGATCTTTATCGGTCAAACCGCATAACGACATACGTTGTTCCCTTTGTCATCGGTATGTTACTTGCCCGAGATTCGATCGTCGGTATCCAATACCTAGTTCAATCTTGTTACCGGCAAGTCTCTTTACTTGTTACGTAATGCATCATTCCGTAACTAACTCATTAGCTACATTGCTTGCAAGGCTTATAGTGATGTGCATTACTGAGAGGGCCCAGAGATACCTCTCCGAGCAATCGGAGTGACAAAACCTAATCTCGAAATACGCCAACCCAACATGTACCTTCGGAGACACCTGTAGTACTCCTTTATAATCACCCGATTCACGTTGTGACGTTTGGTAGCACCTAAAGTGTTCCTCCGTAAACGGGAGTTGCATAATCTCATAGTTACAGGAACATGTATAAGTCATGAAGAAAGCAATTACAACATACTAAACGATCAAGTGCTAGGCTAACGGAATGGGTCATGTCAAGCAGATCATTCTCCTAATGATGTGATCCCGTTAATCAAATGACAACTCATGTCTATGGTTAGGAAACATAACCATCTTTGATTAACGAGCTAGTCAAGTAGAGGCATACTAGTGACACTCTGTTTGTCTATGTATTCACACATGTATTATGTTTCCGGTTAATACAATTCTAGCATGAATAATAAACATTTATCATGATATAAGGAAATAAATAATAACTTCATTATTGCCTCTAGGGCATATTTCCTTCAGTCTCCCACTTGCACTAGAGTCAATAATCTAGTTCACATCGCCATGTGATTTAACATCAATAGTTCACATCTATATGTGGTTAACACCCATAGTTCACATCGACATGTGACCAACACCCAAAGGGTTTACTAGAGTCGATAATCTAGCTCACATCGCTATGTGATTAACACCCAAAGAGTACTAAGGTGTGATCATGTTTTGTATGAGAGTGAAGTTTAGTCAACGGGTCTGCCACATTCAGATCCGTATGTATTTTGCAAATTTCTATGTCTACAATGCTCTCCACGGAGCTACTCTAGCTAATTGCTCCCACTTTCAATATGTATCCAGATTGAGACTCAGAGTCATCTAGATTAGTGTTTAAAACTTGCATCGACGTAACCCTTTACGTACCTAACCTTTTCACTTCCATAATCGAGAAACACATCCTTATTCTACTAAGGATAATTTTGACCGCTGTCCATTGATCTACTCCTAGATCACTATTGCACTCCTTGCCAAGCTTAGTGGTAGGGTGTGCAATAGATCCGCACATGATATGACATACTTTATAGAACCTATGGCTGATGCATAGGGAATGACTTTCATTCTCTTTCTATCTTCTCGTCGTGGTCGGGTTTTGAGTCTTACTCAATCTCACACCTTGTAACACAGGTAAGAACTCTTTCTTTGACTGTTCCATTTTGAACTACTTTAAAATCTTGTCAAGGTATGTATTCATTGAAAAACTTATCAAGCCGTCTTGATCTATCTCTATAGATCTTGATGCTCAATATATAAGCAGCTTCACCGAGGTCTTTCTTTGAAAAACTCCTTTCAAACACTCCTTTATGCTTTGCGTAATAATTCTACATTATTTCCGATCAACAATATGTCATTCACATATACTTTATCGTAAAGGCTGTAGTGCTCCACTCACTTTCTTGTAAATACAGGCCTTTCCAAAAGTCTCAGATAAAATCATATGCTTTGATCAACACCTCAAAGCGTATATTCCAACTCCGAGATGCTTGCACCAGTCCATTGATGGATCGCTGGAGCTTGCACATTTTGTTAGCTCCTTTAGGATTGACAAAACCTTTTGGTTGCATCATATACAACTCTTCTTTAATAAATCCATTAAAGAATGTAGTTTTGACATCCATTTGCCAGATTTCATAAAATGTGGCAATTGCTAACATGATTCGGACAGACTTAAGCATCGCTACAGCTTGAGAAAATCTCATTGTAGTCAACACCTTGAACTTGTCGAAAACCTTTTTGTGACAAGTCGAGCTTTGTAGATAGTAACACTACTATCGCTGTCCGTCTTCCTCTTGAAGATCCATTTATTTAACATGGCTTGGCGATCATCGAGCAAGTCAATCAAAGTCCATACTTTTGTTCTCATACATGGATCATATCTCAGATTTTATGGCCTCAAGCCATTTCGCGGAATCTGGGCTCATCATCGGTTCCTCATAGTTCGTAGGTTCATCATGGTCTAGTAACATGACTTCCGAACATGATTACCGTACTAATTCTCGTGCGGATCTTACTCTGGAAGACCTACGAGGTTTGGTAGCAACTTGATCTGAAGTTTCATGATCATCATCATTAACTTCCTCACTAATTGGTGTAGGAATCATCGAACTGATTTCTATGATGAACTACTTTCCAATAAGGGAGAAGGTATAATTACCTCATCAAGTTCTACTTTCCTCCCACTCACTTCTTTCGAGAGAAACTTCTTCTCTAGAAAGGATCCATCTTAGCAACGAAAAACTTGCCTTCGGATCCGTGATAGAAGGTGTACCCAATAGTTACCTTTGGGTATTCTATGAAGACGCACTTCTCCGATTTGGGTTTGAGCTTATCGGTGAAAACTTTTTCACATAAGCATCACAACTCCAAACTTTTAAGAAACGACAGCTTAGGTTTCTTTGTTAAACCATAGTTCATATGGTGTCGTCTCAACGGATTTAGATGGTGCCCTATTAAACGTGAATGCAGCTGTCTCTAATGCATAACCCCAAAATGATAGTGGTAAACCGATAAGAGACATCATAGATCGCACCATATCAAATAAAGTGCGGTTACGACGTTCGGACACACCATAACATTGTGGTGTTCTGTGGCGTGAGCTGTGAAACTATTCCACATTATTTTAATTGAAGACCAAACTTCAGAACTCAATTATTCGTCTTTGCGATTAGATCGCAGAAACTTTATTTTCTTGTTACGATGATTTTTCCACTTCACTCTGAAATTCTTTGAACCTTTTAACTATTTCAGACTTATGTTTCATCAAGTAGATATACACATATCTGCTCAAATCATCTTGTGAAGGTCAGAAAATAACGATACTTGCCACGAGCCTTCATACTCATTGGTCTGCATACATCAGTATGTATTATTTCCAATAAGTCGGTAGCTCGTTCCATTGTTTGGAAGAACGGAGTTTTAGTCATCTTGCCCAAAAGGCACGGTTCGCAAGCATCAAACGATTCATAACCAAGTGATTCCGAAAGTCCATCAGCATGGAGTTTTCTTCATGCGCTTTATACCAATATGACCTAAACGGCAGTGCCACAAATAAGTTGCACTATCATTATTAACTTTGCATTTTTTGGTTTCAATATTATGAATATGTGTATCACTATGATCGAGATCCAATGAATCATTTTCATTGGGTGTGTAACCATATAAGGTTTTATTCATGTAAAATGTAACAACAATTTATTCTCTTACTTAAATGAATAACCGTATTGCAATAAACATGATCAAATCATACTTATGCTCAACACCAAATAACACTTATTTAGGTTCCATACTAATCCCGAAAGTATAGGGAGTGTGCGATGATGATCATATCAATCTTGGAACTACTTCCAACACTCATCGTCACTTTCCCTTCAACTAGTTTCTGTTTATTCAGAACTCCTGTTTCGAAAGTTACTAATCTTAGCAACCTAACAAGTATCAAATACTCGGGGCTACTATAAACACTAGTAAAGCACACATTAATAACTCAGTATATCAAATATACCCTTGTTCACTTTGCCATCCTTCTTATCCACCAAATATTTGGGGTATTTCCGTTTCGATGACCATTTCCTATGCGATGTAAGCACTCGGTTTCAGGCTTTGGTTCAGCTTTGGGTTTCTTCGTGGGAGTGACAACTTGCTTGTCATTCTACTTAAAGTTCCCTTTCTTTCCCTTTGCCCTTTTCTTGAAACTAGTGGTCTTGTCAATCATCAACACTTGATGCTCTTTCTTGATTTCTACCTTCGCCGATTTCAACATCACGAAGAGCTCGGAATTGTTTTCGTCATCCCTTGCATACTATAGTTCATCACGAAGTTCTAGTAACTTAGTGATGGTGACTAGAGAATTCTGTCAATCACTATCTTATCTGGAAGATTAATTCCCACTTGATTCAAGCGATTGAAGTACCTGCACAATCTGAGCACATGCTCACTAGTTGAGCGATTCTCCTCCATCTTTTAGCTATAGAACTTGTTGGAGTCTTCATATCTCTCAACTCGGGTATTTGCTGAAATATTAACTTCAACTCCTGGAACATCTCATATGGTCCATGACGTTCAAAACGTCTTTGAAGTCCCGATTCTAAGCCGTTTAAGCATGGTGCACTAAACTATCAAGTAGTCATCATATTGAGCTAGGCAAATGTTCATAACGTCGCATCCGCTCTGCAATAGGTCTGTCACCTAGTGGTGCATCAAGAACATAATTCTTACAGGCAGCAATGAGGATAAACCTCAGATCACGGATCCAATCCGCAACATTGCTACTAACATTTTTCAATACAATTTTCTCTAGGAACACATATAAAAACTTAGGGAAGCAACAACGCGAGCTATTGATCTACAACATAATTTGCAAAATTCTACCAGACTAAGTTCATGATAAATTAAAGTTCAATTAATCATATTACTTAAGAACTCCCACTTAGATAGACATCTCTCTAGTCATCTAAGTGATCACATGATCCAAATCAACTAAACCATAACCGATCATCACGTGAGATGGAGTAGTTTTCAATGGTGAACATCTTATGTTGATCATATCTACTATATGATTCACGCCGACCTTTCGGTCTCCGTGTTCCGAGGCCATATCTGCATATGCTAGGCTCGTCAAGTATAACCTGAGTATTCTCGGCGTGCAAAACTGGCTTGCACCCGTTGTAGTTGGACGTAGAGCTTATCACACCCGATCATCACGTGGTGTCTCTTGCACGACGAACTTTGGCAACGGTGCATACTCGTGGAGAACACTACTTGATAATTTTAGTGAGAGATCATCTTAAAATGCTACCGTCAATCAAAGCAAAATAAGATGCATAAAGGATAAACATCACATGCAATCAATATAAGTGATATGATATGGCCATCATCATCTTGTGCTTGTGCTCTCCATCTCCAAGCACCGTCGTGATCACCATCGCCACCGGGCGCCGACACCTTGATCTCCATCGTAGCATCGTTGTCGTTTCGCCATCTATTGCTTCTACGACTATCGCTACCGCTTAGTGATAAAGTAAAGCAATTACAGGCGTTGCATTTCATACAATAAAGCGACAACCATATGGCTCCAGCCGATTGCCGATAACTTCGGTTACAAAACATGATCATCTCATACAATAAAATATAGCATCACGTCTTGACCATATCACATCACAACATGCCCTGCAAAAACAAGTTAGACGTCCTCTACTTTGTTGTTGCAAGTTTTACGTGGCTGCTACGGGCTGAGCAAGAACCAATCTCACCTACGCATCAAGACCACAACGATACTTCGTCAATTAGACTCCATTTTAACCTTCTCAAGGACCGGGCGTAGCCACACTCGGTTCAACTAAAGTGAGAGAGACAGACACCCGCCAGCCACCTTTAAGCACGAGTGCTCAGTAGCGGTGAAACCAGTCTCGCGTAAGCGTACACGTAATGTCGGTCCGGGCGCTTCATCTCACAATACCGCTGAACCAAAGTATGACATGCTTTGGTAGGCGGTATGACTTGTATCACCCACAACTCACTTGTGTTCTACTCGTGCAAAACATCAAACCATAAAAACCTAGGCTCGATACCACTGTTGGGGAACGTAGTAATTTCAAAATTTCCTACGCACACGCAAGATCATGGTGATGATATAGCAACGAGAGGGAGAGTGTTGTCTACATACCCTTGTAGACCATAAGCGGAAGCGTTAGCACAACGCGGTTGACATAGTCGTACGTCTTCACGGCCCGACCAATCAAGCACCGAAACTACGGCACATCCGAGTTCTAGCACACGTTCAGCTCGATAACGTCCCTCGAACTCCGATCCAGCCGAGTGTCGAGGGAGAGTTCCGTCAGCACGACGGCGTGGTGACGATCTTGATGTTCTACCGTTGCGAGGGCTTCGCCTAAGCACCGCTACGATATTATCGAGGTGGACTATAGTGGAGGGGCACCGCACACGGCTAAGAGATCCAAGAGATCAATTGTTGTGTCTTTGGTGCTAGCCCCGCCTCTATTTATATGTTGAGCCCGGTCGAAACTTGGAGCAAAAGCCTCCTCAAAGTCGGTTTTGCTCGAAAGGCAAGAGTCCCACTCGGACTCCAGGACCAAACGCCACAATCCTTGGCGTGCAGCCCAGACGCCATGGGCCTCGGCGTCGCCCGGGCCGACGCCGGGGTCTCCGCTTTGGCCCCTTGGCCTCCGCAAAACTCCTTTTGCACCGACCTAAAGCCTCATGGGCTTGACCCTTGGCCTAAACATATCATCCAATATATGAATCTTTACGTCTCGACCATTTCGAGACTCCTCGTCATGTCCCCGATCTCATCCGGACTCAACTCCTTCGGTACATCAAAACATGTAAACTCATAATATAACCGCCATCGAAACCTTAAGCGTGCGGACCCTACGGGTTCGAGAACTATGTAGACATGACCGAGAACTATTCTTGGTCAATAACCAATAGCGGAACCTGGATGCCCATATTGGTTCCTACATATTCTCTGAAGATCTTTATCGGTCAAACCGCATAACGACATCGTTGTTCCCTTTGTCATCGGTATGTTACTTGCCCGAGATTCGATCGTCGGTATCCAATACCTAGTTCAATCTCGTTAAGCAAGTCTCTTTACTCGTTACGTAATGCATCATTCCGTAACTAACTCATTAGCTACATTGCTTGCAAGGCTTATAGTGATGTGCATTACCGAGAGGGCCCGGAGATACCTCTCCGACAATCGGAGTGACAAAACCTAATCTCGACATACGCCAACCCAACATGTACCTTCGGAGACACCTGTAGTGCTCCTTTATAATCACCCGATTACGTTGTGACGTTTGGTAGCACCAAAGTGTTCCTCCGTAAACGGAGTTGCATAATCTCATAGTTACAGGAACATGTATAAGTCATGAAGAAAGCAATAGCAACATACTAAAGCGATCAAGTGCTAGGCTAACGGAATGGGTCATGTCAATCGATCATTCTCCTAATGATGTGATCCCGTTAATCAAATGACAACTCATGTCTATGGTTAGGAAACATAACCATCTTTGATTAACGAGCTAGTCAAGTAGAGGCATACTAGTGACACTGTTTGTCTATGTATTCACACATGTATTATGTTTCCGGTTAATACAATTCTAGCATGAATAATAAACATTTATCATGATATAAGGAAATAAATAATAACTTTATTATTGCCTCTAGGGCATATTTCCTTCAAAATTTTCATTATAGAACTTGGCTTGTATATTCCAACAATGGGCTTCCTCAAATGCCCTAGGTCTTCGTGAGCAAGCAAGTTGGATGCACACCCACTTAGTTTCTTTTGTTGAGCTTTCATACATTTATAGCTCCAGTGCATCCGTTGCATGGCAATCCCTACTCCTCGCATTGACATCAATTGATGGGCATCTCCATAGCCCGTTGATTAGCCACGTCTGTGTGAGACTTTCTCCTTTTTTGTCTTCTCCACACAACCCCCGTCATCATATTCTATTCCACCCATAGTGCTATGTCCATGGCTCGCGCTCATGTATTGCGTGAAACTTGAAAAAGTTTGAGAATACTAAAGTATGAAACAATTGCTTGGCTTGTCATCGGGGTTGTGCATGATGAGAGCATTTTTGCGTGACGAAAATGAAGCATGGCCAAACTATATGATTTTGTAGGGATGAGCTTTCTTTGGCTATGTTATTTTGATAAGACATAATTGCTTGGTTAGTATGCTTGAAGTATTATTATTTTTATGTCGATATTAAACTTTTGTCTTAAATCTTTCGGATCTGAACATTCATGCCACAATAAAGATAATTACATTAAAATTATGCTAGGTAGCATTCCACATCAGGAATTCTGTTTTTTATCATTTACCTACTCGAGGACGAGCAGGAATTAAGCTTGGGGATGCTTGATACGTCTCCAACGTATCTATAATATTTTATTGTTCCATGCTATTATATTATCTGTTTTGGATGTTTAATGGGCTTTAATATACCCTTTTATATTATTTTTGGGACTAACCTATTAACCCAGAGCACGATTGCAGTTTACATTTTCCTTGTTTTTGAGTATCATAGAAAAGGAAAACCAAACGGAGTCCAATTGACCTGAAATTTCACAGAGATTATTTTTGGACCAGAAGAAGCCCACGGAGTATTGGAGATGGGCCAGAAGAGTCCCGAGGCACCCACGAGGGTGGGGGGGGCGCCCTACCCCCTAGGCGCGGCCCCCTACATTGTGGCCACCTCTGAGACCCCCCTGACTTGTCCCCGACGCCAACACCTCTTATATATACCCGAACTTCCAGAACATAACCTAGATTGGGAGTTCCGCCGCCGCAAGCCTCTGTAGCCACAAAAAACCAATCGGGGCCCTGTTCCAAGACCGCGTCGGAGGGAATCCCTCACCGGTGGCCATCTTCATCATCCCGGCGCTCTCCATGACGAGGAGGGAGTAGTTCACCCTCGGGGCTGAGGGTATGTACCTGTAGCTATGTGTTTGATCTCTCTCTCTCTCTCTCTCTCTCTCTCTCTCTCTCTCTCGTGTTCTTGATTCGGCACGATCTTGATGTATCGCGAGCTTTGCTACTATAGTTGGATCTTACGATGTTTTTCTCCCCCTCTACTCTCTTGTAATAGATTGAGTTTTCCCTTTGAAGTTATCTTATTGGATTGAGTCTTTAAGGATTTGCTAACACTTGATGTATGTCTTGCATGTGCTTATCTGTGGTGACAATGGGATATTCACGTGATCTACTTGATGTACGTTTTGGTGATCAACTTGCGGGTTCAGTGACCTTGTGAACTTATGCATAGGGGTTGGCACACGTTTTCGTCTTGACTCTTCGATAGAAACTTTGGGGCACTCTTTGAAGTTCTTTGTGTTGGTTGAATAGATGAATCTGAGATTGTGTGATGCATATCATATAATCATACCCACGGATACTTGAGGTGACATTGGAGTATCTAGGTGACATTAGGGTTTTGGTTGATTTGTGTCTTAAGGTGTTATTCTAGTACGAACTCTAGGATAGATCGAACGGAAAGAATAGCTTCGTGTTATTTTACTATAGACTCTTGAATAGATCGATCAAAAAGAATAACTTTGAGGTGGTTTTGTACCCTACAATAATCTCTTTGTTTGTTCTCCGCTATTAGTGACTTTGGAGTGACTCTTTGTTGCATGTTGAGGGATAGTTATATGATCCAATTATGTTATTATTGTTGAGAGAACTTGCACTAGTGAAAGTATGAACCCTAGGCCTTGTTTCAATGCATTGCAATACCGTTTTCGCTCACTTTTATCATTAGTTACCTTGCTGTTTTTATAATTTCAGATTACAAAAACCTATATCTACCATCCATATTACACTTGTATCACCATCTCCTCGCCGAACTAGTGCACCTATACAATTTACCATTGTATTGAGTGTGTTGGGGACACAAGAGACTCTTTGTTATTTGGTTGCATGGTTGTTTGAGAGAGATCATCTTCATCCTACGCCTCCCACGGATTGATAAACCTTAGGTCATCCACTTGAGGGAAATTTGCTACTGTCCTACAAACCTCTGCACTTGGAGGCCCAACAACGTCTACAAGAAGAAGGTTGTGTAGTAGACATCAGGTGCCCTGTCTTCGATGGCACTGATTACCCCTACTGGAAGAATAAGATGTGTATGCATCTTGAAGCCATTGACGTTGACCTGATGTTAAGAGGTTCATTCAACTGGATTCAACTGCCAAGAACATCATCTGTGGTCATCTGACCAAAGGATAGTACGGCCGTGTGAGTGCATTGGAAACTGCGATGCTAGTCTGGGACTGGCTCTTCAAGGTCAACGAAGGCGTCGCAACTCAGAGAGACTCAAGGATTGATGTTCTTCGCAACCTCTTCAACCGCTTCAAGAGAAATGACAATGATAATGTCCAGCTCATGTTTGATCGCCTCACTGATATCACAAATGAGCTTCGCGCACTTGGCGCCACTGAGATCGCCAAGCACAAAATCGTCAAGAAGCTTCTGAGATCACTTGACAACTCATTCGACACCCTGGCCCTGATGATTCAAGAACGTCCTGACTTCAAGACTCTCGATCCGTATAACATACTTGAGAGGCTCAACACACATGAGTTCCAGTTATCTGAGAAGAGAGACATCTATGGCCCCAACTATGGCCGAACTCGCGCTTTGAAGGCAAAGGTTGTTTCCTCATCTGAAGAAGAATCTGACTGCAGTTCTGGGGATCCTAAAGACATCGGAAAGGAGCTGGCTATGCTCGTGAAGAAGTTCCAGAAGTTCTCCAAGAAGAAAGGCTTCAAAGAGTCTTCAAGATCCATGTCAAGAAATGATGAAGCTTCCACTCATGACCACAAGAAGACAACATGCCACAAGTGCAAGAAACCTGGTAACTACATCTCTGAGTGTCCTCAATGGGACAATGAGACCAAGAAGGAGAAGAAGAGCAAGGAATATGATTCTGATGACAACAAGAAGAAGAAATACTCAAAGTCTTCATCAAAGTCTTCATCTCACAAGAAGAGCTCATCAAGCAAGGCTCGTGCATTTTTTGGCAAGGAGATGGATTCAGAGGAGGAGTCTGCTTCTGAGGAGGCGGAGGTGGGGGTCTGAGGAGGAGTCCGATTCAGGTGTGGCTATCCTGGCTCTGGCTTCAGCATATGTCGCCAAGTCCATCTTCAGCACTGAAGACAATGGCCTCGTCCCCAACGCTGATGCCGATGATGAGGATGACTCTGCTCCTACCTACCGCTTCATGGCACGTGGTGCCAAGGTAAACTCACGTGATGCTTACTTTCAAACATCCAGTGAAGATGACTCTGAATGTGAATCTAAACCTAGCTAAAAAACACTTGCTAAAATTGCAACTGAACAACAAACTGCTATGGAACATATTCAAAAGTTGCTAGACAAAAGTGATGACCTGTTGGACGCTGAAATGACTCGAACTCAGTCCTTAGTTGAAGACATTAAAAATCTTCATCTTAAGTACGAGGAACTTGAAAGTCATCATGAAACACTCTCAACTGCTCATGAAAAGCTTTCCTATGATTATCTTCCAAGGAAGCAAGAATTTGAGAGCGACTCATGAAGATCTTCAAAAGGAGAACGAGTCACTTCGCGCTCAACAGATTAGTTCCGCTCAGGAAGGTTTTGAGCCACCATGTCTAAAATGTCTTGAGCATGATAATGATGTCTCTGTTGCTGAATGTTCTACTGCTACTACTGTTGCAATATCTTCAATTGCTGATGTGGTAACTTACCCCTCTACTGAGGATACGCCTACTATTGCTGATGAGAATGCTAGGTTGAAGACATTGCTTGAAAAAGGAATGTACAAAAGTCTCAAAGGGCATCAGACATTATGTGATGTCCTCAAGAAACAGATTCTGAACCGAAACCCTAGGAAAGAGGGTGTTGCGTTCGAAAGGAAAATGAATGTTGATGGTTCATATTGGAAGCCTGAGCAGTACCCCAAAACCACATGGGTTGCTGCAAAGGAACCTTTAGTGGATCCATCTACCTTATCTGGCTTCACTTGTGCTAACCCGATTATCATTAATGAATCTGTAGGAATGAAAGTATGTCTAGAGGGGGGTGATTAGACTACTTGACCAAATAAAAATCTAGCCTTTTCCCAATTTTATGTCTTGGCAGATTTTAGCAACTTAGCACAATTCAAGTAATCAACCTACACATGCAATTCTAAGAGTATAGCAGCGGAATGTAAAACAATTGCATATGAAGGTAAAGGGAGGAGTTTGGAGGGAGCAAACACAATGTAGACACGGAGATTTGTTATCCGTGGTTCCGATAGGTGGTGCTATCATACATCCACGTTGATGGAGACTTCAACCCATGAAGGGTAGCAGTTCTTGTGAGTCCACGGAGGGCTCCACCCATGAAGGGTCCACGAAGAAGAAACCTTGTCTATCCCACCATGGCCATCGCCCACGAAGGACTTGCCTCACTAGGGTAGATCTTCACGAAGTAGGCGATCTCCTTGCCCATACAAAATCCTTGGTTCAACTCCACAATCTTGACGTAGGCTCCCAAGTGACACCTAACCAATCTAGGAGACACCACTCTCCAAAAGGTAATAGATGGTGTGTTGATGATGAACTCCTTGCTCTTGTGCTTCAAATGATAGTCTCCCCAACACTCAGCTCTCTCTCATAGGATTGGATTTGGTGGAAAGAGGGTTTGAGTGGAAAGCAACTTGGGGAAGGCTAGAGATCAAGATTTATGTGGTTGGAATGGAATATCTTGACCTCAACACAAGTGTAGGTGGTTCTCTCTCAGAAAATGTATGTTGGAAGTGTAGGCATGTTATGATGGCTCTCCTCACGAATGAAGAGTGGGTGGAGGGGTATATATAGCCTCCACACAAAATCTAACCGTTACACACACCAAACTCGGTGGGACCGAATTAGAAAATTCGGTCAGACCGATTTAGTTCAAAATGTGAACGTTAGGATTCTCGGTGGGACCGACATGTCAACTCGGTGGGACCGATTCCATTAGGGTTAGAGCATAACGTAATCTCGGTGAGACCGATTACACAAACTCGGTGGGACCGATTTTGGTAATAAGCAAACAGAGAGTTGGTCAGGCAAACTCGGTGGGACCGATTCGCTCATCTCGGCTAGACCAAAACGTTACAAAGGGGTAACAGAGAGTTTGCATTGCAATTTCGGTGGGACCGACCGCTCATCTCGGTTAGACCGAAACCTTACGAAGGGAAACAGAGAGGTTGCAATCCCATCTCGATGAGACCGAGATCCCTATCGGTGAGACCGAAGTGACTAGGGTTTGTGGCAGTGGCTATGTCAAGTGAACTCGGTGGTGCCGGATAGGAAATTTCGGTGGGGCCGAGTTTGACTTTTGGTTTGGGACATATGTGGATATGAGAAAGTAGTTGAGGATTTTGGAGCATATCACTAAGCATTTTGAGCAAGTAACTAATTAAGCAACACCTCATCCCTTTTTAATAGTATTGGCTTTTCCTATGGACTCAATGTGATCTTGGATCACTAAAAGTAAAATGTAGAGTCTTGAGCTTGAGCCGACATGTGTCCTTAGCATTTTGAGGGGTCCACATTCCTAATCCATGCCATGCCAATCATTGAGCTTTCCTGAAATATAACTTGAAATAGCATTAGCTCAATGAGCTATATGTTGTTAGGAATTACCAAAACCACCCAAGGATAGTTGCACTTTCAATCTCCCCCTTTTTGGTAATTGATGACAACATATAGATCAAAGCTTCGACAAATGATAATAAGATTGAAAAACATCATCGCTTTGAGAAGTATGTGATAAGCAAGAGCTCCCCCTAAATTTGTGCATTATTTAAAATTTGCTTTTGAATGCGAATGCACAATCGATTAGGATCATGGGTTACTCTTCCATGTCACATACATCTTGGTGGACGCTCAAAATGATAGAAATTAAAAGCATGCACTCATCACCAAGCAAGTGAATGATCAAATATGAGATTTAACAGATAATATCATCCAAACAAACATTAAGGTAGCAAATGATCAAACACATGATCAAATAAGTATCTCACACAATAAAAAGTTCAACCAAAGGCAAAGAAGCAAAACACTCTCTCGAAGCCTATGATCTATACATATTTCTCCCCCTTTGGAAACAAGTTACCAAAAATTTCAAATATGCATAGTCCTATGCGTCTCTCAGGCTTGGTCTTCGGGTGTAGAGAGAACTCCAAGGACGAAGGCATCAGTTGATGTAGTTGGAGCTTGTGGAGTGGCTGCTGGAGGTGGCACTGAAGTTGTGGCTGCCGGTCTTGATCTTTGTTGCTCTAGTATCATCACTTCATTGCAGCAGAACCTCATCCTCTAGGCACTCGCTCAAATGCATCAGTATTTGCCTTGCCTCTCTTCTCTTCTGCTTCCTCCTGAAGCTGCTCAACTGCTGTTTGAATTTCAGTTACCTTCAGATCAAGATCATAAAATTTGGTTTCTATGATCCTCTCCAAGCTCTCCTGGTTTTGAGTCAAGGTGGCCAAGCTCTTCTCAATCCTCAGTGTAGATTGGATCAGATATCCAAGTTGATCTTGCTTTGTAGCGACCCGACCTCAGACGGTCAAGCCTCTGTGTATCTGTGCCATCCACAGATCGTTATCTTTGGCACACAGTACATCAATGTATATATCAAAGTGCAATCACATGTATAAATAACGTAAAATGATATATACCTCATAATACTCAATGAAACAATCAAGCGGGTGTGGAGTCCCATCAACGCCATCGGCGGGTTGAGTGTAGACCGTAACCACTGTATCGTAACTCTTACTCGTCGAGGAAATATCTGCAACATGATACATTGCAGCCGTGTAGGTCAAGACATTGAATGTACCGCAAGATCACAACATGAGAAAAGCAGATGATAAAACTATACTATATGCAATATGGCTTTGTGGCTCAGATCTGAGTTTTGTTTGCGTAAAAGCTGGTTTTATTTTCCCTACATCAAAGGAATAAATGAAGTCTGTACTATGGAGTTTTCTACCATGACATGGTTCCGCCAACCGATGTCTCATAGCCCAAAATCATCATATGTTGCCCACAATTAAGTTATCAATCCGGTGTTGAGAGTTCCGAGATAGATCCAAGTCCAGATGCTCAAATTGTCCGTAACCGGGGACACGGCTAATCGATTAGGTTTTAACCCTCTGCAGAGGTTTGTACACTTTACCCACAAGATTCGATCCCTCTCTTTACGTTCTCGCACTTCAGGGTGTTTGAGAACAAGATGACCGAAACATGGTCTTCGAAGAGTTCCTCGACCACCGTCCCCGGTGCCCATCCAATCCTACCGCTGCGTTCTACATCTGCTAGCACCGTCCCAGCCAGAGTCACAACTAAGGTCAACCAAGCCAGAGCCCATATTGACTTGCGGTTGCAGGTAAGCTTCCGGGCATGAAGTATTCTTCCGTCTCTTTGAGTCAGGTGAAGCTTTCCGCAAGATGTCATGGCGCTTCTCCATGCATCCCGGCCAACCACTGGTTTCTCCAGGTGCCCGTCAACCGCCCTTCACCCGATGAGTGTGTATTGAATTCTTGTCTCGAGTCTTGAAGTCTTGAGGCCTTGAAGATGCAGTCCTTGCAGGTTCCATCATGGAGTTGTCGTCATTGACGTAGAGTCCTCCTTCTTCACACCACTCTCGAACACTCATGCCAAACCCCGTCTACTATAGCATAGCATTAAAATAAATAGCGTCCCGGGCTTGGTAACAGGGTGATGGGTTCCTACCTCATGCATACTACTCAACTACAAGGATTCAATAACACTACTGAGGGGTGGTTGCAAAGATGCCACTAAATGCAATAAACATAGGTATGAAAGCATGGTCAAAGTGAACTTGCCTTGCTGACGATCTTCGAAAACTAGGGACTCGTGGTAGCAAGCTTCGCACTCCGGAAATTCTACCGAGGCAAAGAACAATCATAATAAGCATATAGCATATGATCACTTAACATAATAGCATGCTAACATAACACACCAAACAAACGAATCAAAACCCAAAGGAAAACTCGAAGAAATCCAACTCAATGCTTTCCTACTTCAAGCAACAACTAAAAATAGTTTTACATAACAAAAATTTTCTTAACAGAACCTAATCATGGTTTTAGGCTAACTTAACAGAAAAGAATGCATTATGCCACTAGGAGCAAAAAGAATCACTTTAAAATCTATTATAAAACTCCTATTAGGCCTAAAGCAAATTTTAGTAAGAAAAATAAAATAAAAGTTTTATTTATTATAAATAAAAGTTCATGCTCTAAAGTTACAGAAACTAACCTAGAATAATCTATCACATAGGAAAAATAAATTTATTTGCTAATTAAAACAATAGGAAAGCAGTAACTAGTTAAATAAATAGGAATATCATGATTCTGATTAAAACTAATTTTTTATTAATCCTAAACTGCCCAAATAAATTCCTACGGTTTGGCAATGTCAAAACAAAGTTGTGACAAAAAGAATCATTTAAAAATAATATTCCTAACTCATTTTATAGCAGAATTACTATTCTGTCTAAATCTAAAATAAAGTTATTTTAACTAATTTTAACATGACTAATTATATTTTCTACAGAAACTATAAGAAATTTGCAAACCAACAAAAAAGAATCACTTAAAAATATTAAGTAGATTAAAAGATATGAATTTTATAAAAGCTGAAACTATTACATTAAAAGCGAAAACTAAAAATAAAACTAAAATGAAAACTGGGCTTAATGGGCCTATCTAACGCTTCGGGCGTAATATAACTAAAACTACGCCCTAGGGTTTAAAACGAATCGGCCGGTTTAAATAAAAACCTAACTAAAAACTAAACCGGAATAAAAACCGGTTCATTAAAAATGACCTAACTAAACCGTACCCCTTGAGAGATCTAATCTAGACCCTACGTCTAGATCGGACGGTCTTGAGGTGATCTCCGTAACTCACATGGGAAGACGCCGGCGACGGTCGACGGCGGCTCAAGGGCGACGCAGTGCGAGGGCTCCGGTGCTGAGGACGACGGGCGGGAGCTCCGACGGGTGCGCGACGAGGAGCTCGGGGTCGACTCGGTGGAGCTCGAGGGTGGCCAGGCGGTCGGTGCGAGGCTAATGGCGGCGGCGGCGCACTGGCTCAGCGAGGGTTTGCGGAGGAGAGGCGTCGGGTGAGGCGAAGGGGAAAGCAGACGGGAGGGTATAAATAGGGGAACTTGGGCGAGGGGGCGGATCGGGGGAGGAGATCCCGGGGATCGCGGGGTTTCCCGGCGAGTGGCGGCGCTGCGGGTGGCGTGCGCGAGTGGGAAGACGGGTGGGGTCCACCCGTCGGAAGTGAGGGGAGCGTTCGATCGGTCGACCACGGAGGCTTTCGGTAGCGGGTCGGTCGGGCAGTTGGGTGGCCCAATTTGGGCCTTTCGGCGCCTGAGTGGGCCTCGGTCAATTTGGGCCGCCTCGGCTGGGCGATTAACTTTGGGCGCTGAGGTTTCTTTCTTTTTTTCTAATTTTTTTTTGAAAATAAAAACAGAGAGAAAAACATAATATAAATATTTTATATAGGACATATATATATCAAAATTTTCAGAAAAACATTTCCTACACGATGAACTTTATTCCAGCTTCAAATAAAATACACAAAAATTCAAATAAAACAAAGAGTGTTTCTGCTCTAATAAAATCCAATAAAAATCATTTTAAAAATACCAAAATGACTTCAAATTTATTTTCTCCTAATTTTCCATTGAAGGGAATCATTTTACCCATATTTCCATTTATTTATTTTTAGGAGAAAAATAATTTGAATAAAATCCAAATAAATTCCAAATTTGAAGGGGAGTTTCAAAATACCTTCAAATGACTTTCAATTTGATTCTTTTTAACTTCCAACTCATATTTCATATAATTGAAGAAGTCATTTTATCTTCCCTCATGAAAATCATTGAGTTGCATAAAGCTTTGAATTTGAAATATTCTCAAATGAAATTCAAATCTTTTCAAAACCCTTTTCATTTCAAATGGAAGAAGTCATTTCATCTTCACTCTAGGGTTTTGGTGTTGGAATGGAATTGAATTCATTGAGATCCAAAAAGGGCAAAGGGATAGTTTTGGGAAAGTCATTTTATTCCCTCTCATCCAACTTTCAAAAGTTTCAAATTCCACTCAATTTCACTCAATCAATCACACAACAAACAATCAATCAATCAAAACTATTTATTTATTATAACATTCCAAAATTTAGAATTTTGGGATGTTACAAACCTACCACACTTAAAATGAATCTCGTCCTCGAGATTCGAAGAGGCTAGCAAGAAAGGTTAGGGGTTGGGGTCTGCTAGCAAACGTTTGGTCGGGAGGTCAGGGGTGCTACCACACTTAAAACAAGGTTACGGTTCCAATAAACTTAGATACTTCCTCTGGAGTGTCGACAATGTATGTCTCTTCACATATCTTACAATAGCCCCTTCATTAACGCTCTTCTGTCAGAAGCATAGAGTTTTCCTCAAAATCTTGGGTCGGTTCGTCAAAGTTGAAGTTAAATCGAGACCGGATCTTCTTAGTCGATAGGTGCATGTCCATTCTAGACAACTATCGAAATACTCATGGTGGTCTACCATTAATGGTTTCTCCTGCAGAAAGCAGTGCAGGTTGAACCTCACCGTATGATCTACGATTGGCAACGGTTGCTGTAAAAGGGTTCCATCGTACTACCATTCTATGGTTTTATGGCTTATTGCGTCGACACTCTTCTAAGGTTTTCAAGTCTCTCGATTTTCCATCAACATATGATAGTTCATGATAGAAGTCTCTCGGTATGGGGCCAATCCATCCCGTACTTGAATCATTACCACATACGTAAATATCGAATCACGTATTCTAACACTTGGGCATACTCACAAGCATTGCAAAATTTCTCTTGTTCTCGAACTGGGTTCGAGTAAATCCTTTGGTTCAGCAAGCCAAACAAAACATCTATCGTTACTTCACCACTCTCGTGTTTTGCGTAACCTCCCTCTGAAACATATGCTGATTGAATCACCGATTCTTCCAAATTTCTTCCTTCATCAAGGTTACATCTGTTCCTTTTCAAAATCCTGGGCCTGTGGGTTATGGCCCACTTCAACACTAGTGCAGCTTTAACTCATCCTTGAAGTAACTCTCTTGTTCCATATTACACCTCCTTTAAATCCAGTAGTACTTTGTTTCTTCATACCCTTGTGGTGACGATCATACAAAATTCCAACTTATTTTGTCCAGCCTCCTTCTATGGACCGTCATGAATAACACATTTCTTTCTTCATTGATCATGTGGCTTTACGAGTACTACCACACCAAAAGAATGCACTAGTTTATCCATAAATCTCATTATTTTCATATCGATCTTTTATTATATCCTTAACCATTTTTCGTGAATCCAAATTCCAAAAGTTTATTACAAATGCTGCCACCCACATGATTTGGTATGGTCAGGCATTACTTCCAACTTTATTTATTTATCCTCCTCGAGGATTCTTTAGTCCCGCTGGAATTGTGCGACATGCGCCTTGAAGTCTTCAATCTTCCGCTTCATCGTGGTGGCCTTGAGCTTTACCTCCACCATTTCTCGCATGCACTTCTCTTAGGTATTCCACGAGTATAAAGGAGTCTTGCTTCAAGTATTTCTCCGATCTGGCGTATGGCTTCCATGGCTGCTTCACGAACAGCATCGAAGAAAGTTGCTTGTGGCACACGTGAGATGAAAAATGCTTGCCCCATCATCTTTGGGCAAACTCCTTTCGAGCGGTGGAGGTGTACCTCCACGCACCAAAGTTCCACTCCCTTTTGCATGAAGGGGTAGCCTTTGTAGACCGCATCTCCTTCAAGGTGAATATGCTTCATCATGTCCTTCAGGATCTTGAGTAATCATGATCACTTGTCGTGGTCAGGATCGTTTCAGGCCCTTAAGGAAAGACTCATAAAGGGTTGTCATCTGCATGTGTAGGATAAGAGGGTACTCAGAACAAAGAATGTATCTCCATGGGGAAATTGCAATTGTCTCCAGAAAAGTTTGGTGTTCAGTTGTCCATGGGTTCAAGATTTCGGGGTCTGGTTGAGATAGAAAGAGAAAGCAAATACCCACTCATCAACAAAAGAATCCTAGCTCAAAAGTATCGTTTGTAATGGGCCGTTCTACTATGGTTTCGTTTCTAGGTCCTCATTTCTTCAGGTCTTCAATGCTCGGGAGTTTCCAATTCCTGATGCTTTTCCCATATGAAGGCCTTCTACCATTCTTCCGTAACTTACGTCTCTCATGGTTGAAATAAATACAAGCCTACGAATATCGCCTCTATCCAACCATTCAATAAACACAAAAAATAATAATAGCAACCAAGCATTCATTTATTCAATCAATTCTACAAAGACGCCACCTACATAAATTGGTATGGTCAGATACTTAAATCGAGAAGGCGTTCATCTTTATTTCTCTCATGGTGGGATACTACTAAGCTAATTTATTAGGAACTTGATCATTGTCCCCATTGGGGCTTCTTCTGTGTGGACTTAATCTCCTCCAATTTTTCTGCTAGATTTTCCCTGTCGATGCGGAGTTTCTTGTGACGCACCTGTATGTCCTGAAGTTGTTCCTTGAGCTTCGGATCTCAACGTCCTTGGCATGAGACAGGTCCTGCTATTTTTCAGTTCTGGCGCATTCTCGGGATCTCGAGGTTCTCCTCCTCCAGGTTGTTTACCTTGATCTCGAGTCTCAACTTCTTCTCGTAGTGCTTCATTGTCAAATAGGGCCTCCGGAGGTCCATCTCAAGATTCTTGATGTATTGTTCTAGATCCTGATTGTATACTAACGATTGGGGAGAATTTCATCTTTTGCACTTCCGTCAAGGCAATAGTTGCTCCATCAAACTTCTGCCATCCAATCCTTCCAAAGAAGTGTGGGTTTAGTGCAGCACGATGATGATAGCATAAGCGTGCAATAGCATCATGGACGGCAGTGTTGATGCCCATATCACAGTCACCATTTATGGTGCCGAAGCTGATGTCTGCAGTCTTGGGGTCTTCTTTACGCCAAAAACTTGGGTCTTGACTCCCATGATCTAGACTTCCTCTTAGTTGCCTTGATCTCGTGTATCGGTAACTTCAGTGACTGACTAGCTCCACAAGGAAGGGGCCTCCAAGAACCTTCTCGTAGTGTTCTCTTTTGTTCGTAATGTAGCTCTCCATCTATAGTTTGAAATAAGGAAGGTTTAGTAAAAGAAATCAGGTGTTACGAGAGTAGTACAAAACAAAGGTCATTCCTATTGGGGTCTTCATATTACTAAGTCATTTTCTAGGGTCACGTCCTACAGTCAACATGTGCTCTGATACCATATCTGTAGCGACCCGACCTCAGATGGTCAAGCCTCTGTGTATCTGTGCCATCCCTGGATCAGTATGCTGGCACACACAGTACATCAATGTATATATCAAAGTGCAATCACATGTATAAATAACGTAAAATGATATATACCTCATAATACTCGCGGAAACAATCAAACGGGTGTGGAGTCCCATCAACGCCATCGACAAAGTTGAGTGTAGACCGTAACCAGATCGTAACTCTTACTCGTCGAGGAAATATCTGCAACATGATACGTTGCAGCCGTGTAGGTCAAGACATTGAATGTACCGCAAGATCACAACATGAGAAAAGCAGATGATAAAACTATACTATATGCAATATGGCTTTGTGGCTCAGATTCTGAGTTTTGTTTGCGTAAAAGCTGGTTTTATTTTCCCTACATCAAAGGAATAAATGCAGTCTGTACTATGGAGTTTTCTACCATGACATGGTTCCGCCAACCGATGTCTCATAGCCCAAAATCATCATATGTTGCCCACAATTAAGTTATCAATCCGGTGTTGAGAGTTCCGAGATAGATCCAAGTCCAGATGTTCAAATTGTCCATAACCGGGACACGGCTAATCGATTAGGTTTTAACCCTCTGCAGAGGTTTGTACACTTTACCCGCAAGATTCGATCCCTCTCTTTACGTTCTCGCACTTCGTGGTGTTTGAGAACAAGATGACCGAAACATGGTCTTCCGAAGAGTTCCTCGACCACGTCGGTGCCCAACCAATCCTACCGTCGCTCTACATCTGCTAGCACCGCCCCAAACCAGAGTCACAACTAAGGTCAACCAAGCCAGAGCCCATATTGACTTGCGGTTGCAGGTAAGCTTCCGGCATGAAGTATTCTTCCGTCTTTTTGAGTCTAGGTGAAGCTTTCCGCAAGATGTCATGGCGCTTCTCCATGCATCCCGGCCAACCACTGGTTTCTCCAGGTGCCCGTCAACCGCCCTTCACCCAAAGAGTGTGTATTGAATTCTTGTCTCGAGTCTTGAAGTCTTGAGGCCTTGAAGATGCAGTCCTTGCAGGTTCCATCATGGAGTTGTCGTCATTGACGTAGAGTCCTCCTTGTTCACACCACTCGAACACTCATACCAAACCCCGTCTACTATAGCGTAGCATTAAAATAAATAGCGTCCGGGCTTGGTAACAGGGTGATGGGTTCCTACCTCATGCATACTACTCAACTACAAGGATTCAATAACACTCTTGAGGGGTGGTTGCAAAGATGCCACTAAATGCAATAAACATAGGTATGAAAGCATGGTCAAAGTGAACTTGCCTTCTTGACGATCTTCAAAACTAGAGACTCGTGGTAGCAAGCTTCACTCCGGAAATTCTACCGAGGCAAAGAACAATCATAATAAGCATATAGCATATGATCACTTAACATAATAGCATGCTAACATAACACACCAAACAAACGAATCAAAACCCAAAGGAAAACTCGAAGAAATCCAACTCAATGCTTTCCTACTTCAAGCAACAACTAAAAATAGTTTTACATAACAAAAATTTTCTTAACAGAACCTAATCATGGTTTTAGGCTAACTTAACAGAAAAGAATGCATTATGCAACTAGGAGCAAAAAGAATCACTTTAAAATCTATTATAAAACTCCTATTAGGCCTAAAGCAAATTTTAGTAAGAAAATAAAATAAAAGTTTTATTTAATTTAAATAAAAGTTCATGCTCTAAAGTTACAGAAACTAACCTAGAATAATCTATCACATAGGAAAAATAAATTTATTTGCTAAGTAAAACAATAGGAAAACAAGAACTAGTTAAATAAATAGGAATATCATGATTCTGATTAAAACTATTTTTTTATTAATCCTAAAATGCCCAAATAAATTCCTATGGTTTGGCAATGTCAAAACAAAGTTGTGACAAAAAGAATCATTTAAAAATAATATTCCTAACTCATTTTATAGCAGAATTACTATTCTGTCTAAATCTAAAATAAAGTTATTTTAACTAATTTTAACATGACTAATTATGTTTTCTGCAGAAACTATAAGAAATTTGCAAACCAACAAAAAAAGAATCACTTAAAAATATTAAGTAGATTAAAAGATATGAATTTTACAAAACTAAAACTATTCTGTTAAAACAGAAAACTAAAAATAAAACTAAAACGAAAACTGGGCTTAATGGGCCTATCTAACGCTTCGGGCGTAATATAACTAAAACTACGCCCTAGGGTTTAAATCAAATCGGCCGGTTTAAATAAAAACCTAACTAAAAACTAAACCGAAATAAAAACCGGTTCATTAAAAATGACCTAACTAAACCGTACCCCTTCGGGGGGATCTAATCTAGACCCTACGTCTAGATCGGACGGTGCGGGGTGATCTCCGGTAACTCACCGCGGGGAAGACGCCGGCGACGGTCGACGGCGGCTCGGGCGACGTTGGTGCGGGGGCTCCGGTGCTCGAGGACGACGGCGGGGAGCTCCGGCAGGTGCGGCGCGACGAGGGGAGCTCGGGGGTCGACTCGGTGGAGCTCGAGGGTGGCAGGCGGTCGGTCTGCGAGGCTAATGGCGTGGCGCACTCGGGCTCAGCGAGGTTTGGAGGGAGGAGAGCGTCGGGTGAGGGGCGAAGGGGAACGGGCGGGGAGGGTATAAATAGGGGAACTTGGGCGAGGCGGATCGGGAGGAGATCCCGGGATCGCGGGTTTCCGCGGCAGTGTCTGCGGGTGGCGTCTTGTGAGGAAGACGGGTGGGGTCCACCCGTCAGCGAGTGAGGGGGGAGCGCGTTCGGTCGGTCGACCGACGCGAGGCTTTCAGCGCCGGGTCGGTCGGGCGGTTGGGTGGCGCTGGGCCGCCTGGTCTGGCGCGTGGGCCTCGATCGGGGTCAAGGCTGGCTGGGCTAATTATTCGGTCAAGCGCTGAGGTTTCTTTCTTTTTTTCTAATTTTTTTTGAAAATAAAAACAGAGAGAAAAACATAATATAAATATTTTATATAGGACATATATATATATCAAAATTTTCAGAAAAACATTTCCTACACGATGAACTTTATTCCAGCTTCAAATAAAATACACAAAAATTCAAATAAAACAAAGAGTGTTTCTGCTCTAATAAAATCCAATAAAATCATTTTAAAAATACCAAAATGACTTCAAATTTATTTTCTCCTAATTTTCCATTGAAGGGAATCATTTTACCCATATTTCCATTTATTTATTTTTAGGAGAAAATAATTTGAATAAAATCCAAATAAATTCCAAATTTGAAGGGGAGTTTCAAAATACCTTCAAATGACTTTCAATTTGATTCTTTTAACTTCCAACTCATATTTCATATAATTGAAGAAGTCGTTTTATCTTCCCTCATGAAAATCATTGAGTTGCATAAAGCTTTGAATTTGAAATATTCTCAAATGAAATTCAAATCTTTTCAAAACCCTTTTCATTTCAAATGGAAGAAGTCATTTCATCTTCACTCTAGGGTTTTGGTGTTGGAATGGAATTGAATTCATTGAGATCCAAAAGGGCAAAGGGATAGTTTTGGGAAAGTCATTTTATTCCCTCTCATCCAACTTTCAAAAGTTTCAAATTCCACTCAATTTCACTCAATCAATCACACAACAAACAATCAATCAATCAAAACTATTTATTTATTATAACATTCCAAAATTTAGAATTTTGGGATGTTACATGCTTGCTCTTCAGGAAAACTTGAGATGCCTCTTCAACACTGGGCATCTTGGCAGCTTTCTCAGCCTTTGCTTTGGCTCTCTTCTCCTGTGCTTGAACTAATGATGGTTCCTCCTCATTCATCACTACAGTGTTGTCTTCAAATCGGGATGTAAGGGTAGATGCTCCTTATCCAACAGATATGTTCCTGTGCCCATCTTGGAGTTGATGAGCTCCTGAATGTGTGGAGCATACCCACAGCTTCTCTTCTGGTCAGCAGCAGTCCTCTTGATTGTTTCTACAATCAAACTCATAACCTTGAACTTCCGAGGGACATCAAAAAGCTGTAGCAGGTTGATAGAATGCCCTCTAATCATCTTGTGATCTCCTGACTTGGGTAGCAGAGTGTGCCTAAGGATTGTGTTGATGGTAGGCGCACTGCATAACAAGTAATGTACTGATCCAAGCTTGTGAGTCTCCAAAGCCTTATCTGGGATCCCCTTGTACATGTTTGCCATAGTGTTGTGGTCCTTCTTCTTGGTGGCATACACATCCAAGTCATCTTCATGTTCTTCAGGGGCATTTATCAGCTTGGCCCACTCCTCAACTATGGATTGGTACCTAGTACCTTCTGACATCCAAACTATCCTCCCATCTAGATAGAAGTGGGCAGTGGAGTAAAACTGCATGATCAGCTCATCATTCCATTTTGTGAGCTTCTGCCCAACAAATTTGTCAACTTCACATGCCTTGAAGCTGTCATAAACACCTGGATAGTGATCTTCTTCCTCCTTGATGTATTCCCAATCCACCCATCTCATGTCACATACAAAGGGCTTCTTGTCAAGAAAAATAGTTTCATAAAAGTCTTGTTGTTCCTTTGTGTGAAACATGTAATCAACTGCTGTCCTCCTCCTCACAGCATAAGGATCACACTGTCTCCACAATCTCAGTCCAGCATCCTTTCTCATGTGCATGTCTTCAGCTACTGGATGAGCATCATTATGGTCAGGAATCTTGGGCTTCAACTTCCTCAAAACAAGTGAATCATCTTCCTCTTCTTCAACTTGAGGCACTGGGGCCTTGTTCTTCTCTTTAGCAGGTATACTTATGGTGTTCCTCTTGGGTTTTGGGGGCTTCTGAGCTTGAGCTTTGGGAGCAGACTTGGGCTTTGATGGAGCAGCCCCCTGCCTTTATAGCATCTCCCATAAGCTTATGAGCTTTGGGTGCTGGTGCAGCATCCTCTTCCTCTTCCTCTTCTTCAGAATCTCTCATCATTGAGGGCTTGCCAAGAACTTTTGCAGTAGTGGTTCTTGACCTCTTCTTTTTCTTGTCATCACCTACTGCTTCACCATCATCTGATTCTATGGTGAATTTCATTGTTTCTCCTGTTGCCACCTTCCTTGGCTTTGACATTGGGATCCTCCTTGGTGGTGCCTTCTTATTTAAGCCTGGCTTTGTTGCAGCAGCTGTGCCATACTCCTTTTTCAGCACCTTCTTCTTGGAGCTTACTTCCTCTTCAGTGGCGACATAATCCTCATCCTCAGATTCTGAGGTTCTCTTCTTCCTAGATCTGGTGGATGCCTTTGGCAAGTTGCTGGGAGTGCTCATGCTGCCATCATCAGAAGTGCTTGAGGGATCTGAACCCTCACTCAGCTGCACATGTTCCTCAGACCTGTTCTGACTGTCACTCTAGTCAGACATCTCTGCAAACTTACTGACAGTAGACCCTGTGAATAGATATAGATGAGCTAGAGTGGATGAGCATCACAAAGTGCAGAGTTTTTGCAAAACAGATGACATAAAAACTTAGTTTTAGTTCTCCATAGAAAGCATTTCGGAGCTACCGATTTGTAAACTCGGTGATACCGAAGCAGCTTTTGGAACCTAAACTAGTGAACTCGGTCAGACCGAGTCACAGTTCAGTGGCACCGAGACTGCTAGGGTTTTAGAGAGAGTCGAACTCGGCCACACCGATTTGCAGTTTTCGGTTAGACCAAAAATCGCAAGTGCTATGGCCTAAGCCAAATAGGTGAGACCGATTTCTACAACTCGGTCGGTCCGAGATGGGTTCGGCAGAGACCTAACCCTAAATTTTCAAATCCAATCTAATCTAAAGGATGTTTTCAATGGATAGAGTGTTTGCATACATGGTGATGATCATGGCAGAGCAATGTGCTACGAATCAGAGTTAAAGGAATAGCACAAAGAGACGAACTCGCACCCTAGTTCGGCAGAGTTTGCTACAGCGGCAACGGAGGGGAAGAATTCCGTTGACGACTATGGAAACCAACGGTGGGAGGTCGCTGGCGGTGAGGAGACGATCCGAGGACCCGAGACAACAGAGCAGGATACGCGCGGGCTGAGAGGTTTCGAAGAAATTTCCAAAATCTCACCCGTGGGTTTATATATCCCGACCCTATCGGTGTGACCGAGTGGAACAAATCGGTGTGACCGAAAAGTTCAAATCGGTTGCACCAAGATTGAAAACCTAGATCAACTTAGTGATCTCGGTGTGACCTAAATGGATGACTCGGTCATACCGAAATGCACAAAGAGGTTTTGGAACTTTAATTCTATGACGAATCGGGGACTCCGAGTGCTCCTCACACAGAGTGGTTCGAATCTGAGTTGATCAAACTTTGTGATGTAGCATGAATAGAGTTTGAGACGAGAAAAGCATAGATAGCTAGAGGGAGTTCTTAGGCATTCTTGTCCATCCATTTGGCAAAAGAGAAAGAGCCAAACAATCAAAACAACAAATGGATGTCCTCGAATGAGTAAAATATGCATCTAACATGCTCACACAATAAGATGGCAAATGAAATATGTGACAAAGCATGCATAATCACTCTAGCATCTATCAAGCAATTTGGCGATGAATAGGTCATCTATGAGTATATTGACTTAGGAGTCAAATGAGAACATTTGATCATAGGTCATACTCATCGTTTAAGCGCAAGTGGGGTTACCACTTTTACATAAAGCATTGTTGTGTTCACATCATTAGAGTTACTTTACCTCAATTGATTAGAGTAAAGCTCCCCCTAGATGTGATATCCCCCCTAAGAGGGATGAACTAACCTTTGGTTTTGTCGTTGATGACTTCATGTAGGTGTTGAAGATGTAGATGCTCAATGTTGATGTAGATCATTCGGAGCAATCCTTTGGAGTGAGTTGCACTTTCAATACCTACACGGGTTAGTCCCACAAGGAACAAACAAGGATATCCATAGACATAGAGTGATGTTCACATAGGATGATGTCCATGAAAGCATTAGGTTACCTTGTCCCTTGTCTTACCAACAAGAGGGTTTGTGACTCCTTGAACTAGTGCAAGATATGGAAGTTGTTTGCACTTGTCCTTGCCAAAATGATAAGAGTGAAGTATGTTGGCGGAGTCACCCTCAAGAACTCTCTAGTTCTTCTTCGTTGGGATCCACACCATCTTGATGGGAATCCTTGGAGTTGTAGTCGTACTTGATGAAGTAGAACTTGATGTAGTCTTGGGAACCCACTTGACCAAGGCCTTAGGAGCTTCTTCAAATGCATCAATCTCCTCTTGAAGCTTGTCCTTGCCCTTTAGCTTGTGGTCTTGTGGTGGAAGATCATCTTGAGCTTGTGTTCCTTGGAAAGAAGTAGGATCATACTTCTCTTGTTGAGGAACAAACTTCGTCTTGGGGCATTGATCTTCTTCCCACTCAACTCCATTGGCATTGAACTTTCATTCAAAACCAACACCTTGATTCTTCCGGTGTCTTCCTTGCTTGCGTACAATTTCCTCAAATTGCTTACTTCCTAAGAAGACTCTTGTAAACACCTTTCTCTATAATTCCCTTCAATAAGCTATTTTCTTGCTCAAGTGTAACTTGGCTAAGAGGATCTTTAGTGGAATCAAGAGAACTACTGGAAGCAACACCATTGGATTTAGCATGATTGTTGTTACTACTAGAGGAAGAATCTTTCTTGTTCTTGTTGCTAGATTTAACTTGTGGCATGTAAGTAGACAAGAGTAAACGCTTGGCAATGTAAGAAGAACTTTTCTTGCGAAGATCATCATTGATTGCTTTTAAGAACACATGCTCTTGCTCAAGTTTGAGCTTTTCAAAGCGTAGCTTCTCATGAGTCTTTAAAAGTTCTCAATGATCTTCCAAGGTAGTTTCATGAGCTAACTTAAGAGTGTTTAGTTCTTTAGTTAGACGCTCAATCTCCTTCTTATCATCGTCATTCGTTTTATCTTGATTAACATGATTAATAGCAAGTTCATCATAGTTTTCATAACTAGAATTGTCAACAAGTAAATCATCATCTCCTACCAAATCGTCTCCATGAAGCATCTTCCAATTCCTTCATTTGGTGAGTCAAATATGTCATAGGAGTTGGTTGACACAAGGGCTAGACCGGCAACACCTTCATCTTGAGTATATTCGGAGTCGGAGTGATAACTTCTTTCAGAGTGATGGTCGGAGTCGGAGCCGGATACCCATTCACCAACATGAGCTTGATGTCTTCTTTTTGTGTAGCTCTTTGATGACTTGTCCTTCCTTTCCGAATCCTTGCTTCTCCGAGAGGGTCTTCGCTCATAACGATCATCTCTACTCTTTCTCTCTCTAGGTGGTGATTCTTCTCTTCTACTTCTTCTTTTGGGAGAATCTTATCTTCTTTTGTAGGGACCCGTACACTCATTGGAGTAGTGTCCGGGTCTTCCACAATTGTAGCAATTTCATTCACGACTTGAAGATCTCTTGTCATTGTAGGACCTTGACTTGGAGCTTCTTTCCTTGATTCTACTCTTGTAGAACTTGTTGAAGTTCTTCACCGTTAGGCTCAATTCTTCATTGAAGGTTTGTTTCTCACTTGATGATGTGGGAGCTTCACATGAGGCTGTGTAAGCACCACTTGACTTGTTGTGGAGCTCTTCCTTATCCTTAAGTGACATCTCATGAGCAACAATTCTTCCAATGAATTCCGTTGGCTTGAGATCTTTGTAATTGGGCATCATTTGGATCAATGTGCACACGGTATCATATTTTCCATCCAAGGCTCTTAGGATCTTCTTGATGATGAATCTATCGGTCATCTCTTCACTTCCTAAGCCGGCAATCTCATTTGTGATGAGAGCAAGACTAGAGTATATTTCAGCGACACCTTCACCATCCTTCATTTTGAACTTGTCAAGTTGACTTTGAAGCACATCAAATTTGGATTCCTTGACGGAGTCGGTACCTTCGTGCATATCAATTAAAGTATCCCAATTTTCCTTTGCATTCTCAAGGCGACTGATTTTGTTGAATTCTTCGGGGCACAATCCGTTGAAGAGAATATCACAAGCTTGAGCATTGTATTGCAACATCTTCAACTCTTCCGCAGTAGCTTCACGGTTTGGTTCTCTCCCATCGAAGAATTCACCTTGCAAGACAATACACACAATAGCCCAAACGGCGGAGTTATGTCCAAGAATATGCATTTTCATCTTATGCTTCCAACTAGCAAAATTAGTACCATCAAAGTAAGGACCTCTGCGGTGGTAATTTCGCTGCTAGACGCCATACTCTCCTAGGTTGTGGAACCAAGGCTATGATCACCAAAAGCTATGGAAATCAAAGCAAATGGAGACCAAAGCTCTGATAACACTTGTAGGATCGAAAGTATGTCTAGAGGGGGGTGATTAGACTACTTGACCAAATAAAAATCTAGCCTTTTCCCAATTTTAAGTCTTGGCAGATTTTAGCAACTTAGCACAATTCAAGTAATCAACCTACACACGCAATTCTAAGAGTATAGCAGCGGAATGTAAAGAATTGCATGTGAAGGTAAAGGGAGGAGTTTGGAGGGAGCAAACGCAATGTAGACATGGAGATTTATTATCCGTGGTTCTGATAGGTGGTGCTATCGTACATCCACGTTGATGGAGACTTCAACCCACAAAGGGTAACGGTTGCGCGAGTCCACGGAGGGCTCCACCCACGAGGGGTCCACGAAGAAGCAACCTTGTCTATCCCACCATGGCCATCGCCCACGAAGGACTTGCCTCACTAGGGTAGATCTTCATGAAGTAGGCGATCTCCTTGCCCGTACAAACTCCTTGGTTCAACTCCACAATGTTGACGGAGGCTCCCAAGTGACACCTAACCAATCTAGGAGACACCACTCTCTAAAAGGTAATAGATGGTGTGTTGATGATGAACTCCTTGCTCTTGTGCTTCAAATGATAGTCTCCCCAACACTCAGCTCTCCCTCATAGGATTGGATTTGGTGGAAAGAGGGTTTGAGTGGAAAGCAACTTGGGGAAGGCTAGAGATCAAGATTTATGTGGTTGGAATGGAATATCTTGACCTCAACATAAGTGTAGGTGGTTCTCTCTCAGAAAATGTATGTTGGAAGTGTAGGCATGCTCTGATGGCTCTCCTCACGAATGAAGAGTGGGTGGAGGCTGTCGGTGTCAAAACCGGCGGATCTCGGGTAGGGGATCCCGAACTGTGCATCTAGGATCGATGGTTACAGGAGACAGGGGACACGATGTTTACCCAGGTTCAGGCCCTCTCTATGGAGGTAATACCCTACTTCCTGCTTGATTGATCTTGATGAATATGAGTATTACAAGAGTTGATCTACCACGAGATCATAATGGCTAAACCCTAGAAGTCTAGCCTGTATGACTATGGCAATGAGTATATGCTTTCCGGACTACATCCTCCGGTTTATATAGACACCGGGGGAATCTAGAGTTACATAGAGTCGGTTACATAAGAAGGAATCTTCATAGTCGGTCGCCAAGCTTGCCTTCCACGCCAAGGAGAGTCCAATCCGGACACGGGTACAGTCTTCGGCCTTCATGTCTTCGCTGCCCATCAGTCCGGCCCATGGATAACGGGCCGGACGCCCGAGGACCCCTTAGTCCAGGACTCCCTCAGTAGCCCCTGAACCTGGCTTCAATAACGAGGAGTCCGGCGCGCAGAGTGTCTTCGGCATTGCAAGGCGGGTTCCCCTTTCTGAACCCCAAGATAGTCTTCAGATGTAATGACTGTATCCGGACCTGTATACACAACTGCAGAGGATATAATATTTCACGAGTTCAATCCGCTGACAACTTTTTGGTAATATGACATCGCGCGTGCTCGGCCATTATTTTCAAACCGTTAGCTGGCCCGTCGTCCCACGTCTC